>JAJJWX010002503.1:0-1200000 GCA_023529315.1 Papaver bracteatum
TCGTCGAGGCTACGGTAACTTTAGCATAAATAACAAGCCTTTAAACCCCTAGGTGTCCCTAGTGGACGAGTTATAGTCTCGTGAAGGTTTACTAGAGATATACCTACAAAACCTATATTTCCAACTCCGTCTATTTGTGACAAATCAATGAACGAATCCAAAATGACTACAGGAGGAGGTACCTTGCAAATTCAATTCAAGTATTAGTAAATAAACTCTAATTAAATAGTCGAACAAGCCACAATACTCGGAAACTAACAAACCACAATCACAATGAAAAGATTAAGAAGATGGATATAGATGTAGATGTTAGCGAATGTTCACAAGTGATCGATGTTTCCCATATTTGTCTGAAAGTCACTACCAAGATGAACCTATGCCTATTGGATTGAGCTACTTGGTTTGAATGCTACATCAACTCACTGGCATATACAAGGGAACCAGAAGTGACTTTATTCAACCATTATAATACTTTTTTTTCTTTTTCACTTTTTTTTTTCTTATTATTATTATTATTATTATTATTTTTTACTTCTTTTTTTTTAGACAACATGATTGGATCAAACTAGATCCAAGCGCATGATTCTTGTCAGCAAGTACATGATAGTTGCCTTGGATCCTGCATTCCACGCTTGTTTAGGCGACGGAGACAGGGACTACGTTTCACACATACTGCTATTCCCAAGTGTCATTTTATTCCGTTTTGGTCTAATTGGTCGGTCTCTTTTTTTTCTTTCTTTTCTTTTCATTTTTTTTTTCATTTTTTTTTCTTCTTTTTCTAGTAACTCAATCACTCTATTTCATCCTAGCAGTAATAACACGTCGATGTTTAGTGACCCACCAAAGCACTTAGAGAACAATAGATAAATATGGAAAATAAAAATAGAATGTGATATGGTGATATTCCGAGATATGGTAACAACTATCATGGTATTTATGATTTCTGAGCTATGTTCGTCCCTTTTAGTTAATTGGTTCCTCAACTCCTGCATTCAAAATGGTTCCATCCACTAATGGTGTCATCTAAAAGGCACAAGTTTCTAGATTTCGGAGTTCAAAAAGCACAAATTTTTTCTTGGTTTTTTTTTTTTTTAATTTTTTTTTTTTTAATTTTTTTACTAAAGGCATAAAACAAACTAAAAGGCATAAAACAAACTATACAAACATATAAATTCTCCCCCACACTTAAACTTCACATTGTCCTCAATGTGTAAAACCGAAAGTTCTGAATTCTGACGTAACATCAGATAAAACGCAAAACCTGTGCAAATTGGTAAGGAATTTGGAAAAACTCCATTTCACAAAAGTTGTTCACCTACGTGTTTTCTACACATTGTCATAATTTCACAGTGTATTGATAAACGGTCTGACAGTTATGGTCTCTGGACTGAACTACGCGCAGTCTGAAATTTTCTGACGAAAAGGTATTCATCATAATGTTCTTCTAAGATAGATTATGGACTTAATGAAATTAAACATGGGGATGCAAATATGATATGAAAACAATAAAAAATAAATAAATGAAACAAAAATAAAATAAAACGCAAAAGGATAAGAGATACAAAACCGGTGGGTTGCCTCCCACTTAGCGCTTGTTTTAAAGTCGACGGCCCGACTTAGCTTCTTGTAAGATTCATTCCCCATATATTAGCAATCTGAAAAGTTGGGGATCCATCCATAGCACCTGTTTTGCAAACAATAGCTCCATACAAATATTAGTAATATAAAACACAAACGAAGCTATTAACCGATAAAAGCTTCCCCCACACTTTTTCTTTTCCACACTTGGAAGTGCATAAAGAATATAGAGTCGGGTATTTCTACGGTTTCTTGTTCCAAAACTGCATAGTATGAGAATCAAGTTTCTCTAATGGAGGATATCGAGAAACAAAGTCATTCAACAATGTTTTCGAAGCACATACATTCAAACCAATAAGAGGTAAAGGAGAAGAAACAATATGCAAAGGGTTAGACAAACCTATCACAATTTCTTTTAGCACGGCATCCTCTTCATCCTTGAAAAACTCAAGTGAATTATTCACCTCTTGTATATCATGGTCCTCTATCAAACCTTGAAACCATTCTTCATCCGTTTCTGCCTTAACCAAAGTCTCGACATAAACATCATCATTACAAACATTCACAAGTTCAATTGGGTCTTCCACAATATTGGTCATAACGGTTTCATTCTCAACATACTCCTCTTCGTCTTCATCTTCAGACGCACCATAATCAAAATCGTCGTCGGTTTCCCAACCTTTATCACGACGTCGTTTAAGTTCCATATGGATGGTCCTACTAATTTCATCGACAAGCTCTTCCGAGTATCCATCGTCTTCCAACTTGTATAATTTCTATGCAAGTTTCCCTAACGTTCACACGCTTTCCACCATTAGCTACAATATGTTCTCTTTCCCACGACTCTTCCCTTTGAATGGGTGAATGATCATAACTACGATCCGGAGTCGGGTAAGAAGGCATATTCCAGAAATTGGTTTGTGCGACGTTCTCTCTATTACGTTCAAGTTGGTCTAGACTTTTTTGCATATCTTGTAATCCATGCATAATCTGCATACAACTCGAATAAACCCAATTAGAAGTAGAATTATCCCACCTAGGTGCTTGACTTACATACCCACTACAAGGTTGTTGTTGGTATGTATGAAAATCACCATAAGGTTCTCTAGGATATGCATCATAGCCAATAAATTGGTTTCGATTGCCTTCCATAGATGGTGGGAAATTGTCATAGTGTTGAGGAGGTTGAAAGCCGTATCCATTGTTCCAATATGCTCCTTCCATAGAATTGGTACCTGAAATACGATTCCCAAACCAAGGTTAAAAACCAGAAAATAAGAAAAACAAAAATAAGACTAAAAACAAAAACAAAAACAAAACAAAAATAAGAAACCAAAAACAAGTGACAACCGTTGCCTCCCCCGGCAACGGCGCCAAAATTTGATCGCTGTCGTATGCGTCAAAAATAATTACACTTTCTCACAACTCAAAATATAAAATATAGCAAGGGAAAGAAAGGATCGATCCCACAGAGAGGTCTAGGTTGTCAATATGTTTTGGTTTCCTATATAAAATACCGGGGGATTTTTCTGATTTTTGCATAGTAAAATAAAATAAAAGCAAACAAAGAAAAATAAACAAATCAAAGTATTGAGAATATTGGTTAAGGATTCATCTTCATTCACAAATATGTTTTCTTCACAAGAATTAGAATTGATATTTAATCTCAACTTTTATCAAAAGCCCTAGAATATCTTGATCGCAAGAATATCCCGCAAATTCCCTTTTGTCATCAACAAACACATTAAAAGATGCGAATATGAGTTCTATCTAAAAGAACAACCTAACGTGTAAAAGCACTAATCAAGTTTAATTCCCTAGATGCATTAAGTTCTATGAAATCAGGCCAATCAAAGCAATTGAACGTGGAAAGCGCACTAATTCAATTTAACAAAGGTTACGATTCACATATGATCATAAGAATATATCACTACAAACCATAATCATATTTATGCTACTTGTATTCAAGGAATATCACTTTTACGTATAATAAACCCTAAACTAGCAATAGAGATGAAAACAAACTCAACCGATTCGCGACTCGATCAAACAAGCATTCAAATCATATAACACTATAAATTGTGAATAATAATCGATAAAATATGAAGACAAAACTAATTTATCATATCAAAAACCATATTATGTGAAATACAATTATTCCATAACCAATAATAAAATTAAGCACTCATGTTAATGGAGTTCATAACAAGAAGAAAGAAAAACCCTAGCATGTTGCAAACCCTAGAAACAAAAGTAGAAGAAGATATGATATATTTTTTCCTAGGCTTCCATATATATGGAGTTTTGTAACCTCCTCTTGAAAAATTTAGGAAACCTAGCAAAAATAGGAAAGTGCACCTCCTTAGAATTGTATCCCGTGCATCAAATCCCGGACGAAGTAGGTTGCCAAAAATCTGGCCAAAACTCACGGCCAAGGTCACCAAAATTCCCAAAGCCACCAAAATTTAATTCTGGCCATGTAAGTATTTTATTGGGCTTGTGCAGCAGCTAACCTAGCGGGCCCACTTCTTGCTTGCATATGAATTGGCTGAAATAGCCAAGTGGGCTTGCAAGGAAACCTAGCCCATCATTCCTGAGCATCACCAGCATCGACTAGTTACTTCCATGCTCTTCTGCGTCTTGTCTTGGCTATCACTTCATACACAGCGACTCCATCTTCCCATTAGCATCAGTGGCTATCTGTCACTGCCAGCATTGAAATTCATCCAACTCCTCGTCACTGCCATAAACCATCTGTTTCTCCAGCTGCTTACTTCCATCGTCTTCTCTGCCCTGACTCCTCATTCGACAGCCATCATGCAGAGTCTCCGGCTTAGTTTACTCCAGCATCTGTTCTCAGATGCACTCCTCCATGGGTCTTCTCGACAAATAACTCTAGCTCCTCACAGCCACTCCAAGACATCAGTAGCAACTCAGTTTCATTCCCAGCACCATCCTCATATCCGAAAACTACCAAAAACCACACAACGTCCCAACGACCACTACTGCCAGTTCTGTGAGCCACAGAAACATTTGGCTCAACCCCCTTCACTTCCATCTGCCATCGTTCAGTCTCATCACTGCCTAATCATCGACTGCCAATAACGTCCATCCCGATACCAACTCTATTCTCTATCGCTCGCAGCAGTTAACCATCCATCATCGCTGTCAGTTAACCATCTCGATATCAAAACTGTGACCAACAGCACCTACATAGCTCCAACCTCATCTTTACTCACTGCCATTCTCGACATCCATGCAGCTACATCCATCACCAGCGTCACAGCTAACAGCAAGCAAGTTCCGGCAGTCTTTATTGCTATCATTGTCAACGACATTCCATCGAAGTACCACCATCTATATCCGGAACTAACTGCAACCAACTGTCCAGTAGCAAATCATACCCATGCATTCTCTGTAAACAATATCGTCGATACCAACACCTATCTCCGTTACCATCGATAACCTGTAGTGTTCATCATCAGTCACAATACCTCGACTTCACTACTGCCAGGCTATTCTCCCTGCACTCATCTTTACTGGCTGGAGTTCTCGTACATCATCACTACTTCCATCACACAGCTTTCATCTGAACTGCATTCACAGCTCAGTTCCACTCCCATCAATGCCGTGCTTAATTACCAACGATCCTGGCTCCAATCACAGCAACTGCGGCACTCCTTGAAAGCCATCATCTTTTAAGTCAGCTTTTATCCTCTCTGCCAAGGATGTTAAACACAGCAAACCTCCATATCGCTAGCCAACCATTCACGTCCATGCATGCATCAGTAGTCACCAGTACTCTCTATAATCTTCATCATCTCCATTTTCTCGAGCCCAAACACCAACATGCAGCGTCCATCGACCACCAATATCATCACCTGACCCAACTCCAGAGTCACCAAGATTCTCTGCGGCTTTGTTCCCGATCATTACCATCTCAAGCCCAGATCTTCTTGAACATAAGCCCATTAGCACCTTATGGGCTTTGCAGCTCTCATACACTTTAACTCCAAACTCCACTTGTGGTGTAAGCTGTTGAGCTAAGGCCCAAAATGTAATGGTTAGAGCTCCTCCGCGTAATTCGCAATGGATTTCAGCTGGTTATTCTTAATGCCCATACATCTGACCACAATGATTCCTCACGCAATGATAATTGCCGTCTCTCTTTTGGCAAATTGACGATTCTTGTTCTTTTGCTCCAAATAGATGATTTCTCCATCTTTTGCTCGTAATGACTCCAAAGCACCTAGTAACTCAAATTCACACATAAGATACATAATTTACAAGAAAAATAGCAAAGAAAGCATAAATACTAGATATTAAATTAGGTATATTCTACACCTATCATGTAGCAGGTTTGCTACAATCTTTATCGAATCCAGACAAGCCATGGCAGTACTTGTCGATGGACTTTATTAACGGGTTGCCAAAGGTGCAAGACTTTAGCTCGATAATGGTCATCGTTGATCGCTTTTTGAAGTATGCTACATTCATTCCCTGTCCCCATTCTTGCAATGCAGACGCTATAGCGGATCTATTCTTCAAGAATGTAGTGAAGTATTGGGACTTCCACGAGATATTGTGAGTGATAGAGACTCACGGTTTACAGGTAGGTTTTGGACCACTTTGTTTGGAATGTTTGGTTCCGAGCTAAAGTTTTCTACTAGCAATCACCCCCAAACCGATGGTCATATGGAGAGGATAAATGCATTGCTAGAAGAGTATTTGCGTCACTATGTGACTATAAGCCAAGGAAATTGGGTGGCGTTGATGGATACGACCCAATTTTGTTACAATTTGCACAAGATTTCATCAACATAGTTGAGTCCTTTCGAGTTAGCAACAGTCCAGCAACCATTAACCCCTTATGAGGTGCCAAAGGCGAAGAAGCAAGGTTCATTTCCAGCAACTTATCGTTATGCAAGGTTAAAGATGGAGATAACTGAGCAGGCGCATGATAGTTTATCCAAGGCGCAGAGACAAATGAAGAAGTATGCTGATTTGCATCGCATAGATATAGAATTTGAGGTGGGAGACATGGTGCTGCTAAAGCTAACGCCCCAGATTTGGAAGAAGAATTCTAGCAGCACAGTGCATAGAGGCCTAATTCCAAGATATAATGGTTCCTTTAAAGTGATGAAAAGAGTTAGTAAGGTGGCTTACAGACTTGAGTTTCCGGAAAGGTTGAAAGTGTACCCCAATTTTCATGTCAGCTTTTTAAAGATATACCATCCTGATTTGCTGGACACTTCGAGACAACAAGAGAATCGTGCGCCACCAGTAATCAGATCACAATTCGAAAAAAAAGTTAAGGCAATAATTGATGATCGAGTTATGGGGCAGATTAAGAAGAATATGAGAACTTATTTTCTAATTAAGTGGCAAGGGTTGCCAGACTCCGAAGCTTCTTAGGAGAAGGATACTGCATTTTGGAAATTTGAAGAACAAATTCAGGCTTACCTATAACAAAAGGAATCGACAAGGGCGTCGAGTTCAGCTGGTGGGGGAGTTCTATGACATGGCTATAAAGTGACCAAGTAGTGATGTGCCATTGTGGTGCATCATCAGTGGACTTGGCCAAGGACAGATATGCAGAGTGCATGTCTGAGTTGCATCTAAACAATGACATGTCCCAAACTGGATTTGGACATGGGCAATGGCACGAGATTAGTGTCAAGAGAATCCAAATGAGTTTGGCAAGTAAATTATATGCATGAGGTGTGTATGCATGCAAGATAGACTTGCATTAGTACACTTTCATCATTGGGAGAATGATGCTTGGCAGTGATGGCGCTACGTTGGCTGACAGAGGCATTCATTATGCAAGAGGCGAGATGACATGTGCAGGGCACATGGCCTTGACAGTTTTAGAGTTGGTTACATGGAAGTTGAGTTTCTTTATGCATAACTGAAGGCTAGGACTTGTTTGTTTATCTTTAGAGTGGGTTGGCATCAGTTGGCACAGTTGGCTAACTTCCAAGCATAAAGTAAATCAGTAACTTCCAGGAGGTTACTTGTACATAGCTTTTGTAAGGATATATAAGCATGATCTTGTGAAGGGATTGGGTAATCTGGAACAAGAATAGTTTGTAACCCTAATTGTGCAATAAATAAAAAGGTTACGACCTAGTTTAAATCTTAGTTCTGTTGGTGCATTTATCCCTTTATTTTGGGTTACGTTTATGCATCAAGCGGAGTGTGTGTACTTGGTTGAAATCTTAGAAAATTGGTGAGAAGAACCTCTATTTAGTATGGGCTGAATAGAGAATTAGTCAAGAAGTTAAAGTATTGGCTATGTGCGATTCGGCTGAAATTGTGCTATGGAGCATAGTTGCCATTGTCAAGTTGGTTATAGCATTTGGGTGTTGCGAACCTATGATAATTCGTGTATCAGATCCCTGGTTAAGGGTTTTTCTGTTCATGTTGAGATATAGAATGCTGGTTGAGTTCGTTGGTTTCTTGAAGTTGTCGGGAATTGCATTTGAAGTGAATGATCCACACTGAGAGTATAAGGCATGGGAAAGCCAAGTCGAAGATCACACCAAAAGTTCACATTCAGGTTATGTGATCACTATATTCAACAATCTGCAAGCAATAATCATACACAAAGGATGTCTTCAGAATAACTTGATGAGGGTGAAACGAGTTGTTTTACATATCAGAACTACACTAATGGTGCTGGAGACGTTGCGAGTGATGATGAGAAACATCACGATGCTGGGAAGGCTCAAAATGATGTTGGAAGGGGACAACATCGTAACATCAGTCATTTGCTAGGGACCAAATCACATACAGAGAAGAAAATATCTTCTGGACTGATGTACATTGATGTGAAGATCAATGCAAAATGGGTATTAGAGATGGATGATATCGGTGCTTCCAATTCTTTCATTCATCCAGACATTACCATGGCATTGAACTTAACGGTTACTAGCACGGCTAGCACCATCAAAACTGTTAACGCAGAACCACAAGTCAGTCGAGAGAAAGTTCGCAATGCAGATGTGCAAGTTGGGGAATGGAAAGGAAAACTTGATTTTCTAGTAATGGTCATGGATGATTATGACTTGATTTTGGGCCTGGATTTCATTTGCGCGGCGAAGGCGTCGCCATTACCTCATAGAAATGGGATATTGATACAGCACCATCAATACCCATGTTTTGTCTCTATGGTGAGGTAAAGTGAACCAGACAAGATACTTAAGTCATATTTGTCTGCGATTCAGGTGAAATAAGGTATACGTCAAGGCTTGCCTACTTTCCTAGGAGTGTTGGTTGAGATCAAACTAGGAAAGGTAGTAGAAGTTGAGGATGGAATAGCTGAGGTATTATAAGAGTTTGCAGACACGATGCGTGCAAAACTGCCTAAAATGCTACCACCACGACGTATGATCGATCATATGATTGACTTGGTGCCAGGGGAGAGGACGCCTACATAATCACCATATCGTATATCACTGTTAGAACTTGAGGAGATGCGCAACCAAATTTCTTAACTGATATAGGCAGGCTACATACAACCGTCTAAAGCTCCATTTGGTGCTCCAGTTCTGTTCCAAAAGAATCAAGATGGCTCGCTTCGTATGTGTGTAGACTACATGGATTTGAATAAGCTATCTGTGAAGAACAAGTACCCAATTCCTCTATTGGCAGACTTGTTTGACAGATTAGCTAAGGCCAAGTTTTTCACCAAGTTGGATTTGCGCTTAGGTTATTACCAAGTGCGCATAACATAAGGAGATGAACCAAAGACTGCAATAGTAACAAGGTATGGCTCGTTTGAATACCGTGTAATGCCATTCGGCTTGATGAATGCTCCAGCAACATTTTGCAGCCTGATGAATGATGTGTTTGCTGAGTACATTGACCACATTATAGTGGTATACTTGGATGGCATAGTCATTTACAGTGAGACTTTGGAAAAGCATGTGATGCATCTTCGCAAAGTGTTTGCAAATCTTAGAGAAACACGTTTGTATGTGAAGAAGGAAAAGTGTAAGTTTTCCCAGACCACAATTACTTTCCTTGATCATGCGATATCGCAAGGGTGTGTGCCTATGGACCATAAAAAGGTAGAGGCCATTACGGATTGGCCTGAGCCAAAAAAGCTTAGAGCTCTTCGTTCTTTCTTGGGTTTATCTAACTATTACTAGCGTTTCATAGTTGGCTATTCAAAGAAAGTATCCCCTTTGACAGATTTGTTGAGGAAGGACAAATCATGGGCATGGACTAATGAGTGTCAACGGTCATTCGATACATTGAAGGAAGCGGTCTCGATAGAACCAGTTCTTCTCTTGCCTAGCTTCGATATACCATTTTAAGTGCACACTGATGCTTCATACATGTCTCTAGGGGGAGTCTTGGTGCAAGAAGGTCATCTTGTGGCTTACGAGATTCATAAGTTTAATGATGCTGAAGGGAGATACAATGTGCATGAAAAAGAGATGTTGGCAGTGATACATTGCCTAAGAACGTGGCGTTATTATTTGTTGGGAACTTATTTCATCATAAGTACGGATAATATGTCTATTACGTTCTTTTCCAGCCAGAAAAAACTATCACCAAAACAAGCAAGGTGGCTTGAATTTTTGAGCGAGTTCGACTACAAGTTCGAGCATAAGCCAGGACGGATGAATTATGTGCCAGATGCGTTAAGCAGAAAGGTGGTGGCAGAACATGTTGCGACACTGACCACAATTGAGGCAAAATTATTGCCTCGAATCAAAGAAGATACGAAGAATGATTAGCCATGTATGCACCTGACTAAGAAGATATGTGATGGGATCATTCGTCAATATTGGCTAGATGATGGGATCATTCACGCCAAAGGAGGAAGAATTTGAGTATCTAATTCAGGTGTACTTAGAAGGGAACTCTTGCGAGAGACGCATGATTCCATTTAGGCTGGTCATCCAGACATGGAGCGAACTCACGCTTTGATAACTCATTCTTATTACTGGCCTAAGATGGAAGAAGATGTTAAATTGTATGTGAAGACATGCTTAGTGTGTCAACTGGATAAGACGGAAAGGAAAAGTGTAGCAGGTTTGCTATAGCCTTTGTCGATTCCAGACTAGCCATGGAAGTTCTTGTCGATGGACTTTATTAACCGGCTGCCAAAGGTGCAAGGCTTTAGCTTGATAATGGTCATCGTTGATCGCTTTTCGAAGTATGCTACATTCATTCCCAGTCCCCATTCTTGCTATACAGATGTTGCAGTGGATCTGTTCTTCAAGAATGTAGCGAAGTATTGGGACTTCCTTGAGATATTGTGAGTGATAGAGACTCACGTTTTACATGTAGGTTTTGGACCGCCTTGTTTGGAATGCTTGGTTCCGAGCTAAAGCTTTCTACTAGCAATCACCCCCAAACCGATGGTCAGATGAAAATGATAAATGCATTGCTAGAAGAGTATTTGCGTCATTATATGACTGTAAACCAAGGAAATTAGGTGGCGTTGATGGATACGTCCCAATTTTGTTACAATTTGCATAAGAGTTCATCAATAGAGTTGAGTCCTTTCGAGTTAGCAACAATCTAGCAACCATTAACCACTCATGAGGTGCCAAAGGCTAAGAATCAAGGTTCCTGTCCATCATCTTATCGTTATGCAAGGTCAAAGACGGAGATGACTGAGCAGGCGCATGATAGTTTATCCAAGGCGCAGAGACGAATAAAGAAGTATGCTGATTTGCATAACAGCGATGTAGAATTTGAGGTGGGAGACATGGTGCTGCTAAAGCTAACGCCCCAGATTTGGAAGAATATTTCTAGCAAGACAGTACATAGAGGCCTAATTTCAAGATATGATGGTCCCTTTAAAGTGATGAAAAGAGTTGGTAAGGTATCTTACATACTTGAGTTGCCGGAAAGGTTGAAAGTGCACCCCACTTTTCATGTCATATTTTTAAAGATATACCATCCTGATTTGATGGACACTTCGAGACAACAAGCGAAGCGTGCGCCACCAGGAATCAGATCACAATTCGACAAGCAAGTTGAGGAAATACTTGATAATCGAGTTATGGGGCAGAGTAAGAAGAATAGGAGAACTTATTTTCTGATTAAGTGGCAAGGGTTTCCAGACTCCAAAACTTCTTGGGAGAAGGATACTAAATTGTGGCAATTTGAAGAACAAATTTAGGCTTACCTATAACAAAAAGAATCGACGAGGGCATCGATTTCGGCTGGTGGGGGAGGTCTATGACATGGCTATCAAGTGACCAAGTAGTGATGTGCCATTAAGGTGTATCATTAGTGGACTTTTCCAAAGGCAGATATGCGGAGTGCATGTCTGAGTTGCAACTAGACAATGGCATGTGCCAAACTGGGTTTGCACATGGCCAATGACGTGAGATTAGTTTCAAGAGATGCCAAATGAGTATGGAAAGTAACCTGTATGCATGAGGCATGCAGGAATATAAGATAGACTTTCATTAGCACACTTGCATCATTGGGAGATGATGCTCAGCAGTGATGGCGCTACATTGGCTGGCAGAAGCGTTCATTATGCAAGAGGCGAGATGACATGTGCGAGGCAAATGGCCATGACGGTTTTAGAGTTGGTTACATGGAAGTTGAGTTGCTTTATGCATAACTGAAGGCTATGACTTATTTGTTTAGCTTTAGAGTGGGTTGGCTTCAGTTTGCATAGTTGGTTAACTTCCAAGCATAAAGTAAATCAATAACTTCCAGGTGGTTACTTGTACATATCTTTTGTAAGGCTATATAATCCTGATCCTGTGAAGGGATTGGGTAATCCGGAATAAGAAGAGTTTGTAACCCTAAGTGTGCAATAAATAAAAAGGCTACAACCTAGTTTAAAGCTTAGTTATGTTGGTGCATTTATCCCTTCGTTTTGGATTACGTTTATGTATCAAGCAGAATATGTGTACTTGGTTGAAAGCTTGGAAGATTTGTGAGAAGAACCTCCATTTAGTATGGGATGAATAGAGAATTAGTCAAGAAGTTGAAGTATTGGCTAAGTGCGAGTTGGCTGAAATTATGCTGTGGAGCATAGTTGTCATTATCAAGTTGGTTGTAGCATTTGGGTGTTGCGAACCTGTGACAACATCCATCTTAAGGCTCATTTATACTTGCGTAGCCTTGCGAAGAGGGTATTCAATTCTTATGCATCGTTATGCCATATTACGTACCACACATGCATCACTTGGAAGTATTTTTATGGAATGGCCTATATGGACCAAGCCATTACCATTATTGCTTGGCCATGGCCTCGTAAACAAGTTGGTTTAGGTTTTCTGTACCTTCGAGGATGAACTACGGTCTGTGCTTGATCCTTTTAGAGTATGGAAGGGTACGTAGGCAGCCGCAATGAGTTGCAACATTGCCGGTGTTTATGGGTGAAAACTTGGATGGCTGAGATTAAATCTCGAGAGGTAAGGTAGACGTCGATCATGGCTAGCTTTAATTGGCAGTGGCACCTTTAACTTGCGCTAGTAGTATTGCGGCGTGGATTGTATAGCTGGCATGGCTCGTGCATGCATTTAGCACGGTTGTGCGCGTATCCATAACCAATGAAATTTTGGCATGTTGGTGTGGAAATCTTGCCTAAATTAGAGTTTGGCTTGTCGAAACCTAATTAGCATATATGACACGTCGCATTGGGTGAGTGTCCATGTTTGGCATGCTGGTGTATTTTTGGGAAGCTAATTGGCTTTGTGGCCATCTGGCATGGTTTCCTTCTTTTCAAAACTGTGGCGAGTTTAAGGTAACTTGGTTGGTTAATGTAAGAGGGTCGGCCAGGCATGTGCATGGATACACTTCTGTGTGAGTGTGGCATTTTTAGAGCGACCTAACTAGTCGATGGGAAGTGGGGTCGACAAGCTAAGGCATGGCCACACTTTCAGTGTGTTGTGGCGGATTTGATCGCCTAGTTTAGCTAAGCATAGTTTCGACTAACGGGGTCTAGTGTACTACGTGAGACGAGAAACCCTAATTTCTGCAAATTAGTCGGGTTTTTGAGTTTTTTCTGAGTTAGCACAATAATTGACTGGATTTTGTATGCTGCCACAAAAATTCTTATCTATAGAATGCAGTGTGCTTTCCGTCTGAGCATTTCGTGTGATGGCCTTAACTTTGGTATTTGGAGGTTCGTGCTACTCCGCTATAAGTGAGCATGAATCCTTCATACCATACCGATATTAAGGGTTCTGCCGGGGAACATAGCACAGGAAAGTACTCAGTGAGTCTTGTATTACAGAGTGTTTGGGGATGGTTGCTATATTCGCCAGTCTGGATAAATTTCATGTAAATATATTGAATGGCTCAATAAATATGTCGGTGGAGAGGTTAGCACTCACATCACCATTTCCTTGCAGAGTGACGTCACATCAGATGCAAGGTTTTACGATTTTAACCTTAAGCTAAAAACTACCATCAACATTAAGTCCCCTTCTTATCATGTAACAGTGGCATTGTTGCGGGGTAAGCATGAGATGGTGACAGACAAGAGTAAAACCGAAAGAGCAAAAACATGAAGAGATTTCCAAGGAAATTCAACTAGCCTTTGGGGAAAAGCATGAGGAATCCGTGATCCTTGTGTTGGAGGCCCTATGTAATTCTGACTTGGTCATAAGGTGTTGACATCAGCGCTGAAACTTTGCCTACTGATTGACAGAGATGGTACTATAATTTGGTTCGTGAATCGGTAAATAGCGCTAGCTGGCTAGGTCACGGAACATATGGAGATGGTGATGCTTTGAAGTGCCAGGATAGTGCTTCCTTGGCTGGTGGAGATGGAAAGATGGATGGCGCGTCTAGCTTGGAATGATAACTGGCACTGTTGGTGCATCGGATATCAAGCAGAGAAGATAGTGTTGGAAGGATGCAATCTGTTGGTGCTAGCTAGGGACGCGGGCTGTTGGCGTTGGCTTGGACATGGAGCCGTTGGCATTGCTTGGATATGGAGTCGTTGGCGCTGATGGCTTGGGCGTAAATATGTTGGCACTGGCTTGACGTGGATCCATTGTCTTAGCTCGGGACGCGCGCTTGGAGTGAAATATGGCACTGACTAAGTCACAGAATGGTAGGGATGGCTGCTAACTTGGATGCCAATACCTAATTATCCCGTATAAACAAATATCTAATCCAGCTGGTATCACGCGTTTGAAGCCTTAATTCTCGACTGGTAAAAGGGTTTTCCTTCTCATTCTTCATCAATCCGCAGAATATAATAGGTGATCATGAATCCTTCGTTCATACAGATCATCATAAAATCGCGTCCACCCTCTTCACAGGTACTGTCTCGTGTTCCTTCTTCTAGTTCCCGTTTTGTCTTCTTTATCATGTAGATTGCCAGTGCATACATGGTAAATTTTTTTCCAGCATATAATGGGATATTCCAGTGACGATCATACCTCTGACTCTTCGGAGAGAAATTTTGAAGTCGACAAAACCCAATTTTCTTCTTATGAGGAGGTATTAGACAAAATTGAATCTCTATTCCGTAAGGCTGACGAGATTATACAAGGCATATCTCTCGCCTATCTATGCAGAGTGAGGATGTGTGTTCAAACTCTTATGTCTTAGATGGACATGGAGGAAAAGTGGAGACATGATGAAGCATCCCAACACGTCGGGAGATCTCATAATAATGAAGCTTCTCTACATCCCAGTGCTAGGGCTGAACGATTCATCTCGGTTGAAACAGCGGAAGACTGTGCGCATGAAAATTTTAGGTGAGAGCCAATTTAATTACCATATCCATGATGGTATCATAATCCTTGACTTTGATGCGGACGAACCGGGACATCCTCAAGAAGATGCTGGAAAAGCTCTTAAGGAATATGTCGACAGGGTTTACGAAACTGAAGCAACTTTTGGAGTGGACGCCGAAATTACTGTCAGGGATGTTGAAGAGACCGCTGAGGATGACGTCAAGGCAGATGAGGAGGCGGAGGCAACATATGTTGGAGCCATTGGAGAATCCATGGAAACATACGCTTGGACTGCTGTTAAAACAAATACCGGATAGGATGCAGAAGTTGCTGCTGAGGCGACTTCTAGATGGGATTCTGAGGTCGCTGCTGCTGAGGTGGCTTCTGGATGGAATGTTTGCTTCCAGAGAGGGTACTGGGGAAAGTGCCTGAAAAAGCTCTAGTTGAGGCGTTATTGATCTAGGCGTCTGCCATTGACGACCAATTTTTTTTTTTTTTTGCTATTTCTCCTCGGCATGTAGCCGCTTTTCATATTTCAAGGATTTATTTTCACTTTTTTGTTTTCACGGCGGAGTTAGGGTTTTGCCAAGTAATATTCCGTTATTCAGCTTTTATGGTTTCACATCTCTGAATAAATTAATAAAATCTTCATACTGAAAAGATCCAAAAAACCTTTATGCGAAAATAAGTTGCTCGCCCCTCCTGTCCATCTAGTAGATGGATAGACGCTGTACACAAATAGTGTGGATAGAATTTTCCACAGATACTATCCAGCCTGCTATTTTCGCAGCCAATGCCTCTGAATACCGACATCACCCATAGTAACTTAAAACAGGGGAATAACAATGGCTAAAGGTTCGACTGACCTGTTTCTTGGCTCTCCCATGTAGCAGCATCATTGTCACATCCGAAAAAACAGAAGAGCGTTAGGTGAGATTTGAAGACGGATATTTTTGAAGAAGATGTATGTTCTGTCGCCTGATGATCATCTTCCTTGCGTATTCCCTTCTTCAATATTTTTTGAATAGATATTTTTTTGTGGTGGTTTGGTTTCTCTGGTTTTCAATCGACAGGTAATGACTCTGTGAGAGTTTGGGTTTACTTGGTATTTTTCCTTTAAGATGGTTTAGCAAAAAAATTTAAGGAAAGATGTTCTTTAATTAAAATTGAAAACTTTACTCATGAATGTAAGCGGTGCAATCATTTTAGAGAAGTTACAAGCATGACATGAAATGGTAAATTCCTGAAGGAAATACCGAAAGGAGAATGCTGGAGGAAAAGGCAGCACAGTGTTTTATGTGTAAGGTAGCACGACGTTTTTGGTGTTGAAGGGCTTGAGCCATCGCGAGTGAATCGTTATACCTTCCAATATGTCGGCATTGATGAGTATGTAGTAACCACCCAAGATGACATATGCCACCAGATATGGCTTGTATTCCTTTTTCTTTAGGAGAATCAGGTTGAGCGGTCATCTTCACTGTTATATTTCCAACTTGAAACGAGGTCGCCTTGACCAACCACCTGATTTTTGAGCTCGCCATCTTTGACTGCGGAAACTTCTAAATTTTTGGCAAAGCACTTTAAAGGCATAGTGTCCCATTCACATATATTAATGACTCATGGGTTGATAACTGGACCGAGTCCCCATACATGGCCGAGAGGAGAAGTGACTAGGTGCAGAACCAGACATACATGTGTTTGGAATATGCAGATGAATGTCGATGAGCTTTCTCCAGGCAATTGAGTTATGTTGGTAAGTTGTTGATATGGAAACACCTAATCTTCAAAGTTAGACGGCTTGGTGGAAATTCTTTCGGGTATCGACATCGGCAGAGGGGATACTCCTAATTTAGTTTTTTTTTCGTGTACCCATGCGCGCCCCAGAATCATGTCTTAATTAGAGAGTTCTTTGACAATGTGGAATTTTCCATGTTTTAGAGCACCTCCCACCTTAATTTCAAGGTTCATGTAGCCATATGCGTCCATCGTCTCTCCTTCCAAGTTTTTGACCACGATTGGGGAAAGGGTAGCCTCTTGCTTCAAAATTTCTGCAGCTCTTAAGGTTTTGATGATGATGATGTTGAAGTCAGAGGCTACGTCGAACAATTTGCTATCCAGCTCGGCGTCCCTCAGATAAACTGTGGTCAGCAGACCCCAGTTGTATTTTTCATCTCCATTTCTTGGGAGAGCTTGGATCCTGGCGTGGCCTTTGTAATAGGAAAAAGTCGTTTTCCCGATACAACATTATTAAGGGCTGTGAAGATATCTTGACGCCGTGTCTTGGAGAGATAGAGAATTTCGCATACACGTTGCATCAAGGATTTCACAGTATCGCATACAGAGTCCCCAGAGACCATGCAACTCCTGACTGGAATTGGATCTCTGTGAACTCCCTCATTTCCCAGTTGAAGATCCCCCGCTTCTATATTTTCTTTGAAGACAAGATTTAGCATATTGCAGTCACTGGCCGGGTAGTGGACAAACCTGTGGTAGCGAAAATATTTGGGGTTTTCCATTTTCGCTTCGGTTGGTAGGCACCTGGTAGGAGGTAGCCTGATGACGTCGTCTTGGATCCATGCCTCCAAGAGTTCAATCACTTCCTCGATCGAGAATTGGAAATCTAAGACATTTTTTGCATCTTCTTGATGTCGCATGGGAGCTTTAGCGGCGGTCTTCCGTGGCGGGGCTGCCCGTCGTGCTAGCGTTGCGCGCTTGGATTGATGTTCTTCCGCTGGAGCTTTCCTTTTTCCTCCTTCATCTACCACGCTCACAGAGGAGGGACCAGTGTTGTATTGCTTATTGATGAGGCGTTTATTTCCTCGGGTTTCGCATGCTTTCTCGCCTCTGGTTGGCCTGGTTCTTTCCAATAATATCGGTGATGTTGTGGCCGACCGTTTTTCCTCTTCATGAAGTTCAGGGAATGTTTGTAATCGCAGATTCTCTAGTAAGGTGCGGTATATGGGAACCATGCCATTGATGCAAGAGTCCACATTATTTTTCTATCATGTTTGGGTCATGACAATCCAGTGCTTGGATTCTGAATCTTTTGACAAAATTATTCAGATGTTCTTTGTTTCGTTGGAACATCCTTCCTAGATCTGAGAAAGTAATTTGCTCAGACACAAAGAATTACTTCTTGTAGAAAGCCATAACCATGTCATACCAGTTGGAGATGTTGTCTGGCGTAATGTTGTTGTACCATATGTATGCTCTTCCAGTAAGTGATTTCGAAAATTCCCACAAACGGAGAACGTGATTGTATTCATGCTCCCCCAGGGACTCCAAGAATCAAGAGACATGTTCACGTGCATTATCGGTGCCATCATACAGAGAGAATTGAGGGAAAGAGTACCCCTTTGGAAAAGGAATTCTTTGGACTTCCAAAGGATACGGGGGTTGATGTTGATGCATGTCCATGGAATCGCTTTTGTCTCAGTTTCGGAGAAGCCGTTCCAAGTCTTCCCGTGTGACCAAATTAGACGGTTGATTTCTTTCTGCTGGAGCTCCTGGGTGGGTCTCTTCATTTATAAAGGCACGCCCTGCTGAGGTGCTGGCGCCATGGGTATTGGAGGTGTTCCTTATTGGCTCTGACTGGCGTGATTCTTTTGGTAGACGCTCCATTAGTGTCTTGAGAAAAACAAGTACCTCCTTCTGAGTCAAAGCCATGTCTGTTTGGGCTATAGCAAGAACCTCCTGTCTTTCCATCAAATCAGCAATAATATTATAAGATCGGCATCCTATGGCTCCTCCAGTTTCTCGTCCTGATGGCGGAGTAGCTGCGGCTCTGGTGCCAGTTGGAGGTGTCATACTTGACGAAGTGTTGGCAGAGGCTGCAACGGCTCTGGCTCTGGTGATTGGATGTGTAACACCTGAAGGAGAATTTTTTGCGGCAAAGGCTCTAGCTCTGGTAACCGAAGGTGTAATGCCTGAAGGAATATTCTCCATGTTACTGGTGTTTACAGGTGGAATATTAACACCACTGAAAGGAACGCTAACATCGAGAATAATTTCAGCGCCAGTGTTCTTCGGGTTTGATGTTGATCCGTACCTTAGTTCTATCATCTTAAGATTGGGGTTGAAAGATAAATTAGGGAATTGAGAAATTAATATTGTAACCGAGAGATTAATCTCCCACTGTGGTCGCCAATTGTTTGTGGGTGAAAACTGTTTTTGCTGATTTTGGTAATTTCATGTGTGTGGAGAAACTAGTCTAAACCCTAAACAATGTACTGTACAGGAGTACTTTTGATTCGAGGGATCAATCTGTACAATCTTGGCCTAAACCAAGAAATGGTCGTTTCATCCTTGCTTCGGTCACAAAGTGAAGGAGAAGGGATGGTCTTAGGGAGGGAAGCGAAGAAAGTATTAAGACCAGAATAATTGATTCTGGAAGTGTGGGTGTTTCGTGACTTGTATTAGAAAGTTGAACTGGCTAGCTGGATGAAAAGCTATCAGATGATTCCTGGAAGTTGTATTGTTCTCCTGACCAAAACTTGTTGTTTGGTGGAAATAGGTGAGACCAATTTTTACAAGTCGCAACAAAACATACTCTGGTCTTGTAGGAAGTGGAAATGATTGAGTGGTGGAAGAATGGATTAACGTGTAACCGTCATACGTTATGGTTCCACGATGATGGAAGTGAATTCGTGTATCCGTCAGTCATTACGCTTCCATGATGAAGGAAATGAATTGCTTGCACCGTTACTTTTACCACCACTAACTATCCTACTTCATGACACTTTCTTATAACGGACGCATTGCACGCCGCGCGCTGTAAACCGCCAAACCAATACCCTGATGCATATCCCCCAGTTTGTGACATGTTTGATGTCTCGAGTGTTTTCGTGGAAAACATGCAGCAGGTTTCTATGTGTGGAAAGTCAAAGTAAATATACTTCTCCACAGGAAAATAACATATGATGCTATTAGGCTTGCCTTGGTCAGCCGCCTAAAACTTGCCACAAGTTCGTCATCTTGGTGCCGAACTTGGATGGCTGAGATTGCATCTCATGAGGAAGAGTGGCCATTGATTATGGTCGTATATTGTTGTATAGCGAAGTGGTGCCATTGGCATAGTAGCGCCGGGTGGAGCCATGTCACATAACGACATGCCAGTGGCGTAGCCATGTCATAGTGACATGCCAATAGCGTATCCGCGACATTCTATTAGCTTTGGCATGGTGGCATGCCAGTGGCTGTGGCATAACGACATGATAATAGTTGTGGCATGGTGGCATAGTAACATGCTAGTAGCCGGGGCATGGTGGAATGACAGTGGTCGTGGCATGTCGACATGTTAGTAGCCTTGGCATGGTGGCATGCCAGTTGTCTTGGAATAACGACATGCTAGTAGTTGTGACATGGTGTCGTGCCAGTGGACGTAGGATAGCGACATGCTAGTAGATGGGGCATGGTGGCATGCCAGTGGCTATGGCATAAGACATGCTACTAGCTGTGGTATGGTGGCATGACAGTGGCTGTGGCATAACAGCATGCCAGTGGCATGGCCACGCCTGTAGTGTTTAGCTTGACCAAAGTTAAGATTTGGCTCAGTGACTAAAGTTAAGGATTGGAAGCATGGCCAAGGTTAGGGCTTGGCCTTGTGGCCAAGTCTAGGGTTTGGCACTGTGGCCGAAATTACGCGTCGTGGCCAAACTGGGATTTGATGTCTTGGCCAAAGTTTAGGGTTTGGCAGCGTGGTCTCCCAAAAGTTGCCACAAGCTTGTTAGTTTGATGGCAAACTTGGATGGCTGAGATTAAATCTTAGGAGGAAAGGTAGCCGTCGATCATGGATACCTTTGATTGGCAGTGGCGCCTTTAACTTGCGCCAGCGATATGCAGCGTGGCTGGTATGGATGGCATGGCTCGTGCATGTATTTTGTTCGGTTGCGTGCGTATCCATAGCCACTGAAATTTTGGCACTTTGGTGTAGAAATCTTGCCTAAATTAGGGTTTGGCTTGTAGAAACCCTAATTAGCCTATATGGCACGTCGCATGGGGTGAGTGGCCATGTTTGGCATGCTTATTGGCATGCTAGTGCGTTTTTGGGAATCCAATTGGCCTTGCGTCCATCTGGTGCGGTTTCCTTCTTTTCAACACTGTGGTGAGTTTTAGAGTGACCTGACTGGTCGATGGGAAGTGGGGACGGAAAGCTAGGGCATGGCCACACTTCTAATGCACTGTGGCGAATTTAATCGCCTAGTTTCGACCAATGGGGTCTAGTGTACTGCGAGGGGCGTGAAAACCTAATTTCTGCAAATTAGTCGGGTTTATGAGTTTTTTGTGAGTTATCACAATAGTTGGATGGATTTTGGATGCTGCCACAAAAATCCTTATCTACATAATGCAATGTGCTTTTCATCTAAGAATTTAGTGTGATAGCCTTAACTTTGGTATTTGAAGGTTCGTGCTACTGTGCTGCGAATGAACATGAATCCGTCATGCCATATTGATATTAAGGGTTCTGCCGGGGAACATATCACAGGAAAGTACTTAGTGAGTCTTGTATTGGCAAGGTTCCGAAATTTATAAAGTGTTTGGGGATGGTTGTTACATTCTCCAGTCTGGATAAATTTTATATAAATATATTGAGTGGCTCAATAAATATGTTTGTGGAGAGGTTAGCACTCACGACACCATTTCCTTGCAGAGTGGCGTCATATCAGATGCAAGATTTTACGATTTTAACCCTAAGCTAAAAACCACCATCAACAGCCGGTCCATCATGTTATCGCTCATATCATCTAATTTAGAGATGATTGCGGCACTTTATCCTCTCATATCATACGTCTCGGTAACTCAACGCAAGAGATGATTATGGCCATACTTGATGAGGCTAGTTGCATTCCATTCCTGATATGCTCATACTTCCTATCGATGGGTTCGACATAGGCTAAAAACACGAGTGTTGTAATTTAGCTAAAGAGGAGTCCATTTTGATGGAAAACTGCCCAAAGATCAAGACATGTATAGATCCACATGGTCACCAGAATTTAGCCAAATTCCATCGTTTAGGGTATCAAAAGGCTGTTTTTTCCATATTAAGAAAGTTTTTATTTTCTTAACAAACCCTTTGAGGAACAAGGTTAAGTTGGAACGGTGTGGAAGCTTAAATAGCTGCATCATTCTCCAAGAGCATGCTTGCAAGGGAAAATGAACGTGTTTTCCTAGCCTTAAGGCTCAGATCGTAGCTTCATCATGGCGTATCAGGGAAGTTATGGCCTGCGGGGCAACGCGCCAAAGGCGTAATTTTCCGGTCCATCACAATTGGTATCATAGCAAGTTCTGAGACAACTCTAGGGATTGTGCGGGAATGGCTTATCAACAAGTATTTTCCTTAATGGAAAAATTTAAGCTGGAGAGTATATAAACTTATGCGCGGGAAAGAGTTTGTAACTGCTATGTCAGTTACTTTGCAAATCGAGTTGAGATTGTTTTAAGTACTTTGAGTTTGCCTGGCCTAAGTGGCACCCCACTTACGAGTGGATATCCGGAAGACCGTCTGGGGCTGTGGGTAGATAATGGGACTGATCATCCACAAATATTGGAAACTGGACAATGGTGTGCGTTGTCAGGCCCGGCTAGCAACCCCCCTGAACATTAGCCAGAATCAGGGTGATCGGGCTGTTGAAAAAAGAACTCAAACGAGCTAAGACCGACCATAATGGTCTCAAAACTACCGCATCCGTATGACTTAGCAAGCCAAGTTGGACGGCTTAGATCGTGTTTTGAACGATCAAAGAGGTGCCAGTGTGTTCATCGGAAACTCACCTTCATCCCTAGATGGTCGAACTTCACACGGAAATCCATGGGCGCATCGAAATGGTTCCCCAAAATAGAGTGATCGCACGTGTTTTAAAAACCCTAAATTGCATAAACGGCGTTATGCAACTGCCGCAAATCAATCGCATCCGTCCATCTTCGCCAGCTTAGTCAAACGACTTAGATAGGATTCTAGATGGCCAACAGGGTTACACTGTGATCACTGGCCACCCCTCTTCCACGAGGAGCGATCGGCAAATCCACATATTTCCCATGTGGCCTCCGTATGATCACCTAAAAGAAGTTGGTCGCGTTGTTTGCATAATCCAAAGGCATTACGCAACTGCCACAAATCATCTCATCTATCCCACTTCGTTAGCCTGGTCGGATGGTCTAGATTTTTTTTTTAGGAGGCCAACATGGTATTGCTGTAATCACCGTCCATCCATCCTCCACAGGAAATGATCATCCAAGTTGTGGCTTGCTCATAGTGTTCCCAAACGATCACCCAAAGGTGTTCGGTCACGCTTTTTTTAAGACATTCAACTCGCGACTAATTTGGACGAACTCTAAAACAACGATGCTTCCTGCACATTGATTGTTTTTCAGCAGTTTGTTTGGAAGCGATATTTCATTTGCATCAATTATAAATGATGATTTATGAATATTGATCTCACAAATAATTTTATTATTTGACCTAAAAGCACTATATGTTATTTTAAACATCGAGTCTTATGACTTGATTAATTCAGCATCCCGCTGTACATATTTTCCTACAAAATACTCGAGACATCAAACGTGTCACAAAATGGGGGATGCAACATAATGGTGGATCATTCACCTAACGCGCACAACGTGCTGGGTTCGAATCACACCACCCTCAAGATAAGTGTTATCAACACAAGTATCCAGAAAAATACCAAGAACTGATAGCTTATGTTCTGCTAGCAAGTTCCACATTCTGATACAAGTCATAAAACAACCACACCTTCATAATTCAACATTATGATCTCAAACACCTTATTCGCTTCCCTCCCTAAGATCAACCCTTCTCCTTCACTTTGTGAACGAATTGAATCTGGAATGGCCATTTCTTGGTTTAGGCCAGAGTCTTACAGATTGATCTCTCGAATCTAAAAGTTCTCCCGTGCAATACATTTGTTTAGGGTTTGAATTCATTTCTCATCAACACACCCAAATTTACCAAAAACAACAGAATCAATGTTTACCCCAAAACAGATACTTCAACCCGGTTCCCTTACCACAGTTCCAAAATGGTTTTCATAAAAATATGCACACCTATACGGATTACGAAACAAACAAATTTTCCCATGATGTGCATACGAATATGCATATCACACAAATCGATAAATCGATACATAGTTATAGCTACTCCGTTACGTGTACGAGTACATATAATACATCTTCATACATATAACACTTATCTCAATTTGTAAGACTGATAACACTTTCTTGTATTCCAAATATATATAGTAGTTTTAGGTTTAGTTTGGTATTGCTGCAACTTTTGTAAAAGCACTTTTCTGGTGTGCGTTGTTCTGCTGTGCAGTGAGAAAAAAACAGTTAGACGTTTGGTAAAATATTAATTAAAGTTAAAGATGATTAAAAAAATAATGAAAGTGTGTTTGGTAAAATACTAGATTCAACCATTGTTGTTGTGGCAAATGACAAAAACAGACATATCTCTAAAATTAGTTTTATTCAATTTTATTGGGGTTAAAAATAATTAAGCTTTTTTACTGTTAAATATAAATAGATTAAATATTAAATTTACTAATTATTACTATTAAATTACTTTTACTTAACCAATTTTAAATATATATAGTTTTCAAACAAAAAATATTCTAAAATTAAGTAATTATTTAAAATTTATTTTTATTTTTGACAAATTAAAAGAAATGGTATCATACAATAGTTTAAAAATAAAATATAATAATATTTAAAGAATAAAATATAAGAGATAAAAATTGATTGCATATATATAAGGGCAATTTTTGTCATTTACAAAATAAAATAGGGACATAAAAGATAAATCAAGTATTAAATTTTGGTGGGACCACAGCTTGTGCTTTTGTAGCTTTTAAAATCTCTTCCTCCCTAGCTTTTAAAAATTGAGGAATCTGGGAAGTGCTTTGGGTAATATGCACTTTGATTTTTTTTTACCAAACACCAATTTCAAAAATTATTGACATATATAGGTTTTGAAAGTGCTTTTGGAAAAATAAAAGCATTACCAAACCCAGCCTTATATTTCTCTCTAGATCAATTCGAAACATTCCCGAATATCATCAATGACACATATAATTGTTCATGGCTATTTTCGAATGATAAACTTGAATAATGAATTGGGTTTCGAACAATAAATTATTCTCCACCGAAATTGATCAAGTATGGACAAATGTTCATTAAGCTTAATCATTATATTTCAAGAAATTTGTAAACTAAATAATTAGTTCTCGACTCGAAATTCTTGTCTATGCAAGCTAGTCTTATGCGAAAAACATCTCAAGGATAGAAAAGTGAATATAACTTGAGAAATATGTGGTTCTATCTTCACTTACCTATTGTTGATGAAGTTATCCAAAAGCTTCGGTTGATCTTCGCCTTCAAAGGGTAGAACGCAAATGATGACTGGTTCATTTCCTAGACCGAGACATAACTAATTGTAGACTAGAAATCAAGATATAATTTTGAGAACTAAATTTGACAACAAACTTGAGATAACAACACTTGTGGGTTCGACCGAGAAATGCTCTAACAATCCTTCCACTTGAGGTTAGTGATATGACTTGACTTGTTTTCATTCCTATGGTTAAAATCAAGTCGTTTAAGATTGAAAACATAACATGCGAGGTTATATTTAACATCTTAGTATTAGATTTGGTCATTTTATTATGATCAAAGTATCAATGAAAAAAATTTGATTATGAAGTATAACATTTATCTACCGAACTTCGTAAATACGACATCGAATAATTGGGCCGACCGAGCGAAGCGAGGGAGGACCTTATATGGCCATTTTTTTGTAAATTCTAAGTCATCAAATTGAAACAAAAAAATTGGAAATGGTTAGGGCTGAAAAACCAAAAATACCCCTCTCATGGATGGAATGTTTGTCTAATTGAGACAAAGCTCCCTCAAAAAAATTCGTTTTTCATTTTTTTTTATCTTCCTTCTCCTTCGGTTTTTTTCTTCTCCAAGTTCATATCGAAACTACTCCCATCTTCTTCTTCAGTCCACTACCATCATCTCCACCACCACCATCATATCCACCACCAGCACTATCCACAATTGGTATTGAGGAACAGAGTGAACTAATTTGTTCAATTTCAGTGATTTTTCCTTCAATTTCAGTGTTGTTGAACTAATTTGTTCACAAAACATCGAAATTGAAGAAGAATTCGGCGGAAGTTCACGCCCTAATTGAAATTGACGGAACACATTCAAAAATGGTAAGAAGAGGAGGAAACGCCCGGAAAAAGAGGGATGGGAGAAGAGAATAAGGTGAAAGACGATGAGTTGCATATATTAGGTCACTTCGAGACTTTACCTCGTTTGGCTGTATTTGATCTCGATTACACTATCTGGCCATTCTACTAGTAAGCACTCTACCTTCCCAAATAGAGAACAACTCAATTATGTTTAGTTTTACTTGTTTCGGGTGTAATTTGGATTTGTTTATCCATACCTCTACCTTGTAATTGGGATGAATTTATACCTATTTGTTTAATTGAACTACGGACGATACATCAAATTTACTTTACTCCTAAGATGATGATTTGATTTCAATAATGATGTACCCATTAAGAATGATAATTTGATCAAATTATGATACCCATATAAGTGTAAAACTTGAATACTTAAAAGTTTCTTAGTTGGGGTTGGTAATTTTATCTTGAATTAACCAAATCAATATATTACAGGATGCCTTAGATTGAAATATGTTAATTGGGTTTGTCAATTGAGACATTTTTTCTGTTTGCTAAGCAATTAAATGGGTTCTTTGCAGTATTACAACACAATGATTTTGGAAGAGGTTATTTTTATGCTGATCACATGCGAGATGCCAAAGTTTTATCCACATGTAAATGGCATAATATATGCGATAAAGGAAAAGGGAATTGATATGGCTATTGCTTCTAGATCACCGACGGCTGATATTGCAAAGACATTTCTTGGCAAATTAAAGATTCAATCCATGTTTGTTGCCCATGTGAGCAAACCCTTTCTTTCTTTCTTATATTTTTGGTTAATCATAAAATTTCATTGATCAACAACTCAAGGATTCGAAAAATAGTAAGCCCAAGACAAACCAAGGCCAAACTAGATTTAAGAACAGAGAAAAAGAAAGAAATACAACACTCCCTCACAAAACTCTTCGACGTTGATATGCGTCTATGCCAAACTAGAGTACATGACATCCACCATCATTGAAGGGTTAAAAATCTTAAAGATGTGGGGAAGTGTGAGGCAACTGTTCTTACACATTTGAGATCTAAGCATTCCAGTAGGCAGTAGATGTCATTTATTTGTTTTGAACAGGTGGACAACAAGCAATTTGATGTTTGTTGCATGACTTGATATTATGTTAGTGTTTTAGCTGAACTTGGAAATAATGTTCTTTCCTTTCTAATTTCCTCGCATCCTCTTTGATAATAAAGAACACACCTGTATCGTCTCAACAAGGCATTACTGAGCACCTGAGGTCATTTTAGGAACGCTACTTATTTTGAATAAAATTCACTTTCCCCCACATGAGTCAGTGGGTTCTACTTCCCTGGGTCACCTACTACACCTACATTGGGTGCTTAAATTGTCTTCAAGTGCTTCAGTTTGTGTGCTGGTATCAGTCTTTCAGAGTTCTTGAGGGACACAATGATGTACGTTTTTGATCTTAACTTCAACTAATACATGTAGACATTGTATATATGCATCATTGTATGTAAAATAGAGTATATATATGTTTGATGCAAATGCTTCGCTACTCCTTGAGTCATGAGCCTGGTAGATTATAGTATTTCTAATCCCGTGATATGTACTATTTTTTCAGGTTTAGGATGGTCTTTTCCTTGTGATCTATGGAGTATTGGTTGTATACTTGTTGAGCTGTGTTCGGTTAGTCCCTTTATTGTCGAACCAGTTGAACAATTACCTGTTTCTGGGAAATGCTGACCTGCAAGAACTTTTGTTTTAGAGGAATGCATTATTTCAGACACATGAAAATTTGGAACACTTGGAAATGACGGAGAGGTGGTTTTTTTTTCTTCTTTCAATTTTATAAACCCTAGCTATCTCTGCAAACTGACTGTTGCTTTAACTCGATTCAAACCCAATCACTACCATCATCGTCATAATTTCTGGTTTTGTGATTTCCTACTGATTGTGGAATATGCTTCGCAGAAATATTAGAATGAGGCCAGAATACTTGGTATATATAGTGTAATTTATTATTGAATGATGTAATACGGGCATCCAAATTAAAACCAATTGGCCATGAGTGGAGAGGCCCTAAGGATTATATTTTAAGTTTATTAAGGCGATATTAACAGTGTGGGACTATTATCGCTCTAGAAGGTATTGCATTAAACTGTAACTAAGAAACTTTTAAGTATTCAAATACAACCCCAACTAAGAAACTTTTAAGTAAAACTTGAATACTTAAAAGTTTCTTAGTTGGGAGCTATTTTTGGCGGAATTTCGGATTTCAGGTTTGGGACATACGAAAACCTAAATTTCGCCTAAATGAAAAGTCGCCGGTTTTTTCGGCCGGAATCAATATATTTCGGTCAAAATCGGTGTGTTTCGGCCGGAATTGTTTTTTTATATTATTTTTTTTCCCAATTTCATATCCAACATGTAATTTTCACCATAAATATAATATTAGTGTAAAATTTTAATCCGAAATTACACCGAAATTTGGAAACGAAATTCCCCCGATACAAAGTTGTACCAGTATCTCGGCCCCGACCGAGACACTCCGAAATCCGAAATTAACTACCTTGGTTGGGAGTCATGGTAGAACCAATGCTTATGTTGGGATTCATGGTAGAACCGATCCCTACCTATATTTGAAGACTTAGTAGAACCGATCTTAACCTATGTTAGGATTCATGGTAGAACCGGTCCCAAGAGCAAAACCGATTTCCAACATTCACATATTACTTACGGTTTTGTGTGCGTTTGGAATTAAGGTTTGCTAAATAGGAAAGTTTCAGATGTCGACATAATTTGAACATGTATATAATTCTTATCTTTTATTGTTCAAAGATATTCCTTGATACTCAAGGTGATCCCAAACCGAAATATTGTGAATCTTTTAAATAAGATTTTCGATTATATGTTTTTGATTTTCCAGCAATCAAAACATATCTCTTGGAAATTTATATTAGTTAAGTGTTATAAGTTTAAAGAGGGATTTCAGAATTACAGGTTGGATATTAGTTGGAAATATGAAAGCCGAAATTAGGTGCTTATTGCATAGCTTGAGTATATTTTCGGTTTTGGAATTTCCTTGTTGTCCAAACAACCTTGGTATATAAATAGTTGAGTCTGCATTTCTTGCAAACTATCCTAAGAGCCGGGCAAACTTCATTCGTGTTGTTTCTGGTGGAGCCGTCTATTCGGAGAGGAAAGTACCCTAATTAGACTAAATATCTTAGAATCGCTCGTTGAAAGACTTTTGTGGGATCAAGAAGCTCTACGTGTACCGTTGGTCGGAAATGCATTGTTATTTTAGTTTTCGATTTTTGATTTGATTGACTAACGGATGTTGAAACTTTGATTGCACCTAGTTTGATTATTCTTGAGAGTCTTCTTTTCTGACATAAGGGTCATTCAACTAGATCAAAGTATAAACATGATCTTTAGAACTTTTTTTAGATCTAAAGACAACTTGTAATCATCTATTGTTAACAGACTCCGTTCCATGTGTTCGACACAGCTTAATCACTATGGAAAAACATAAGCTCCACAAATAGATAAATCTTCTTCTTAAGCATACTTAGAAGCACAAACTCTGGGTTTTTGTGATCAGAAAAAGATTCGCAAAAAAATAAAGCGAACCTGTAAGAAATTTTGGATGCAAAAATTGTGATTTTGGAAGTGAAAATAGTCAAATTTATAGATGATGAGCCTATGATTGTAGAACTAGCCGTTATAGGCTCAAGGAGTGCCGGTCGGCTCAATCTGAGATGATGATCGTCTCATGCAGAGCCGCGCCTCGGCCTACTCTTGGACGAATAATTCGATCATCTCAAGTTGAGTGGATCACTGTAGGGGTGGGAATTGGCAAATTAGCTTTGCCCATTGCCCGCCCACCCACCCGAGTGAGTTGCTCTAAAACTAGCATGTAGAGGGAAGACGTAAGAGAAATGGAGGGAGGTTTTTGGGCATACCAAAAAATTATCAGGCATCCATTTTGTCTAGGTTCGACTCACAACTTGTGAGCCGAACCTAGCAAACCTAGGCAAAAAAAAAGTTGTGAACCGAACCTTGAGTATGCCCGATAATTTTTTGGTATGCTCAAAAACATGTCTCGAGAGATGGTACCATTACGGCCAATCCTATATCAACCCGTTTGTCTCGTAAATGAATCGCTGGGCTTAAATACTAGCTCAAGTGTCTCCAAGAAAATGAGTCTCAGACACATAATCAACTGGAGCCTTTCACATGGCATTTTTGTTTCAGAAATTTCAAAAGGTAAGTAGTTTCTTGAAACCCTAGTTAATGATCTTCAGTAGTTCTCTTGTAATTCATTTCACTCGGGTTTTGTAATCGATCTTTATAGCATTGTTCAGATAAATTTTGTTTAGTTGATCTTTGTAATTGGAAAACGAGATAATCTGTGAATTAGTGTAAATGAAGGATTGAAACCCAAAATATACATAGTTGAAGAGGATTACATTACATGAGGCATATCTCTTCTTGCCTCTTTTCTGTACTAGGTTAAGTTAGGGTTTTTGTAAAGAACTTGGTGGTGCATCTTTGTTTCCAATAAAACCTAGTTTCCATTTTTGCGCTGGGTGGCTGAATGAATTTCTTAAAAGGATGCTGTTAACATGTTTAGTAAATTAACACTAAAGAGGCCGGTTTCGCGGTTAATGAGTCAGTCAAAATGGGGCATCAGGAGTTTGATATTTTCTTGTTCTGCCCAATTTGCTTTCGTTATAAAAACAAATCTTTTTCTTTTTCATTAATGGCTCGACTCTTAACTGGTTCTTCTCTTGCCGTTTGGTTAATATCTTGTATGCAACTCTTCCAGGCTGTTAGTGCTCTTGCAAAGAGTTCAACATTTGCCAAGGATCCGAGGCAACTTCAGTTTGAAGCGGATGTCAATAAACTCTTTCTTTATACCAGGTTGTTATCATTAATTTTCTTTCACTTCGGTCTTTTTTATGTAACTAGTTCCACTTGTAAAAATGTATTTCAGTTTAATGCCCCACAATTTGTTTCAGTAGATATTTGGTTTCATATTTTCTTGCAGTGTCTTAAGTGTATTTTCGGCAGGTTATGTTTTTTTTCCTTATAGTTAATGTCTCCTTTCAGCTATAACCGCTTGGGAGAGCATGCAGATGAGAAGGATGCGGAGGAGATTATCGAATTGGCTGGCAAAGCGTCCCTAACTGATCAGCAGAAACAAGTCCAAGAAAACATCCATTCTCACATCAGAACCTTCTCCAAATCAATGGATGACATTCTGCTTCCGACTTCCAAGAGGTCAGATGAGTCACTTAATTCTTCAGTACAGGCAAATGCAGTACCTCGTCGTAGCGGGCTAAGTCTTGCTGTTGGTGGAGTTGCAACTCCTTTTAGTCAACCCGGTGAGTGGATTTTAGTATACTACATCACAGCAAATATTCTCTAGACACTTGTGCTTTGGATTTTGATATTTCTTGTTTTTCAGTACAGTTGTGCCTGAAACACAACCATTATTACGAGCTGAGCTGTCAAAAAGCTTAAAAAAGCATATGGGCTACACTCTTGAACTGAAACCATCTCAAATCTCCCACAAAGAAGCTGGCAGAGGTTTATTTATTGATGGTGAAGCTGAAGTTGGATCAGTGATAGCCTTCTATCCTGGTGTAGTATATTCGCCAGCTTATTACCGATACATTCCGGGGTATCCACGAGTTGATGCTGAAAACCCATATTTGATAACGAGATATGATGGGACTGTGATCAATGCACAACCATGGGGAGAAGGTGCGGATTTGCGTGAACTATGGGATGGGTTAACTGTACCAGAATTTCGTCCCAATCTCTCACAAGGTGCTGAGAAAGGTTCTGATAGGATGTGGAAGATGCTAAGTAAGCCTTTAGAAGGTGGTAGAAGAGAAATTGGAATGGAGATATTGGAGCGACGTAACCCACTAGCATTAGGCCATTTTGCGAATCACCCTGGTAAAGATATGGCCCCAAATGTGATGGTCTGCCCTTATGATTTTCCATTAACTGATAAGGAAATGAGAACTTATATCCCGAATATATTGTTTGGAAGAGACGACGAACCTGTGAAAATGAAGAGATTTGGTTCTTTTTGGTTTAAATCAAGGAGTTCCACTGAAAGTACTTCAGATGTTCCTGTTCTGAAGTGTCTTGTACTAGTGGCCACGAGGGCACTTCGCAATGAAGAGGTCCTACTGAATTACAGGCTAAGCAATTCCAAGCGAAGGCCGGCATGGTATACTCCCGTTGATGAAGAGGAAGACCGGCGAAGGTGGAGCTAGATGCAGCCTATATTGTGACATAAAAGAGGTAATGACTGGCTGTTTTTGAAAGAAGAGGTAAGTACTTATCTCAAAGCTCAATTTTCACTTCTTATGAGCGAGACAGGACAGACGTTTTCTATTGGTTGGTTTAAATAACGGCGATGATTACATTAACATTCTCTTGGAGAAAAGAGAGGAATAAAATTTTGTGCCTTCTGGGTCAATTGAGAGTTAGGTGTAGTTCTTAATTTTTCTGATCACAGAGAACCAGATGTAAACTATGTTGTGACTTTGGAGTTTGTTGGTTCTATTTCTGTTTGTAAGTTATTTACAGACCATTTTTTTTCCGCTTTCACAAGTGCACTAGTATTACTTCTGTTGGATCTTTTTTTTTTTTTTTACGAAAACTTTATTAATCATCATCAACAAGAAGAAGTTTACAACTATTGGATGAAGCCTAGCGACAAGCTATGCTCCAATCCCTTTAATGCAAATCTATTAGCTAAGGAGCACTTTTCCTAACTGTTATAAAAGAAGTGGAACTGGGATGTTCTGATTGATAAGTAAAGCTCCGGTGATTTTATGAGTATCGATTAGCAGGTGTTTTAATGGCATTATAGTGGAGGATGCTCTTGATTTGTGCGGATACATCTCTGCTGCACATTTCATCTATGCCATCATTAACTTTACGGTCAAAAGAGGTAAATACTATCTCATGATAAGAATGGCTTGGATGCTTCATAATTTTCTAACCTTACTATTAAGATTGTGGTTCCTTTTCTTTTTTGTACATTTCTTTTGTTTGTTTGTTCATGATCCAAATCCAAAGCCCTCGGTTGCGCCAATTCATCTTTAATAATACAAGATGCAAGAAGTTAGTAGTATAAGATAAAGCTTAGCAATATTATATATGCATGGCATTTGGAAGCATGCTTCTCAACTGTCTGCAATGAACACAAAAGACTTTCTGTTCATTTTGGATCCAAACTTCAAGTAGCACTGATTGCATCCAAATGTCTCTCTTAAAATTTCTTTTCCTTTCAAAGGTGTTAATAGAATCACTCGAATTTGGATTTTCAAATTTCTTTCGGTAATTACAACATGATAATCAGGTTATAATAATGACCACTTAGTTCTGACTTTTTTCAATCAAGAATAAATAAATATTTTTTTTGACTTAAAAGGGCAAAATTTATTGAAAAGGATTTCTAATCACAGAAAGTGTGAAGAGAAACTCAAAAGGAATCAGTGAATCATTGCATCCCAGTTACAAATGAGAGTAGAAAGGGAAAAACCATAGAAAATATCAGAGTTTAAAGCCCACGAAAACAACAAACATTTAACTGTCGTTATCAGCTGAGAAACATTCATAGAGTGATTGTTATATAGCCTGTTATTGCGCTCCTTCCAAATGGTCCACCAAATAGCAAAAGGCAGTAATGCCCAAATTTTCTCCCATCTAGTAGTAGCAGACTTCTTAACTCCCCACTCCCATAAATTTGATTTCACATCCCCAGCAAAACCCCAGTTAATGCCAAAGCTGCCAAGAAAGTATGACCAGATATTGGATACAGTTGTACAGTGCAAAAACAAGTGATCATTTGTCTCTTCACACTGATGACAGAATAAACACAAAGAATCTTGAACCAATCCAGCTCATAAAGTCCAAACCAGAAATGAAACTTTGAGAGGTACTTTAGAGTTCCGTAATTGTTTGTCTGGAAATCTTAAAAAAACCACCATCTTCTAAAGCTGAGTAAGCATTTGAAACTGCAAAAGAGTTCCCAAAGTGGTCATATAAAGGTCCTCCGTCGCTACGCTCGGTCGACCCAATAATGGATGGAATGATTCATCCCCTTCAATCCTCCCGGTCATCAAGAAACTCATCGATGGTGGTCTTCGCATATGGGTTTACAGGTAAAGGAAAAAAAAAAAGCTTAATCTTCATCTCATAACCGATATTTGGGCATATGGGTTGACAGTAATGCCCAAATTTTCTTCCATCTAGTAGTAGCAGACTTCTTAACTCCCCACTCCCATAAATTTGATTTCACATCCCCAGCAAAACCCCAGTTAATGCCAAAGCTGCCAAGAAAGTATGACCATATATTGGATACAGTTGTACAGTGCAAAAACAAGTGATCATTTGTCTCTAAACACTGATGACAGAATAAACACAAAGAATCTTGAACCAATCCAGCTCATAAAGTCCAAACCAGAAATGAAACTTTGAGAGGTATTTTAGAGTTCCGTAATTGTTTGTCTGGAAATCTTAAAAAACCACCATCTTCTAAAGCTGAGTAAGCATTTGAAACTGCAAAAGAGTCCCCAAAGTGGTCATATAAAGGTCCTCCGTCGCTACGCTCGGTCGGCCCAATAATGGATGGAATGATTCATCCCCTTCAATCCTCCCGGTCATCAAGAAACTCATCGATGGTGGTCTTCGCATATGGGTTTACAGGTAAAGGAAAAAAAAAAAAGCTTAATCTTCATCTCATAACCGATATTTGGGCATATGGGTTTACAGTAATGCCCAAATTTTCTTCCATCTAGTAGTAGCAGACTTCTTAACTCCCCACTCCCATAAATTTGATTTCACATCCCCAGCAAAACCCCAGTTAATGCCAAAGCTGCCAAGAAAGTATGACCAGATATTGGATACAAACTTGACAAGTGCAAAAACAAGTGATCATTTGTCTCTAAACACCGATGTTGAATAAACACAAAGAATCTTGAACCAATCCATCTCATAAAGTCCAAACCAGAAATGAAACTTTGAGAGGTATTTTAGAGTTCCGTAATTGTTTGTCTGGAAATCTTAAAAAACCACCATCTTCTAAAGCTGAGTAAGCATTTGAAACTGCAAAAGAGTCCCCAAAGTGGTCATATAAAGGTCCTCCGTCGCTACGCTCGGTCGGCCCAATAATGGATGCAATGATTCATCCCCTTCAATCCTCCCGGTCATCAAGAAACTCATCGATGGTGGTCTTCGCATATGGGTTTACAGGTAAAGTAAGAAGAAAAAAAAAGCTTAATCTTCATCTCATAACCGATATTTGGGCATATGGGTTTACAGTAATGCCCAAATTTTCTTCCATCTAGTAGTAGCAGACTTCTTAACTCCCCACTCCCATAAATTTGATTTCACATCCCCAGCAAAACCCCAGTTAATGCCAAAGCTACCAAGAAAGTATGACCAGATATTGGATACAGTTGTACAGTGCAAAAACAAGTGATCATTTGTCTCTAAACACTGATGACAGAATAAACACAAAGAATCTTGAACCAATCCATCTCATAAAGTCCAAACCAGAAATGAAACTTTGAGAGGTACTTTAGAGTTCCGTAATTGTTTGTCTGGAAATCTTAAAAAAACCACCATCTTCTAAAGCTGAGTAAGCATTTGAAACTGCAAAAGAGTCCCCAAAGTGGTCATATAAAGGTCCTCCGTCGCTACGCTCGGTCGGCCCAATAATGGATGCAATGATTCATCCCCTTCAATCCTCCCGGTCATCAAGAAACTCATCGATGGTGGTCTTCGCATATGGGTTTACAGGTAAAGGAAAAAAAAAAAAAAGCTTAATCTTCATCTCCTAACCGATATTTGGGCATATGGGTTTACAGTAATGCCCAAATTTTCTTCCATCTAGTAGTAGCAGACTTCTTAACTCCCCACTCCCATAAATTTGATTTCACATCCCCAGCAAAACCCCAGTTAATGCCAAAGCTGCCAAGAAAGTATGACCAGATATTGGATACAGTTGTACAGTGCAAAAACAAGTGATCATTTGTCTCTAAACACTGATGACAGAATAAACACAAAGAATCTTGAACCAATCCAAACTCATAAAGTCCAAAACCAAATGAAACTTTGAGAGGTACTTTAGAGTTCCGTAATTGTTTGTCTGGAAATCTTAAAAAAACCACCATCTTCTAAAGCTGAGTAAGCATTTGAAACTGCAAAAGAGTCCCCAAAGTGGTCATATAAAGGTCCTCCGTCGCTACGCTCGGTCGGCCCAATAATGGATGGAATGATTCATCCCCTTCAATCCTCCCGGTCATCAAGAAACTCATCGATGGTGGTCTTCGCATATGGGTTTACAGGTAAAGGAAAAAAAAAACTTAATCTTCATCTCCTAACCGATATTTATCATGTACAGTCCAGAAATTTTACTTCACTAAACAAGCTTGCTCTCAATATAACTCAAGATTGGTCTCCTTGGTCAAGAGTAGGGGAAAAAAAAGAGCAAAAAAAAGGAAAGAAAAAAAAACTTAATCTTCATCTCCTAACCGATATTTATCATGTACAGTCCAGAAATTTTACTTCACTAAACAAGTTTGCTCTCAATATAACTCAATATTGGTCTCCTTGGTCAAGAGTAGGGGGAAAAAAGAGCAAAAATATACTATGGAGGTGCGGGGAATCGAACCCCGTGCCTCTCGCATGCGAAGCGAGCGCTCTACCATATGAGCTACACCCCCATGGTTGATTATCACTAATTATTTGTTAGTAATATCCTACAATTAATTCACTAATTCCAGGCATTTAAATTGCTTTTGTAGATTGGCGGTTGGACCACTGAGTACGAGGGATTAACGTTTGTGACAACACGAGGAGCAGGGCATCAAGTTCCTACGTTTGCTCCAAAACGTTCTCTTCAACTTATTAGACATTTCCTGGCAAATAAGAAGCTGCCATTTGCTCCGTTCTAAACTTGTGAACACCTTGGAAGGGAAATGGTACCTCTCTAATATATGTGGGACAAATAAAATGTGGGGCAAAAGTTCATCCCCTGCCTGCATGCGCATGAAAAAAGGCTTAGCACTTTTTAGAGTCGGTTGGGCTGGGGTTGATTGATATTCTTCCTTCGATTTAGTCAGTGTCCTTGCTTGCCTTTTCTCTTCTATCTTTTTTCCATTGGAATCTTCAATTCAATGTCTTACTGTTTTGGAAGTATACTTTAATTTCTTTATGCCAATTACCTTTTTATATTCTTTTTGTTCTTTCTTTTCTTTAACCTGGCTTGATTGGGTATATCCAGATTAATTGTGGCATACCCAATAAGATAAAATAGGGTCATTTTGAAATAAAAGAGGCCACCCCTTAACCATATATTTTCAAAATGGCTAATATACTCTTGTTTAATTAACATTAAAAATTCTGATTAGGTTAATTAATTGAGTTTAGGTTAATTAATTAAGTAGATTAAAACTTATGAATTTAAGTTATCAAATTTTGTTTTTGATTGAACTCATGTGGGAAGATTTTTGATGAAAAAAATTTTGTTTTGAGAAATTTTTTTGCAACGGAAATAAAAACATACTACCCAAACACTTCTAAAAAGGGGATTGCAAAACTGATATGTCAAATCATACTCAACATTAAAGAAGAAATTACACTTTTAGTTCTGAAACTATGAAAAGTCGGCAGGGTCGACGAATGAAGACCATGCCGGCTATATCTGGCCGGCAAGGTCTACGGATGAATAACATGCCGACCATATCCGGCCGGCAAGGTTGGTGAATGAAGAAGATGCCGACTTTATTATTTTTGACACACAGGAGACTGTTGTAAATGTTTCTCTAGTCGGCATATTATTGATTTTTTACCTTGCCGGCTACCTTATAGTCGGCAAGGTCAGCAAAAAATACCTTGCCGACTATATGATTTTTGACATACAGAGAAGGTGGTACAAATGCAGGATTAGTCGGCAAGGTATTAATTTCATAACCTGCCGACTAAAATATAGTCGGCAAATATAGAGATGGATATCTTGTCGACCCTGTAACTGCTAATTTCAGAGATGAAAAGTCGGCATGGTATTCAACCTTATACCCTGCCGACTATATTTTGGTCGGCAAGGTATACAAAAAAATACCCTGCCGACTTTTGGTTCATTTTGATTCGTTTTTTTTTTTTTTTTTAATTTCACATGTATAGTTGGAGTGTAGAAGAAAGATTTTGATTTTTTTTTTTAATATGTTTTGGTCGGCATGGTTTTTTAATATGGGCAATTTGGTCTTTCAACACCTTTTAGACACCTCTTAGCACAATAGTTTGGATAGGAATAAAATGGGTATACCCCAATTAATCTGGGTGTACCCAATCACGCCAGGTTATTTAACCTAGTTTAATTGGGGGCCCTGATTTTTAATTAGGGGCCCTGCACTACGTGACAAAAAGGGTCATGAAATATCAATTTTGGGTTATCCCTTATCCCATATTTTTTGAAATGCCTTAAATACCCTTAAGTGATTAGTGTTAATTAAATTTAATTAGTTAATTAATGTGTTAAGTAATAAGGTTAGATTAAAATCAGTTTTTTGGTAACTTTTTGGATTAAAGAAAAAATTGTGTTTTGGTGTTGTGGGTAGGGAGAAGTAGAGTTTTTTGATGAAAAATTTAGGTTATTTGAAATGAATGATTCTAGTGAAGGAAATGATGGTGAAGCTTCTAATTACAACCATAATTGTGTTGATGGTGAGATTCTGTCAACTAATCCTATGGATTGGATGTTTGATGAAGAAATGTTAATAGATGAAGCCATGAATAATGATGGAAATGAAGATCCCATTGGTGGAAATGAAGCAACCAACCCTCAAAATGAGGAACCCTGAGCTGAAAACAATGAGGTAAACAGCTTACACCCTTCGATTTGTCTGTTTGTTGCTCCAAGTGGTCGATTCATCCACAATATGCAACATCTCAGTGATAGGGTCGTCATAGTCGGGGTATTTAAACCATAACGACCCTATTAGGTCGTCATATTATTGGTAGTACTATTAACGACTCTAACCTGCAACTCATTCCAGGTTATGAAAAATTGTTAATGTACCGTTATATATATTGACGACCCTTTTTAGGAAGTTCACGTAATGTCGTTAATTTTATTGTTTACTGAGTAACGACTCTAAAACCCAAATTCGCTGGTCAGTATGACACCTAGGGTCGTCATATTTGTAGTCAACTTAGTTGACGATCCTAAAGAGGCATTGCAAATTGTTTTTAGGGTCGTTATATTTATATGTAAAATTAATAACGACTTTTTCAACGATTTTTCATAATTTTTGATTTCACAGAATCATTTCATTGAATCTTAAAAGGCATACATCTTGCATAGCGTTGCATTGAAGGAAATTAAATACAATAGATAATAACGGTGCATTTAAACACTCAACCATAGATGTTGTAATTATAGGTAGTGTCGTGCAAGATGAGGTAGCAATCGTCGAACTCAAATTTGTTCCCACGAAGCACCTCGTATCGCTTATACGCCTTACCCAACTGAAAACACAAAACAAAAACTTAGTTAGTATTGTTCAAAGCTTTCGATAAGTTTTACCTCTTGTTTAAAGACTTACTCTTACAACGCCGAGCATATCGGGCATGGTTTTCTTTACGGCACAAATTTCTCTTTTGAAAGCATCACATTCTAATTTTATCTCTTGCAACCGTTCTTTGACTTGTTTCAAAGACCTTGAGTTGCGATTTCCGTCCAACGCAACAAAAACGATGAATACACGGTTCCACCAAGTATCAGATGTTTCATCAATGTCTTTGTCTAGACTATCAAAGTGGTTTGTGACTGTCAACCAAGCTCTCACAACGGCGCAATTCTCTTCGGAAGTGTAGGGAGTAGCCATGGTATTACCTCTAGTTTTTCCTCTTGGGTGATAAATGAATGAGAATGAATGTGAAGTTTGAGAATTATGGTTTGGGTGAAGAAGTGGTGAGATATGGTTCTATTTTTATAGAGATTAAAGGCCCAACAGTCATTTTTTTGAATTATTTACCGTTGCCCAACTCAACCATATTTTTTGAATTCAAATTTGACATTAACTGCCACAAGAGTCGTTAACTTTTCTTTTTACAATGTGACGACTCTTTCCCACCAAATGAGTCATTCATTTATTATTATTTTGTTTGACGACTAAACCATCATTGACGACTCTAATTTTTGGGATCGTTATGTTTTATTTTTATTCATTGACGACTCTAAGCTTTTCTATTTATGTTATGTTGTAGATGGTGGTGCACCCAAGCTCTCAACCAGAACCAGTCTCTACGATCGGTCCGGATACCTCCCAACACTATATGACTGATTTGGTAGGTTTTACTTAAACTTTTAGTTATATTTAATTTTAAATTATTTGATCACATGGATGTATAATTTCTTTGGTGAATGTAGACATGGAAATACAAGGTTGAGGTCAAGGAATGGCTTATCTCTAAGGAAAAAGAGAAGATGTGCATTGTTGTTCAAACAAACACGTCGATCGTTATAAGATGGAGATGGTGTGCGAGAGAGTTTCATTGAATCTCTTCGACCAGATTTTACCCACTCCAAATTCTCCATCTAACACTATCATTAGAATTGCAGAAAACCATGGAAGTGCAAGCCTCGGAAGAACAATATCATTTGAAATCTTCTTAAACTTCTATGTGCATTTTAAACCATATACAGTCCAAAAGAAAGTGAAAGATTTAGAACCAAAATGTAATTAAGGAAGGTATTTGATTAACCTTCATGGAAAAAATAAAAAATAAAACCTAATGACGACGAAGAATCTCCACTACCCAATAAATCCCGGCCCCAAGGGGAAGGATCAAAGATCCGTCCTTGGACAGCGGGGAAGTTCAGAATAGCGCACTTCTAATCTGAATCAATCACAGATGATTGAATAGTAGAGAAGTCTGAGTTCTTGGAAGGAATATCCATTGTGAGAGCTCCCCAAAAATCAGAGGAGAGAGAGAGTATTGGAAAGAATAAGTCCTTTAAGAATAAATAAATATAGGAACATCTAAACATCCTCTTTCTTTTCTCATCTTCTTATGTTTAGAAACAATGTTCCCTCAGTTCTATGTATATATATACATAGACAACAGATTTAGCATTTCATACCCAATCAATAACAGCTACAACTAAATGGGTCTCTCGGCTCATTTTTATTGCTTGCTCTTCTTTTACATCATTTTCTCGTTAGTCTCCCAAGGACAAGACCTGAAACAAAGACTCTACAAGAATGTCTGTCAACTTCTTGAAAAACCCCCAGTAGATTTTAAAAGTATGCCAGATATGTTACGATGGATGAAGTTTACGAAAAGGCTCTCTTTTACTGGTTTTTTGAAGCAACCAAAAGTCCTGAACAAAAACCTCTAGTTATGTGGCTCAATGGAGGTATATAATCTTTCTTATATTTATTATTTTCTACTGTTTTCAGATTGATGTAAAAAATTGTATAACAAAAAATACAAGCCGTATATTTACCAGAAAGTCAGTCTTGTTTGACTAGGGTTGCATGAAATTTCAAAATAAAGACGAATTGATACATTGAACTTCCATTTCAAAAAGCAAAAGAAACGATAAACGCTGAACAATTAATTAATTTGTTTAATTGAGAAATTATGGAGATATTTTAATTTATTTTGATCATATAATTTTCATGTATTTCTTTGAAACAGGGCCAGGTTGTTCTTCAGTCGGGTTTGGAGAGGCACAAGAACTTGGTCCCTTCCTTGTAACTAAAGGTTCTGACTTAAAGTTGAATAACTACACTTGGAATAAAGGTGAATTTCACAATGTTTATTCTAAATTTGACTAAGCTAAATTTTTCCATGAGAGGAATGATATTGACTTGGAGAATTCATACTTCAGCGGCCAATTTGCTATTCTTGGAAGCTCCTGCTAGGGTAGGGTTTTCGTATTCAAATAAAACCACCGATACTTATGGAGAGAACGTCACTGGTAATGGATACAGAAGACTGGTATCATTTGAAATAACTATTAATCTTTTATTGTTTGTCTTCAATGGGTTGTTTTTTCTCTTTTTCTAGCTCAAAATTCATATACATTTCTCTGAAACTGGTTTAAGAGGTTCCCTCAATATAAATCAAGTGAATTCTACATACCTGGGGAGAGTTAAGCAGGTATTGTAAATCTAATCGCAATTTTGATAATAAAACTGATCTCTTTAAACCTACTAGTAAAGACACGTGTGCGGTGCACATGTTTGAATTTTTACCCATCCAACAATACTAAAATTGGAAGCTATGAATATTTTTTCCTAAAACAAAATTTACTATTCTTATCTGTACTCGTGTAGATAATTGAAACAACTTTTCAAATATATAAATTTTATGAAAATCCGGTGCATATTTTGAAAGATATTAAGGTTTTAAAATTTTTGATCTATTTTTAAGAAAATGGTATTTATGTAAATATGTAAAAAAAATGAGGACAACTAAGTAATTTAGGGGGTCTCCTACCAAAAAGAGCTATTTTCTTTATATTAGTACTAGTAAGGACACATGTGTGATGCACATGCTTGAATTTTTACTCATCCAACAATACTAAATTTGAAAGTCATGATTTTTTTTCCTACTTTTATTTTTTTTACTATTCTTATTTGTACTCATTATGTAGATAATCGAAAGAGCTTTTCAAGTATATAAAATTTTAAAAAAATTCGATGTATATTTTGTAAGATATTAAGTTCTTAAAAAAATTTGATATATTTTTAAAACAATGATATTTATGTATAAATATGTAAAAAATGGGGACAACTATGTAATTTAGGGGGTCTCTTACCAAAAAGAGCTCTTTTCTTTGTATTAGTATATATAATATAAGATAAGATAAGATAAGTACAGTAGAACCTCTGTATAAGAATACCCTTGGGACTACAAAAAAATATTCTTATATGGAGGTTATTCTTATATAGAGGTCTACCTTGAAAACATCAAAAAAGAATTATTGTATGTGTACCTAGGAAAAATACATACATACGCATCGGAAACATCATAATATATCTGGGTAGTAGAATTACTAGTTATGTTTTGTTTAGTTTTACAAATAGGGATATATGAAGCTTGATGTATAACACAGCCCACACAAAACTCAACCACGACACATAAAATTTTATTGTGTTGTGCAAATGAAAGCATTAAACCCACTTAAAAGTAAAACGATCGTGCAAAATGGTTACAAGAATTTGTTCATCTTAAACTGTGATGTATGACAAGACTTATAATATTTATATTACAAGGTCAATTATTATTATATGGAGGTAAGTTCATTAAGACATGATCGGGAAAAAAATATGACTTATTCCAATATGGAGTTTATTCTTAAATATAACTGGCCCAAGTCGGTACCAGAAATTTTTATTCTTATATGGAGGTTATTCCTATATGGAGTATTCTTATATAGAGGTTCTACTGTAATTTGTTGTTTTTTTCTTTCTTTCTACATACTAGGACATTATGTACCACAACTTGCTGAAGTGATTTTTCGAAGATGATTTTGCTCTAGTAGCGTTTGAACTAGCAGTTTTGTGGCCATTGGATATTGTAGATGTGATGTCATGACATGTTTCTTTTCTTCCGCTGACATCACATCTATAGTATCCAACGGCCACAAAACTGCTAGTTCAAAAAAATGCTCTAGCAATATTTTCTTAATTTTCATGCAAATGAAAAGGCAGCAAAGGAGGATTATGTTGCCATATATACTACTAATTTCTAGTTTTCTACTAATGAAAACATTTAGAAATGCTGTAATTAAAATGATTTTATATGTTTTGGCAGATATGGAACGCGTTGTTGGATGACGTTACAGATCAGACCGGCATGATTGATTATGCATGGGCCATGCACTAATATCAGACAAGTTATACAGTGAAATCAAAGAAAACTGTGATTTTAGTAAAGAAATTTACACAAAAGAATGTTTGGATCCACATCCACTTGTTAATGGATATTACGGTCTTTATTCGATGAATATCTTTTTTTTTTTGATCGGTCTTTATTCGATGAACTAGTATATGACCCGTGCCGTAACGGTCCGGGATTTTGATTGTTGTCAGTAATAAGTGATCGTGGAAGTTTTTCTTTGTGCTGCGCTAGCCAAGACACCTACATTTTTTGTTTGTTGGAAAATGTTGCTTGCTTATGGAGGCATACAAAATTGGGACATGTTGGTTTACAACACCCTCTGGGAAGATCTTAAGGTTAGATTTTATATTTCAGCGACATTTGGTTAGGTATTGAAAGATCCATGGAGTACTTTTCCTTCTGTAAATTGTGAGTCCTATATTTCATTTTTATTGAAGACATGGAGGCTAGAAGGATCATCAAAATTCGATACTGGTCTAGGTGCTTACAGCACCACCTGGTGAATCAACACTCAAAAGTTAAAAAAACAATTGTAAGAATATCAACGCTGGCACTGGGTACACAGTAAGTTGCAGAACCATTAAAAGTATATTAAAATTAAAATGAATAAACATTATAATTAACTCGAGGTTTGGTTATTTGACAACAATAATTCTACACTAACCGAGACTAACTGTGAAATAAATCCCAAGTAAAAATCTAATGATTGTGGAGAGTAAAATGATTGTACCATTGAGATTGGGAACCTAGTTAGCAATTCGGCGAACTATTCACGAATTATACGCGAATAGTTCCGAATCCGAATTTTACCCGTACCAAACGCGTTCGAATGCAACTCCGACCTGAGTTCGCCGTTTTTTCTGGCTGTACCGAATTGTACGCGAATTTTCCGAATTCCGAACTATTCAGGGCATTTAATTCGGCAGATTTTTTTATTAGTTAATAGTAAAAAAATGTTTGAGTGGAGTAGGAATCGAACCTAAGACCTAAAGTTCACTAAGTGTAACCCAAACCACTGTGCCAAGCACAAGTTTTTGTTAATTTGTTCATATATTTTTTATATAATGCATTTTTACTTCATATATTGATTAGTCATCCATAACTATAAATATTTACTCTCTCCGTTCCACTTTAGACGAGTGATTATGGTTATTTTTTTGTTCCACATTACTTGATATTTTTCATATTTTTCCCACAAAACTACCAACATTACCCTAACATTTTGTCTTGGAACCATAAATTTATTTTCAATTACACTAATAGCAATTAATGTTTGAAGATTTTTCTCAAGGATATACATAGAAAACTTTTATATCTCTCTTTATTTCTTAATCTACGTGTAAACTCCTAAAACATCAACTAAAGTGGAACGGAGGGAGTATTAATTTATTATATATGTCACGCCGAATTTTGGAGGCCGAAGCCGATATCGGAAAACGAATTATACACGTACGTATACCGTTCCGTACTACTGCCGAACCACGAACCGAAGACCGGATAGTTGACCGAATTTGATTTTTACAAATCCGAATAATACCCGAACGTTTGCCGTTCCGTACGTATGCCGAATCCCGACTTGCTAACTAGGATTGGGAATGGTAAAGAGGATCCACCATCCCTCTCAGACGGGATAAACCCCCATATAATCATCTCGGTATATTAATCAATTTTGAATTGACAACCCTTGCTCAAATGCAGGTCATTCTAAATATGATGTGAACATAACTAAAAGGACACATAATATCCATCCCAATAAATTTTATTGTTTAGTTCCATGACATATAACACACTTTCGATATTCTTTCCTAGAAGATCTTCGTGGATATCCCTTTTTAAAATATGAATATTTATACCTGTCTTATTGTTTAGTTCCATGACATCAACTTAAAACTACTAAATGAGGGAATTGAAATGGAGTGTACTTGAAAAATCCATTTCGTAAGATTCTAGTCTCCAAAGGTGCGCATTGTTGAGCTGACAATTTAGAAGGTATATCAAGTTTTTCTTGTAATTTCATCACTATTTATTGTGTGTGTTTCCCCAAGTTCCTGGCGACTGGCCCAAGCAGCTGTATGCCAATGAAGCTGCTACTCTAACAGAAGATCTTGAGTATTGGCCTCCAAGATGTATATTACATTGATGATATCTTCTGGGGCTTTTAATTCCCTCCCTCTTTGACCACTCGATGACATTTTGTCCACTGTTGGGTATTTTTGATTTGCTTGTTGATGGTGTGTCGGTTGGTTCCAAGAAAAGTATAAAAATATGATATCTCTGTTCACATTATGACTTGAAAGTTCCATCCACTACCAGATTGAAAGTAGAAGCGGGGGACTTCCCCAAAATCCACAACATAGAATCGGCAAGACTTGTTTTGAATATTTTGTAAATAACTTTCAACAAAAATACACACCTTGAATTTTAGTTCACAATCAAACAACTATCAACTGGTATATGATTCTTTTCCTACACCCAATCCCTAGATTGAAAGTAGAAGCGGGGGACTTCACCCAACGATCCTCCCATCCATCTTTAAAACTCATGCAACAACAAATGAAATGGATTAAAATCAAAATCAGTACAACTAATAGTTAAAATAGCATATCATAGTTTGTTGAGAATGCTGGTTCACTAAAAATTTCCAATGTGGTGACGATTTCGGGAAAAACTCTACTCCATCTCTATAAAGTAGAGTTTTGTCTTACATGTGATTACCCTAATATGCTAAAACCAAATTTCAAATACCTTGCATTCAGAAAGAAATGACTACGTAACACGTAAAACATAATCAAAACCAATCAACTTCCTGCACAGCCAAATTTCAAATACCTTGCATTTCAAATACCACTTTTTCTCAATTGGAAATATGTCACTGAATCAAGATACGATCCTTCGGCAACTGGCAGGGGGGATTTGCATGTAATTTTTTTTTTTTTTTTTTTTTTGCTTGGGTGACCCTGGACACCTGCGGCAAGCATATAGAAAATTATAATGTATAATAAAAGTGAATGTTAAAAGAATCTCAAACTATAAAATAAAAAAAACTTTGGTAAAAAGAAATATCGCTTTGTTTCAACAATCAGCAATCCTACATAGTGCACATAAGGACAAATTTCAGTACACAATCGGGAAAAAAAAAAGGATGAACAATCAGCAGTCCTACATAGTGCACATAACGGCATAAGGATTCTTTTAGATTAGATACCTATGTTTGTTCTTAAGTATACTCTCATAAAATTCAATAACATGGCAACCATATGCTTTTTATGCAATAACTCAATAGGATAGAATTTTTGCTTGCAAACTTACAATCGTAACCCTTCAATCATGAGGTACATAGATAGGTATTGGTGTCAGCCTAGGCTTGGACTGACATGACTCAAATTAAAGAGAAATGTACAGTAGGCTTATTAATTAAGTTACCACATGTGTACGGAGGAATGAAGGTTTGATGTTACTGCTAGCCACGATAGTGAAGGTCTGGTCTTCTTGGATATAGATTTCAGATAATTAGTTGGGTTTCTCATTTATCCCATTTCGTTATATATAATGTTAGTGTTATCTTCGTATCCATCAATATTTACAACTCATAGATTCTCATCTTGTACCAAAAATGTATCCATCAATATTTGTAGCTCATAGCTTCTCATCTGCAACCCATAGATTCTCATCTTGTTCCAAAAATAAAGGTATAATAATTGAGTTTTGTTGGTGAAATATTTGTACACAGGAAATAAATAGACTGTTGCCAGTCTATTAGATAGTCTGGCCCTGAGCATGATATATATCAATTACTAAGGGGTAAGTTTTACATACCTAAGAGAAACACGCAACGCTGCTTTCATTCTTTTGGAGAACTACATAGCTGATAAACAAATTTTTCGAGCGTCATTCTAAAAATCAGACACCCCCCCAAAAATTGAAAATATCAATCACTAAACTTTAATAATCAACTGAGAAAGGTAGAAATAAATTACCTTTAACATGTTAAGCAGCACGGAACGAATGCAGAAAGCACCAATTTGCAAACCCCAATTCCCTTCTTAAGAATCAAAAATGACAACAATGGATTGAGAATCAATAGGTATTAGAAAAAAAAATTATTGATATCCTGATTGCTTGCAAATGGTCTAGTTAAAAGCACAGCTAAAACTGATATGCATAAACAACCAACAAATAAGAAAACAGTTCAACAAAATTAAATACAGATTCAAGAAAAGTTAATTCAAATACAAATTATGCATCAACTAAGTCAAGGATGAAAACTCAGCAAAATTATCATTCAATAATATTTTACGTGAGATGGATGGTATCTCTTTTCCCTAGTATACCAACTAAAATCTGCAACAACACATCCAAAAATTAAAAAAATAAAAATAAAAACAGTATAGCAAAATCAATTTCCAATCTTGGGAGAGTATTTCAAAGAGAGAAAAATGGAGAACCCTTAGAACATTTCAAGGAGCTGCTTTTCTAATGTAACGTATGGACTTGATCAGAACAATCACTCATGTGCAAATTATTAGGTATTCAAGGGGATAATCACTCGTACTCTTTCAATTGAGTTACCTTTGATGTTTAGAATTCTGATGATTTTTTGAATGCAACAATCGAAACCTACAATAAAATTATTAGGAACCCAAATTGAAAAATCGAACTATCACTGAAAGAACTAAATAAAAAAAAAATAAGTTTATTGAGAGAGTATGCTACTGAAACATGGTAAGAAGATGACCTCTTCTAGGGTGCAGCAATCGAAAGGATGTTTTTGTATGTAACGTCTCGATAAACTTATTACTCGTCTTTATAGAAATCCGATTTTATTTCCTTAAAAAGATCGAGGAGTGATGTAAGAAGAGAAGATCGTGAGATAAATTGTAACGGAAGAAGATAATAATAATGTGGGGGAGAACATTAGGGGGGATTTGGTGCTGATATAATTAGGATTCTGATGATTTTATAACGGACAGAGATGATAATAATGGATGGGAGAATTAGACCGGTCGGATGCAGGAGGTAAACCTGGGGTGATTCTCAACCAGGATTTGTCTTTCAACTTTCTCATCTTAGAGAGCAGATGCTGGCCGTGGATCGGAATAAAAAAAGCATCCACCACTGTCGGATCAGGCCAAAACCATTTGTTTTTGTAAGATAGATATGGATATGTATAGTTTATACACTCCTACTTGTCCCCAAGGAAACCCTAACTTCACCAGCAACGTTGCTGCCTTAGGGTTGCTTTCTAAATATCCCTCCAGAAGTGTACACACTTTATATTTTCCATTTAATCATGATTGATCGCCTTATTATGTGTATATAGGCTATAGCTGTAGTAATTGCATTTCTTTTTGTGTTCATAGGAGATTTTACGAAAAATACCAGCTGGTTATGATTCGTGTTCCCAAAACCATGCACCGACGTACTTCAACCGTCCAGATGTGCAAGAAGCTTTGCACGCAAACGTCACCAATATTTCTCGTTCGTGGTCGCTTTGCAAGTGAGTAGTTAACTGTAAAATAAATTTTAACAACTAAAATTTTGATCTACTTGCAAGTTGTTAATTGTGATGAAACACTATTTCTTCATTAATGCTATAAACTAGTATAACCGTTGCCACGGTGGAAGGACCGGCCGAAAAACTGAACGAAACGACACCACTTCATGATTGCATAGATTCGGATTTATAAAGAAAAAAAAATTTACATCATGATCACTAACATTTCTAAAATTTTCCTGCAACTCTATCAGGCAAACAGTTCGGTTCGCAAGAATTACAAACTTTAGTATTTGTTTCAGATTTCTTTCGGATTATTGGTCAATTCTATACCCTTTATTCGTTTTGCGATATTCAAATGAAAGAAGCAACTTTGAAAAATTGAAAGAGATGGTGATTCAGAATTAGTGAAGGCATGGTTCATTTGCACACACATACATTCGAATTGCAATGCCAAAAATAATATCAACCACAGAGAGATGCAAAGACAAAGGGAATAACAATCATCAATATGAAATAGATAGATAGACAGCTTCACAGTAGGAACCACCTCTAAGTTGAGCGATTCCAATTTTACAAGGAAAACATGTGCCTATGGTATTTACAACTGAAAAACCAAATTCTTCTCTATAGAAATTTTTGTTTTGGATCACTGAAATTATTTTGGAGAATTCTCCGGAACTTGTAAAAAGTAATACAACATCAAGGACCTCAACTTCTTGTCCCTTGCCATGTGGGGGCTGGTTGGTCTAAATCCTCCAAGCTTCTATTAATGGCGGAAAGTTTTTTTTACCACCTGTTCGATACACCGCTGACAAAGTGGAAACTGGTTAGGTGAGATGATCATGTTGTACAACAACACATATGACCACACCTGAAAGTTTATGAATACATCTCCATGAATAAGTTCATATTTTTGACTTTCTAAAAGAAATATTTCATTCAGAATAGCAGTCTAAGAACTTGTAAGAATAAACTGAGAACTATATGACTCAGACCTATGGCTATAGTGACATCTACCAATGCATCGGGAAACTCATTCAGGTATTAGCCGAAATATGGAGTCGCCTAAGAGATCCCTATCAGAAGACTTAAATCCGCCAATTGTAAGGGACCAAATACTATGATGCTAAATTAAGGTCTATCTCAAAAGAGATGCCACAACTTGGCTAGCATGGTTTAAGTCACCCAAGAGGGTTAACAAGTTCAAGAAAGCTGAGTGGTGTCAACGATTAATTATATTGCCATGGTTAACTCACTGATATATTCTGACTTGAAAATATATTGATCAACAATAAGAGGTAATGTTACATGAGATACAGGTTATGAAAGACAGTAGCGAGATAGTTGGAAAGCATGATAAGGTGCTTACGGAACAAAAACAACATTGTACTCCTGCTCCAAGCAAATGATACATAGATCTGGCATGAGACGATCCTTCTTTGAAGTTTCAGTTTCTGTCTTTCCATTTGAGTCTGTATATTTAATTTGATAGTTACATGACCATCATAAACAAACTATGATTACAGGACAAGTTCAAAGTTACCTTCATTATCCTGTTGTACACAGCAGCGGCAGCAAGAACCCTTAAAGCAGAACAACCGCGCTTCAATAAGAAAAAGGTTTCAACATTGAGTAACTAAGCCATATTGCTCAACTTATGCAGCCCAGTCAATAAAAAAATTTAGTAAAACACTAAAACCAATTCATTTTTTGAGCAATGAACTGCCCTTCAAGCTTTTCCAATATTGTGAATTTTAATATGGTTTTTTTTTTTTTTTTGCTAGAAAATTTTAGGTTGCAATAGTGGGAGAAGAACTACCCATCCGATGATCAATGTAGTCAACTAAACAGGAAAATCAGAAAATATATAGTTTAACAAGTCATGTGAGCTACAGACGCAGTTCAATCAATCTAACAATTGTGGGTATTTCAGAAGAATTGTGGATACATAGGAATCTGGTTTCAGGCGTTTCCTCTTAGATTTACCAATGCCAGTGAACTTCCCTCTGCAAATAAAAGGAAAACAAGTTAAAGATCACCAACACTCCTACATGTTCAATTCAAACATTGTAAAAACACAAATTCAAAGAGTTAGTTAAAACATGGATAAGTTTCAATGATGGACAAACTAATAGGAAAAAAAATTCTATCCCTATCATATTTCAGTTTTAAGTAGTGTTGAAATCAAATCCTAAAACATTCTTTAAAAATGTTTAATAACCACTGCCAGTGCCAGATGAAGATTTGTTACTATTTTCACCCCAACCATTATGAGAAATTTGACAAGGAATCAAACTGAAGGTAGGAAAGAAAGGACAAATCTTCACATGTGCAAAAAACATTGCACATTCTGCCAGCGATCTCTGATTCTCCAGTCCATGAATACAATTCATCCTCACATCAAGTACTCCACTTTGGATCAGTGTCTTACAAAACGATCCTACATTCCTACCCCAGTGAAATAGTTATCTGATAATATTAAATTTGCTAGATTACCCAAAGCACAAACAACTTCAGGAATCACAATATATAACAAATTTCCAGCAAAGTTAAGGATTTCCATTTTAGCCAAGCAGCCAAATGAACATGGAAGAGGACCTGTTATGCAGTTGGAACTAGCATGGATAACCGTCACTTCCTTTAAGTAACCAATTTCATAAGGAAAACAACCATATAATTCATTGTTTAAGAAGAAAACTTCAACTAAAGTCTTTGAAGCTTTTCCTATACTTCTTGGATGGACCGGCAAATTTGTTGTTAGCTAAAGTAAGGTAAAAAGATGTTGTTGAGCCTAAATTTTGAGGTAAAGTTTGCAAGAAATTGTTGTTGTTTATGAAAAGAACGTCTAATGGTTGTGCAAAGATTTGATATGGAACTAAACCATTAAATGAGTTGAACCTTATGTCGAAAAAAGTTAAGCTTTTTATACCAAATACTGCAGTACAAAATTTCATAAAGAAAACTTTGTATCAAAACAATGGATTCAGAATGCATGGCCTCGATACATGGATTAAACTTATAAAGGCATTAAAGTAGGTGACTTCTCCATAGTAGCTAATAATCATACCTTGAGAATGCCAAAAGTCAGGGAGGCCATATCATGAAAATCATCAGCTGAAGTAAACAAAAAATATGTCAGCTTAGTTGTTTTTCTGACGACCAAATATAAAATATTGGTATATGAAGGGAAAATGATAGAGAAATATAACATGCGTGCTAGGAAAATTTAAAATTAACAACAAAACCAAGTTTTTATTTTTAAGAAGCCTAACACACTGAACATGGAGGAATGAACAATGTTAAAGGGCTAAATGTGAAGGAATGAGCAATGTTTAAGGGAAAACTACGAACCCATCGGAAGAGCACAGACTACCTTAACACTTCTTCACAAAAGGGAGCATACTTCTGCCGCCACAAGAGATGGGTTCACACAGGATAATAGCAATCTTTAATTTGGAACCCCCAAACACAGAAAAATAAGATGAATTAGGTGCCAAAGAATTCTTAGCAAGAAAAAAAAAGAACTAGCGTTTTAGCTGTACAACGTGCTCAAAATTTACAATCCACAGAGATGCACATCCTAGCTTAGTTCGATAAAAAAAAATGGCTACAAACAATAAATGAAATTTTCTGAAATGATGTTTCTTATTCCAATCCAACAATTTGCTTATGAAATCTAAAATTCATGGTAGTTTGTAAGACTACAGTATACCTAATCTCAATTCCAAATAAAAATTCTATCCCTATCATGTTTCAGTTTCAAGCAGTGTTGAAATCAAATCCTAAGGAAATCCTAGGTTCTTCATATTTTCGACAATAAAATTGATAGCAGTCGAGTGATTGAATCATTGAAGAAGATATGAAGAACGTTCAATAGATCGGAGCAAGAAGAAATAAGATTGAAATCGTACCTTCAATCTCAAAACAAGAACACCCAAAATCCCCTTTTCGATTATTCTCAAATCCCAACTGGAATTGACCAACTCAAGGTTTCATAGCCAACACCTTTCTTTCTCTGAGCTAGAATCGGAAATTTATATTAGGATTCATGATTTCGAAACCCATACTCCGATTCTTCAATTTCGACACAAACCCTAACTTTTCTGCTCAATTTCTTTCTTCATCTCGATCTCCTCTATACGTTTCATGGTTGAAGAAGAAAGAAGAATGGAAAAATAAAAGAAGGAAGTTGTCGGGATTCGATCCTGCGACCTTTAGGCCACTTTACCTTGGATTTTACTAGACTTTCCCTCGACAATTTAAACATTTCCAACCTCTGTGTCCTTTTTCTGGCCACGAAATTTACGTGGTTATCCTTCGTTTTGTGTTGTATTTATGCAAGTTTTAGTGAGAAATGGAAACATGGAGGGACTCTTTAGTCCTTTCATTGTTGATTGAAATCTATTTGGAATACCAAAATCCAATCTTTTTGTGTCAATTGATGACTTACAATTTACAAAAAAGTGGTCATATAAAGGTCCTCCATCGCTACGCTCGGTCGGCCCAATAATGGATGGAATGATTCATCCCCTTCAATCCTCTCGGTCATCAAGAAACTCATCGATAGTGGTCTTCGCATATGGGTTTACAGGTAAAGGAAAAAAAAAACTTAATCTTCATCTCCTAACTGATATTTGTCATGTACAGTCCAGATATTTTACTTCTACCTTTGTTAAACTTCGAACTTTACCAGTGGGGATACAGATGGAAGAGTTCCAATAACTTCAACGAGATATACACTAAACAAGCTTGCTCTCAATATAACTCAAGATTGGTCTCCTTGGTACAACCAGAAACACGTAAGAGTAGGGGGAAAAAAAAGAGCAAAAAAAATACTATGGAGGTGCGGGGAATCGAACCCCGTGCCTCTCGCATGCGAAGCGAGCGCTCTACCATATGAGCTACACCCCCATGGTTGATTATCACTAATTATTTGTTAGTAATATCCTACTATTAATTCACTAATTCCAGGCATTTAAATTGCTTTTGTAGATTGGCGGTTGGACTACTGAGTACGCGGGATTAACGTTTGTGACAACAAGAGGAGCAGGGCATCAAGTTCCTACGTTTGCTCCAAAACGTTCTCTTCAATTTATTAGACATTTCCTGGCAAATAAGAAGCTGCCATTTGCTCCGTTCTAAACTTGTGAACACCTTGGAAGGGAAATGGTACCTCTCTAATTTATGTGGGACAAATAAAATGTGGGGCAAAAGCTCATCCCCTGCCTGCATGCGCATGAAAAAAGGCTTAGCACTTTTTAGAGTCGGTTGGGCTGGGGTTGATTGATATTCTTCCTTCGATTTAGTCAGTGTCCTTGCTTGCCTTTTCTCTTCTATCTTTTTTCCATTGGAATCTTCAATTCAATGTCTTACTGTTTTGGAAGTATACTTTAATTTCTTTATGCCAATTACCTTTTTATATTCTTTTTGTTCTTTCTTTTCTTTAACCTGGCTTGATTGGGTATATCCAGATTAATTGTGGCATACCCAATAAGATAAAATAGGGTCATTTTGAAATAAAAGAGGCCACCCCTTAACCATATATTTTCAAAATGGCTAATATACTCTTGTTTAATTAACATTAAAAATTCTGATTAGGTTAATTAACTGAGTTTAGGTTAATTAATTAAGTAGATTAAAACTTATGAATTTAAGTTATCAAATTTTGTTTTTGATTGAACTCATGTGGGAAGATTTTTGATGAAAAAAATTTTGTTTTGAGAAATTTTTTTGCAACGGAAATAAAAACATACTACCCAAACACTTCTAAAAAGGGGATTGCAAAACTGATATGTCAAATCATACTCAACATTAAAGAAGAAATTACACTTTTAGTTCAAAACTATGAAAATTAGAATGGTTTATTTAATGAAGACCATCTTGCTATATCCGTAGGCAAGGTCTACTGGATGAATAACATCCGACCATATCCGGCCGGCAAGGTTGGTGAATGAAGAAGATGCCGACTTTATTATTTTTGACACACAGGAGACTGTTGTAAATGTTTCTCTAGTCGGCATATTATTGATTTTTTACCTTGCCGGCTACCTTATAGTCGACAAGGTCAGCAAAAAATACCTTGCCGACTATATGATTTTTGACATACAGAGAAGGTGGTACAAATGCGAGATTAGTGGCAAGGTATTAATTTCATAAACTCGTAGAGCTAAAATATAGTCGGCAAATATAGAGATGGATATCTTGTCGACCCTGTAACTGCTAATTTCAGAGATGAAAAGTCGGCATGGTATTCAACCTTATACCCTGCCGACTATATTTTGGTCGGCAAGGTATACAAAAAAATACCCTGCCGACTTTTGGTTCATTTTGATTCGTTTTTTTTTTTTTTTAATTTCACATGTATAGTTGGAGTGTAGAAGAAAGATTTTGATTTTTTTTTTTAATATGTTTTGGTCGGCATGGTTTTTTAATATGGGCAATTTGGTCTTTCAACACCTTTTAGACACCTCTTAGCACAATAGTTTGGATAGGAATAAAATGGGTATACCCCAATTAATCTGGGTGTACCCAATCACATGAGTTATTTAACCTAGTTTAATTGGGGGCCAGTGATTTTTAATTAGGGGCCCTGCACTACGTGACAAAAAGGGTCATGAAATATCAATTTTGGGTTATCCCTTATCCCATATTTTTTGAAATGCCTTAAATACCCTTAAGTGATTAGTGTTAATTAAATTTAATTAGTTAATTAATGTGTTAAGTAATAAGGTTAGATTAAAATCAGTTTTTTGGTAACTTTTTGGATTAAAGAAAAAATTGTGTTTTGGTGTTGTGGGTAGGGAGAAGTAGAGTTTTTTGATGAAAAATTTAGGTTATTTGAAATGAATGATTCTAGTGAAGGAAATGATGGTGAAGCTTCTAATTACAACCATAATTGTGTTGATGGTGAGATTCTTGTCAACTAATCCTATGGATTGGATGTTTGATGAAGAAATGTTAATAGATGAAGCCATGAATAATGATGGAAATGAAGATCCCATTGGTGGAAATGAAGCAACCAACCCTCAAAATGAGGAACCCGGAAGTGAAAACAATGAGGTAAATGACTTACACCCTTCGATTTGTCTGTTTGTTGCTCCAAGTGGTCGATTCATCCACAATATGCAACATATCGGTGATAGGGTTCGTCATAGAGGGGTATTTAAACCATAACGACCCTATTAGGTCGTCATATTATTGGTAGTACTATTAACGACTCTAACTCCGCAACTCAAAGTTATGAAAAATTGTTAATGTACCGTTATATATATTGACGACCCTTTTAGAAGTTCACGTAATGTCGTTAATTTTATTGTTTACCGAGTAACGACTCTAAAACCCAAATTGTTGGTCAGTATGACACCTAGGGTCGTCATATTTGTAGTCAACTTAGTTGACGATCCTAAAGAGGCATTGCAAATTGTTTTTAGGGTCGTTATATTTATATGTAAAATTAATAACGACTTTTTCAACGATTTTTCATAATTTTTTATTTCACAGAATCATTTCATTGAATCTTAAAAGGCATACATCTTGCATAGCGTTGCATTGAAGGAAATTAAATACAATAGATAATAACGGTGCATTTAAACACTCAACCATAGATGTTGTAATTATAGGTAGTGTCGTGCAAGATGAGGTAGCAATCGTCGAACTCAAATTTGTTCCCACGAAGCACCTCGTATCGCTTATACGCCTTACCCAACTGAAAACACAAAACAAAAACTTAGTTAGTATTGTTCAAAGCTTTCGATAAGTTTTACCTCTTGTTTAAAGACTTACTCTTACAACGCCGAGCATATCGGGCATGGTTTTCTTTACGGCACAAATTTCTCTTTTGAAAGCATCACATTATAATTTTATCTCTTGCAACCGTTCTTTGACTTGTTTCAAAGACCTTGAGTTGCGATTTCCGTCCAACGCAACAAAAACGATGAATACACGGTTCCACCAAGTATCAGATGTTTCATCAATGTCTTTGTCTAGACTATCAAAGTGGTTTGTGACTGTCAACCAAGCTCTCACAACGGCGCAATTCTCTTCGGAAGTGTAGGGAGTAGCCATGGTATTACCTCTAGTTTTTGCTCTTGGGTGATAAATGAATGAGAATGAATGTGAAGTTTGAGAATTATGGTTTGGGTGAAGAAGTGGTGACATATGGTTCTCTTTTTATAGAGATTAAAGGCCCAACAGTCATTTTTTTGAATTATTTACCGTTGCCCAACTCAACCATATTTTTTGAATTCAAATTTGACATTAACTGCCACAAGAGTCGTTAACTTTTCTTTTTACAATGTGACGACTCTTTCCCACCAAATGAGTCGTTCATTTATTATTATTTTGTTTGACGACTAAACCATCATTGACGACTCTAATTTTTGGGATCGTTATGTTTTATTTTTATTCATTGACGACTCTAAGCTTTTCTATTTATGTTATGTTGTAGATGGTGGTGCACCCAAGCTCTCAACCAGAACCAGTCTCTACGATCGGTCCGGATACCTCCCAACACTATATGACTGATTTGGTAGGTTTTACTTAACCTTTTAGTTATATTTAATTTTAAATTATTTGATCACATGGATGTATAATTTCTTTGGTGAATGTAGACATGGAAATACAAGGTTGAGGTCAAGGAATGGCTTATCTCTAAGGAAAAAGAGAAGATGTGCATTGTTGTTCAAACAAACACGTCGATCGTTATAAGATGGAGATGGTGTGCGAGAGAGCGGGGAAAAAAGGGGAAAGTCACAAAGGTAAGAATTACAAATATGAGAAGAAAACAAGTAGGGTCTACAAAACTGCATCGAAGAAATGCGGTTTCCCGTTCAGGATTTATTTCAAAAGGCATCATGAAACCCATCGATGGAGATTGGATATTATTCCGGACGGTCGTCACAACCATCCTCCACCTAAAGTTTATATGTACACCCTGCATATGCCCTCTTGAAGCCGCATGAAATGGAGAGGGTTCGACAAATGAAGGGGTGTAGGCATCTTAAGATCCTAAATGCAATAAGGGCGGAAGATAAGGATAACTTGTCTACCATTTCGACAATCTATGCGGCCAAAGCAACGTTGAAGAGAACCGAATGGGATGGTAGGACAATTATGCAACAATCCGAGTGGTTAGCAGAACAACATAACTACGAACTAAAAATTTACGACGTAACCGAACTAAAAGTTCGGCTGGGAAAAAAATATGAAAAAAGTTGCGACGTAACCGAACTCAATATATAGGTTTTCAGAGAAAAGTTCGGTTAGGAGAAAAAAATTGCGACATAACCGAACTAAAGTTCGGTTAGGAAAAAAAATTTGTGACGTAACCGAACTTTTCTCTGAAAGAAAAACCTCCATTAAAAGTTGAGTTCGGCTAGTTCGACAAAGTTTTTCACATAATTCCTAACCGAACTTCTCTCTGCAACTTACATTTTCAACTCATTTTAATGATTACTTCTTATTTTTGCAACCAAAAACGAATGACAAGTAATGGGTTTGTTATTATTATTATTTTGTTTTGTTAATGATTTAAATTAAGCTATATATTGTGGTCAGTGGTGGTGGTGGTTCAAGGTGATGGTGGTGATCGGTGGTGGTGAGCGGTGGTGGTGAGCGGCGGGGGTGATGGGAGGAGGTGGTTATATATATAGGTGGTGGTGGTGATGAGAGGAGGTGGTAATATATATATAGGTTAAGGGTAGGTTAGTCATTTCCACATTTTAGAACACCCCTTATCATTGTAGGGTGGACATTTGTATCACTGGGTAGTCCCCCACTTTTTTTGGGTAGTCCCCAAAAGATCCTTCCTAATATATGTGGGACAAATAAAATGTGGGGCAAAAGTTCATCCCCTGCCTGCATGCGCATGAAAAAAGGCTTAGCACTTTTTAGAGTTGGTTGGGCTGGGGTTGATTGATATTCTTCCTTCGATTATTCCCTTCAATTTAGTCAGTGTCCTTGCTTGCCTTTTCTCTTCTATCTTTTTTCCATTGGAATCTTCTATCCAATGTCTTACTGTTTTGGAAGTATACCTTAATTTCTTTATGCCAATAACCTTTCTATATTCTTTTGGTTCTTTCTCTTCTTTAATTTGACTTGGGTATACCCAGATTAATTGGGGTATACCCAATAAGATAAATTAGGGTCATTTTGAAGTAAAAAAAGCCACCCCTTAACCATATATTTTCAAAATGGGTAATATATCCTTGTTTAATTAACACTAAAAATTCTAATTAGGTTAATTAATTGAGTTTAGATGAATTAATTAAGTAGATTAAAACTTATGAATTTAAGTTATCAAATTTTGTTTTTGATTGAACTCATGTGGGAAGATTTTTGATTGAAAAAAATTTGTTTTGAGAAATTTTTTTGCAACGGAAATGAAAACATAATACCTAAACACTTAAAAAGGGGATTGCAAAACTGATGTGTGAAATCATACTCAACATTAAAGAAGAAATTACATTTTTAGTTCTGAAACTATGAAAAGTCGGCAGGGTCGACGAATGAAGACCATGCCGTCTATATATGCCCGGCAAGGTCTACGGATGAATAACATGCCGACCATATCCGTCCGGCAAGTTTGTTGAATGAAGAAGATGCCGACTTTATTATTTTTGACACACATGAGACTGTTGTAAATGTTTCTCTAGTCGGCATCTTATTGATTTTTTACCTTGCCGGCTACCTTATAGTCAGCAGGGTCAGCAAAAAATACCTTGCCGACTATATGATTTTTGACATACAGAGAAGGTGTTATAAATGCATGATTAGTCGGCAAGGTATTAATTTCATAACCTGCTGACTAAAATATAGTCGGCAAGGTATAGAGATGGATATCTTGCCGACCCTGTAACTGCTAATTTCAGAGATGAAAAGTCGGCACGGTATTCAACTTTATACCATGCCGACTATATTTTAGTCGGCAAGGTCTACAAAAAATACCCCGCCGACTTTTGATTCGTTTTTCTTTTTGATTTCACATGTATAGGTGTAGAAGAAAAGTTTTGATTTTTTTTTTAATATGTTTTGGTTGGCATGGTTTTTTAGTATGGGCAATTCGGTCTTTCAACACCTTTTAAACACCTCTTAGCATACCAGTTTAGATTGGAATAAAATGGATATACCCCAATTAATTTTGGTATACCCAATCACGCCAGGTTCTTTAAGCTTCCTTCAAACAAGTTAGCTCCATTTATAGTTTACTTTTCATTTTCTGAACGACAATGGTTAAGATAGAATCTTGTTGTCCGTACGGATTTTCGAGCTCTAGTTGTTTCGTACGTGAATTAGCTTTTGGTTAAAACTGAAAAAGATGAGATTTAAGCAAAATGAAAATGGGATCCCCGGCTTAATTAACAGAAACTGACGAGGAGACCACTACTAGTTGTCTAAGTAAGGTTTCAAAAGCTTAAAAATAAATTTTACAAATATAATAAAACTTTTTTTTTATTTATTATTTTTTTTAGCACAATGGACTAAAGTGCTTGAGCCTTAGGGAAAATTTATTAATTTTTCTTTTATATTTAATTTTGATTTAATTTGGATGTTCGATCTTAATTTATTTATTTTGTTTTCTTGATTCAGCTTATTTTTTTGATTAAGAAAAATAAACTAATTAGTGATGCTCTAAGAGATGGACTCTAGAAGAGTTAGGGGTTGTTTGGTCCAAGCCATTGACCAAGACTCCCGTGGTGAAAAAGTCATGTGAAAATCGAGAAAAAGGAAACCAATTGTTAAGGTTGGAATTAAGAAAGGGAAGAGGAAGAGAGTTGTGAACTTCTTGAAGCTGGAAAGTGGGCGCAGTCTCTTAATAAAAATAAAGTCTGTCATTAGTGATGCAATGCTGGTAGTTGATTATTTGAACTCTAATAACAACCGGCTGTGCTGGTTTAATAGCACTATTTTAGATGACTGTCTGCATTTATTTAATTGTTACAGTTATGTTGGAAAATTGGGTTAAAACTAGAGGATGAAAACAAAAGCAGAAGAATGGTGTACATCAGATTTCAAGGCTCTCTCAATTCTTTTAGACAATAATTCGACCTTTCCTAATTACAAGAACAGTCGAAAGACTTTGGGTGATACATGGAACTCGAAGGTTAACGTTCCTACTTACTTCTCACTGGTTTCTCTTATTCTCTCTCTTTTCCGCCCTCCTCCTCCTTTTCTCAATGTATTAGGAAGGGACATATATATAGCTTATCTAGGTGGGTCCCTTAGAAAAGAGTTGTTGTAATCTTATCTTCTTGTGTTTTGTGCATAGTCCGCGGACCTCTTTGTCATCCCGCGGCTTCTATGCTTTCTAAGATCATCACGCTGACCAATCTCCGTCTCCTTCGTTGGTTAGCTGTTGCGTGCCATCTGAGAAGCACTAAATGCGAGTGGTTGGGGCGGTCCAGTCTGCACCAGGCGATGTCAGTCTTTCCTTGTCACGTCTGTGTCAGTTGGGCCTTCCCCAGCCGTTGATTACATCTCATCTCGAGATAAGATAAAGTGCTTCCGAGTAGCTCCTTGGTGTTAAGTGGGTATACATTTCGTTGATGTTCCTTCATCTGCGACTGTTGATATCGACATGTGGCCCATCACCTAGATCCTTGGATCCCCTTATGTACCATTCACCTTTATGACGTGCCCTCCACGTGGGCTTGCTAGTACACGTGGCGAGGTAGATACATAAGTGTACTTACAATTTTCCCATCTTCTTATGACTGGGTGCCAGCTATAGTCGGAAGAAGAATCAGGTGGTGCGCTTTTTCTACCTCATAACTTCTTCTAAAAAGGTGTTATTTGCATTTATTGTGCACGTTTCCCATGTCCGGCCGTAACTGTGTCTCGGGTGGTGGACAGTTTCTTTTGGTACTTTAAGAGAGAAGAGAATGAGGTAATGTGAATTAAATTCACATTCTCTGTTTATTCCCTGCCCCATTTTCTTCTTCATCTTCTTGACTTCTTCTCAGAATCGTTTTTTTCCGTCTGCTTGTTTATGCCGCACCCTTTCGTCAAAACCCTAATTCTCCTACTGCTACTGCTGATGTTTCTGCCGCCGCTGCTGCTATCGACGTTATTGCTACTGTTGTTGACGTTATTTCTATTGTTGACGTTGCCGCCTCATTTTTAATCATCGAAGTTATTGTAGTTCATGTAGGCTTTTTTACCTATTTTTCTCGCCATTTTTGCTTCTGTAAAGTTCTCGATTTTTAGTGATGAATCATGATGGGGTTAAATCCCATGCATGTCATGGAGTCGAAGGCTGCCACTGCTGAGCCGTGCGTTTTATCGGCTTTGTTTCGATTCTTTTTAAGTTGAGTAATGATTTGAGAGCTCATATGGTGGTGGATGAAATCTAGGGTTTTCTTTGCGTTCACCGATGTTCTTGAGATTTCCTTGTTTTTGATCTTCCTTGACTCTGACTAGTCCTCCTATTTGTGTTTGTGTTCGCAGATATGTCTGATCGTCCGCGGGTGCCTTATCAAACTACTCCGCCGAGTCCTCATAGATATCCTCGGAGATATTCTCATATCAGGGGTGGAACCTCGCCTCCTTCTACTCAGGATAACCCTTGGGATAGACGGTCGTCCTCGTCCTCCAGTCTAAATCCTTCGCTCCAGAGAGGTGATCCGCCGCGGGGGTCGAGATACGCCACGATCCGACCTAGAGATGAGTCTCCTAAGAAGCAGCAGAATCCGCGCACTGAACTTTTAGATATGCAGCCTCTCCGCACCATGCCTCCACCGCGGGATAATCTTCCTCCGCCTTCATCTGTGCCTAGCTTAGGCAAAACAACTAAGAATCAGCCCGTGAAGAGGAAGGCTTCAGATATAGAATCTTCGGGAGACGTGGTTTCTCCTAAGAAGAAGGTAGCAGATTCTGCGGAAGATGTTGCAGGAGACGCTTATGAAGATGACTCTGCTGTCACTTTTCATCCTTTACCTTTGGGTAACAAGAAGTTCACTTTCAGACACATAGATCTTGAAGCCTTCAAAGTGAAGCACGGTCTTCAGCACTTCCAGGTGTTCTTCTATGCCCCTGATAAAGATATAACCTACGAGATGGTTATTAATTATCAGTACGATGTTTTTCATTTGTTGACAACCATGGGCGCTTTCGAGGCTGGTTTGATGTTGCCCTTGTATAAAGCTGGTGATGATTTCTACTACCGGGTCTTATCTAGCCGTGATACTGCTAAGAAAAGTCATAACCGCGGGGTGCAGCAGTTGACGGGAAATTATCTTCGTCATCTCCAAGAATGCTATCTTCGTAACAAAGGGCAAACGATGATGACCTGCTATGCCCCCAACTTAGAAGAGGAGAAGGGGTGGTATACTCCTGAAAATTTTAACAAGTCCTTTGGAGATTACGTCAATAGGAAGACGCGTAAGCCGTGGTCTGTGAATCTACGGAATATTGCTCCTGTTAGGGGGGAAATTCGTCTTTTGAGAGAAGTAAGTGATTCCAAGATGGCGAGGATTCCTGGTGCTGAAGGTCTTCCTATTCCTGCTGACGAGAGGATCAAACGTGATCATGACTATGAGTGGTCTTCCACTGTTGTCGAAGTATTTGGTCCGTGGGCCTATGGTTAGGTCCCCGGAGCCCATGGTTGGCAGCCTACTGTTGACAACTCCTACCACGAAACCTCTCCTTCTCGTTATGCCCATTATTGCCCTTGGCAGATGAATTTCGAAGGTATGGATTTCGATTATAGTCGTGATGTTGATGACGCGGATGACGAGGATATCTCCGACGCTAACCTTCTTCCGCGGAATGCTAAGGTATGTTTGTATTCTTCGTATATATGCCCCTTCCTTTTCTTAAGTAATGTGGATTATGCCAAGGAAAGGAGATACTCAAGGCAATTTATTATCATGTACCATAGGTGGTTAGAAAGAAAAAGATCAATCCCAAGCAATCGTCAAATTCTCCTACCGAAGACTCTACGCGCTTCGAGGATGTGAGCAGTCCAGTGAACGTTGACGAGGATGTTTCCGACGAAGAAGAGCGGATTGATACTTCTCCCCCTTTTCAAGAAGGTAATAGTGTTGGTGACGCCGACGGGGGCGTTGGTGGAGGTGGTGTTGATCAGGCCACTGGTGGTGATCAGGCCACTGGTTATGATCAGGCCACTGGTGGTGGTGTTGTTGATGAGGCCGCTGGTGGAGCTAAGTCGAGTGGAGTCATAGATATGGAGGTCGGTCTGCAGCGGACTGTCGCGGACAAGGGCAAGGGATTTTCTCTAGGTAGTAGTGACAAGGATGGGGATGCTTACCGTGAGTTTTCCTTTGGTAATGCTCTATCCGGGGATCAGTCTTTCGACATGGCCGCGGCTATGGGACTCGTCTTGGACTTCAGTTTTCTTTCTCCTGGTGATGACTGGGATGTTCTTAAAGGTAGTTGTGGGGGTGGTGCAGCATGCGGGTCTGATGCTGAGGTTTTGGTGGTTCAGCCGGAGGGTTTTGTTTGCACCTCCTCCGCTGTTGGTGGGGTTTTGGCGCAAGGACAAACTAGTGCTTCACCTGGTGGGAAGTCCTTGGATTCTCCTTCTGATGATTTCTCGCAATCCTTGATCGCGGACGGCGATGATGCTGTTTTGGCTTGGCTTAGAAAGAAGGACTTGCTTGTCATGCCGCATCCTGCCCCTGTGATTGAAGGGGAAAAGAGTTCGGATTCTTTTACTCGCCAGCATATGGAGTCGACCTCTGCGGAGATGGTAGATGTAGAGTGGGATAAGGATCTTGTGGCCAGCGAGATTGATCTGGTGGTGAATCCTCCCTCTATCATGTTCCGGCATGATGGCTGTTGCTGATGGGTACCAGTATAGTTATCCTCAGCAGCGACTATTGGAGGTATGTCTCGTTCTTTCTAAACCTGATTTTACTTGGATATGTTATGTGGACTAATTTCTTTTTGATCCGTAGGTGATGAGGAGTGAGTATTGTAACCATACTCTTTACCGGCTCTTCAAGGCCAAGTCTCTTAAGCTAGAAGCGAAACTCCGCCATCGTGAAGGAGTGCTTTCGAGTGTTGAAGTTGCGGCCTCTGCTAAATATTGGGAAATAACTGAGCTGAAGGATCTTCTTAAGCGCAAGGAACAACAAAGCATGGATGAGTCCAGGCTTCGTTCCGAGCTATCTTTGGTTAAGGTAAAGTTAGAGGTGGATGAGAGGAATTCTTCGTCCATATTAGGTTTGTGCCTTCTCTACTTTGCTTTTCCAATGTTCCCTATATGTTCTGAGTTGTCTCCTTCTTCTCTCCTCCCGTTGTATTATCTTCAGTGGGTGGAATCCCTGAATTGATGTGGCTTCGTGGCGAGAGAGTTCGCCAAAAAGGTCGTATTGCTGAGTTAGTTGAGAAAGTAAAGAGCGAATCCGTGAAATGGAATGCTCGCGCGGATGTCCACAATGCTATGGCCGAAGAATGGCGCCAGAAAAAATTTTGTTGGGTAGATTTTCAAAATCAAAATGATCACGACCGTCAGCTGCTCAACGGGGCTCTTTCATGGACGCGGGATAATCTCGAGGAAGCCCGCAGCCAGATTTCCGCCCTAGAAGTTAAGCTTAATGATATGGAAGAAGAATTGCGGTAAGCGCGTTCTTCTCATCCCTATGATGTGCGGGTTTACATGCAATGTCTTGCCAAGCAAAGAGACGATGCTAGGGCGGAATCTGGCGCTCTTAGTAGCGCCTTATCCGCGTCTCGAGCTGATGTGGATCGTCAGGCTGAATATGAGAGAAACTTAGAGGTGACTATGTACCATCTTAACAAGGGGTTGGAATCGAAGAATGATGAGGTTAACCGATATCATCATTCGAACTCAATGCTTCGAGATGACCTTAGTGCGAGTCAATATGCTCATAATCTTCTGCGTAGACTATGATAGGCTGTCAAATGAATATGATTATGTCGCAGAAGCACGGGATTCCGCGGTTAACCATTGTGAAGGTATATGTTTTTGTTATCGAGTGTGCTTTGTGTTGTATTTGTCATTACTCACCGTCTTCTTCTAATATCCGCAGAGCTCCAAGGACAGCTTCAAGATACGAATGACAAATTTGACGAAGCTCAGGCTAAGGTAGTTCAATTGGAAGGCCAGGTCAGCTACCATCGGGTTCTGGCTTTGTCTCGAATGGAAGAAATGAAGCAAGCTACTGAAAAGGCGGAGCATCTTTCTATTTCCCTAAATCAAGCTGAGATGAAGAGTATAGCTATAGGCTTTGTGGCTCGTAAGCAGTTGGCGGAGGAGATTAACAGGACTCTTGGTGAGATTGAGTTGGATCTCAAGAAGACCTATGGAATAAGCAAGAGTTATACTCGACGTCCGTGAGTTCCTCCGGCCCCTCGTCTGGTGGTAGTGTTCCTTCGTCGTTAAAGGAGAAACCCTCGGATGGTGCTCCTTCCCAGTAAATCATATCTAGTATGTTGGGTGTAGCGACCCTCAAGATCGTCAACGCTATTAGACTAGTCAAGAGACGTCTTAGCCGTTAATTACTTGATTCATCTAACTCGAACGTTAATTATTAGAATTAATCTAACAATGATTTAGATACGAAATTAGTATCGTTAGATAGATCTCGAAAATTTATGCAAGATGTACTACTTGAATGTGTCAATCGGATACCGGACAAAGAAGATATCACTGGATTAGTAAAAAGGGTAAAATGGTCATTTCATACTCGGGCTTATCAAGGCAGCCGATTTATCTTCTATGAGCACCGAAGGTCTGCCCTTATCGTTTTTCGGGTGCCATTTTGATGGGTCGCTGGCATTAACACCAGGACGTGTCGAAAAGAGAACTATTCTCTTTCTTCTTCTTCTCTTCTCTTTTCTTTTCTTTTCATTTCTTTTCTTCTTTCTTCTTCTCTCGTTATCTTCTTTCTCCGCTAGTTTGAGAGATTGTTCGAGAGATATTTTTAGAGAACGAGACAATCTATGAGTTAAACCAGATAAATTAGAAGACGTTATAGATGATAGAGGAATCGAGGTTATTGTTGATGAAGAAGAAAAGATGAAACAGAGCTAAGGTTTCTGAAGAATGAAGTTAGGTTTGCATGGAACTGATGATGATGATTTCTAGTTGATAATGGATGAAGATCGAATGGGTTGATGATTTATTGATGATATGAAGCTGCTGTGAAGGTGAATCGAAGAATCAAGAGTTAGGGTTTATGTGATGAAGTTTCAGAAGATGAAAGTGATAGTAATTAAGTTTATGAGATTGAGAGAAGAGAAGTAGAATCATGAGAAGTTAGTGGTGGTAACATTGATTCTGGTATTGATTCATTTCAGAAAATCGAGAAGAAGGTAAATGAAGATTTCTCAATCTAATTTCTTTTAATTGTGAAATTAAGTTTGAATTGATGATTTGATTCATGGGTTTACTTCTAAATTGAGTAGAGATGGTTGTTTGAAGTGTAATTTAGATTTCAATGGGATTTAGGGTTTTACTATTCTTTTTCAAAACAGAAATTAGGGCTTTTGATATAAATTGAACAGTTTATAGAAATTGAAGATGGGTTGTAGTTTGAGGATTGAATTAGTGATATATGAATGGAATTGTTGTAGTGGTTGGGTTCTGGAAATTACAGGAGTCATGGATAATTGGTGGAGGTCTGGGAAAGGTAGGTGCTGGTGGTGATAGATTATGTGTATCAGAAACTGGTGATGCTGAATAAATTCAGGGTAAGTTCATTCATTTGAACTCAGTTGAGTTGGATTATTGGGTCTATAGTACTATGAATTGTTGATACATGTAAGACTGAGCTAAGTTGATGCTAATACATAAGATAATTATGCAGGTAGAGGTATTGTTGTGAATTATAGGGAGGATGAATGATATGTTAATGTGAAGTCTTAAATGGAATTGTTGTGTTGTTAGCTAACAAGGGAAAGATGAGGTTCTGGTTATATATGTGTGTGTTTGTTGAATTAATGTTGTGGGTAATAAGCCTGGGGTACGAGATATGAACTATCTGAAGTGATAATAATGTTGTTGTTGAAGTTCAGATTGAGTTACAGGAAGGTTTGGAATGTATGGCTGTGACAATGAAATTGGAAATGGTTAAACTGAGTTGTAGTTAATCTAGTAACAGTTTAGTGAGAAGATTGGTGTTAGCTGATGTTGTGGAGATAATGTTGTTGTTGTGGTATTGTGGAGTGCAAGAAAAATGGTGTTTGTGTAATAGGTTAGTTGTGGCTGAACAAAATGAATGGATTAAGAGTGTATGAACTGAAAAAGGGAATTAAAGTTGGTAATTAAACTGAGTTTGAGCAAGTTTGTTGGGGGTGTAATTGTCATTGGAATATTGTATTATGATGTTGTAATTCATAGAAACAGTCTGAGAGGTGTAGTAAGTAATGGTGATTGTAGGGAAATAGCTAATAGCTCTAGTGGATGCTTGCTACTTCTTTTGCAGGTAGGCTTTAAAGTACAGTTGTATTGAATTTTATAATTTTGTTTAAGTGAATAATTTGCTTAATGTTGAAGGATTATAGAATCAGGTTGGTAGTGTATTTGTAGTTTCAATAGGGTGTATGCATGTGGTCATCTTAGTCAGTTTAACTGACTCAATCTGTTTAGCTGACTCGGTTAATCTGACTGAGTCGAGTTGACCCTATTAAACTGAGTTGAATCGATTTGACTCAGTTGATCTTGACTGAGTTAGACTTCAACCTTGGATCGTTGACCTGACCTTGACTACGTTGAACGTAGACTTGACTTGACCTTTAACCCTGGACATTGACTTGACTTGGACGTTGACTGTTAGTTCAACCGTTAGTGACCGTTAGATTGACCCAGTTGGGCCAGGCCCCTTATTAATGGGTTTGTTAAAGTGGACTTGGGTTTTAGACTAGTTATCTTATATTGATGTTTTGGACCTCTCGTGGTCCGAATTATACTTTGACTTCTTCTACAAGTTGTAGATATTCTTATGACTTAGCTAACGGACTATACTAATCTAATTGAATTAATAAACCTTAGAATTGCTAAAGATAGATAAATAAAAGGTGTAGAACCTTAAATGGGCTTAGAACCATTAGATAAACTATATGATTCTTGTATGAGCCATTTTGGCTAGATTCTTATTCTTGTGTGATTAACATTTAATCTTTTAACAACGATCGATTCAAAGGACAAACCAGTGGATCATGGATCTCGAGGTAGATGTGACTTGTCTTCAAAAAGGTGTGGGAATGCATTTGACTCTTTGTATTCATTATTGTTAATTTTATAAAATATTATGCTTAACAAACTCATGCATTGTCTGTTCTTGCATTCCATGCTTTATTTAAAATGCATTATGATAATCCTGGTATTTCTATGAATCTTTCCACGATGTGGAAAGGACTTGTATTGTTTCGTCATCAACATGAATTGTTGGGAAATGAGAATTTCCACTTGTGGTATATAGGATACGCTCCTTCATATTTATATCTACTTTAATTCAGCTTTTATTGTTTAGATTATTGGTCACCATGGGCTTGGTGGCATCCATATCTAAATAGGTGTGAATTGTCGGGTAGGGATTTACAACCATATTATACATTGTTTGACGAAGGAGTTTGTTCCATATACATGTATGATTATTTTCAGTGACTTAGTCACTGTTTATTATTTTCGAAAAATATTATTGTTTTCCAAATCTTGCATATGATTACTTAGAAGGTTAAATGTTAATTATTCCCACTTCAGGTTGCATGAGATCAGAGTTTGCAAACCAAAAGCCTCACGGGTTGACTTCTGTTAATGATTAACTTCGTTATATTTATTATGTTGTATATTTTATTTGAAAACCAAATGACTATTATATATGTATCATTTGAGAGAAGATCTTATATATTTATTTCTGAGAGGGGTTAGTTTTGGGTTAAGTTTTGTAGCAGATTTCTTATTTGAAAGTTAAGTGTTTAATTTGGAATTTTTAGTGCCTCTTATTTAGTTAATCTCTTGGATTAGTCAGCTGCTAGCTTAGGGGGCGCTACAAATTGGTATCAGAGCTCACTATTAGATCTTATATGGTAGACAATAGGAATAGCCAGTGCCAGTTAGTGAACTAGATTGGTTTAGAACTGGGTTGGGTTTGTGAGATAAATCTTAATCACTAAAAGCTATCAATAATTAAAATATTTAATTGATTGATTGAATTGTTTGTTTGATTGTTTATATATGTAATGAAGTAAAAATTGTAGGGTACACCAATAATTAATCTAATGAAGACTAGAGGATAAATGATTCAAAATTATGAACACATGCACAATTTAATAATAAAATAGTGAGACTAATATAATTGATAGATCTTGTAAACCACATAGAAACTTACGAACACATTGATTTATAAGAAGAGTAAACAAATTATAATCACATAAATGTTAATAATATTTTGGGACTCAATAATATTTGTAAGAGTTGTTAGAATAATAATTCAATAAAATATTATAATAATAACTATAGATAGATGATAATAAAAGTAACTTGTTGTTAGAATAATAATTCACTTGTTGTTTTTCAATAAAAGCTGTGGTGGCATTCTTTCATAAAAGTAATAATAATTTTAATAAAATAATGTTAGCATTTATTAATTAGTACCATATCAAACTTAATTAAATTCTCAATAAGGATATATAAGGATTAAAATAATAATTATGATTAAATAATTATGGAAAATTGTTAACGCTTATTTACAATTAAGTTTTGTAAATCAAATTAATTACAAATTAGGGATATATGTTTTTCGTTTAAAACTAGTATATAGTTAAAATAATAGTTATCATCTGTTAGACTTTAGAACACGAGGATACAATATATAAAATAAAAGACTTAACTTGTTAGAAATCTTGTGGTAAAATTATATTTAGGCTAACAAATGATCCAGTAAATCTTTAAAATGAAACAAATAAACATGAAGTAGTAATAATAGTAATCAGATGCTTAGTGTAATACTAGAATTAAAATAAAATAAATTCGTATATTGTTAGTTACCTTCTCCGTAAATAGATTTAATCATCTTTTGAAACGGAAAATTTGTATGACGAAATTAAATTGTTAGAATTTAAATTAATATTATATTGAACATAACTTAAATTAAAATCTCATTAACAAATGTGTAGCGATAAAATAATAATTATGGTTAGATAGCCATGGAAAATTATTAGTGCTCATTTATAATTAAGTCATACAAAGTTAACTAATAACAAATTTGAATTTTGTGTTTTACGTTTAAACCAGATAGATAAATAAGACTTATTAAGTAGAAATAAAAGAACGTGAAGTCATATAATTACAGAGTAAACACTAAACTTGTTAACAATCTTATATCAAAATTATCTATTGTCCAATAAATGATTCATTAAATCATTAAATTATACACATGAAGTGATAATTATAATACTTGAATGCTTAGTACAAAATTAAACTTAAAGGAGAATAAATTTACATATGAATAAGATACTTATTATTAATACAGAAATTTTAAGATTATGAAGACATACTAAATTTTTATGCAAACTCAAAGTTTAAATCATATTAAATTACTAACACCAATATTTAACAAGACGTAGTATACGCATTCAATATGAATAAATAAAATTTGTTATATTAATCTTTTCGTGAAAGTAAAATTATATTTACAAGATTAGGGCTTAATAAAACTAATTATCATTACTAAATAATTACTTTGACTGTATTTTAGTTACGCTAGTAATCAAATAAAGAAAATTGGTATAAGAATAATGAAAATGATAATATAATTAAAACAATAATTTTTGATAAGATAATTAATTAATAACATTATATTTTACTCATTGCTATAAAATTTAGAAATATTGTAAATGTCATTTGAATAATAATTATTGGATAGTAATAGCAAAATGTAATTTTTATTAATAGTACAACTTAAGGATTATTTAACAATAAAATATATTTAAGGAAATAAATTTAGATAAAAACAAATCGAGTATTAATAATAAAATTAAACTTAGCATTATGATTAATTACAAACTAACTTTTATCGGTCAAAGTAATAAGAAATAAATGTTATAATAATAATAAAATATCAATATCAAACAATTATGAAAAATTGTTAGCGGTTATCTATTTATATCAAATCACACAATGAAATAAACAAATATATACAACATTATATAATAACATTTGGATAATGGTTATAACATTAAGTTATTCTTTAATAGTACATGAATTTAAAATCTATCTAGTTATAATAATATAGTCTCATTTGGAATTAAAATTTGATTTCATTAAAATAAATAAATAATAATAAAATAAAAGGTAAGACAAATAATTCGAATAACTAAATTTCTTAAAATGATGTGAACTGCTTGTATATTTTACAAATTAATTATCAGACATACACTAGTAAAGATAGAAGTTAAAGACTAAATAATCTTGATAAAATAAAATTAACACTTGGCTAATCATAATAAGTTTACATTTAATTAATCCAGCACTGGGGAATAGTGAGGTTGGTAATCCTGATATGTTCAGGTGATACTTGTTAGGTAGTTGGAATTGTCAAAGCGTCGCAATGAACCTAGACAGGCAAATCGCATTCTTGTATCACTAGGCATGGAAGGAAAACTTGCTTCTATTAGTAAACTAATAGATCCCAAATTTTAATGAGAAACTTTATTATTGAATATCTTCTAAAAGTACTTAGAACCAGTAAGTTATTGACTTAGAAATTAGTGTAGAAAATTTTCATGTAAGAAACTTAGACTTTCCTATTTTATAGAATCTAAATCAGTGTAGTTGAACTCAGAGCTACAAATTTTAGATTTTAGTTGTAGAAAGCCATATAGGTTGTGATTTGTTTTATATTGTTTGCGCTTAGACAAGAGATGGAATTATTCTATAAGGTGGGGAGTTTATGAAGACCATAAGGATGGTTTGATTTTCGAGGACGAAAATGTTATAAGGTGGGGAGAATGTAGCGACCCTCAAGCTCGTCAACGCTATTAGACTAGTCAAGAGACGTCTTAGCCGTTAATTACTTGATTCATCTAACTCGAACATTAATTATTAGAATTAATCTAACAACGATTTAGATACGAAATTAGTATCGTTAGATAGATCTCGAAAATTTATGCAAGATGGACTACTTGAACGTGTCAATCGGATACCGGACAAAGAAGATATCACTGGATTATTAAAAAGGGTAAAATGGTCATTTCACACTCGGGCTTATCAAGGCAGCCAAGTTATCTTCTATGAGCACCGAAGGTCTGCCCTTATCGTTTTTCGGGTGACATTTTGATGGGTCGCTGGCATTAATACCAGGACGTGTCGAAAAGAGAACTATTCTCTTTCTTCTTCTTCTCTTTTCTTTTCTTTTCTTCTTTCTTCTTCTCTCGTTATCTTCTTCCATTGTTCTTCTTTCTCCGCTAGTTTGAGAGATTGTTCGAGAGATTGTTTTAGAGAACGAGACAATCTATGAGTTAAACCAGATAAATTAGAAGACGTTATAGATGATGGAGGAATCGAGGTTATTGTTGACGAAGAAGAAAATATGAAACAGAGCTAGGGTTTCTGAAGAATGAAGTTAGGTTTGCATGGAACTGATGATGATGATTTCTAGTTGATAATGGATGAAGATCGAATGGGTTGATGATGTATTGATGATATGAAGCTGCTGTGAAGGTGAATCGAAGAATCAAGAGTTAGGTTTTATGTGATGAAGTTTCAGAAGATGAAAGTGATAGTAATTAAGTTTATGAGATTGAGAGAAGAGAAGTAGAATCATGAGAAGTTAGTGGTGGTAACATTGATTCTGGTATTGATTCATTTCAGAAAATCGAGAAGAAGGTAAATGAAGATTTCTCAATCTAATTTCTTTTAATTGTGAAATTAAGTTTGAATTGATGATTTGATTCATGGGTTTACTTCTAAATTGAGTAGAGATGGTTGTTTGAAGTGTAATTTAGATTTCAATGGGATTTAGGGTTTTACTGTTCTTTTTCAAAATAGAAATTAGGGCTTTTGATATAAATTGAACAGTTTATAGAAATTGAAGATGGGTTGTAGTTTGAGGATTGAATTAGTGATATATGAATGGAATTTTTGTAGTGGTTGGGTTCTGGAAATTACAGGAGTCATGGATAATTGGTGGAGGTCTGGGAAAGGTAGGTGCTGGTGGTGATAGATTATGTGTATCAGAAACTGGTGATGCTGAATAAATTCAGGGTAAGTTCATTCATTTGAACTCAGTTGAGATGGATTATTGGGTCTATAGTACTATGAATTGTTGATACATGTGAGACTGAGCTAAGTTTATGATAATACATAAGATAATTATGCAGGTAGAGGTATTGTTGTGAATTACAAGGAGGAGGAATGATATGTTAATGTGAAGTCTTAAATGGAATTGTTGTGTTGTTAGCTAACAAGGGAAAGATGAGGTTCTGGTTATATATGTGTGTGTGTGTTGAATTAATGTTGTGGGTAATAAGCCTGGGGTACGAGATATGAACTGTCTGAAGTGATAATAATGTTGTTGTTGAAGTTCAGATTGAGTTACAGGAAGGTTTGGAATGTATGGCTGTGACAATGAAATTGGAAATGGTTAAACTGAGTTGTAGTTAATCTAGTAACAGTTTAGTGAGAAGATTGGTGTTAGCTGATGTTGTGGAGATAATGTTGTTGTTGTGGTATTGTGGAGTGCAAGAAAAATGGTGTTTGTGTAATAGGTTAGTTGTGGCTGAACAAAATGAATGGATTAAGGGTGTATGAACTGAAAAAGGGAATTAGAGTTGGTAATTAAACTGAGTTTGAGCAAGTTTGTTGGGGGTGTAATTGTCATTGGAATATTGTATTGTGATGTTGTAATTCATAGAAATAGTCTGAGAGGTGTAGTAAGTAATGGTGATTGTAGGGGAATAGCTAATAGATCCAGTGGATGCTTGCTACTGCTTTTGCAGGTAGGCTTTAAAGTACAGTTGTATTGAATTTTATAATTTTGTTTAAGTGAATAATTTGCTTAATGTTGAAGGATTATAGAATCAGGTTGGTAGTGTATTTTTAGTTTCAATAGGGTGTATGCATGTGGACATCTTAGTCAGTTTAACTGACTCAATCTGTTTAGCTGACTCAGTTAATCTGACTGAGTCGAGTTGACCCTATTAAACTGAGTTGAATCGATTTGACTCAGTTGATCTTGACTGAGTTAGACTTCAACCTTGGATCGTTGACCTGACCTTGACTACGTTGACCGTAGACTTGACTTGACCTTTAACCCTGGATATTGACTTGACTTGGACGTTGACTGTTAGTTCAACCGTTAGTGACCGTTAGATTGACCCAGTTGGGCCAGGCCCCTTATTAATGGGTTTGTTAAAGTGGACTTGGGTTTTAGACTAGTTATCTTATATTGATGTTTTGGACCTCTCGTGGTCCGAATTAGACTTTGACTTCTTCTACAAGTTGTAGATATTCTTACGACTTAGCTAACGGACTATACTAATCTAATTAAATTAATAAACCTTAGAATTGCTAAAGATAGATAAATAAAAGGTGTAGAACCTTAAATGGGCTTAGAACCATTAGATAAACTATATGATTCTTGTATGAGCCATTTTGGCTAGATTCTTAGACTTCTTGTGTGATTAACAGTTAATCTTTTAACAACGATCGATTCAAAGGACGAACCAGTGGATCGTGGATCTCGAGGTAGATGTGACTTGTCTTCAAAAAGGTGTGGGAATGCATTTGACTCTTTGTATTCATTATTGTTACTTTTATAAAATATTATGCTTAACAAACTCATGCATTGTCTGTTCTTGCATTCCATGCTTTATTTAAAATGCATTATGATAATCCTGGTATTTCTATGAATCTTTCCACGATGTGGAAAGGACTTGTATTGTTTCGTCGTCAACATGAATTGTTTGGAAATGAGAATTTCCACTTGTGGTATATAGGATACGCTCCTTCATATTTATATCTACTTTAATTCAGCTTTTATTGTTTAGAGTATTGGTCACCATGGGCTTGGTGGCATCCATATCTAAATAGGTGTGAATTGCCGGGTATGGATTTACAACCATATTATACATTGTTTGACGAAGGAGTTTGTTCCATATACATGTATGATTATTTTCAGTGACTTAGTCACTGTTTATTATTTTCGGAAAAATATTATTGTTTTCCAAATCTTGCATATGATTACTTAGAAGGTTAAATGTTAATTATTCCCACTTCAGTTTCTGTGACAGATCAGAGTTGCGCAGCAAAAGCCTCACGGGTTGACTTCGTTAGCTGATTAACTTATGTTATATTTATTATGTTGTATATTTTATTTGAAAACCAAATGACTATTATATATGTATCATTTGAGAGAAGATCTTATATATGTATTTCTGAGAGGGGTTAGTTTTGGGTTAAGTTTTGTAGCAGATTTCTTATTTGAAAGTTAAGTGTTTAATTTGGAATTTTTAGTGCCTCTTATTTAGTTAATCTCTTGGATTAGTCAGCTCCTAGCTTAGGGGGCGCTATATTGGGGATTGATCTCAGTTGCTTAATCTTCTTGGCGTTTTTGCTACTTTTCTTGCTAGGTTCGTAATCAACTGCCATGTAATAGATCAAACTTTTAGCGTCCAAATCTGAACTCGTATTTTGTTGAATTCGCATCTATTTTTATAGATCCAAGTTAAAATATTAAGTAATTCTGTATATTTTGTAATTAAACAGTTCTGTGGATTTTGCAATGCACAGAATTAGTTCTGTAATCCACGGGATTGGTTTTGCAATCCATGGATCTTGATTTATAGGATTTGAGAAATTGTAGTGTTTATGCAATTCCGTAGGTTGGTATCCTCGGAATCGTCTTGCGACCTGTCACCCCATTCAGCTAATTCCTGGGACAGAGGATTACTGAGCGGTGGGGGTCTAGCCGGCGTTCAAGGATATCGCGGCTTATAACATTGCTTGGATATCTCGTTCCTTGGGAAGTCACCCCCTGGTCGTACACTTATAGACGCTTATGGGGGAGTTCAAGAGATTGCATATGTATGCTTTGTTCGGGTTGTTCCCGGTATGTTGCAGTGGGTAGGGTCCACGCTTTGTGCGGGATATTCCCCTTATTAGAGTACAATGCAGGTCTTTAGTAATAATAACTGCACACGAATTTACGTGGTTCAGCCCTAAGGCCTACGTCCACGGGGTAACGATAGTGTTGACATTTTATTAAGATATGGAACGGTTTTCAATATACATTCATATTTTGTTCTTTTGTTGATCTCCTTATGTACGGATGGGTATGTGAGTGGTATATGAGTAGTGAGTAGATTGACTAAATTGAAATGCGTATGGGTATATTGATAGGTGTGATAAACACCTAATTTTATATCTAGTATTTATGCTTTCTTTGCGAGTTTTAGTGTGAATTATGTATATTATGCTTACTTTTGAGTGTATTAGGTGCTTTGGAGTCGCTTGGATCAAAAGAAGGAGAAATTAGCCATTAGGAGCTACAAAGTGCTAAAAGGAGCAAACAAGTAAAGTGTTATTGATGAAGAAGGGACAAAGACCAATTTTAACTCATTTAACTCATTTAAATCAAGTAATTATTATCACCATCTCGAAGAGAATTCAAACGCGAAAAGAACGCAAAAAGAATGAGGTCATTCCGAGTTCGTATGAAGAAGTTATGAGCAAAATGGTGAAACCAATTTGGATTAGGTTTTCTGTTGGGCCTTATTGGGCCTGCGCGAAAAGAGAAATGAGAGATGCGTTTTGGGCTTGCTATGGACGTGAAAATTAGGGTTTTTGGTGGATTTTGAGGAGGTTAAGTATCCTAATTGGACAAGGATATTATATCTCTATTCTACTACTTTTTTTCTAGGGTTTGCAATATGATAGAATTTCTTCTTCTTCTTGTTATGAACTCCTTGAATATGAGTACTTAATTTTATCATTGGTTATGGAATAATTGGATTTCACATAATATGGTTTTTGATATGATAAATTAGTTTTGTCTCCATACTTTATCGTTTATGATTCACAATTTATAGTGTTATATGATTTGAATGCTTGTTTGATCGAGTCGCGAATCGGTTGAGTTTGTTTTCATCTCTATTGCTAGTTTAGGGTTTATTATACGTAAAAGTGATACTCCTTGAATGCAAGTAGCATAAATATGATTATGGTTTGTAGTGATATATTCTTATGATCTTATGTGAATTATAACCTTTGTTAAATTGAATTAGTGCGCTTTCCACGTTCGATTGCTTTGATTGGCCTGATTTCATAGAATTTAATGCATCTAGGGAATTAAACCTGATTAGTGCTTTTACACGTTAGGTTGTTCTTTTAGATAGAACTCATATTCACATCTTTTAATGTGTTTGTTGATGACAAAAGGGAATTTGCGGGATATTCTTGCGATCAAGATATTCTAGGGCTTTTGATAAAAGTTGAGATTAAATATCAATTCTAATTATTGTGAAGAAAACATATTTGTGAATGAAGATGAATCCTTAACCAATATTCTCAATACTTTGGTTTGTTTACTTTTCTTTGTTTGCTTTTATTTTATTTTACTATAAAAAAATCAGAAAAATCCCCCGGTATTTTATATAGGAAACCAAAACATATTGACAACCTAGACCTCTCTGTGGGATCGATCCTTTCTTTCCCTTGCTATATTTATATTTTGAGTAGTAAGAAAGTGTAAATTATTTTTGACGCATACGACAACGATCAAATTTTGGCGCCGTTGCCGGGGAGGCAACGGTTGTCACTTGTTTTTGGTTTCTTATTTTTGTTTTTAGTTTTGTTTCTTATTTTTGTTTTTCTTATTTTCTGGTTTTTAACCTTGGTTTGGGAATCGTATTTCAGGTACCAATTCTATGGAAGGAGCATATTGGAACAATGGATACGGATTTCACCCTCCTCAACACTATGACAATTACCCACAATCTATGGAATGCAATCAAAACCAATTTATTGGATATGATGCATATCCTAGAGAACCTTATGGTGATTTTCATACATACCAACAACAACCTTGTAGTGGGTATGTAAGTCAAGCACCTAGGTGGGATTATTCTACTTCTAATTGGCTTTATTCGAGTTGTATGCAGATTATGAACGAATTGCAAGATATGCAACAAAGGCTAGACCAACTTGACCGTAATAGAGAGAACGTCGCACAAACCAATTTCTGGAATATGCCTTCTTACCCGACTCCGGATCGTAGTTATGATCATTCACCCATTCAAAGGGGAGAGTCATGGGAAAGAGAACATATTGTAGCTAATGGTGGTAAGCGTGTGAACGTCCGGAAACTTGCGCAGAAATTATACAAGTTGGAAGAAGATGGATACTCGGAAGAGCTTGTCGATGAAATTAGTAGGACCATTCATATGGAACTTAAACGACGTCGTGATAAAGGTTGGGAAACCGACGACGATTCTGATTATGATGAGTCTGAAGATGAAGACGATGATGATTGTGTTGAAAAGGACCAACCTTTGGAGATATTTGATGACGTTAGTGTAGTTGACTCAACTCTTGATCTTTATAATGATCAAGCACCTATTCAAAAGGTACATGAGTATGATGAAACTAATGTTTTTCATAATTTTGCAACATGGTTTGAGTCTAATGAAGAGGAGTATGTTGAGAATGTGACCGTTATGACCAATATTATGGAAGACCCAATTGAACTTGTGAATGTTTGTAATGATGATGTTTATGTCGAGACTCCGGTTAAGGCAGAAACGGATGAAGAATGGTTGCAAGGTTTGATAGAGGACCATGATATACAAGAGGTGAATAGTTCACTTGAATTTTTCAAGGATGAAGAGGATTCCATGCTACAAGAGATTGTGCGAGGTTTGTCTAACCCTTTGCATATTAACTCTTCTCCTTTACCTCTTATTGGTTTGAATATATGTGCTTCGAAAATATTGTTTAATGACTTTGTTTCTCGATTTCCCCCATTAGAGAAATTTGATTCTCATACTATGCAGGTTTTGGAACAAGATACCGTGGAAGTACCCGACTCGTATTTTCTTTATACACTTCCAAGTGTGGACAAGAATAAGTGTGGGGAAAACTTTTATCAGTTAATAGCTTCGTTTCTATTTTATATTACTAATATTTGTATGGAGCTATTGTTTGCAAAACAGGTGTTATGGGTGGATCCCCAAATTTTCAGATTGCTAATATATGGGGAATGAATCTTACAAGAAGCTAAGTCGGGCCGTCGACTTTAAAACAAGCGCTAAGTGGGAGGCAACCCACCGGTTTTGTATCTCTTATCCTTTTGCTTTTTTTTTTGTTTTTTTTTTATTGTTTTCATATCATATTTGCATCCCCATGTTTAATTTCATTAAGTCCATAATCTATCTTAGAAGAGAATTATGATGAATACCTTTTCGTCAGAAAATTTCAGACTGCGCGTAGTTCAGTCCAGAGACCATAACTGTCAGAACGTTTATCAAAACACTGTGAAATTTTGACACTGCATAGAAAACACGTAGGTGAACAACTTTTGTGAAATGGAGTTTTTCCAAATTCCTTACCAATTTTCACAGTTTTTGCATTTTATCTGCTGTTACGTCAGAATTCAGAACTTTCGGTTTTACACATTGAGGACAATGTGCAGTTTAAGTGTGGGGGAGCATTTATATGTTTGTATAGTTTGTTTTATGCCTTTTTAAAAAAAAATCAGAAAAATAGAAAAACCAAGAAAAAATTTGTGTTTTTTGAACTCCGAAATCTAGAAACTTGTGCCTTTAGGAGGACACCATTAGTGGATGGAACCATTTTGAATGCAGGAGTTGAGGAACCAATTAACTAAAAGGGACGAACATAGCTCAGAAATCACAAATTAACATGATAGTTGTTACCATATCTCGGAATATCACCATATCACATTCTATTTTTATTTTTCCATATTTATCTATTGTTCTCTAAGTGCTTTGGTGGGTCACTAAACATCGACGTGTTATTACTGCTAGGATCAAATAGAGTGATTGAGTTACTAGAAAAAGAAGAAAAAAAAATGAAAAAAATATATGAAAAGAAAAGAAAGAAAAAAAAAAGAGACCGACCAATTAGACCAAAACGGAATAAAGAATGACACTTGGGAATAGCAGTATGTGTGAAACGTAGTCCCTGTCTCCGTCGCCTAAACAAGCGTGGAATGCAGGATCCAAGGAAACTATCATGTACTTGCTGACAAGAATCATGCGCTTGGATCCAGTTTGATCCAATCATGTTGTCTAAAAAAAAGTGAAAAAAGTGAAGAAAAAAAAAAGTGAAAAAGAAAAGAAAAAAGAAAGGAAAGTATTATATTGGTTGAATAAAGTCAATTCTGGTTCCCTTGTATATGCCAGTGAGTTGATGTAGCATTCAAACCAAGTAGCTCAATCCAATAGGCGTAGGTTCATCTTGGAAGTGACCTTCAAACAGATATGGGAAACATCGATCACTTGTGAACATTCGCCAACCTCTACATCTATATCCATCTTCTTAATCTTTTCATTGTGATTGTGGTTTGTTAGTTTCCGAGTATTGTGGCTTGTTCGACTATCTAATTAAAGCTTACTAATATATGAATTGAATTTGTGCAAGGTACCTCCTCCTGTAGTCATTTTGGATTCGCTCATTGATTTGTCACAAATAGACGGAGTTGGAAATATAGGTTTTGTAGGTATATCTCTAGTAAACCTTCACGAGACTATAACTCGTCCACTAGGGACACCTAGGGGTTTAAAGGCTTGTTATTTATGCTAAAATTAACCGTAGCCTCGACGTCACGGAGTTGTTGTATTTTAGTTTTGTTTGATTTGCTCGAGGACTAGCAAAGTCTAAGTGTGGGGGAATTTGATAGGTGTGATAAACACCTAATTTTATATCTAGTATTTATGCTTTCTTTGCGAGTTTTAGTGTGAATTATGTATCTTATGCTTACTTTTGAGTGGATTAGGTGCTTTGGAGTCATTTGGAGCAAAAGAAGGAGAAATTAGCCATTAGGAGCAAAAGAGTTCAACTTTGTGGCTGGGGCGTGGATTCACCTGCCAAATCTTTGACATTCCTCACACCTTTGCGCCATTCTGGCCGCGTCTCGGATCATTGTTGGCCAGTAGTAGCCCTGCGTCTTTGCCTTATCTGCAAGTGATCTCATTCCGCTGTGATTTCCCGCATCTCCTCTATGGATATCTTTCAGGATGTCATGTCCTTCGGATCGGGACAAACATCGACGAAGTGGCCCTAGGAATGATTTTCTGTATAAGATTCTGTGTCTTAGCTCGTACATCCATGCTTTGGATTGTATTTTCCTAGCTTGTTTGGTGTCATGGGGTAGTTTCCCTTCCTGGAGGAAAGAATGGATTCCGAGTCTCCAATCTTCTTCCCGACTGTAATCGTCGTCCTCATCTGCTTGTTGCATTATATCGTCGTCTTGGAAGTCGTCGAATATGAGCTCCCTGATATCCTCATCAGAGACATCCTCCATTGAGGACTTGCGTTGATTACTCGCGCATATCTCCTGGATCTTGATGGATGGTTCGTACACTCTTGTCACCTTGATTGCTTTGACATCTTTGTTCTTGAGCATGGCCGAAACATAAGCCAAGGCATCTGCGTGCCTGAGTTCCTTCCTACGCAGATTTCGGTACTTGATTTTTGGTATTTGGGAAACCAACGTTTGTACCAAAGCCATGTATGCCATTAGTGTCTCGTCGTACATGTTGTATTCGTAGCCTATCTGTCGGATGATTAGTTGGGAGTCACTTGTCAATCGTACTTCTTGTATCCCCATCTCGATTATCAAGCGGAGGGCGTGGACCACTCCTTCGTATTCTATGATGTTATTTGTATGGCCTTAGAATTCCAATCTAAATGCGTGCACGACCCTATCCCCTATGGGTGTGGTGATAACGATGCCTAACCCCGCGCCCTCTCTATTTTTGGAGCCGTCTACGAAGACTTCCCATTGCCGTGGGATCACTGGCTCAAGAATATCGTTTGGCTCCTTTTGCTTTTCAATATCTGGGGTGCCCGCGGCTCTCCATCCTTGTATGCGCACTTTTTCTTCGTTGTCCAGAGGTAGGTCTGCTAGGAAGTCCGCAAGTACTTGGGATTTCTGAGAGTGTTGAAGCTCATAGTGGATGTTGAATTGGTCGAGGTATGTGATCCATTTTTCTATGCGTCCTACCTTTCCTTACCCTTTGATTATGGCTTCTAAGGGTGCTCGACATGGGATACGTACGTCATGCGTCAAGAAGTACGTCCTCAGCTTCACGGTGGACCATACGATGGCTAAAATCAGTTGTTCAATTCTTGTGTAGTTTTTTTCCGCGGAGTTCAGGGTTTTGCTGACATAGTAGATTGGATGTTCCTCCTTCGTGAGGGTCCTGACAAGTACTTCGCTTACCGCATCATCTGTTATTGCGATGTATAATGCCAAGACTTCGTCAGGGTCCGGTTTCTGAAGGATAGGGATCTCCGCTAGGTACCGTTTAATGCCTAGGAAGGCTTCTTCGCATTCTGCAGTCCATTCAAACTTCGTTCCCTTCTTTAGTATGTTGAAAAAGAATTTTCATTTGTCAGAGGATCTCGAGATGAACCTTCCCAAAGCTGCTATGGATCCGTTGAGATTTTGTACTTCTTTTAGGTTCTTTGGGGATGGCATGTCTACTATGGCTCGGATTCTTGCGGGATCTACCTCAATGCCCCTCTTTGTCACCAGGTATCCTAGGAATTTTCCGGATGTTACTCCGAAGGTGCACTTCTCCGGGTTTACCTTCATGTTGTGCTTCCTCATAGCTTCGAAGATGTCCCTTAGGTCTTGGTGATGGTTCTTGTTGAGTATGCTTTTCACGAGAATATCATCAACATAGACTTATAAGGTTCCACCAATCCACGGCTTGAAAATAGCATCGACCATCCTTTGGTATGTTGCTCCTGCGTTCCGGAGTCCGAAAGGCATCCTTACGTAGCAATAGAGGCCGTGGGGTGTGTAAAATGCCGTATGTTGCTGGTCTTCTTCTGCTAAAAATAGTTGATTATACCCGGCATATCCGTCCATGAACGAAAGATCTTCGTATCCTTATACTGCGTCGACTAGTTGATCAATTCTGGGTAGTGGGTAACTTTCCTTGGGACATGCTTTGTTCAAGTTGGTGAAGTCGATGCAGATACTGACCCCGCCATTCTTCTTTGGTACAATCACCATGTTAGAGATCCAAGTGGGATATTTGACTTCTTTTATGAAACCAGCCTCCAATAGATTTCGCAGCTCCGCGTCCACTGCCTTTGTGATACTCCGTGGCAACCTTTCACACCTTTTGTCTTACCGGGGGTGTGCCAGGTTTAATACACAGCTCATGTTGTACGATCTTCGGATCTATTCCGGGCATGTCGGATAGTTTCCATGCGAAAACGTCTGCGTACTCCTTAAGCAGTTTTACCAGGGAGGATTCGCGCTCTTCATCCATTAGAGTTCCTATTTTGATATTCTTTGGGCTCTCCTTTGTCCCGATGTTAACTTCCTTTACCGCCTCCAAGGGTGTGAATGTGGGTTTTGGTTCCCCAAGGTGAGGAACTTTCTTTAATTGCTATTTGGCAGATTCGGGTTGTTTGTTCGCAAGAGCGTCCTGGCTAGCAGTTGATGTTGATGATTCCGCGTTCCCTACGGGGTGCTCCTTGGATAAGCTTTTCCCTGAGATTTCTTCCAGGTATTCGTCGATGGCTTTGTCCTTTGATATTGCTTTGTTTCGAGCCCTACGGGTCCTCCTTTTCTCGCCTTCTTCATTGTTGAGTCGCATTTGCATTGCATGACATTCCTTTGCGGAAGCTTGATCACCCTTGATCTCCATTACTCCTAGGGGGGTAGGAAACCTAAGGCATTGATGGTAGGTAGCTGTGACTCCCTTAAGCTTGTGGACCCATCTTCGTCCAATAATGGCATTGTAGGGTGAAGACGCGTCTACCACACTGAAACGAGCATCAACTTTCATGGGGCCTGCGTCCACCTGCAGAACGATATCTCCGAGAGGCTTCGTAGCCGTACCATTGAACCCATGGATGGTGTGGTGCGAGGTCAAGAGTTGTTCGTCATTAAGCTCCATACGTTTGAAGGTATCGTAAAACAGTACATTTACGGAGCTCCCTCCATCGATGAGGATTTTCTTTATGTTGCATCTTGCAATTGGCAAGGTGAGGATCAAAGGATCTTTGTGGTCTTCCATGTCATCCTCAATGTCATCGATTTCGAAAGTTAGGGGTGCGTCCATCCATTCTTCGTGATCTTCCACCTCTTTCCCTTCTAAATTGTAAAGCTCACAATAGTCTTCAAATTGTTTCTTCAATCTTTTCCCTATTTGTGCAGTTAAGGTTGGTTCTTTGCTTTCTGAAAAGGATATAGTATTCACTGTGCGGTTGCCTTCGGGTAATTGGACTTGTTTTCTACATTTGGTTCTGTCTTCCGTTCCGGCCTTTTCGATATATTTCTTGAGATCCCATGCATCTATCAGCTTTTGTATCACTATTTTGAGGTTTTTGCACTTCTCTGTTGGGTGCCCGTTGAAGCAGTGGAAATTGCAGTATTCTTTGGACTTCTCTGAAGCCGGTGGTTGCTTCCCCTTAGACCAAGGCCAGTCTAAGTTTTCGTGGTCTTTAATCTCCTTTAAGATGCGTGAGTAGCTGGTATTGAGCTTCGTGTAGACTTGATCTTCGAACCTTCTACCATTCCTTTTGTGGTCGTCTTTCGGATCCCTTTGGTAACCTCTGGATCCGCTTGCTTGTTCCGCGGAATTGGTCCGCGGAGGTCATTGAGCCTGCGCTCTCGGGTTCTCCCGTTGAATTTCTTCCAACCTTGCATGTTTTTCGATGATTATCCTCAAATCTCCCTCTGTGGCGGGGATGATACCGTGAATTTCGACAAACAATGGGCTCATACTGTCCAGTCCCCATTTGTAACAGTTAATACTCACCACGGGATCCACCTGTCCTATGGCTTGACATATCTTGTTCCACCTATCCGTGTATTCACGAATGGATTCCTTGTACTTGATTGCAAGCGAGAAGAGCTTGTCCATTCCTGTGTTCACAACCTTGTTATACATGTAGGTGGCTAAGAACCTTTCGGTGAGCCGATCATATGAATCAATGGACCCTGGATTGAGGTTATCAAACCATGATAGTGCGGATCCTTTCAGGCTCGAAGGGAAATATCTGCATAGTATAGCTTCATCATAGTCCCATCTGGCCATTACCCTGTTGTAATATCGTAGATGGGAAGCGGGATCCGCGGACCCGTCGTAATATTCGAAGGATGGGACCGGACATTTCTGCGGAATAGTAGCCATATCTAACTGGTGTGCTAGGGGTGTAGTGCTAGCCTCTTTTATAACCTGCTCTAGTCTTCCACCTACTTGCCTGGTCTTGATTTGGTTGATTTCTGCTAGCATCTCTGCACGAAGACTCTCCATTGCTAAATAGTGCTCGTCTTGAATGGAAGACTGCGCCTTCTTCGCAGGTTGCTGCAACGTGGCCTCATCTTCATCGTAGTAGTCTGAAGTCTCCGGATGATAGTCTGGGTCGGACCTCCTGCTGTTATGCGCACCTCTTCGGGGTGTTCTTCTTTGGTTACCTGCCGTAGGGACGGTTTCGAGGATCGCTCTCCGGTCTCTATTCTGTATCGCAGAGTTAGCCTCGTCTTGCTGATTCCCTAGTTCTGCATTTTGGAGGATCTTTTCTCTCAACTGCTGGTTCTCTTGGGCTAGTAAGGCCACCGCATCCGTGTATGTCTTCTGATTCCTTTTTAGCTCTTCTAGATCCGCCCATATTTGCGCAGACTGGTTTGATTCTTGACTTGGCGTTCCTGTCTGTAATTGAGCTTGTTCGTTGGGGGCTGCGGTATTGACTTCTTCCACCAGCTGTACAACCGGTTCGATAATCCCTTGGTATCCTGCTTGCAGTTGTGCATTTTGTCCATTGGTCGGCGATATCCCGTAAGGAGGATCCTGGATTACCGAGCCTGTTGCTGCTTCTCGGGCATCATTAGGTCTGGTTGTAGTTGTCACTTTGTAAACGGCCGCTTGAGAAGTTACTACACTAGGTATAGCAGCTTTTGCCGCCGCAGCCTTCTGGGCTTCCATTGCAATGATGCTCGCCTCTAAAATTAATGCTCCTTCCGCTCCATTCTGCGTCTTGCCCCCGGCTATGAGTCTTTCGCCTGTCTGTTTGCTCCTTGTCACTATTGGCATAGTCCTAGGCGCATCTTTTGAAGGTACCTTTGATTTCCATATATCCTTGTTCTTTTCCATTGTAATATTCTGCAGAGAGAGAATGGAGGTAAACCGAGACAAAAGATCCACGGGTTAGCTGTTAGTTCATGGTATCCATAAGATATATTTCTAGCGGCAAAGAGTGTATTCAAACTACTGGTCTTGCAAATAGTATGAAAAACATAGGTAGATGTGCGGGATCAATTGGGATAATGAGGTCCATGGGTTGTTATGAAACTCAGATTTATTGGTAGAAAATACGCATGAAAAGGTAGTTAAGATATAGATTCGTCGGTTAGAGGTTATAAAACGCCCAGATCTATTGGTAGAAAATACATTGGTCACAAATATGTGCGAAAAATAGCCCAAAACACAGATCTATTAGTTAAAAGTCGTAAAAGGCCCAGATCTGTGAGTAGAAAATACAAAGAATATAGATGTGTGCGAAAAATGAGCTTAAAACGCAGATCTGTCTATGTTCTAAGTAAAGTTTTTGATGTAGAGGCTATAAAATCACAGGAAAAGATAAATATTTTTACCGGGACAAGATCCATGTTTCTAGCGCCAAATTGTGAGCACGTAAATCACGTAGGCATCGACGTGTCCACAACTAATCTTCGCATGTACTGAATGCAAGCATTAAAGTATGAATATGGCATGAGATGCTTAGATAGATGTTGATTCATGGATTCCAAACCCCGAGGGTTTGTCATGATCTCCTCAACATCCATAATGATAGACCTAAGAAACACATACGAATATAAGGATATACAAACACGAAATGTAGATGAGACAAGGATTTATGTGGTTCATCTCTAAGGCCTACATCCACAGGTCTGGGGGGTATTCACTATGTGGCAAAAGATTACAAGAACAGTCGAAAGACTTTGGGTGATACATGGAACCCGAAGGTTAACGTTCCTACTTACTTCTCACTGGTTTCTCTTATTCTCTCTCTTTTCCGCCCTCCTCCTCCTTTTCTCAATGTATTAGGAAGGGACATATATATAGCTTATCTAGGTGGGTCCCTTAGAAAAGAGCTGTTGTAATCTTATCTTCTTGTGTTTTGTGCATAGTCCACGGACCTCTTTGTCATCCCGCGGCTTCTATGCTTTCTAAGATCATCACGCTGACCAATCTCCGTCTCCTTCGTTGGTTAGATGTTGCGTGCCCTCTGAGCAGAACTAAATGCGAGTGTTTGGGGCGGTCCAGTCTGCTCCAGGCGATGTCAGTCTTTCCTTGTCACGTCTGTGTCAGTTGGGCCTTCCCCTATGCATTCAACTTGTAATATTATTCTTGTCCTTATAGTAGATTCAAGTCTACCGATAACTAAGGTATTTCTCCAATGGATAATTTAATCACAACTAAAGTATTTCTCCAAAGCATTAATTGTCTAATTAAGCACAACTAATCTAAAGATCAATATTTGGTTAAGCATGAGTTGTAGCATAATCAACATAGATATATTCTAACTACAATGGATACATGGCATACATTGTGAGAGCAAGATGTTGAAAAACTTGGATTAAATTATATCTTTAAACAATTCTAAACTTTCAAGAACAAGATACAAGATATGAATACATACCAATGAGATTAGGCTTCATCTAAACCCTAGTAAATGAAACTAGAACATGAAGAACATTACAACAAAACTTAAATTTGATAAACTAACATGAACAAGCTATTCTTGGATGAGTTTTCAACACAACAACCTCTCTATTTATACACAAAAATTCTATCTCACTTGGATTCAATTTTGGCAATTATTTACTCAACAAAACATGTTTTCTCACTTGATGGATGTTTTGGAATACAATGGGGTGAGGTGGATGTTTTGGAATCCAATGGTGGTGAGGTGGATGTTTTGGAATCCAATGGGGTGAGGTGGATGTTTTGGAATTCAATGGTGGTGAGGTGGATGTTTTGGAATCCAATGGTGGTGAGGTGGAAATGGATTTGGGTCTTGGGTTTTTGGATCATGGGTTTTGGATTATGGGTAGTTTAATCCCATGTATTGTAAACAAAGGTTGCCATTTAATGCGCGAACGAGGTTGCAACACTTCCAACTTTCTTCTCTTTTTGTCTTCTCAATTCTTCCAAGCTTTATTTAGTACTTAAAAACACAAAATTAATTAATACAAATATTTATTCTTGAAGATGGTAAAATGCAGAATTTGGGATAATATATGACTTTGAAGCGCGAAAGATGAGTTAAGTGCCAATGTAAAGGTGTATGAATATGCAATATTTGGCACTCATCAAATACCCCCAAACCTGAATTTTACTTGTCCTCAAGTGAAACAGAAATCCAGAAATCCTAACTATACCACTGCCGCTGGTCTCTCGAATGCATTTAGCGTATGCATCAAGCCTTTAAACCCCTAGGTGTCCCTAGTGGTGAGTTGTGCAAAGTCGTGAGGGCCTACCAAAGATGTACCCACAAAACCTTCTCAAAGAGCATCCATAGAAATTTCTTCGTCTTCGGTCTTCAACTGAGAGATGAGGAACTTGAATTCGTAGAACCTTGATAATTTGTGACCATTTTTTTTTTTGTTGACCGCACACAGCCGATCATCGATACCAAACACAAGATCCGAGACAAAATATTTTTTTAGGGACCCACTACAATTTGGTCATCATTTTTTTTTTTTTTTTAGAGACCCGCTACACAACTGGTCATAGAAAACAAAGATCGCAAAGACGCTACACAGCTGGTCAGAAAAAACACACTACAAAAAAATGCAAAAGACTACAAAGATCTACAAAAAGACCCGCTCCACACTGGTCATAAAAGATGCAAAAGACTACAAAACGCATATGCAAATACTCCCCAAACCTAAATCTAACATTGTCCTCAATGTTTCAAAAGATAACAGAAACCACAACAAACTATGAGAACAAAAACAAGATTCAAAGGAAAGAGATTACCGAGATGACAAACCGAGAGAGACAAAGAGAGTATGTCCAAAGCAACCGAGTTAGGGAAGATATCTGTGGTATGTACATGGGGTGAACTTTTTAGTCCACATAGATTGGATCAGCAAGATGAGTTGTTTCAATCGCAGTGGATTGGTTCAAGGAACGGCCGATCTAATCGCCCATTGACCTTGAAGACATTCTTGGTTGTTACATCTTCTAGTTCCACACCCATGGGGGAAAATTGTTCGCACTACTTAACGGGCTGTCCATTTAGAACGTAATTTTCTCGGGAAAAAGGTGCGTCGTGAGTTATACAATAGAACTTTCGGCCTGGAGTGAATGACTTGCATAAAATGCGTTTGTCATGGAACACCTTCATTCTTTGTTTGTACATTTTTGCATTATCATATGCATCATTTCTTAACTCTTCCAACTCATTGAGTTGAAGCTTCCTTTGGGTGCCACTTTATCTAGATCAAAGTTCAGTTTCTTTCTGACCCAATATGCACGATGTTCTAACTCTACAGGAGATGACAAGATTTACCGTACACAAGTTCTGTAAGGGGACATACCAATGGGGGTCTTGTATGTTGTTCTATAGCCCATAAAGCATCATTCAATCTTAAAGACCAATCTTTTCTAGAGGCAGTTTAACCGTCTTTTCTAATGTGCTTAATCTCCCTATTTGAAACCTCTACCTGGCAACTGGTCTGTGGATGATATGGGGTTGCAACTTTATGAGTTATGCCATACTTACGGGACTAAGGACTCAAAAGGCCTATTGCAGAAATGTGAACCACCGTCCACGATTATAGCCTAGGGGTGCCAAATCGAGAAAATATGTTTTCCTTTAAGAACGAAAAGTACCACCTTGTGGTCATTAGTTTTGGTTGCAATTGCTTCTACCCACTTAGAAACATAGTCAACAGCAACAAGAATGTACAACTTTCCTTGAGCTAGAAACGGACCCATGAAATCAATGCCCCATACATCAAATAGCTCAACAATCAAAATGGGTTGTAAGGGCATCATGTTTCGTTTGATATACTTCCCAATTTCTGGCACCGGTCACAAGAAATACATAATTCATGGCTATCCTTAAACAATGTTTGCCAGTAAAAACCACTCGCAAGATTTTTGCAGCAGTTTTCTTTGCACTAAAGTGGCCTCCACATGCTTGATCAAGACAAAAGAGATGACATCCTTTGTTCAGAGTTGGGGACACATTTCCTAATGATTTGGTCAGGAAGCGATATTTGAACAGATATGGGTCATCCCATAGGAAATGTTTCACTTCGCCAAGAACTTAGACCGGTCTTGTTTAGACCAATGGAGTGGCATCCTACACCGTAGCAAGGTAGTTCACGTATGTCGGCAAACCATGGCATTTCACAAACTAGCATCGATTGTTCATCTTGGGAAAGATTCTCTAATAATCTCGATTCATCAGTAGACTCGACATTCAATCTAGATAAGTGATCAGCAACAACATTCTCTGACCCTTTTTTATCTCGGAATTTGAGGTGGAACTCTTGTAACAAGAGTATCCATCGAATTAGACGAGCCTTGGCATCTTTTTTAGATAAAAGATATCTTAATGCGATGGTCAAAGATAAATGATGATTTTAGATCCTATCAAATAAGATCTAAATTTATCTAATGCGAACACAACAGCTAGCATCTCTTTTCAGTTGTTGAATAGTTCATTTGAGCCTCATTCGATTGTCTTACTAGCATAGTAGATCACATAGGGGTGTTTGTTTCGATCGCTGACCTAAGAGGGGTTCCAATGAAGAAATCGGATCGTCACACATGATTTCAAATGGCAATTTCAATCTGGAGGTCCGGACTATAGGGATGAAGTTAGAAGAGTTTTGAGCTCCTCCCAACATGTACACAAGTATCATCAAACATAAATCAACATCTTTTCGAGTAGATTACACAAATGGCCTTGAGATCTTAATCAAATCTTTGATGAATCTACGGTAGAAACCCAAAGATGGCTAAAAATGATCTAACCTCCCTCACAGAGCGAGGTTGGAGGCAAGTGTTGAATGATATCAACCTTGGCTTTATCTACTTCTATGCCTTTTCGAGATGATATGCCCTAGAACAATGCCCGAGTCAACCATGAAATGACATTTTTCCCAATTCAAGATCAAATTCTTTTCTTTACACCGAATAAGCACACGAGTAAGATGATGCAAACATTCATCAAAAGAAGAGCCAAAAGACAGAAAAATCATCCATGAAGATTTCAAGAAACTTATCTATCATGTCCGAAAATATGCATCATCATACATCTTTGAAAAGTAGCAGTGCATTACACAACCAAAAGGCATACGACGATAAGCAAATGTTCCATACGGACAAGTAAATGTGGTCTTATGCTGATCTTGAATTAAGTTATGTGAATTTGGTTGTAGCTTGAATAGCCATCTAAGAAACAATAGTACCTATGTCCCGACAACTTTTCTAGCATTTGATCAATGAAGGGCAGCGGAAAATGGTCTTTCTTAGTTACCGTGTTCAATTTTCTAGTCAATACAAACTCGCCACCCCGTAGTTACACGGGTGGGGACAAGCTCATTCTTCTCATTTTGAACTACAAGAATGAGACTTCTTGGGTACCACTTGAATGGGACCGACCCACTTGCTATCGTGAACTGGGTATATGATACCCGCATCAAGAAGCTTTATGATCTCACTCTTAACAACCTCTTTCATGTTAGGATTGAGACGCCTTTGCATCTCCCTAGATGGTTTGGCATTGTCCTCAAGGTTTATATGGTGCATGCAATCAGTGGGCTTATGCCTTTAAGGTCCGAGATGGTCCATCCTAATGCTTCTTTATGCTCCTTAAGCACTTCTAAAAGTTTTCTTTCTGTTTTGTATCTAAGGGAGATGAAATGATTACGAGGCAAAGTATTATAAGGTCCCAAAAAAACATATTTAAGAGTATCGCAATGGTTTCGGTTCGAAGCTTTTGGCGGCTCAACAAGAGATGGAACAGACTTGGATTCAAGAGTGGAAGTGGTTCCACTCTAGCTTTCCATAGACGTGTCCATGAGTGGTGTGGATTTAAGCAAAGTATTCACACTTATGTATTCATCATCAAACAGATGGTTGAAATTATTCAAACAAGCATCAAAGGGTCGGTAGCGATCAATCAAACTTCCAATCATGTTGATTTCATGCACATCATTATCATCATCAAGATCTAAATGTTGTTGGCTAGCATTGAAAACATTCAACTCCACAATCATATTACCAAATGACAACTTTGAGACTCCATTGCTAAGAAGTTAACGATTGCATTGGACGCCGCTAAGAAAGGACGTCCCAAAATGACAGAATGTGATTTCTGTGGTTTTCAGTACAAAGTTGAGTATCTAAAACGATGAAGTCCACAGGAAAGTAAAATTTATCAACCTTAATCAAAACATCTTCTACCACACCACGTGGCACTTTACTTGGATTGTCTTAGCCAATTGCGAGTTATAAAGTGTTGCCTTCAACTCTCAAGACCTAACATGCATATATCTTGAATATAGAGTAAATTCACACTTGCCTAAGTCTAGCAACGCCTTCTTAACCGTATGGTCACCTATTTTGCATGTGATAGTTGGACTACATGGGTCTTTAAACTTAGGTGGTGTGTTGCTTTGAATGATTGCACTCACTTGCTCCGGTGAGAAAAGCACGCTTATGCACATGAAGCTTTCTCTTTTGTGTGCATAGATCCTTAAGGAATTTAGCATAGCGGGGACTTGCTTGATTGCATCAAGAAATGGGATGTTGATGTTAACTCGTTTGAACATTTCTAAAATATCGTTGCATCTTGTGTACTTCTTTTGTTGCACCAATCTTTGTGGGAATGGAGCAACAGTACATGAGATGGTGTAGAGACATTAGAATTATGGAATTCTTATGTTGCTCAGATTTGTTTTCAACAATAGGTGTTTCTGTGAGTATTTTATGCACCTGGTGAGTCTGATGTAGACTCACTCGATCGGTGGTGGGTACACCTACATTGTTTACAACAACTTTACCACTACGAAGAGTGGTGACAGCATTACTTGATTATTGGAGGCCTCATTTCGAGTTGAATTTTCTGCCTGATATACATTTTTTGGATTTTGTTGGGGTTGACTAGGAAGTTTGCCTTTGTCTCTTTCATTCAATGCTTCACAAATTTGACCCATTTTAAGTTCTAGACTTGAAAAACGTTGGTCTGTGGTCTTTGAAGTTGTACCAAATTTTGGGTCAACAAACCGAAACTTTCTTGAAGCTAGGCTTTTTCTCTCAGTGCCGAGAATGTGGTTGCACTTGGGGGTTTCTAGGATAAGGGTATCCTTGGTTATTATTTGATGTTCCCCCTTGCACATGCCCCTTAGACCATGAAAAGTTATGGTGATTTCTCCACCCTGGGTTGTAGGTCTGAGAATATGGGTTATTCTCTTGCCTTTGGTACAATACATTGGCTTCCTCGGTTTTAGACTCTTGAAATGCATGGAGGTCTGGACAAGTGTCCACTAGATGGTCTGAACCATGGCATGCGGCACAAGTGGCCATTTCAATTTGACTACGGAGAGTAGGGATATTAGTTTTTCCATTCTTTTCTAGCTCTAGCTTTTCTATTCTCTGGCCAAGGATGCCATCTTTACTTCCTTCGAAGTCGAGTCAATTCTATTAACATTGGATGAAAGGGTAATCCTATTTGGTTCACTGGGATTCCCACTGCTGAGTATTGACTTCGATTAAGAAATCCCAAGACTCATCAGCAGTTTTTCAATAAATTGACCATTGCACATGGTCTCAACTGTAGTTCGGTTCTTGACATCTAAACCTTCATACAAAATTTGCACAAGTCTCAATTTTTCAAAACCATGGTGAGGACATTGGAGCAATAATTCATTGAATCTCTCCAAATATTTTGCCAAAGTTTCTCCTCTAATTGCACAAAACTATTCAGACTTTGACGAATTGTCGTAGTCTTATGGTTTGGGAAGAACTTTTGAAGAACTCTTTCGTAAGAGCATCCCATGTATGAAATGACTGTGGCTGTTGAGCACAGAGAGCCAAGTCTTGGCTTTGTCTATCAAAGAAAAAGGAAAAAGTTTCATTTTGAGGTGCTCATCCGTCATTTGGTTGATCCGAAGAGTCCCACAAATTTCCTCGAACTCTCTCACATGGTGGTAGGGATTTTTCGGCTTCAACCCCTTTAAATTTAGGCAACATATTGAGGATACTTGCCTTTAGCTCAAATTGTCCATCAATAGCTGGTAAGACAATGCACGAGACCTGGGTTGTCCTCGTTGGGTACATGTAGTCCTTTAGACTACGGACGGGATCGTTTCTTGGTTCTCCCATTGTTTCGGATGGGTTTGGACTGTCTCATTTTAACTATGTATTTCAATTAACTCTTCTTGACTGATTCTAACTAGTCGCGTGTATGGTCCCTAAAAGACACAATCATAGCCTTTAGCTAGCACATCAAGCATGTTAACCATTCACCTAGAAGGCAAGTTCTATGCAATCACAAACAAGGATGACTCCACCACAAGAACCTAATGATTTCTAGCAAATAAAAAGCATGATGGCTCCACTTAGATTGTTTTCTAGACCAGCTTCTAATCCTTCGAAAGGGAATTGCCATAACAACCGAGCAAACCCCTGGAATCAATCCGAGTTTAAGTAAATTGAATAGAGGCGAGGGAAGCTGCATAGAGCTTTGATACCCAAGGCCTCACCGTATTACATATAGCGATCACGCATTCAATTTCCAGTAAACCGTCATGAACTTCGAAGTATGCTTAAAGAGTAACCAATATTTTTCAAATGACTTTCCTACTAAGCTCGTTACCTTATAGGTCTTGTTCTATTCAAAATTTTAAAGCTTAGGTTAGCGTATGTATCGTTTCCTAAGGCGGGCAAGAAGAGAACGGTGATGAAATCCGAACCCTTATCTTGTATGGCCAGTCCTTGCCCTTTACTAGGAAAATAAAGCGGCCGTATTCAATTCCTCAACATATATGCAAACGAAGGAATACAGAACTCGCTAACAAGGGATTCGCGAGTGTTTCGACAAACTTACCTCCGTTCAGATTTTTGGGATGAACTGTTGTTGTCGACTCGGGCCACGACTCCTATGTCATGAACTAACCCGAGGGGCCGAGGTGATATTGTAATCACCGTCCTTCTCTAAAACAATTGATATTTAATAATACCCTTCCGTAGGGTTTAAAAATAAAAAATAAAAATAGAATGTCCAAGTCCAAAGTAAAGTGCAAAAGAAAAAGAAAATTACAAGAGTAAAGGAATCCTAATACAAACTAAAAATAAATAAAATAAACTCTCTTTTTTTTTTTTTTATTTATTAAAATAAAAACTTCTTCCGCTTCCTTTCCTTCGCCTTTACAACAGCTACTCAGGCACCTGTTGAGCTCAAAAGAGGTAGTTAGGGTTTCGAAGTTTTAAAGCAAAAGCAAAATAAAATAAAATAAAATCAAATAAAAAAAAAAAAAAAAAGTGTAAAATTGACTGTAAATAGTAACAGTAACAGTGACTACCGTTGCTACAGTAACAGTGACTACCGTTGCTACAGTAACAGTGACTACCGTTGATGGTGAATGATAATTTTCTTATTAATTCTCTTAGTTGATTACATAGAATTATCAAAATGGAACTAGAATAGTTACAACTTTTTCTATTCTCTTTCCTAAGATAATTTCTTACACTCATTAAAAGAACCTCTCGAATTTTACATTTGAACTCCTATTTATAGTAAAACTTATGTAGCTGTATATGAATTGCGAAGTATCGCAATTCATCCTCGCAAAATTATTTCATCCTCGCAAAACTTCATATTTCCCCGCACTACTTCTATCATCGTATCATTTTATAACTCTTTTCTCCTTTATTTATTACGATACTCGTGAACTATTATCATGCGATATTCAGTACCTACATCGCAATCTCTTTTATCTTTTTTCCTTTCTATTTTCCATCTTATATTCAATGGCACCAAAGAAGAAAACTATTGAACAGATTAATGCGGAACTTGCTGATAGGGACCTCATTCTCTCTGAGATTGAAGGTTATGATAATAAATCTTCTCTCGTAGTGAAGCTCTTTACCAACTATGTTTGGGATGATTGAAAATTTTAATCTCACGAGGTCAAATCCTCGCAGGTCTTCCTCTTCCTCTTTATGATGTTAACTTTCCTCTATTCTATGAAATTATTTCCCACCCCAATTTTTCTTGTGCCATTTACCAATTGATTGGTGATTGTATTCGCCTCTTAGTTGAATTCGCAAATCGTGCCGCTTTTGGGAAATCTTTGTATTGATTGATCTTAGGAAACCTGGATTTGAAAATATGGAAATTGTTGCTGCGAATTATAGGTTGAGGGTTTCTTCAAAAATTACACACTAATTCTGCGAGGAAAGAAGATAATCGTTGGGGTGTTCGTCTTCATCGTAAAGCTAATATCGCAGAGATGATCTTCTCATGCACGATATTGATTATGCCTCAGAAATAATAAGACACCTCGTCGTTCTAATGATGAAGATTGGTATAAGTACCCTTTAATATTATCGGGTTCTTATATTTCTGGGATAGTAGAACTTCCTGCGAACCTTCTTAACCGCCATTATCAACCTTGGGTTTATAGAAATGTATGTACTTCCATCTCCTTATCTTTTTGTTACCCTTTAATTTCAAAAACAATATATTGTTGCCTCTGTTTCTTATCCTTATTTGAATTTGCAGGTTCCACTTCTTCCTGAGATTGCTGCGAGTGAAAATAAGAGTTCTACTTCTTCTAAAAGGTTTACTGCAGTTACCCAACCTTCTGGTAGTCAAGATGATTCTCTTCGCAAAGGGAAAAGTAAACTTCAAGATGTTGTTTACGAGAGGAGGAAAAAGAAGAAACTCTCAACCAAGTCTCATTCCAATGTAATCTCTTCTAATAAGAATATTGAGTAAGATCTTGGTGATGAAGATGATAAATTTCCTGAGAAGGACTTTAGTTCTAATTTCGATACCCTTTCTGACGAAGGAGATGATGATAATGATGTTGATGAAGGTGAAAATGAAGATTGCAGTATCCCAGAAACTTTTGCCTTGGCAATGGTTAGCATATATGAGGCTTTCCTCCATTCTTCTCGTGGATTAGGAAATTCTCCTACAGCGAATGCTCGCAAACTTATTGCGAAGGCTTGTAAAGTTCCTACTGTAATTGATAATAACTCCCTCAAAGGCATTTCAGGATTCGTCTCTCCTGCTTCATTATATGCTTTAGGTAGAATGGTAAGTTTCTTCTCTATTCCTTGTTTATTTCCCTTATTTTGTTGATTTCTAACCCCTTTTTTCTTGTTTAGGTTGGAAGAGTTAGTTGTGCAGCTGCTTTTCGATTGGGAAAGACGTCATTCTATTTGCTGAGAAGAAAACTTTGAATCGTTGTAAGAAGTTAGAGGTTGAAAATTCAAATCTCCGTTGAAAGTAGAGGATTTAAGTATTGATAACGCAGAATTAACATCCCGTCACGAAGATAATTCACAATCTGCGAGCATCGCAATTGATAATTCTTCTCTCCTTGAGGAGAATAATCAATTAAAGCTTGAAAATTCTTCTCTTCGTAATGATAAGAAGCAATTAGAAGGTAAATTCTTTGCGATGGTAATTATTTTGATTACTTTTCCTTCGTAATTTGCTAACCAATTCCTTAATTTCTCTCCTTGCTGCAGAAAATTATGCGAAGATGAATGACGATCTGGAAACTATCCTTGCTAACCATAATAAGAAAATTTCTGATTTGAGATCTCAGCTTCTAATTTCCCAGCATAACCATAGTTTATATGTCAAGCGTTTTCGAGCTAAGATGACTCGCAAGATTTGCGAATATAATGAAATTCCTCTCAAGAAGTACCATACGCTCCTTTCCGAAGAAATTTCTGAAGATACTCCATATCTGGAAATCTCTGATAGTGAAGCTGAAGATGATAGTGAATTTTAAGAAGAAGATCATTTTGATGGGAATAGATCGCCTGAAAAATAACTTCACTCTTTTTTGTATATCTGTTCTGTAACTTCACTCTTTTTTGTATGTCTATTCTGTTTCTTTTCAATACAACACTTTCTTCTTTATTGCACTTTTAATCAATCCAACAATTTCTTTTTCAAAGCTTAATTTGAATTAATCTTTCTTTGATTGATTGTTTCCCTTATTCGCATAACTTGATCATGTGGAGAGAAATAATATATCTTAAAGACTTAGCTTAGTATTCCCCTTCCCCTTATTATTGCTCTTCAAATGATTAACTATCGCTGGAAGTATTAGAATATCCTTCTCAATTTATCTTACGAAGTTTCGTCTTATTGTGATTATGAATAAAAAGTCCTCCCTTTGAAGTATAAGAAATATAAGCCTTTTTCCTTTTGCGGAATGTTGCGAAGTAAATAATAAATCTCCCCTTGAAGTATAGGAAGTATGAAGTATACGAAATATGAAATACCCTTAAGAAGTATTAGCAGTATTCAATTCATGAAGAATTGCCCAATATATGAAGAAGTATAAGAATTATTACTCACTGTATGAAGAAGTATAATAAGTACTTAACCTTCGCAAAATTAAATATCCGTTGAAGAAGTATAATAAATATGATATATTCTTGAAGAAGTATAAATAGTATTGAATTTGTGGAGAAATATTCAATATATGGAGAAGTATAAGAAGTACGTAATTCTCGTAAAATTTTACGAGTATGAACTTATCTGTATTTGATTGCTATCAAAATCGCATCTTTTGTTAAGTCTTCGTGAAAATTCTTCAATGATGTTATCTTCTTTGATAGGACTTCTTGTAAAAATTCTTCAATGATATTGACGAAGCTTTCTTCTCTTCAAAACTTCATGATGTATATTCTTGTAAAATTTCTTCAATGATATCGACAAAGTTGTCTTCTTTTCAGATCTTCATAATGTATATTCTTGTATAATTTCTTCAATGATTTTGATGTAATGAATTTCATTAATTTTGTGGTCTTATCATGCCTTCCTAAGTAAAGGTCTTATTTTGCCACCTCTTTTGTAGTAAATTTTTGTATTTGCGATAATATGACAAGTCTGAACATTCTTGCGAACATACAACCTCGTGACATTATCGTCTTGCGATGAAATCGCAGGACGTTTTTACACTTTCATGTAATAACCCATTGATCTCATCTTAACTTCTTTGTTTCATTCTGCGAGTTCTATTTGTATGTTTTCCTTCTCTTTTTTTTTTTTTTAGAATGCTCGCAGAACTTCATTTGTTGCACAAATATGACAAGCCTTTATGTTTTCGCAAACAAGAAGCCTCGTGACATTTGCGTCTTATAGCACGTATCAGCTCCCTAATGGAGGGTGCTGCCTTTTATCTTCCCCCTGGTTTCCCCTTCAAGGAAGCGTACATCGACCATACAAGGTTAGCTCTTCCCATCCGGTTCTGCCAACAACCAGCTTTTGATCGCAACCTCTTATCCTTTTTGCCTATAGGGCTTATAGTTACGAGGTTGCACCCTATGGGGTATCTTTGGGCCAAGTGCATCATTTGCCAAGACTTGTCAAAAATGGTAGATGTGGTTCAACCTCACCCCGCACTCTTGACTCAACCGTGTACCTCGGCGCCTTGATCGTTTTTTGCACTTCTTGGGAAAGACAGTATGCCTTAGTTGCCCAACCTAAATCCTCTTACACCGCATTTTATATTGCGTAATGTCGCTAGATTAGGTGATAATCCAAGGTGTCTAACCCGGATAGGTACCCCATTATTGGGTTGTACCCCTAAAATTTTACCATGTACTAAGGGCCCTTGGTGGTGTTCCGGTTACCCTTAGCCACGTTTATAGGTACCCCCTTAAATGACGTACTTTAGGACTTTGCCTCTTACGAAATATAGCTTCGCGAACTAGGGTGTACGCCACAAAGGTTTTCCTGTATAAAATTTTCTGCGGCTCTCTTTCTTTTTTGGAGGCTGATCACAGATTGCGGTCTTTTATTCGCAAATTAATGAAAGTTTAATCGCAATATAAATTTTGAAATTCGTAACTTTTCCCAATTTCCTGCGAGCAAACAATATTCGTAAAATTTATCACGAAATAATTTTTTTTGTTTTGCAACATACCTCATTTCCACGAGCAAACATACTGATTACCTTCTTGTTTTATTATTTTCCTTCTTCTTTCTTCGCAAATCACAACCCCTTATTATCATCGTAAATTTCTTGTATGATTATCATCGTAATTTTATTCTCTTTTGCCTTAATCCTCCGCCATTAAATTTTCACTTCTTTTCACAGCCTTTGCTCTTTTTCTCCAATTTTCCTTCTCAGTAGTTTTTCCTTCGCAAACTTCTACTTCTGTATCGTACCATTTCTTTCCCTCAACCCAATCACCCTTGATAATTCCAATACCCTTCATATGAGGAAACTTTATGCACTGATGTAGAGTGGAAGCTACGCCTAGAATTCCATGAAGCCATGGTCTTCCTATCAAAGCATTATATGGTGATTCGACATCAACAACGCAGAACAGAATTTCAGTTCGCATTCCACTTAATAGAATTCGCATGCTCACTTCTCCTTTGGGCTTGTTAGCAGTTCCATTAAAACCATAAATTATGTAAGTAGAAGGTATTAAATCTGCATCTTTCCCCCCCATAGTTTTGTAAGCAGAATAGAAGAGGATATTGACAGAACTTCCCGTATCAATCAAAATCCTATTAAGACCAATTTATTCTTCCTCCATATCATCTTCGTTTTCTTCCATATTCATGTAGATTGCTAATCTTACTACCAATGGATTATCATCTGTTTCACAACCTTCTGGAATTTCAGTGGCTTCAAAAGAAATTTCACGTTTCTGCCAATCTTCAAGTCCTGAAATTTTTGCGATGTTCATTACTTCCTTTCCTTCACCATCCCTCGCATATACCCTGCTTAACACATTATCATGAAAATCCTCTATGGTTTTATATGAATGAATAATGGAATTACAGAAAACATTCCTTGCTTTTGATCCCACTTCTATATGTAGGGTTTATTCTCCCTTTTCTTGTGCTGTGTTCTCCCTGCGAGTTATGGCTGGAGACTGTGGTAATTGTTGCGACTGTGTCTGCTTAAGTAAAACTTTATTTAGTTTTCCTTGATCAATCATTCGCAAGATTATCCTCTTGATATTATGGCAATTATTTGTAGAATGTCCATGAAAATGATGATATGAACAAAATTCATGACTTCTTGGACCCATTGGTGGTTCCTTTCCCATGTTCCATGGAGTTGGTATATGCTCTACCAGGATAATTGCTTGCCATATCTTTTCTACACTTGTATTCAAAGGTGGCAACTTTATCTCTTCCCTTACCATTCTTTGACCTCCTTGACCGTTGTTATAATTTTGTCTCTGGTTCCCTTGTCCAAAATAATTTTGCCTTTGTCCCCCATAATTTTCTTGTTGTTGATCTAATCTTGGAATTTGGTTATTTCCTATTCGATTATAGAAATTCCTCTCTCTATCATACTCTTCTTGATCTCTACTACCCATTGCTACCATTTTTGGCTGGCTATCATTGATTTTCTTCTCTTCTGAAATTTGCGAAGAAGTTTGTGAGGATGTTTGCGAAGTACCTGCTACTACATTGATTATTTTGGGAAGTAAATTTGCTCCTCCATCTTGATTGCTAGTGTTTTCTACTGGATATGACTCCATATTGTTTTGCTTTTGCTCTAGCGTAATGTATTCTTCTTGCAATTCTCGTAACTCTGTCATCATTATGGAATTCTTTCTTCTGAAGATTTGAACATATAATTGTTCAGTTGCGAACATCGCATTTATGAAGGACAGAATCAAGTATCTCTCATCCACGCGCCCTGCCATATCACTGCACATAGTCTTCCATCGTCTTACCAAATGCTTCAAACTTTCACCCACTCTTTGTTTTAAACCAAATACATCTTCAATACCAAGCCGTGAAGAGTGATTTGTGATATATGCTCCAAGGAAAGTTGCTTGCAAATGACTGAATGACGTAATAGTGTTCTTAGGGAGTCCTTCGAACCACTTTAAAGCTTCCCCTGTTAAACTCGATGCGAAGTACTTGCATAACACATCATCATGATTCTCCCATTGTAACATGCATCTTATGTATGCTTTAATGTGCTGAATAGCACATGAAGTCCCATCAAAGATACTGGTAAGTGTGGGCAACTTGCATTTTGGTGGAATTCCTCCCAATTGTACTTCTCTAGCAAATGGAGTCCTCGCAGCTTCTTCTATTGCTTCATCTAATTGCCTTTCTATCTCCTCCTCTTCAATTGTTTATCATCCCTCTTATTTCTGCTAATTCTCGAAAGATCCGTGCATTTGCCTCAGAATTCTCATCCATTGGTCTTTTTAATGCAGCTTCTCTTCTTCTACGTTCTTGCGCTTCCTCCCTGTTTCTAGCGCCAATTATGTAGTTGCAGAATAATCTACAACTACACCCTCAATAGAATTAGTAAAAACTCAAGAAGTTCTTGATGGTGAATGATAATTTTCTTATTAATTCTCTTAGTTGATTACATAGAATTATCAAAATGGAACTAGAATAGTTACAACTTTTTCTATTCTCTTTCCTAAGATAATTTCTTACACTCATTAAAAGAACCTCTCGAATTTTACATTTGAACTCCTATTTATAGTAAAACTTATGCAGCTGTATATGAATTGCGAAGTATCGCAATTCATCCTCACAAAACTTCATATTTCCCCGCACTACTTCTATCATCGTATCATTTTATAACTCTTTCCTCCTTTATTTATTACGATACTCGTGAACTATTATCTTGCGATATTCATTACCTACAATTTCGTCGGGAAGAAGAAGGTGATAATGCTTCTAGTAAAAGGTATGAGTTGTAACGATCTACAAACATGTATTTGCATGTCCCAATCGCCCAAAGAAGGAATTTTTTTCAAAACTTTAACCTAGAATTGGTTTATTCGATAGCACTACATAAACCGATTCTGGGTAAAATCCCCAAATTGGGTACATTAATCGGTTGTTGTTAGTCACCACATCAACCGATTGTAGTAAAAAATTTGGTGCGATGGGTACGTGGCGAAAATAGGTTTTTGTTGGTGATGTGCATATCCGATTTCTTCACTTGAATAATTACCTTGAATACACGAAGTTGACAATCGGTTTATTTCCGTGTATATGTAATCCGATTTTGGCGAAAATAAGTTCCAAGACAAATGTGAAAAAAAATCGGATTACATGATACGAGACATGAACCGATTGTAAACTTTGAAATTTTTTCGTCAAGTCCTTAATCGAACTTTATAGTTGCACATATAAACCGATTACTGATAATCGGTTTTCTCGACTGTAACATATAAACCGATTGTTTATCTTCAACTTGTTGACATTTTTTGTAAATCGTTGTGGCATTTGAAGAAGATCATCTCAAAGCCGTATCTCTGCTGGGTCCTGATACCTCTGCCCATTATTTCACCGTTTTGGAATGGAAAGAAATAAACGATGCAGAGCAATCGTTTATAGACAAGGGAATAGAGATCAAATGCGCGTTAGTTTTAGGACGTCATTCAAGTCAAGATCGTTTGGAACTTGTTTGTGAGAGATATGGAAAGCAAGAAAGTCAATGGGCAAAGGACAAGATGTACGTGAAGACGATGACAAGGGAATACATTATTAAATCAAAGAAGTCTGGTGGCACGGTTAAGATCATATTTAATAGACCCAAGGACCCAATGGTAGGTTTTATTATGACTCAGAGATCACCAAGAAATGGCTTGAAAAATACGATCCCAACATGAAGCGTTGGGAAGAGTTAGTCGAACCGGATGAAATGAAGGGTCTTCAAGTGTTGGAATGAGTATTTTCCTTTTGTTAAGAACTTGAACTATCAGATGTTTATATTTCGCCGCTCTCATATATTGTATGTTGCAAACTGAACCAAGCTTAATGAATGAAAGTGATTTTTATTTTTTGGGTACGTTGGACTCATGAAATTTGTAACAAAATCAGACTTCCAATATGTTTATAATTAAAGTCTGATTTTGGAGGTAGTTTGTTGCAGCTTTTTCAGAATCGGTTTATATGGATGATAATGTAATCCGATTGTTGGAAGAAAAAGTTACAGATATTTTTAACTCAATAATCGGATTACAAATGCTCCAAGATGATCCGAACCTGAAACCAGAATCGGTTGATGTGTGTATTAGTTTAAACCGATTATAGTTGATGTTCATCACATCAACCCAGAATCGGGTTATATAGGTTCACATTAAAAACGGATGTAGGCCACAATCAGATTAATATGATGCACCTATAAATCGATTCTGGCCACAATCGGATTAATATGGACCCCGTAAATAATAAACTGTCTCCAATAGTATAGATGCTTAACCCTTAAAAATCTTGTGTGATGAAATCTTAACCGTTTAGTCATGTTTTAATTAATTCTTAAAAATCAAAAATATGAGATGGAGGTCATTGTTAAGGTCTAAATAAAACTTTCTTTAAAACCTTCAAAATTAATATTTCATCCCTCCTCTTTTGTATAACCTATTGTTGGACATGGATTTGTTTTAAAATGAAGGTCTAAAATCCTACGTGTCATTAAAAAATAAATCTTCCACCTTTTATTGGAGATGCTCTTAATAAAGCCAACAGTCTTTCCAAAACCTGATTTCATGCCCGCACTAACCCTATACTTAATATTTTGAGAATAGATTTCTTGACAATGCATCATGCTTCTCAAGATTGTTGATCCATAAAGAGTTTTAGGAATTTTTACATGTCGATGCATATTTTTCTTCAAACCATATTTTCCATGTCCGCATATAAAAGTATATGACAATTACATTTATACTAGTTTGCAGATAAGTTTTTAATTTTTCTGGATACAAATGTTGAATGAACATGCAAAAAAATTAAGATATTTCTTTTATGTTTTAAACTTTTCAAGGGATGGAAAATTAATTTTGTTAAAAATTAATTTTTTTTAAAATAACTTTTTTAGATTCATATATATGGTGTTGCTTATGATGGAGATTTGAATGAGTTATCAAAGTATCGCTCGGTCGAACCCATAAGTATTGCTATGTTAAGTTTGTTGTCAATGATAGGTGATTAAATATATGTCTTGATTTATAGTTTGCTAAAGTCATTCATGTACTAGGGTTAGAGCATGGTAGCTGAGTATCAGAAATCACCGAATACCTCCGAAGATTAAAGACTGAAGATTATCAAAAACATCTGCGAGAACTTCATCAACATAGGTATGTTAAGACTGACTATCCTATCTACTCATTATTTCTACCACTCTATCTTCTAAGACAATTTCGTATAACTTTAGATGATTTACAAAGAAGAAATTTTGCGTTCAAGCTTGGCCTTGTCTAATATCGAAACATGAATGCAAGCATTGGATGTTCATAGGAATTATGTCTTTTGAGGTTGAGATCAATTTTAGTGTTAAAAAATAACCAAGTCTGTGAAAGAAATTAAACCCTAACAATATCAAGTTGTACTTTTGTTCATGGACTGAACTTTTGGTTGGCGAACTATGTAAAAAATTAATGTTACTGAATTCCAAAGTGCACAAGAGTTTATGAACTGAATTTTTTAGTTCCCCATCTATAAAATTTCAAGATGTTCCTCGAACTTTTGAAATTTGTTCTTGTGCTCATTAACTGAATTTCCAGTTCCCCGGCTATGTACTTTTGTGTATGTTCCTGGAACTCCAAAACATGTTGAGATCGCGAATAAAGTTTTCTAGTTTATGAAATGGTCTGGTTTTGGGTATTACCGAATCCAATTTTATGTGATGTTGCACGAACCTTACTTTGTCAATTGTTAGCTAACTCTTGCGTATAGTTCATTAATCAATAAATACTCTGGTGGATATTCTTCTTTGTATTATAACACAAACATCGCACATGCTTATATGGATTTCATTCCTTCAATTCAATATATATATGTTGAGAAGTTAAATTTTAGTTGAGATTAAAGTAATTTGTAAACATTGAAACTAGTTCACAAACTTACTTTGGGGACAAGAAAAAATTGCTTGAAATTTAAGCAATCTAGCTTGTTTCATCACTATAAGTAGAGGACTCTCTGACTATGATATTAAATCTCGACATAATGTGTTGTAGTTGTTGATAGAGTCGTCTTCTAAATACCTTCGTTTCGTCAAGAAATATAATTAGGTTACAATTTTGAAGTCCTCACTAAGGGATTCGTGAAGCCCGGTCAGACTACCTTTTACATGATATATCCTTGGTATCCAAAATCTTATCTTGATCATTATAGTTGTTATCTATTCTAGAGGTTCGTCTCTTCCGCTATATAACCATTCAAGAACTATTGATTCAGGAATAAGATTGATAGGAATTACAAAGAGTTCTCCATCTCTGACTTTGTAGTTTTGCAAGATTGACATCCAAACTGGGTTTAGATTGACCTTGTGAGATTTTTCTAGGGACATGATCCCTCCACCAAGAAACTTCATAGGCCTGGGATGTGATAAAATAACCAAACAAAAAATCTAAGGTAGACTAGAGAATAATTAGGAAACTCGCAACAAAGCTCTATTGACTAAGAGAACTTGGATCATTTATGAATAACCATACCCTATCTGGTAAGACCGTGTATGGAAAAAAAGTATCTAAGCTGTAAAATATGTTGAAATGGACCTGGAAATCCTAGCTTAGGAAATCCTACACTAAAAAACTTTATTTAATATTACTTTTTTCTAAAGCAGTATGTTTATGGTATACTGTATTGGGAATAGCACCACAACTCCTGTTACATCCAATTAGACTCCTTTGAAACCATGATTGTCCTGTAAAGTTGTTCATTGAAGCTGCAACTCGGATCATAAACATCCATCTCCCAATGACATATAGACCACTTGGTAAGATTATTTGGTTACATGCAAAATCAGAAAAATGCACCACAGTGCATCTCTGGTTATAAAGTTTTAAACTAACAATTATAGCCATCGAACCTAATAGTAACCCGAAAGTATGTTTTGAAATATATCCAATAAATCTGCTATATACATTTCATAACCAAAATAAGCATAGCGCCTTTAGGGTCATCTTATGGTTTTGGGGTTTTCTAGGCGAACTAAAGACATATGGCTTTATATAGGTTAATTGTGATTCGGGGATGCTGCCGAAGGGCCTCCCAATTTTTTAAGATTTATTTTTTGTTAGATTTTTGCATCACAATTGTTATTTGATGTAAAATATGCAAAAAAATTGGCTACTTACTTCAATAACAGAAAGAATTATAACACTTATAGGTGGCATAATGCTTTCAGAGCACTTATAAATGTTACAAAATGACTACTAACAAATAAAAAAAAAAATTGGGGTTCTAGGCAGTCTCCTAGTCGGCCTATACTCTAAGATAACCAATAGACAACCAACCGTATGATGTTGCAAATTAATATATTGTTGATGATAGTTTTTAACTTAGGGAGAAAACTGTAAAAGTCTATTTACCTGACCCGGCAATAGGAGTACTAGTCCTTGATATGTCTACATTCCGTAAGGAATTTGAGAGATATATCAGAAACCCAGGGAGACCCTATGACTCTCTTCTTGTATACATATAACTATGTTTATGCGCTTCGCCTGGCTGAACTCAAAAATATTTGTATATGTATAACGATATTTACTGTTGTTTATAAGTGAAAATGGTTTCTGATGATTTGGATAATTGCGGGTGGGCGGATCGTCCACTTTCATCCTTTGGGAAGTCCCCAGTCATCCCTTGTCGTGTCATGACTGATAATTGAGCTGCCGGGTAACTGAGTCGGAGTGGATCATCTTCCTATACCATCTTGACGCCTGGGTCGAAGAACGAGATCAATGGTCGAAAATGGACATTATAACCTAAAGATCGAACCTCCCGACGTGGTCGCCAATTGTTTATAGGTGAAAATGGTTTCTGCTGATTTGGGTAATTGCGGGTGTGAAAGTGATAAATAATTTAAACCCTAAATAATGTACTATAAGGGAGTACTTTAGATTCTAGAGATCAATCTGTACAAGTCCGTCCTAAACCAATAAATGGTCATTCCAGACTTGCTTCTGTCATAAAGTGGATGAGAAGGGTTGGTTTAGGGAGGGAAGCGAAGAGAGTGTTGAAACCAGAATAATTCTGGAAGAGTAGTACTTGACTTGTATCAGAAGGTGAAAGCTTTGAGAAAGCTAGCAAGAGTTGCCTTTCTGAATGTGGTATTTTTCCCTGACCATAAAATTCTGTCTCTGGTAGAAATAGGTAAGCCTATTTATACAAGTTAAAAAAGAAACATACTCTGGCCTCATAAGAAAAGAAAACGGATGAGTTAAATGGGAATAGGTGGTAATGCCTGGTATTGATGGAATTTGATGGAATTGATGTTCCATAATGAAAGAGCGTTTCACCGTTGCTTCTTGCATTTACTAACCGTCTTATTCTTATTACACTATCTTGAAACGGGCATTTGTGTATGCCGCACGCTATAGACCACCAAACCAATACCCTAATAAGCATCCCCTAGTTTGTGTTGATGTCTGGAATGTTTTTGTGAAAACATGTTGTTGTGGCTTGACAAGTCGAGCTCGGGAGACTTGCTAGCCTGGTGACCTTCGACGGTCGAGATTTCGTATCTTGAGAGGAGGGGAAACCGTTGATTGTTGCATGCATTTATTTTGGTAGCCATGTAGGGAAGGACAGTATGGTGGCGCGGCTAGGTTGGTATGCCGTTGGCATGGCATGGTTTGGCGTGGCCAAACTTAGGTTTTCGGGCCAAAGGTTACCATGTGTCGTCTGGTAACCTTTGATAGCTAGGATTTGCTCCTGGGATTGAAGGGAAACCATTGATTATTGCACGCCTTCTTTTTGGTAGCCGCGCAGGGAAGGCCAGTATATATGGTGACGCGGCTAGGTTGGCATGCCGTTGGCATGGCATGGTTTGGCGTGGCCAAACTTAGGTTTTCGGGCCAAAGGTCACCATGTGTCGTCTGGTAACCTTGGATGGCTAGGATTTTCTCCTGGGATTGAAGGGCAACCGTTGATTGTTGCATGCCTTCGTTTTGGTAGCCGCGTAGTGAAGGCTACAGGGTGGCGCGGATAGGTTAGGCTTGGCATGATGTGACTAGCATGGCTAGGGCCAAGGAAAAGTGCATTTGGCATAGCGCGGCTAGCTTGGTAAGTTTGGTTTGGATTGGCATGTGGGGACAAGGGTTTTACATAGGCGCATGGCATGTCTAGGGCCAAGGCAAGGGCGTTTAGCTTGGAATGGTGTGACTAGCACAGCTAGGGCCAAGGCAGAGTGCGTTTGGCATGACGTGGCTAGCTTGGGATAGGTGCGGCTTTGGCTTGGCATGTGGGGCCAAGGGTTTTCCATAGGCGCACGTTGTGACTATCTTGGGTTAGGTACGATTTTGGATTGGCATGTGGGGCCAAGGGTTTTTCCATAGGCGCATGGCGTGACTAGCTTGTGCTAGGTGCGATTTTGGCTTGGCATGTGGTGCCAAAGGTTATTCCATAGGCGCATGGCGTGATTAGGGCCAAGGCAAGGGAGTTTGGCTTGGCATGATGTGACTAGCATGGCTATGTCCAAGGTAAAGTGCGTTTGGCATGGCGCGGCTAGCTTGGCTAGGTTTGGTTTGGTTTGGCTTGGCATGTGGGGCCAAGGGCTTGCCATAGGCGCATGGCGTGACTAGCTTGGGCTAGGCGCATGACCAAGCTAGGGTTTTGGGGGCAAAGGTCATTTTTGTAACCTCAGGCAGCCAGGATTTTCTCCTGGGATTGAAGGGAAACCATTGATTGTTGCACGCCTTCATTTAGATAGCCGCATAGTGAAGGCCAGTATGTTGGCACGATATGGGGCCATGGCTAGGTGCGTTTGTCATGGCGCGGTAGGTGTGGCTGGCATGATTTTTCATTGGCACGAAGGTGCGGCTAGCATGGTTGGAATGCTTTGGCGCGGTTGGTGTGGCTGGCAAGATTTTCCATTGACACAGAGGTGCGGCTAGCATGGTTGGCATGCTTTGGCGCGGTCAGTGTGGCTGACATGATTTTCCATTGGAATAGAGGTGCGGGTAGCATGGTTGGTATGCTTTGACACGGTTGGTGTGGATGTCATGATTTGCCATTGGCATAGAGGTGCGGCTAGCATGGTTGGCATGCTTTGGCGAGGTTGGTGTGGCGGACATGATTTTCCATTGGCACGGAGGTGCGACTAGCATGGTTGGCATGCTTTGTCGCGGTGGGTGTGGCTGTCATGATTTTCCATTGGCACAGAGGTGCGGCTAGCATTGTTTCCATGCCTTGGCGCGGTCAATGTGGCTTCCATGATTTTCCATTGGCATAGAGGTACGGCTAGCATGGTTGGCATGCTTTGGCGCGGTCAGTGTGGCTGGCATGATTTTCCATTGGAACAGAGGTGTGGCTAGCATGGTTGGCATGCTTTGTCGCGGCTGGTGTGGCTAGCATGATTTTCCATTGGCACAGATATGCGGCTAGCATGGTTGGCATGATTTGGCGCGGTTGGTGTGGCTGGCATGATTTTCCATTGGCACACGTGGGAATTAGGGATTGGCTTGTCGTGACCCTAATTTGAAAAAAGATATCTCGGTAATTATTTTAGAGACACATTAAAGGTTTCAGTAATTGTTCCTAGTAAATGCTTGTTACTTTAAATGTTGTGGCATCACTGTCTGCTAGGGTTTAGTGTTTTACGATTTTAACCCTAAACTAAAAACCACCATCAACAACTGCTAGGGTTTAGTGTTTTACAATATCAGAACAATATTGGTGCAGGTTGCAATAATCCCAGATGTTCTAATATTTTATCATGAAAACTAAAGAACCTAAATGAATTGCTCACTAGTATAGAGCCGAATGGGTAATTATTTAGTGTTGTATCCCTAAATGAACTCTTAATATTTCCATGATATTCATGTTCATTCTTAGTTGATCATGAATAGCATGAATTTTCCCAAAATGTCTAAATTAAGATATGCATGAAAGGTACCACAAGTCGTGCCAACAAGAAAGGTGTGCTACATATAAGTGTAGCCAAAATATTAATGATTTTGTTAAACTTGCAAAATCCATCTAAGTTACTCAATTTTGTACTAATACATAAAATTTAATTGTTTGACCTAATTTTGTATCAACTAACAAAATTTAATTTTTTGCCCTAAAAATGGAGTACGTAGGGTATCTTGATTCCTATTGGTCGAAGATCAAAGCTAGGAATTAGCCTATCATAGGCTGGTAGGAGTAAAATCCTAATGGAAGTTGGAAAACCCAATTAAAAATAAATCATGACTGACTAGGTCAGTCACGGGAAGGTGCACGATCGGGCCACTTGGACGGTCAATTTACCTCGCCTCACGTCTCCTTTGGTCAACCGGACATGCTCCATGTTAGTTACCACATGCTCTTATTCTTAACCGACCAATCAGATCGCTCCTAACCTAAACACTCCGCCATAAATCGTCGACCAAAGTAGGCTGGTCGAGCTGCTTAATTTTCTAAAGGATTAAATCTTGGCAACCCAAGTTAGATGCAAACTAATCACGACCACCCAACTTGGACGGTTGATATGGCTAACCTAAATTCTTAATGCTCGTTAAACAATGTGCCATCGTGACTACTAGTCACCCACCTATTATCCCGACCAATCAGAATGTCGTAGCCTACATGCGCCGCTTCCAATGACTGACCAAAGTAGGCTAGTCGAGAAGTTAGGGTTCTGTTAAAAATTTGATCATGACCGCCCAAGACAGTCGCAAAACAGTCACGTCCATCCGTCTTAGTCGATCAGTTTAGCTATCACATATCTCTTTGTGTTCGACCAATTAGGAGCCATATCAGATACCTTTCACTCGTCTATTATTATGGCCAATCGGATCGCTAATAGTCTACATGTTCCGTTCCGGTGATTGGATAATGGGGGTTAGTCAAGCTCGTTATTATGTTAGGGGATTAAATCTTGATATCCCAAGTCAGTCGTGAAGCAGTCACGATCATCTAACTTGACCAGTCAGTTAAGCTAGCTTAGCTCATTCCCTACACGGCTGAGTGAGATTCATGGTGATCACCGCCGACCCTCTACCTTTTTATCCAATAGGAACGCTCTTAGCCCACCTACTTGTCTCGTAACAGCTATCCAAAGTAGGCTAGTTGAGTTGTTTAAAAAAAAAACAAAAAAACCTAATTAAGTAAAAAATCGTCCATAATGGTCGTAGATTCATCTTGGCCACTCGACTTCGTTAGCTAATTTGATCGACTAGATTTAATTTTGGTTGAAAAATGAGGATCCATTTCTGCTATCAGTCGGCCCTATTTCTAATGGACCAATCATGTTGTCCTTAGATCACATGTGCATCAATGAATGGCCGACCAAAGAGGGCGGTCATGCTTCTTAAAAGTATTTAAGACTGACCCTGCAAGTCGCACGTGTTAAACATTAACTTTAAGGATTTGCGGAAAATTCAAATTATTTTATTATTAATAATACATTACATGTATCAGTTTTGTTCAAAAACCTAATAACAACCAATCGAAGAGCCCCTAGGTGTTCTCCTGGCAAGCCATATGAGACTCAGATTGTTACTATCTACATGTAACAACTAACATATGATTGGACATGTCCTACATCCACGTTCAACACCATATACTTAGTGATTAAACAATCACATATGTTTATCCACCTCTCATAACTACTTTTCAGTCAAGGAGAGGTGTTAGAGTAATCACGTTTCACACAACACAACTTGTAGCTTAGATGATTTCTTTCATATTTTACTCGAGACATCAACAATGTCACAAATGGGATATGTTCATCAGGGTACTAGTTTGGCGGCCTACATCATGTGTTGTGCAACATGCCCATTATGAGAAAGTGACTGGAAAAATGGACAAATGGGAAATAGAGGAGTGGGTGAGCAAACCGTCTAGTCTTCCCTTATAAATAGGGATACAGTTTCTACCACCTTCACATGATCTCCACTAGTTCACGACTCAACAACTCCCACTTCCTATGAGATCAAGTTGTTCGACTATGACTTATAAATATATTTTTAATCTATTCAATCAACAACTAATGCAAATATCCAGAGAACACAGAGAACTTATAGCTCACCATCTTCTGTAACAAGTTCCATTTTTCTGAGATAAGTCATAAACAACTACACCTATCTCTCTGATCTCAACACCTACTTTGCTTTCCTCCCTAAGATCAACCCTTCTCTTTTATCTTGTGACTCAAGCAAGATTGAAACGACAGTTTCTTGGTTTAGTCCAGAATTGCACAAACTGATCTCTCGAATCAAAAGTACTCATGTGAAGTACATTTTTTTAGGGTCTAAACTCGATTTTCATCAACCTACCAACTTTTACTCTTTTATCTAGAATCAGTTTTTACCCTACTAATGCAAACTTTCACTCAATAGACAACCAATCGTATGTACTGAGAAGAAAATCAAGCAAAGACGAACTAGACCACTCTTCAATGAGAGATAGGAAAAATAAAACATACCCAACTAAAATTTGGGAGCATATTGGTCCCCGTTTTTTACACCAAATTGTGTTATATGAAATTATGAATCCATGGATGCCCCATACCCTAACCTAGTGTAACAAATTTATAGTTCATTTCTATTCTATTTCATGCAAGTAGGAAATACCAATAGGTCGTAAAAATAATATTTTGGAGAGAGTTTGGTCAAGTGGACTGAGTCAATTGTCTGTTTGGTCCATTTTCAAAATATATATTATAGTTTGGTCCAACAAATTATGGTTTGGTCCTAGGGTGATGACATGAATGATGTAATTGTCATCTTGTAATGGAAGAAATACCCTTTCAGATCCACATATATAAGAATTTCTTAATTAGCACAAAAGAAATCATTTCCTTTTTCTTTCTCTCTCTCCTAGTTTCAGATCTAGTTTCTCTCTGTTCTTGGTTTTCTTTTTCTTTTGTTTTGCTGCTGGTGTTTGAATATGATGAAGATGATTGTGTTGAAGATGAAGAAGACGATGAACGATGAAGATTTATGTTTTCTTTTTCTTCTATTTTTTGTCGTTGTTATGATGAAGATTTCAGATGTTTTTTCGTCTCCATTGTTGCTGATGATGATGATGGAGACGACGAAGATGAGTTGCTGCTGCTGATGAAAAAGATGAAGATGACAAAGTTCATTTCTGGAATGAACTCTGTTTCTTCTTTCTTTGATGTTATTGAAGATTTGGGTTCATGTAAAGAATGAACTCTGTTTTGAGATCTTGAATTACTAGGTGTTCATGTAAAGAATGAACTCGTGTTGAAGATGAACTCTGTTTTTTAGTAGGTGTTCATGTAAAAAATGAACTCGAGTTGAAGATGAACTCGTGTGTGAATTACTAGGTGTTCATTTGAAGGAATGAACTCCACACAGAAAATAAGTAGGAAATTTAGTTGGGTATTATTAAGAGTTCATCTGAAGGAATGAACTGCTACAAAAAATAAGTAGGAAATTTAGTTTGGTTTTATTAGGTGTAATTCACTTGAAGAACTCCGGAGTTCATCAGACATAATGAACTGCTACAAAAAATAAGTAGGAATTAACACGGCAGGTTCTTTAATCCATTTAATATTTTTAAATAATTATGGACCAAATGGAAAAGGTGATTTCTGAAAGGACCAAACTGACTTGAGATCACCTAAAAAAGGACCAAACGATATTTTTCCCTTCATGCAATTAGAAAAAAAAAAGGAAAATTATAAGGAACTAATTTTGTAGTGGGAAAGTCAATTTTCATAAATTGGTCCATACGAAAAACGAAAGTAGATATTTCACCGTTGAACCTCCTGAGTAAATATGAATCGGCCACCTATGGTGTGCAAAATACCAACCATACCAGAGATTATTTTCATTAAAAAAATTAACTAGAACACCGTTACCGGTGAAGAGGGCCGACCGAAAATAAAACATCGCTGCAATAAAATCACTAAGTGACGACCCGTACCATACTGACACGTAATTTTTATGGTGATGACGTTATGGGCTAAGAGCATCTCCAACAGAAGGTGGAAAAAATCCAACGTGGATTTTTTATTTAGTCCTTTTATTTATGGGGTCTGTACATAGAGTAAATATAGGACCTCATATCTAAAAAACCATCTCCAATAGTGAGAAATTTAACTCTTAGAATTAAAAGAAAATTGGTTAAAAACATGACGTGGAAATGCAACCGAAGGTGTAGATAACACTTTCTTGAACACCTTCATATTTAGTAATTGGTCCCTCCTAACTTGTAGCATCCAAATATTGGAGATTAATTTATGCCAAACGGGGGTCTAAAATCTTGTGTGTCACTAACAATAAATAAATTCACCCTTTTTTTGAGATGCTCTGATGGAGATCATGAGATTGTTTATATCAGTGGCCACAAAATTGTCTACAAAATGGGAGTATGGTAATTATCAAATCAGCCGTCAACGTATAAAACCACTCCATAGACAACTGCGGCACTGCCTTACATTTTAGCATTGGTAGTACCAGCTTCCACGTTTCGTAACAGATGAATGCATGAGACACACGTGGAAACAAGGATAACAATGTAATTTGAGTTATTCTAACAAAACTAAAATGAAAAACCTAATCTCTCTTCACTCTTTACTCTCTCGCCTCTTTTGCTCCCTGTACTCCTACCTCTCAAAACAAATCTAAATGTTTTTTCTTTCTTTCATTTTGTTTGTTGAATCAGACATATTCTCATCTTGTAAGGTTAATTACTGAGTCAGATGATTGGGTAGGACCCGGTGGTGTTGGTGGAGCTGAATCAATCAAGTTTTTTACTTCTTGATTAGTTGCTCTTAAAGAATTTGGATTTTATTTTGTCAATGAAGGTGTGAGACTAAGGTGAGATGCTCTAGTAGTTATCTACCGCAAGAATTCTGGGCTAATTAATCGGGTGCGATTTTGACCCGACCAGGTTCATCATCTCCTACATCCGCGATTAACCCGGGACGTGACCGGAATCTCTGTAATTTCTGTCTACCTAAAGTAACTTCAGAGAAATTATTTTTGAAATTTTGAGTTGTTTGTTATTTCTTTAAATTTGATAGGTGTATAAATTGTTGTAATTGATCATATTTTTAATTAAGTCTATGAATTTAATCATAATTGAACCTTGATTTTTTTCTATTTTTAACAAATATGATAATGAAATTGTAATCGATACAATGGATATTTTGGAGAAGTTTGAACTGGTAATATGTTTGTATGGTGGCGGAGGTTGTGACGATGATGGCGATGGTGGTGGTAGGTGAAGAAATCAGGTGTTGTCATTAGTGATGGCGGAGCTGGTAGCGAATGTGGAGGTGTTGCTGGTGGTGGAGATATTGGTGTTTGTGTCGGTGGTAGTTCTGGTTGTAGCGGCAGTGGTAACGGGTGTGGTTTGGTGCCGTTGGTCATGGCAGTGTTGCTGTCGGCGAAAATAAATAGAGGTGAGGTCTGTGAGGATGATGAAGGAAGTTGTTTTAAATTATAAGGGTACTCTAGTCTTTTCAGGTACAACGGTTGAACGGGAGAAATTGGTTTCAATTTTCAAAAAAAAATAAAATGGCCAGGACTCTCCCTCCGGTTGGTCGGCCCAATTAGTTTTTTTTTTTTTTGGAAGCATAGGCCCAATTAGTTGTGTAGGATAAACTCAACTTCGAGTCGGATAAAATGAAGGAAATATAAAATAAAAGATACGTCAATATATATCCCAAAAACGTTACTTATCCGTCACATGTTCATCATTTATTTTTGTATATATATGTGAACATGCCCATACTCAAGTTTCATAGACAAAATCATCTAGTCTGGAGACAGGGTGAAAGAGAGTGAGAAGAGCTATTATTCATCATCAATGGCTTCTTCTTTTTTCTTCCTTCGTTTGGTTGCCATTCTAGTTCTTATCATTAGTCCAGCAGTGTTAGGCCTGATAGAACCAGATAGGTTGAGAGGGAAAATTAAGGAGCAACAGTTAGCTGATCGTATCGTTCGACTACCTGGACAGCCTCCTGTGAAATTTAGACAGTATGCTGGGTACGTTACAGTCGATGAAAGTCATGGCAAAGCTTTGTTCTATTGGTTTTTCGAAGCATTTGAAAAACCTAAAGAAAAACCTCTCGTTCTTTGGCTCAATGGAGGTAATAATATTTATAGCAAAATTCTCATTCACAAATTCTGTTTCTTTCATTCTTCATGCTTTTCTTTTTAGTTCAGTACTTATGTTACTAATGAGGGGACTTAATTAATTATACTAAAGAGTTCTATACTACAGTATCATTCATTAAAAGGCAACAGTGTATTTTTTTCCTCTTAATTTTTGGTCTGCTTAAAGGCTTAATTTGGTTTGCAAACACTGTTTTCATTTCAGTGAACAATAAAAACCTAGTTTTGTAACAGCGGGGTTGCTCTAGTTAACTACTCTTGATTACCAAGATTTTTAACTAATAGCTTAGATCATAATTCATAACACTGTCACCACCGACAATCATCCGTAATAAACAACTCATAGGAACTTTCGAACGATCGATACTTGCAGAGTTAATTACCGCGCAATAGTAGTTGTTTTTGTTTGGTTATACTTAATTTTTTGTTAATAAGTTTGGTTTATCTAAAATATACTGTACTTTTAAAGATTTTGTTTTTAATATATATATTTCTGTTTTATGTTAATGAATAAAATTGTAATCTCAAATTATTTGTTTCCAATTTGGTGTTGGACCACCCTGTAAAAATTGGATTTTTCCAATAATTTTGGGATTTTATTTTCTTTGTTTATATAAGCTGTCGCTCTTTTCCTTTGACCAACTAGTCTTTGTTTGCTTGCTTCAGTTAGCAGTTAAAACAACTTTCATGTTACATCAGGGATTGAAAGTTGATCTGTCAAAACCTACCACGTATCAGTGACCCATTGAATTAATGAATCTTTGACTGATGATTATAGAGCCGTCTAGACTGTGCTTAGTTCGTATATGTGTCTTTTCTGTTCATTACAGTCTGTGTGGATCATATCAATCAACATTGTTAAGATCACCACTTGCTTAAACAACTTGAGACTGATGTCTGTATCACTTAAATACAGTGGACAAGTCCAACAAGCAGAGTGATGTCTACAGACTACACGCATGCATGAGCAGAGTGTAGAGTCGCGCAGCGGAAATATGGAATAGATGTGCGATAGACTGAGACACTGACTTGGGATAGGATAAGCATTTCATTTTTCAACTGTAAATATAAGTATAGGTAGTGGAGCTGTGGAGGAGGTGTTTTTGGCCTACATCTGCAGCTGCATAGGATACATAAAATGATTGTGTGGTACTGTCATGGTGTGCGTCACTGGACTGCTGGTTTGGATGTCAACTGATCAATACTACGCATGAAACGGTTATGGTCTGTTGGGCACGAACTTTGATGCGCCAAGAAAGATTGCAAGTACGTACGTAATTAATCAATCAGGAGGAGGAAGATCCAGCTAGGGACAGTAAAATTCTAAGATCTACTGGAAGTCAACCCAGGATTTTTGGGGAATTTGACCATTAATTATTGTGACTAGTAAAAATAAAATATTTTAATCCGCACGAGAGGAGAATGAGAATGAAGAATTTTGGGTGAAGTCATTAAAGAACCCCCTGATTTTGTGGATCCTCATTTACTGTATTAAATTGTGTTAGCATGTTCTAATACCGTCGATCTTCCGTTAATAATAATTAATGTTTGTATTTTCAATTGTTTTTATGGGTTGGTTAAAAGTTGAGAGTTACATACTGGATCTGATCATTTTATCAGTTAACTATTACAGGGCCAGGATGTTCATCAATTGGATACGGCGAGGCAGAAGAATTAGGGCCTTTCTTAACACAAAAGGGCAAACCCGAACTCAAATTCAATGACTATTCATGGAACAAAGGCAAGTCTCATCTCATTCAGTATAATTACTTACCATTTAAAATCAGAAAGTTGTGTAGTTCAGAACTTTTTACCCCAGTTCCACAGACACAACTTGTTTGAACAAGAGTAATATATTTATTCTCAGTTGCATCTTGTGACGTTTGGAGGTACAAACTTAAACAAATTACGGATCATAATCCCTCCGTTTCAGAAAAAGCGATATTTTTATTTATTTATTTTTCCTTTTTACATATACCAGGCGTCACTATAGGAAGAAAGCCCATACCTCCTTTAGCCGATGCAACTGATATTTTGCATGGAGTTCCCAACTATCATGCTGTTTTAATTATTTTTTGGTGCGTCATAAACTTGCTGGCAAGGCACACAATTCACCCAACACTCACAACAGTGAACTTTAAGCGAACTTTAAAGAAGCAAACGAAAAAGATACTTTAAAGTTCAAAGTTCACACATATTGTAGGAATAATGCAAAAAAAATAAAATCCAACGAAGAATTTCCTTTTGAACAACTAAAGAGAAAGGGACCAAACTATAAACATAGGCAATAAATTTTGGTTGAGATAGAACATGTACAAAAAGTAATATGACTGACAAAGTTTATTTTCCTCAATGCAGAAGCCAATTTGTTATTTTTGGAATCTCCTGTCGGTGTCGGATTTTCTTATACCAATACAAGCGCAGATATCAAAACCTTAGGGGACTCGGTCACTGGTAATTCATTTTCACTTAACTAGTTCAGTTCAATCTATGTCAACTTCACTAGATAAAGAAAATCCGTCTTTGATCATGTTTGTAAGTTGCTAATAAATAACCTTATGAAGCTTTAATTATTCCTACGTACATTTTAGCCAAGGATTCGTATACATTTCTCCTCAATTGGTTCGAAAGGTTTCCACATTTCAAGTCACATGATTTTTTCTTGGCGGGTGAAAGCTATGCAGGTGAAATATCAGACATGAAAACTACATTTTCAGCGTACGTACTTCATTAAAATTTCAAATACACTCAGTCCTTTTTATTTGTGTTTTCAGGGCATTATGTTCCACAGTTGGCTGAAAGAATCTTCGATGCCAATAAAAAAGCCTCCAAAAAGGATTACATAAATTTCAAAGGTTTCATTGTAAGTTCATTTTATCACAATCCATAAAACTTGCTTATATTCGCTCGGTTCATGATATTATTGTGTGTGAATACAGATAGGTAATGCATTACTAGATGACGCCACGGATCAAAAGGGAATGATCGATTATGCATGGGATCATGCAGTAATTTCCGACCGTGTATACAATGATATTAAGAAGACGTGCAATTTTAGTCAGTCGCCTGTATCAAATGAATGTGACACTAGTCTCAACAAATATTTTGACGTTTACGATCTCATCGACATGTATAGTTTGTATGCTCCATCCTGTGTTAACGGTACAAGTACAAAGAGACAACTCCGCAAAATTGAAGGCATTGCTCCTCAAGCATTTGCAAAATTTGTAAGGGCCTTCAACATTTTAGTCCACCATTATGTGTTTTATTTGCAGAACAGAACCCTAACCAACTGCGACATGGATCTTAGTCAGGACTTTAACCCTGACTTTGTTGCTGTGTGTATAGGCTGGATGGCATAAAAGACCTACAGGTTATGACCCGTGTCTGTCATCTTATTCCACTGTTTACTTCAATCGACCTGACGTTCAAAAAGCACTGCATGCGAATGTGACCAAAATCCCATATCCATGGACTCACTGCAGGTAATTGCTTGTTATTTTTTACTTTCTCCTTCATCTATTTTAAACAGTGTCAAGCGTGCACACGCTTGTGAGTTGTACATATAATTCATGGATGACCCTCGTATTTTGACAGTGACAACATCACATTTTGGAACGATGCACCAGCTTCTACCCTTCCGATCATCAAAAAACTTGTGCAAGGAGGACTTAGGATTTGGGTATACAGGTACGCTTTCTAAGGCAACAATCCTTGATTATCCTCATTTTGAATAGTGAGTTTTCGTAACATCATTGTTATTGTTATGATTCATTCAGTGGAGACACTGATGGGAGAATTCCAGTTACATCCACTAGATTGTCCTTGAACAAACTCGGTTTAAAAATAAAAGAAGAATGGACACCATGGTACACCCACAAAGAGGTAACTAATTTGTACCACCACTCTAGTTTTCTCTTTATATCTTCATATATATAAAATTTATCTGTTCTTGCAAACTGGAAATCCGAAAACAAGGACATGGTAAAATGCATGGCTGAATTGCATTATAATTGTTTCGCATATTTTCTGAACTTTCGTTTATAGGTTGCTGGATGGACCATAATCTACGATGGATTGACATTCGTGACAATAAGAGGAGCAGGTCACCAAGTTCCAACCTTCAAACCAAGACAAGCACTAGAACTGATATCTCATTATCTTGCAAATGAGAGATTGCCGGTCGCTCCATTTTAGTATTACTTGGATTTGTCATCTAAAAGGAAAACTAATTATCATATTCTTCTACATTTTAATCCAATTTCCTTAGCTTAAAAATAATATAATTTGGAACCAAGTTCCTTTTTATGTAAAACAGATATAAAGAAAAAGAAAAATATATCCTAATTTTAGTTTGTGTTACTTTTCATTTCCTCTACAATCAGTGTCCATCTTTCTCAAATCCAATAGTTAATAAACCCATTCAAATTTCAGTCCCGATTGGAATGCTAATATCAAAACTGATTACCTTTTAAAAACCTCACGAGTATGTGTACTTGTTCAAGTCCTAAATATAAAGCGATTCCCTAGCATCATAAGGTACTATCGGCTACCTAGTTTACCTTGCTAACACGAGTACATGACTACAGATTTATGAGTTTAATAATCATAAACATTAATTTGATGACACTAGCAAAATTCATAGTTGTAGCGCGTCCATCATTGGTTTGTTTCGGACATGAGTACTGCATCCTGTTCTTGCTTGCAGGATATATCTGCCAGCTAAACTTCACTTGCATAGTTGCATTATCTTTGTTTTATTGGCAACATTTAACCCTCTGTACTTGCGGAAGTCTCACTCTCTCTGAGCTTTCCTAAGATTGCATTTCTCAACAGTTGAGAAGTCCACTTACTCAATCTATAATCCTCTTTTGTTTGATGAACTGATTGAAATTATTATCGCTTTTTGTGTGTGACATTAATGTGGATTGTGATGTTCATATTGACGAATCTTGTTTTTGTTTACAAATAGGGTTAAATGATTTAAATTTTAATTTAGTTTTACTGGAATTTTAGGTGTTGGGTGCCCAACTTTTTTATTTTATTTTATGAAACACTTTGAAATTGTGGTGTAATTGAGAACATCCTAGAAAATGAGCATGAAATTCCTTAGTTAGACCCAGAATGGAATGTTAACAGTTGTACGATGGTTATTGTTGTATTGGAACCTTAAGCTTAGTTTGGTATTTATGCAGCTTTTATAAAAGTACTTTTCTGCTGTGCTGTGAGAAAAAAAACAGTTAGATATGGTAAAATTTTAATTAAAGTTAAAACTGAGTAAAAAAAACAATCAAAGTGTGTTTGGTAAAATATGAGATTCAACCATTGTTGTTGTGGCAAATGATAAAAACATACATATCTCTGAAAATAGTTTTATTCAATTTTATTGGGTTTAAAAATAATTAATTTTTTTACTATTAAATATAAATATATTAAATATTAAATATACTAATTTTTACTATTATTATGATTGTTAAAAAAATTATTTTACTTAACCACTTTTTAAAGAACGCGCAATTGGGGGATATGGGAATTAATTGGGGGATATGAATTACTTCCCCCAACCAAAGGTGGCTAATAAGGGGTGTTTTTTTGGTGCGAAAATACCAAAACACCCTTAGATTAATAATAAAACATTATGAAAAGACTGTTATGCCCTTTTCCCTAAAACAATAAAATCAAAAAACCAAATCAGTGTATCCCCCATTTCTATTTGAGTACCGGTGCAGTTAGGGTTAGGTTCTGAAAAAAAAATTCTTCATCTTCTTCATCGTTCTTCATCGACAATTAATTGTTAAATCAAAAATTTCTTCGTCGATTAACCTACCCGAATCATAACCATGGCTCCACGAAAGAAAACAAAAGCCAAACCGAAAACCAAATCGATTGCTAAACAAAAACACGAACAAAGAATTGGTCTGATTGCTGAAGAACAAGAAGAGGACGAGACGGCGAACTCGGACGATCAACCACTCGCAGTCATGGGTTCTGTGAGAAGGTTAGTGATTTTGAACTCATTTATGATTGTTTTAATCGATTTATAGCAATGGGTTTAGGTTAGAATCTCCAACCATAGCTGAAACAGTCGAGTTACACAGATTACCGGCATCAAACTTTATATGAATACCAAGCCGGTTTAAGTATAGGCATTCGATCTGGGATGAATACCATGCCGGTTTTAAATTCTGAAAGTGAATTTCATGTATCGGCATACAAATTAGGTTGAATACCATACCGGTTTTAGGTTACCGGCATATATTAATAATAATTCGTGTATGCCGGTAGTGGACTTAAAACACATAGAAACATGTATGATCTTTGTCACCAGTACCGGCATTCAATCTAGGTTTCATGGATGCCGGTATCAAAGAAACGGCATAGATTTGATTTATTTCGTGTACGCCGGTAGTAAACTTTAAACATACAGGAACATATATGATTTTTTTGATCAGTACCGGCACACTCTTTCTCTTCCATTGTATGCCGGTACAATGTTACCGACACGGAATTGATTTACTTTGAGGGTGCCGGTAGTTGTCTTTTGGTATCCAGAAGAAACCCATTTAACTACCGGCATTATCGATAGCTAAGTTTCAATGCCGGTAGCACTAAACCGGCTTGGTCTGTTTAAGAGTCTCAATGCCGGTACATAAACTTCCAATATGACTTGTCTTATTTTTGTTTCGTGTGCTTATGTTATAGGTCGAAAGCCAAGGAAGATAACAAAAGAAAATATAAAGATGCTTTCACTAAGAGAAAGAGGAAGGATGGTCTTGATACTCCTCGGTCTCTGCCTCCACGAGGGAAAGATGGAGGTCGCAAGAAGCGTCTGGGGTTTGAAACAAGAGGGGAAATTTGGGAGAGTGGTGGTGACCGTAGTGCACTTGTAATCCGTGAACGTACTGGAACAGTTGAGGATGATGAGCATGATGAAGGTTAAAATGAGGAGGAAGATGATGAGGTTCACCTAAGTCAATTAGCAAGCCAAAGCGAAGTTGGTGGGCCGATTGAACAACCAACACAAGGCAAGGGCAAGGGAAAGGGAAAGGGAAACCCAAAGTTAAAGGTTGTCACCTTCCTCACATTGATGACATGATACCCGACCTTGAACGTTGTAAAATTTGGGGTGAAGCTCCGAAACCGAAAGTACTATTTGGATACAAGCACTCTTTGGCTTGTACTATCTTTCAAACCTATGTAAGCATTATTTATTTTGTGCATACATATTGTTTTGGATTTATGAAAAATCTCTTAATCGTATTATCTTCTAATTATAGGATCATACTAAGGTTGTTCGTGTTTGCCGAAACCAAGTCGCGGCTCATTGGGATTTGTCTTTGGAGAATGATGATGTCCAAACAATAGTAAAGGATTATGGTCTATATGCTTTGGTTGAAAATTATGTGAAGCCAGATATTGTGACAGTCAATTGCTTCGTCGAAAGGTACCATGGTGAAACTGATACAATTCACTTCCCGTTTTGGGAGATGACCTTGATCCCTGATGATTCTCAGAACATTCTAGGCTTGAACGTTATCGGCAAATCAATTGCAGAAGGAGTTGAGTGTCTGGACCTTCAATGGTCGAAGTTTCACACTTTGACTAATAATTTGTTTGGTTGGGACTTCAAAACTTCTACGGAGAGCTTTTATGAATCCCAGTCTAGTAAGACGAAGACATTCAAGCTGACGATGCTTAAGAATAGGTTTCAAAATACAAAGCAAAGAAGTTTGGAGGATGGATGAGACCCTGCACATGTTCGTTGTACAGCCGCTGCGTACTTGTTATATATCTTGGGCACTAGGGCATTCCCTTACACTAATGGCAATAGGCTAAGTGCAAACTTTCTTCAATACTTGGATCTGTTGGAAGATGTTTATATCTATTCTTAGGGCACGGCGGTAATGGCACATTTGATGGCGGAGATAAGAAGGGCCTCTTTGGCTAAAACAAACCAATTTGTCGGGAATTTCACTCTACTCCAGGTAAATTTATTTTCTTAACTTATTATCTTATGTATATTATTCACATGTATATTCATCATGAACTTAGAATAAATATTTACTGCTTCACAGTGGAATAGGTGTGGTGTTATGAACACTTCCCAACCTTGTTCAAGAAGTTTCCTTTCTTTAAGACCATTGACCTTCCCGGACCGTTTCTTGATACTCCTAGAGCTAAGAAGTTCGAGTTTAACATCATTCCAAAGCCCGGTAACAAAGGTCGTCTGATCGAGATGAGATTGGTTATCGATGTAATGAGTATAAAAGACGTTGTGTTTGACCCATATAAGGAAGCTAGAGAATACCGTCAAGTTTTGAGGTTTGGTAACGTTGTATTTTACAATTAGCCGTTGTTCCACCCAAAAGGATATATCATGGCTGATCCATGCCGTGTGATGCACCAACATGGATATAAGCAATTATCACGTTTTGAGTCGGCTTTTGATGATAATTATCTTCTTCACTTTTCTCTGTGCAATTCAACTCCCAAAAAGTTTCATGTAGTGTATGATCAAGATCCGGAACCAACACATTGGAGGGATAGGGAGCAACGTCGTTTGGTAGATATTAGTAAGTGGGAGATTACGGAAAATGGTGATGATGTTGATAACGACTACATGGAAGATTACCATCATATATAATATAAGTGGGAGATTGCTTTTGGTTTATGATACTTGGATTAAAAACACTTAAGCAAAATCCAGTTGTTTGGTTTATGTTGAACATGTATCGATTTCTAGTGAAATATTATAATTTCCGGCATAGATGAGTTCAGTTCCAGAAACGCCGGTACTTATACCGGCATCCTCGAAATTTACAATTCAATGTCGGTTCCCAAGTCCCGGCATTGAAATTGATTCTAATTCCATTCCGGAACAAGTAGTTTAAAATTTTCATGTTCCTGTATAGATATTCACAACTAGCGGCATTGTGGAATTTTTTAAATTCTATGTCGGTATTCTAATTTTTCAAATTTTCCTACATTGTAGACAGAAAACCGGCATAGTTATCTCGATTCAATCAATGCCGGGACTCTGCTAAAAATTTATTTCAAATTATCTTTTATTTCATTCCTAAGTAATCTATTACATTGTATTGGAAACTTTAAATTAAAACATGCTAAAACATTCAATGGATTGAACTTGGTTAGAGATAATCTATTTCCATCCCTTTTAAACAATTGCGGAACCTTTGAGCCTTTCCCGAATCTGTTCGAAGACATCGTCCGGGATGGGGGTGTCAAGGATCATCTTCACTGGTTCTTCTTCTTTTTCAACATATTCCTTTCCCTTCATATAACACTCATCACACCCATCGATAGGCTTGTGTTGGCCCTTGTGGGTTTCTCTTGACTCTTCTAGTTCAACAACTTTGTCAAACCATCGAAACTCATCGCACTTTGGGTGATTCAAACACCTTAGAAACATTCTTACATTTTCAGCATCATCAGTTTTTGCAATCCAAAACCGGCGTGTCCCATCACAGCTTCTGCACTTTGAATAAATAAAAGGGCAGTCCATTGCTAGATGAGATGGTGACTTGCAAATTTGACACTTACAATGATGACTCTATAAGATAAGATTATATTAGTTATGCATCATAGTAGTGAAGATTATATTGTTAGTAATGATTAATCTACTTACTTTGCAAATAGAGCTAGATGACAAATCTCACATCGCTTGTGAAGCTTTAACCGTGCTTGCTTTTTTGAGAGAAGGATTTTTGTTATTTTGTGGGTGGTTTGTGTAGATTTTCTCCAAGGAATGGGAGTATTATATACAAATGAATCTCCAATGGTTTTATTTTTCAAAAAACTAGCCGTTTTTTTTTTAATTTCACAAATATCGGTATGTTCGATATTGAAGATTCAATGACGGTATTGGTTGCATATTTGGCCGAATCTCTGTGAAGAAATACCGGCATAGTAAGCTTATGAAAATAAAAACCGGAACTTAGCGCTGGCATCATTATTCACAATAACATCAATGTCGGTGTTGGTTATTTTTCAAAAAAACTAGTCGTTGAGGTTTTTCACTATATAAAGAGAGCTAATACTTGGACCCAAAAGGCCAAAACCATTGTGTTCTTATATATATCCTTTATCCTCTTAACTTAGAAACCTTCAACAAATGGCATCGTTTGACACGGAGGAATATTTAGCAAGTGCATTCGTTGTTCCGTCGACAAGGATTACATTTGAAATAAATTACAGTCCCGACATGTAAAGTTCACATAGTTCAATGTCGTAATACACTGCCGGCGTAGACTTAATATATATTTGAATGCCGGTAGTCGGTGCATAATTTTTTTATGTTCCTGTGTACAATAAACGTATTACCGGCACAGTAGTTTGATACTATTGAATGCCGGTACAGTGTTCCGGGATTCACGTCAACCATATTTCAATGCCTGTACGTAAGATCCAATGCCCAACGGCTATTTTTTCAAACTATAAACCAGTAAAGTAAACTACCGGCGTAGGTTTGAGGTTACCGACAATTCCGGTATTATTTAGTGGAAAAGAGCCGTTGTGTACTCATCTATTTAAAGTGGATACACCTATTGCAGTTGATACCTCAAAAAAAATGAAAAATAGGTGAGCTCCAACACATTTCTATGATGGCAAAAAAATCACCGACTACCGATTTCAGAGAATATTTATATGAAAAAAAAGTCTCAACTCTGGTAAGGAATCAATCATCATCCACCACCAACTCAATTCCCATGATACTAGAAAAACTTAGAAGCAAGGACCAAACCACCAAGTCAATTTCCGCAATGGAAGAAGAGATACTTATCAACCTATTCGATCTTCAGGATAACTTCACATCATCAACACAACATCAACCCATTTGATCTTCACCCACAAACAACTCGAAATCATTATCATCATCTCTATACAAACCTAACTTCAAATCCAGAAAAACCTTAACTTATTGATTTCTCAGTACAACTTCCTCCTAACTCAAACGACACCACCACCACCACCATCAACTACTCCATGATATTCTCCACCTCCTACTGATCACAAAACCTCTGTAGGATCATAATATTGTCACAACAATATTCCTGTGAAATAAACAACAGTTCTGCGAGACATGTTTACGATACATCAATGATATTCTGCGATACATCAATGATATTCTGCGACACATCTCAAAGTGACATAAGGAATGATATACCAGATAAAAACGACAGAAACATGAGAAAAGTGTGACATTTCTGCGACGAATCAATAAAGCCTGCGAATGATTAAGGCGGTGCTAACTGCGATTTATCGCAGGAACCCAGATCCGAAACTAAAGGGAATCTTAGCTGTAAATGAGCTGTCATGAGTTGTAATCCATTATGTAAATGCCTATATAAAGGGAATGAATAGTTCCAGAGAGGGGAATGAATTTTTGAGTGCTAAGAAAGTTTTTAGGAGAGAGAAAATCTTATTAAGTGTTCAGTGTTCTTGATTTCTATAATTCTTTTAAGATCATATCAATAAAAAGATCCTTATTCTTCAAATTATGTCATAAATATTGATAAAATCTTGAATAGGGTGTAGTGTGGGAATTCCTGCAACTACATTTTGGCGCTAGAAACAGGGACAATCAATTTTAGAAATTCCAAATTGCAACTTGAAGATTTGAAGAAATTGCTAGAATTGAAGAAATGGCTAGAAGGAGAAGAAATACATCAGAACCACCAACAACAGTGAGAAGAAGTAAAAGAATTGCAGGTGAAGGAACAGGTGAATTGGAAGGGTCTTTAAGGATCCGATCAGGAAGAAGTAGAATGAGAAATGGAGCAGAAAATTCAATTCAACCACCGAATCAACAAACACAAGCACAAGATATAAATGTGGATTATGATAGAGCAAGTGTGCATACTTGGAGGTCGGATTCGATAGAAGAGGCAGAAAATCAAGAAGAGGAAAGAAATCAGGAAGTGGATGGAGGAGTAATTCATGAAGGACATGAGGTAGTAAATGATTTTAGACAAAGGATACATGAAGAAAGAAGATTAGAGGTAGAAGAACGTGCAAATCTTACAAGGCAAAATCATGAATTAAGAATGGAAAATATGAGGTTGCAAAACAGAAGATCAAGAAGCAGCATGAGATCAAGTTTAAGATCATATAGAGAAGAAACAAGACAAAATCATCCTATACAAAATATTGGCGAGAATTTGATAAATGATCGTTATATTCCACGGGGTGAAACTTTGGACATTAGACATAATCAAGATGAAGGAGAAAATCAAGAAGAGAGAAGGAGAATGTTACGTGATGAAGAGATTCGAAGAAATCGTAGAATGATTGAAGATGATATTGAGAGGCATTATATTGAGCAAGTACATTTAGCGGGAGAAAGAGAGAGATTGCGAGCCGAAGTAGAAGAACAAGAAATTCAAGCAGCATTGCGTCAGAATAATCATGATAATCGAGAAAGACGACGTGTAAAAAATTATAACAGTGATAATCTAAATGAGGAATATGAGAGAATTCGCAGAGACATGGAAAGGCAACGAAGAGCGATAAGGGATGAGGAAATTCGCAGAGAAGAAAATGAAAGACAAATTAACTTGCAAATTCAAGAAGAAGAAAATCGCAGAAGAGGGCAAAATCAAGATGTTGAAGAAGAAGCACGAAATATCGCAAGACAAGAAAGGCATGAACGCAGATGAAGAGAAGCTGCGTTGAAAAGGCCAATGGATCAAAATTCTGATAGGAATGAGCAAATATTGCGAGAGTTAGCAGAAATGAGAGGAATGATAAATAACAAAATAGAAGGAGGAAGAAGACAACTTGATGAGGCAATCGAAGAAGCTGCGAAAACTCCATTTACTCAAGAGGTACAATTAGGAGGGATACCTCCAAAATTCAATTTGCTGGTGTTGACTAGTATTTTTGATGGGACTACATGTGCCGTCCAACATATCAAAGCCTATATTCGATGCATGCTACAATGGGAGAACCATGATGTCGTTTTGTGCAAATATTTTGCGTCAAGTTTAACCGGCGAAGCATTGAAGTGGTTTGAAAGTCTCCCCAAGAATACAATAACTTCGTTCATGCACTTGCAAACTACTTTCTTAGGAGAATACATAAGCAATAACTCTACACGACCTGGAATTGAAGATGTGTTTGGATTAAAGCAGAGAGTTGGCGAGAGTTTAAAACACTTAACGATAAGATGGAGGACAATGTGTAGTGAAATGGCAGGAAGAGTAGATGAAAGATATATCATTTTGTCATTCATAAATGCTATGTTTGCGACAAATCTATTATACATCCAGGTATTCAAAGTTAAAAACACAATCACTATGACAGAACTGCGAGAATTGCAATAAGAGTATATCGCTTTGGAGGAAAAACAAAATAAGATGGAGTCATATCCAATTCTCGCAGGCACAAGTTCAGCACGCAAATGGAAGTTTATTACCAAAAATGATTAATACAGTGGCAAGTACCTCCCAAAATCAGCGAGAGAAAATGGAGATTGATAATCAACGTAAGGTAGTAGAAATGGGGAGTAGAGATCAGGAGGAATTGGAAAAGGAGAGAAATTTTTATAATCGCAATAACAATAATAAAGTCCCAAGGTTTGATCAACCGCAAGAGACTTATGGTGGACCGAGGCAGAATTATTTAAGAGAGCAAAGAGGTCAGAGGATTATATGGGAAGACATCAAATTGCCACCTATGAATACCAGTATAGCCAAGATTTGGGAAGCGATTATTTTGATGGAGAATATACCTTCACCATGGAACATGGGGAGAGAACCACATCCTAACAACCAAAGCCAAGAATTCTTCCCTTATCATCATTTTCATGGTCATTCTGTGAGTAATTGTAGAAATGTAAAAAGAATTATTCTGCGAATGATTGAACAAGGAAAGTTAAATCATTTTCTAGCGAGATATCCACAAACTCAGCAATTGCCGCCAGCACCAGAAATTCGTAGAGTCAATGTTGCGAAAGAAGCAGAAACATTTGTCATTGAAGTAGGAGCTACAGCAAAAAAATTATTTTGCAATTCAATTGTACATTCGCAGAAAACAATAGAATATTTTCATGACAATGTACTAAGTAGGGTATTTGCGAGGGATACAGAGGGAAGAGAGGTGATGAATATTGCGAAAATTTCTCCGTTAGAAGAATGGCAGAAACAAGTTATTTCTTTTACTGCACAAGAGATACCAGAGCCAGGGAAGATGCATGATAACCCGTTGGTGGTGAAGTTAGAGATAAATCCAAAATACAGAGGAGAAGAAGAAGAAGATGATGATGACGCATCAAATGATTCTTGGGCAATAGATAAGGTTTTAATTGACACTGGCAGCTCGATAGACATCTTATTTTATCATACTTATCGTACAATGGGTGGAAGAGATGAAGAGTTAATCCCCTCAACTTACAAAATCTATGGTTTCAATGGCACTGAAAATAAGCCAAAAGGAGAAATTACTATGGAAATTCCATTGAACAAGATATCTTCAAAAATTAAATTCTGTGTAGTGGATATAGAATCTCCTTATAATGCCTTAATCGGAAGACCATGGCTCCATGGGATCTTGGGCATAGCATCCACATATCATCAATGCATAAAGTTTCCACATCCTCATGGTATTGGGATAATTAAAGGTGATTGGTTTGAAGGAAAAAAGTGTTATGAAGTTAACATTAATACTTGCGAAGAAAGAAACGCCAGAAATCGTAATTGGCAACATAACAGGAAGCAAACTCAAAGAGCAGAGAAATTGATGGTGGACAGTATAGAGTTGCGGGGAAAGGATATATTACAATAATAGTTTGTGCCAAAAGAATCAATGATGATTAATTGCACAAAGATGGGAAAAAGCTGAAATCTTCATTCTTCGCAGGAAAATAAACAAGTGCAAGGTGCTGGGAAAAAGTTGAAATCTTCATTTCTCGCAAGAAAATAAACAGGTAGCAAGATGTTGCGAATAATCATTCGTCATAGAAAAAAAGAAGTGCAGCAATGTCATGTTGCGAACAATTGAAAAAAAAAATAGCAAGAAATATGCAGACAGAATATTAAAAGAAAAACTTTGCTCAAAAATAAGAATTTTTCTATTGAAAGAAAAAGATGATGATTTCAAATCATATAAGAATTTTTAATGCAAATGCATAAGACGGGCGCAAATCGCCTAAAAACATATAAGAATGGGACGAACTTTTATGGCGTACACCTTAGTTCGCGGATTCTATTCTGTAAGAGGCAATGTCCTTAAAGTGCGTCATAAGGGGGGTATCTCTTTGCATGACTATGGGAAAGGCTATACTGCTGTTGGAACCTAGTCATGGAGATTTGGGATTATAAAAAATCCATCCGGGAGAGATAACTTAGATTCCCAACTATATAAGGTTATACCCTGGTTGGGCACCCGAGAGTTTCTCCTAAGGAATGCAAAGTATGATCAAGGCGCCGAGGTACACGGTTGAGCTGTGGGTGCCCAGGATGGATGAACCTACCATGGACATCCATGGAAAGTCTCGGCTACGATGTGTTCGGCCCGAAGAAAACCCCACTAGGGTGCAGTCTTGTAACTATAAGCCATATAGGCATAAAGGACAAGGCTGCGAAAACAACTGGTTATTGGCAGAACCGGATGGGAAAGTACTAGTCTTGTATGGACGATGTATAATCCTTGAAGGGGCAACTGGGGGGAAGATAAGGGAGATACCCTCCATTAGGGAGCTGTGTATCAACAAAGACGGCAATGTCATGGGACTTTATATTTGCAAGAATATTTAGGCCCGTCATATTGTCGCATGACACAGACAGCAATGTCATGGGACTTTATATTCGCAAGAATATTTAGGCCCGTCATATTGCCGCATGACAGGCCAAAAAGCCTAAAAAGAAATGTTAAGATGAGATCAATGGGTTTTTGCGATAAAGATCAAAAAATGAGGTAAATGAAGTCAATGATAAGAGGATATAAATCGCAAAGACATCAATGTCATAAGTCTTAAAAAGCAAAAAGAGATTAATCTCACAAGATGGCTTAGGCTAATCATATTGTCGCAGAGATCAAAATAAATGATAAGGCAAGATCTATGGATTATTACATGTGAAAGTAAGAATGTCATGCGATCTTGTCTCCTAAAAGTGGCATAATAAGACCTTTAACTAGGAAGGAGAAATAAGACCACAAGAGAGGTTATATCTGCGAAACATATAACAGATCTTTTGCAGCATTATTTGCGATAATTCATTTATCATATTGCATATTAATAACAAGAGGCAAGTATGGGAATGATGCATAGAAGGGTAAATATTGTTATTCATCATTATATGATAAATTCATACAAATAATTGGAGATTAATGATTATATTAACCATCTTGCAAAAAGAATTGTTTCTTGAATTTTTAATGACAAATAGATAGAAGCAAAAAATAATTTATATATTGAAAGACATCAGGAGCTGAAGAAAATTCGCAGAATATTACAATTTGTCACATATAATTATCGCAAGAAAGAAAGAGAGAAATACAGGAGAAGATCAAAAAGAAAAAACAAAACTATTGAGATTTATCTCTATCATTATCTTCATCTTCGTCTTCACCATTGTCATCATTAGTTCCTTCCTCATCTTCGTTTTCACTTTCATCTGTATCAGCCTCACTATCAGAAATAATTGGTACTTGAGAACTATCTGGGATATTATCCCTAAGACAAGGATATAGACTAAGAGGAAGATCGTTATCTTTGCAAACTTTCTCAATAGCATTATTGCGAACGGTGAGAAGATTATTACGCAAGTTTGAGTTGGATATCTTTATTTTATCTCGCAGTCTTGAGATTTTTTCATTACGGGAAGCAAGACCACTTTTTTCTTCTTCAAGTTCTGCTACCCTTTTGGAATATCTTCCTTCATATTCTGCGATGATACAACAACAAATTATAAATTGTTTGGAAATCTACAAGAAATACAAAGATATTAGAGGAGCAATAAATAACCTTCTCTTTCATGGATCATTTCTTGTATCAATGTTGCTTGCTCGGTATGAAGAATGACATCTATCGCTAAGTTTTTCCTAGCATTATCGAGAATTGTCGCAGCCCATGCGAATTCATCATCACTTTGAATGAGAAGATGGGAACGGATTTGTTTTTCTCTTTTAAGAAGTTTAATGTTTTCATTCTTAAGTCTATCTCTCTCAAGTTCAGTATCAATAAGGGTATTGCGAAATTTTGATAGAGCTTCAACGCCTTGAAGAGTAATGCGTTCTTTATCCTTCTCAAGTTCATTCTTCTTGGCTTTTAAGACTTTGATTTTTTCTCTAAACTCATATCTGCAAGTCTTTAAACTATTGGATGTACTCAAGACAGATCTATAATCCATTCTTATAAGGGAGATATGATATTTAAGCTCATCAATGGACAAAGTATTAATTTTTTCATCTGAATAGTTATTTAAAGCGTCATTAAGACGCTGAAGAAGAGTGGTTTCATCTATGGGTTCATCAAAAGAATTAAGAATGATGGATTCATCAGTAAGATTATAGGCATCTGCAAAATGGTTTCCCAAATAAGCTAAAAAAAAGGGGGGGAAGACTTATACCAATAACTTGTTTGCAGAATTTCTCCTTATCAACTAATTTCTGTTGAAGAACTTGAATTTCTACTTCAAGCAATTTGTTTTTATTAAGAAGCTCAGTATTTCCAGCTACTTCCAACTGTTTACATTTTTCGTGAAGAGTGGAGATTTCAGCTTCGTATTGCTTATTTTTCTCGAGAAGTTTCGCATATTCAGATTGTGAATCAGTAAGCCTTTTCTGTGATGATGATAATCTACTTTATAATTCTGAAGCAACAGAAAAAAAAGCTCTAGCAGTCTGTAACAGAAAAGATAAAATGAGTAAAGATAAGTAAAAGATCTTTGATACTCATGACAAATGTAAAGTTTACTACAAGAAAAATGAAGGAAAGTGGCATACCAACGAAGCTAACACATGAAGAAAACCTGGGTTAATAAATCTTGAGACTCCTTTAAGATCTTTATTATTAGTCAAGATTGAAGCGTCGCAGATCTTTGAGAGATAGTCGCAAGTACGAGTAATATCATCCTCTCCAACACCTTGTAAGGGGTTTCTAAAAATGTTTGACAATTGATCCATTGGAGTCTCAGGTTGATAAAGACCCATCGCAGACCTAATTCTTGCGGAAGAAACATGTATTGAAGTGCCCATAGAGGCATCATTATTAATTCCACTATTTTTTTCAATTTCATTATATTTTTCAGCAATAATAGAAGTCTCTCTGAGTTGAGAATTATCAGAAGGAAGTGGTTGAGTTTTTCTTATCTTCTTTGGGGGGCCGTCAGCGATTTGATTTTTATTGCGGCGAGGAGAAGCACCAGAACTTTCATTTGGAGTTGCTACTCTTTTGCCTTTATCTTTGGCTTCAACCACCGCGACAAATGGTATTTCCTTGAAAACAATCACACATAAAGATAAGAAATAGGGGCAACAATATATTGTTAAAGGTTATAGAAGATTGTTTCTTACTTCATCTATGAAGGTTTTCAAAATTTGTAGGAGATTGGGACTCCCAGTATTGGCATAGCTAAGCTTCATTCTTTCAATCTGATAAAAGATATCTTAATAATCAATAAGAATAATACATTTATCCAAATCTGTGAATAATGATAAATTTTGCGAGATATACCTCAGAATTCCTTTCAGGCCAGTTAAAAACCCAAGGACGATACGCCGCAAGATTCGCAGGATTCTCAGGAAGATCGAGAGTGCCAGAAATATATGGACCTTCAAGGAGGAGAGGAAATCTGCACCACTTATCATCTTTTGAGTAGAGTGGACCTTGGTTTTTACTTGAATGATAGTCTATATCTTACATAAGAAGTTTATCCTTCGCAACCTTTTTATTCCTATTCAAACGAACAGCCCAACACGTGCTTTCTTTCTTCATGGGAATCACTTGATAATTCGCAAAGAAATTTTCCACGGTATATTTCGCTGGAATAATTGGGATATCTTTAAAATCAGGATGTTTTGCAGATTCAGGATAGCAAGATCCTTTACCAGATCCACGAGAGGCATATTCGAGAATGAGACGAATACAATCTCCACTTAATTGGTAGATTGCTCGTGAAAATTTAGCGTGAGAAATAATTTCATAAAAAAGAGGGAGATCTGGGTTATAAAGAGGGATAGGAAGGCCAGCTTCTAGTTGACCTAGCGAAATAAGGATTTTCCCATTAGAAGAAGAAAATCCTGAAACTAGATCAATGGAGAGATCAGAGTCCGAAGATTGATCAGGAATCTCAGAAAGTGTGAAACCTAAAGTTTTGAGCTTTTGTTGGTGTTTTTGGAAAGTGGGTTGACCTAATTTTTTAGCAGGAGCCATTTCTTTAGTATGGGAATGATGATTAAGATGAAGAAGAATAAAGAAACGAAATTGAAACGGTAATAGATCCGGAATTTGCGGAAGAAGATGAAAAACAGTAGAGTTGCAGAGAAAAAGTAAAAATAGAAAGTAAAAAGAAGAGGAGAGATTAGCGAAGAAGATATTTATAAGAGAAAAAGATTCTCGAGAACATCAATGCATTCAATGAAGAAAATACGTGAATGGTCAGAATTCAACGGTTGAAAAAAGATGTGTCAAGGAATAAATGAGAGAAGAAACACGCGTAGAATATCTAGTGATGGATGCAGAGACGTGTCAAAATGAAGGAAGTTCGAAAAGACAAGGAGTTGCGGCAAATCAAGAGATTTAAATTCTCATGATCTTTATCTTCTTCGCAGAAAAGATATGAGAAGAGGCAAGATGTAGGATCAGAATATTGTCACAACAATATTCCTGTGAAATAAACAACAGTTCTGCGAGACATGTTTATGATACATCAATGATATTCTGCGATACATCAATGATATTCTGCGACACATCTCAAAGTGACATAAGGAATGATATACCAGATAAAAACGACAGAAACATGAGAAAAGTGTGACATTTCTGCGATGAATCAATAAAGCCTGCGAATGATTAAGGCGGTGCTAACTGCGATTTATCGCAGGAACCCAGATCTGAAACTAAAGGGAATCTTAGCTGTAAATGAGCTGTCATGAGCTGTAATCCATTATGTAAATGCCTATATAAAGGGAATGAATAGTTCCATAGAGGGGAATGAATTTTTGAGTGCTAAGAAAGTTTTTAGGAGAGAGAAAATCTTATTAAGTGTTCTGTGTTCTTGATTTCTGTAATTCTTTTTAGATCATATCAATAAAAAGATCCTTATTCTTCAAATTGTGTCATAAATATTGATAAAATCTTGAATAGGGTGTAGTGTGGGAATTCCTGCAACTACAACCTCTTCTTGATCTCTCAATCACTCGCATAAGAGAAAGAACAGGGGAAGAAGAGAAACAGAAGAAATAAAGAAGGAAGAAGAATGAAAGAAGAAGAAAAGAAGACATGAGTATATCTTCTCGGTTCGGCTAGGGATAAGGATGACGGAATTTTACTGAGGCACTCGAATCCTGGATAAGGGCTACCAAGGCGGTAAAAAAATTACTATTTTTCCATTCATACTCATCCAAAGATATCTTCTTCATCCGATATCTGATTGGCACGTTCGAGTAGTCCATTCTGCATAACTTTTCGAGATCTATCTATCGATACTAGTTTTGTATCTAAATCGTTAGATTAAATTATATCAATTAACATTCGTGTTAAACTAATCGATTTATTATCATCTAATTTGTCACTTGATCGGTCTAATAGCGTTGACGCGCTTGAGGGTCTTTACAGTTCAAGGACTAGCCAAAAGGTTCACTAGAGATCAATTATTTGTTTTGGTAAAACAACAATCTCCTGATTTTTTGTTTCTTACAGAAACCAAACTTGAAAGTGATAGAATGATATCCTTAGCTAATACTCTAAGTTATTGTAATCATGTTCATATTGATAGATTGGGTCTTGCTGGAGGCATAATTCTTATGTGGAAGGATGGAATTCATTGTGAAGTTCAGGATATCTCTAATGATATGATACATGTAGTAACTAGAATTAATCCTAGCCAGCCATATGTTCTTATTTCTTTTATGTATGGATCTACTTACTTTGAAAAAAAGAAGGTTCAGTGGGATTTTATGTTGAGAATTAGTGAAAATATTATGCAACCCTGGTTAGTAATAGGAGATTTAAATTTCCATCTTCATGATATCTCTGAAGCTTCTAATTTCTCACTGGAAGATAGGTATGTTTAAGACAAAATAAATACTTGTAGTTTAATGGATCTTGGCTATACAGGTAAGAATTTTACTTGGACTAGTAATAGCTTTGGTACATGAAGTAGAAAATCCAGAATTGATATGGCTTTAGGAAACACTTTTTGGTGTAATTTTTATCCTCACTCCAAGATTTCTCATCTAGTTCAAGCTGGCTCTAATCACTGCCCTATTTTATTAGACCCTGAGTTAATTAATAGGAATACTTGGAGACCATTTAAATTGTTTCCAATGTGGATGAAGCATTATTCTTTTAAAACCAACTTTAGATAGCTTGGAATTCTAATTCTAGTGGTTCTCCTGCTTTCAAATTGATTGATAAACAACAAAAGACTAGGAAAAGACTGTCTCACTGGAATAAAATTGAGTTTGTGGACATTGATAGTAATATTAATAATCTAAAAACACAACTTGAAGTAGCTCAAAATAAAACCTTTTTTGTTTCTCAACATGATAATATTGTGGATTTAACTAAGAAACTTGATGAATGGTTCGGTATTAAAGAAGACTTCTATAAGCAAAAAGCTGGTGATAATTTCATTACTGAAATGGATCTTAACACTAAGTATTTCCATACTTTAGCTAATAGAAGAATGCTTAGGAAAAATATTGACTGTCTTTGTGATGCTAATGGTAATTAGTTTAATAATAGTGAGGATATTGCTAATATGCTTGTTACTCATTTTGAACATGTTAGTAGAACTATTAATCCTACTTTTACTGATATAACTTTTGATATAATACCTACTATCATTACTGATCAAGACAATTCTCTTTTAGCTAGAATTCCAACTATGGAGGAAATTCATCAAACTATCAAGCATATGAGTGCTTGGAGTTCTCCTGGTCCTGATGGTTTCAAGGAAGGATTCTATCATTATAATTGGGATATAGTGGGTAAAGATGTTACTACAGCTGTTCAAAGTTTTTTTGAATCTGGTAATATGCCAAAGGAGTTTAATAAAACCTATCTTAGTTTGATTCCAAAATCTGATAATGCCAAGAGCCCTTCTGACTTCAGGCCTATTGGTTTGTGTAACATTGTGTATAAAGTGATTTCTAAAATCATTGTTGATAGAATTAAACCCCATCTAAAACATCTTATATCTCCTTACCAAGCAGCTTTTGTTCCTAGTAGAGATATTCATGACAATATCATTATTGCTCATGAGATGATTCATACTATAAAACATAAAGAGGGTTACAGTGGTACCATGGCTTTAAAACTTGATATTTCTAAGGCTTTTGATATGATTGAATGGTATTTTCTCCTGGGTGTTCTTAAACAATTTGGTTTTGATTCAAAATTATGTGGCCTCATTAGTCAATGCATATCTACTACTAATATCTTTGTGTTGCTTGATGGCTCTCCTACTGAAAGTTATTTTACTACAAGAGGACTTAGACATGGTGATCCTCTATCATCCTTTATTTTTAATCTTTGTATGGAATTTTTATCTAGATTACTTTTAAATGTTGAGGCTAATCACTGCATTTCAGGTGTTAAATCTTCCAGGAATTCTCCAGGAATTACTCATCTAATGTTTGCAGATGATATTCTTATTTTTACCAAAGATGACATGCATAATATAGCTGGTATAATGAGTGTTCTTGACTATTTTGGTAATGTTTCTGGTCAAATGTTAAATCTAGATAAGTCTAGTGTCTCATATTGTTAATCCTGGTGCTAGACAGATACTTGCTAAGGAGCTCAATATGATTGAGATGAAAGATACTGATAAATATCTTGGTGTTACTTTGTTAATAGGTAGAAACAAGACCAAAGCTTTTAATCCCCTGATTCAATCTTTTGGCACTAGGTTAAAAACTTGGAAAGGTAAGACTATGAACCATTATGCTAGAACAACTATGGTCAAACATGTTTTGAATGTTCTTCCCACATACCAAATGAGTTGTTTTAGGATTCCTAAAATCATGTTAGATCAAATGGACTCCATTCAAAAACACTTTTGGTGGGGGAATAATGATAATTGAGGTCTGTGTTTGATAGGATGGATCAAACTTGATTTTCCTAAAGCCATGGGTGGTCTTGGATTTATAAACCTAGAGCATTTCAACTCTGCTTTGTTAACTAAATTAGCTTGGAAGGCCTGCAATGATGATAACTCTCTATGTATGAAGATTATTAGAGCTAAGTATGGTAAATATGGAAGTTTACTTCATGTTGATAAACTAAAAGATGATTGTTCTTGGTTATGGAGAAGCATATATTCTGGTATTGAGTTTTTGCAAAACCACTATATGTGGATTGTTCAATATGGTACTAAAATTAATATTTGGCTAGATAACTGGATTATAGGTTTTAATAGTCCCATTGTGGGAATTTCTAGTCTTGTTACTCTCACTTTTGTATGTGATTTGTTTTTGCCTGGATTTAGATTTTGGAATGAACAGCTTGTTAGTATTATCTTTGATGAAGAAACTTCAACTGTAACTCTTGGTATGAATGTGCCTGATACGGCTGAGGATTACTTAATATGGAAACCATATAGGAAAAGTAAGTTTTATGTGAAAAGTGTTTATAATACTCTTTGCACTAATCATGTTAGCAATACAATTAGTACTGACCATATACCTACAGTGGTTTGGAAAAATCTTTGGCAGACTAAAGTTCCTCATAGAGTGCAACTTTTCACTTGGAAATGTTTAAGGGATATTGTGCCTGTAAGGGAGAAACTTGTTGTTTATAAACCTGAAGTAGAATCTCACTGTAGTTTATGCAATCAAAGTACTGAATCTCTTAGACATTTTCTTTTGGATTGTATATATGCTAAGTCTCTGTGGAATGCTTTAAATGTGAACATTGAAGATATAATCCAGAACTTTGCTTCCATCCAGGAGTGAATACTATCTTGGTTTTTCAATGTTGAAAACAATAATATTAACCACAGTACTGATTCTTATGTTGTCAAGCTTATGTGTATAATCTGGTACATATGGAAAGACAAGTGCAGTCTGATATTTCAGGAAGTACAATCCAATATACATAGCTCTATCATTCGTATCAATAATCTGCTAAAACAATGTGATTTTGCTAATGCTTCTTCTAGTTTTACTAGAAACGATAAAATTCTTCCCAAGGTCTAGTTTAACATAGTGCGTGATTATGCTAGAAAAGCATTAACAGTACAAGGTTTCAATCTGGAGGAAGAATTGGAATCTGAAGTTGGAGAAGAACATTTTGAATATAAAGATCTAATTAAGGCAGTGGAATGGATAGAATGGAATGTCTTTAATAAGGTTATCATTGAGACAGACTGTGAGAACTCAATTCATAGCAATGATCCGCAAGTGCATTGGTTTAATCATCATTTAATCTTATCAGTCAAGAACAAGTTTTTAAATAATGAGTCTTGGTTTTGCAAATTAGTTAATAGATTAAGCAATAGTGTTTCTCATGAGCTAGCTAAAAACCTAGACTTGAAGAAAATAATTTTTCTTATGAATCCATATTTCCTCCCGATATTGTTAAATGGGTTGAGAATGATTACGTACTTTTTAAAGAAAACTAAGCAATAAAATCTTTTCATAGTATTAAGAGAAAAAAATTCAAATAAAGAAATGCAAAATTGATTAAACGTTACAGGAAAAGTTAAGCACCGGAAATCTAGATACATGGTTGAAATGACAAGACAAAAGTTGTGGTTGCCTTTTCAAATTTGTAGAATTTTTAAGAGACCGACCGGCATAAACGTCTCTCCCCAAGAAGGTCCTACACCAACTTTTTCAATAATTTAAACATTTTGATTTGTTTTCACTTATAGCTTCATGTACTTATTCTCCTCTAAGGCTCCAATCCATAGGGAGCCAGGACCAGGACAACCCAAACTCTAGTCTAGTAAGTAAACACAAAGCTTGATTTTCCTTTGGGGTTCAGTCCACCCTGTTTCGTGAACATACGATACGATTTAATGGAAGACTGTAATTACGAGTAATCATTGTTATAAAAAAAGGTGGTGTTTGACTATGAGATTTGAGAGTCATTAGATGGAAAGTATTGAATGGGGACCATGATCTGGCGGCCGGGATAATCGGGATGGACTTTTCTCAAGCGACGGCCAGCAAAGTTTGGTTTTTCTACGGGGTAGAGTTTGGGTGAACATAATTATCTTGGGGTGATCCTCGGGGTAGACTGTGTCCGTCGATTGGATATATAGAAAATCAGAGCCGTTGTTTTTTATGCGAGTCATATAAAAGCCATTTTTTCTCCGCCGATCCTTTTTCACCGATCCTTCTTCCTCTCTTCTCTGAAAGGAAACACATATGATTGAAAAGGTATCGATCTAGAACTGATTTATCAATATTAGATTGGGTTTTAATTTATTGGGATTTCCACATGTTACTCCTTTGTATGTGTTCTAATAAGATACGTGAGATTCTTTAAAAAAAAAAAGTTACGTGAGATTGCTGCAGTTTATATGATATTAGGTTAACACTGATTTATCAATTATTGATTTATGTAGCAGAAGAATACGATGCAGAAGAAGAACAGGAGATTTCAAAGTTGGGTTTAATTTAGAAATTGGATTGGGTTTTAATTTAGTCTCAGGTTTTCGTTTCTATTTTTCTTTCTTGATTATCCATCCCTATTTCACCGATTTCAAAGTCTATTTATTTAGAATCACAGGTAAACTCATTGTCTCTTATCTTTGTTGATTTTACACCTTCATTATCCCATGTTGCTTATTGTGGACTTTATGCCATAGCTAATTTCATTGATGCTACATAATTCCTGTTTCTCACACTAATTTGACTGTTATTTTTTGTTATCAAACATGAACTATCAGGTGACTGTTTGAAGAATAATGATGCAGAGTCAGACAATCAACTTGAAAAGACGACAAGCATGGTAAGGTCTTTAAGACTTATTTGAATATTTAAAGTTGAATGTTGATTGGTAAATCTATTTTTTGAGGTATGAATGTGCACAAATGGATAGTATGCCCGATGCATTATGGTTTTGAAGAACATGGTTAGTGTTGATAATTGGAGGGAGTCATGACCCTTAGGTTTTGTGGCTTCTCTACTTAACTATAAACACCTTGGTTGATGCCTTTTGGTGTAGGTGGATAGGATTGAGTTTACCGGGAGAGAGGTTTATTATTAGCAAATCATTATTTACGAAGTTTGAACCTTTACACTGGTTTTTTGTTCGTTGTCTACAGGGGTCACAAATCTAACCCCTTTCTTACATTTTCGTGTTATATACCCTTGCATCTCATTATTTTTCACATGGAATCCAATATAGCTATGGAATAATGAGTACTGAGCATGAAGATTTATGATTTTCTTGAATTTATTATTTGTAGAATATTGAATATTGTGGTAGTAGTTATTTTTATGATCTCGAAAAGCTAATAATTGCTGCTTATATCCTTGCATTATTGATTTAGCTAATTGATTTTATACTAAACTATATGATTCTCATATGAGATTTTCTATGCGAGAATCCCAGCAGTTGACCTCCAACATCATATGGTGCAAGATAAAGTGTTATGTAAAAATTGCAGCGATCAAGAAGCATGTCTTTTGGTCGATACTTAGTTTATGTGATAGGCAGGATCTCCAACTTGCATTCTGAAGTCTTTTACTCCTCGATGCAGCAAAGATGGGTTGAAAATCTGCAGCTATAGCAGCGATCACAGTTTCATGTGAGCAACCAGCACCAAGACCAGCAAGTTCTTCATCTAAACAAGTTGGTTAATATTAATAGCATTTCAGTTTCATTTGTGTAATTGATATAATTTGTCTACTCTTCTGACTTTTCTTTTTGATGCCATGTTACAAAAACAACTACACTCCAAGCGAGCTAGAGAGAAATTCTGATTGGAACCCTAAACATCGCACTGATCTTATAGAATCTAAAAGGTAAGTGCATGTTTTCTGCACTCTGATGTTAAGACTTGGTGTATTTTGCCCATATTGTTCTTAAAATACTATTGCTAGCAGTCTGATATATAGTCTTATTTTTAGATGAACTGTTTAGGCTTCACAGGCCCGATTCACAGGTATACATATCAATGAGATAGTCAATTGAGTCCCCTACAAAAAATGGAATACATATCACTTTCAAAATTATCAATGAGATAATCAATTGAGTCCCGATTCACAGGTATACATATCACTTTCAAAATTATCCGCAAGACCTAAGACGAACAAATTTCCTCCCATCACATCAACAAAGTGATTTTTCATGGTCGAGGAGTGCAAAAAGTCATTAACGAGTACAAAATATTGGAAGGGTATATTTTTAAAATAATTCCCATTCATCTCACATGTGTATATATTCATTTGCATGGTAAATACTTTGGTATTAATTCTACATCACTTTCCTTTATGCACGTGAGTTCATTGCTAAAGTATGTGGGGGTTTATGGTAGCTGAAAGTATGTGCCTTAATAGTGACAAGTCCTTGGAAGATGGTTATGGCAGCTGTCTTCTTTCGAATTCAGGCGAGTCGGAGTGAAGATATATTATGCCAATTTGAAAATAGTTGTCTTCATGTCAAATGCAAGCCTTTAGTGGTCCATATTTGGTTTTTGCATATTACATTCTCCATGTCTTTCTACTTTCACTAGCTTTAATACTTTGAGATATTATTGCTTCATTTAGGCTAAAAAAGAGGCATAAAAGTCCTTGAATGAATGTGTAGCATATTAATATCGGGAAAATAAGATACTTTTACACTAGGTAAATCTAAACAATGATGATTGATGATTCTCGGCTTTACATCAATATTATATTTTAGATATGGGTATAAATCTGAAACTTTTAATGTATGAGATTCCTCCGAGAAAAAAAGAAGAAGAAAGATGTGGTCCAAGGGGTGCATCTTTACTGACTGTACACTAATATATTGATGCTAGAAATTAAACTTGGTCTCTGATGGTTTGTTAATATGCTTATTTTGACATATTTACTTCTTACTTCTTAGCTAATTAATTTGTTTATAAATATTGTGTATTTTTGGTGGTTCCAGTTTTTGAGCTTTTTTAGATCGTTCAGTCGTTCCCTACTTGAATAATATTAGTGGCACCATCAAGTTCAAGTTTCATGCTTATATTTCATACGTGGAATTGGAATCTAGACATAGGAAAGTATTGTTCATCTTCCAATCTGTTTTACATCGTATTAGAAATGTATCAATGTTTTTATATGTTGGGATTGGAAGAGAGGGAAAATCTGAACTAAGTAATTGCATTCCCATATACTCAAATGATGTGTTTTCTTTTTGTTTTTCCATTTAAGGAGTGGAAACGATATAGCAGGATGATAAACCAAGAAGAGCAAGTTCGGGAGTCATTGACACATTGGAACCCAAATTTCCTAGGAAAGGATGGAAAAGGCAGAGCAAGGAAAATCACAAAGGTAATCCTTAGGATCCTCCATTGGGGAAGCATTTTTTTTTTCTTCCATTTGAATGAATTTTGTTGCCATCAGTTCAATCCGTTTTACTTAAAGCTTTGTCCAATTTTCTATGCACACGAGACTTAGATTTCCAAGAATGTGTGATAATGGGTTTCCCAAAGGTATGTCTCGAGAATTTTTTGTGCTTAGGTAGCCTTGATAGAAGCAAAGACCAATGCCGCACTATACTATCCACAAAGGTAATTGTGAAACTTTAGTTATGTAAGTTAGTTGGGGAATTGGGTATTTGTCTCAATTTGCACAGTAGCCCAGTGTATAACAATGGATTTTTAGCTTATTTATTCGTTTTCCTTAATGAACTACTTTTACAGTACATGGGTTTCTTTCACTTTTAGGCATGATGTATTCAGCTATGGATCATACTATGAAAGCTTAATTTCCGTACTTTTTTGTATCGACTAATTGTTAGGATAATGGATATTGAATTTTCGGAGGGCTTACTTAGTCTGATTATGTTTACTCAGAAGCGGTGCAGTAAATAAAATTCATCCCCAAAATGGTGTGGTCGCAAATTCAAAACTCTATCTCGATCTGCCAGGTGAAACTAATTGTAAATAGTATATGGTAACAATTGTCACTTAATCATCCTTCATATCCAGGATAGTAACAAAAGCAGTTCACATCCCATTCAATTTAAGTAAAAGCCAAATTTAGATGTGAATAACAATCGCTTTCAGATTCTTTTGCATATAATTGTCCTAGCGTTATATTAGTTTGTTACTGGAACTCCGTGGACCTTTCTAATAGTATCATTGAACTTGCCATTATGTAGTTACACGTTTTGCAGTACATAGGTGAACTACCGAAAATACATTGTTAGGTATTTAGATCTTATAAAGATCATTTTTACACATTAGTAATGAAATTTTCGACCAGCATGGTTGACTTCATCTTCAGTAACCATACGTGCAAAACTTACATAGATTCATTGGATCTAGTGCTGGACTTGGTTCTGAAGTTTTAATGGATTAGTTTATTTTCCCTCGCGTTATTTCTCGAGCTTGGTTGATTCTTTCGTAGTAAACATCATCTGGGCTTGCCTCAAGTTCTCCCTCCACTCATTTTTATAATATCCACTTTCTTCTCTCTTCATTTTCTCTAATTGAAAAATCATGCTCTTTCTCTCTATATTGCAGGTTGTTGAGTTATTTCTTCACCATACGGAGTGTAATGCGTCTGCCTGAAGGTACTAAAATCTGGCCTTATTCTTTAAAGCGAAAAGGTTATGAGATTTTTGCATTTCAATAATTTAGAATTTGGAGTTGTAGTAAAATGACAATTTGGATTCGATACCCAGTGATCAATTCTTAAAAGATGATGTTTGCGTTGATCAAATGAAGATCAAGAATTTGTTCTTACTCAAGAAGATGGATTTGTATTGCACTTATACAGTTTATGAAAATGCCTACTTCAGATTTATCATAGGATGCAGATTCTATTAAGGTATTTTTAATTAACATTTGATCTTTAATTTGTTTTCTAATTTTCTAATGCCCACATATACACCAGCTTTCTTCTTATTCTAATCTTTTTTATTGATTTATTTGTCTAGGCATCAGACCAAATTTTGGGGCAAAAACTAAAACATTCTCATTAGAACTTGCAGGGGTATTGCGAGGTTTCTCACAGATATTTTAATAATTGCATAATATGGATAGTTAGCCTTTTGATGCATACTCCATAACTTTGTATGTATCTCTACCTGTAACACTAGCCTACTGTGAAGAATCCATACAACAACTGATATATATCCCTCTGAGGGTAAACCAAAACACCCACAATAGTGAAAATTATTTTACAAGGTTATTTGTAAACTAACCATATAATCATCAGCAAAGACACATTTCTAAAACCGTAAGCGAAACCATAATAAGGATGAGTTTCAAAATATGTTTGGTTATAGTGTCATCTCTTACAGAGTTAGTTAAAAAAATTATTAATGATATTCCACATAGATATATCGATACCCTTGATACTTCGTCACTGTGACTCCATGGATAGATATTCGGTATCTGTTGCCAATAGATTAGACTATTTTCACTCTGCTTGCAAAGAATGAGGCTTCTTTCGGGTACTTTGTTTATGTTTTGATGGTACTTTACATTCATGTAACATGTAACTCAATTATTTTCAAAAATCTGTGTCAATTCATAAATTGGGACTCATTCAGATATATGCATGGTACGTTGTCGTGGTAATCTGTGTTTTTTGTCTAATTTTGCATTGTTTCAAATTATATATATGGATTCTTTATGTGATTATTTCACTCACTTGGGTTTTTGTTTATGTGTTTGTGTGTCAGGGGAGACAAGCTACCCTCTGTATTCACAGCTTAGATCAGACTAAACTTTCACGGAATGTATGAATGGTTGATTTAAATTCACTAGGGTTTATATCGGCAGTTATTATAATGTATTGGTTAATGCTAAACTTCTGTCAGGTCCATATGTCGCCAAGCTCGTCGGTGGTGGATTAATGCAATGCACACTTGCAATATGATGACATGGTTGATTTAAATCTAATTGGATACAACTGAGAGTGTTGAGAAACTCAAGGACGACGTGTGGACATATATGAGAGAGAGGTATTTGTTCCCGGAAGTACGAATTATTATACTGTTTATTTTATTTTATTTTTTGGTGTTGAAGCATCAAAAAATTTGTTTGCCTAATTGATTTCTGTTCTTGCACATGATATTCGTACTGACCATAACACATCAAAGCGGGGAGGAGATATGAAGTCGAAGCTTTAAGGGAAGGATGGAAATGATAGCGTTATGGATCAGTGCTTTGTGGTACGTTTTGTTATTCAAATGAAATACTGAATAGAAAGAATTCGATTCAATCAACTCAAGTAGGTATCTAGATTTAGTATCTATACATGTACAGTAGTCCATATATGATTGCATTAGAGGTATTTCCAGTACCAAGAGGAATCATTGGCTTGGATTTATAATTCATAAAGGAAATGATTCTAGGAAATGATTCTAGGTTAGATTCATATGATGGACTCATTTGACAAAAATGCATAATTAAGTACGTTCTAGCGGTAAAGATTTATAAGCCGCTCTCTTGGACATGGAACGTTCTTCTGCTCATTATCAGGAAAGTGAGACAAAAAATACAATATGTTAAGAAATGATTTCCATGTGAGTCACTTGATGGAAAATATAGGTCCTCCTATATGGCTGTCATATTATGTAAATAATCTTTTCCTTGCCAAACATTCATAAAAAAATGTCACCCTTCCTCTGTAGCTTATCATTGTAGATTATATGCTGGATGTTTCTTCATTTTTTCATAGTTTCAGTGATGAGTTTGTCCAGAAAGACAAGCTTCTGCTAATCTATTAGGCATACCTCATCAGATATGAATCTTTCACTAACTCTCTCATATAATGTTAAGGAATCCTCATTCATTTTGGCGAGATCTAGAGACCAACAGTAGGTACTTATTTCTAGGTGAAACAAATCTGATATTTGCAGCCACAACATAAAAAATTTAAAACATAAAAAAACACGAAAATTGAACGAACACAACATAAAAAAATAAATTTATTGCTGGAAAACAATAACATGGTATAGAAACCCCATTCTGGATGAAACATACGAGTATAGTTGTAGTGATGAGGATGGTGGTGGTGTTTAAGTAGTTATAACACAATGATGGAGGTATTAGAAACTTCCCAGGGTGAAGAACTCTTTTTTGGTTTTCCCGTCTCTGTGGGCAAGTGCCACAATATGCTTTGAGTGGAATAAGAATTTGCAATGTGTGGAAAATGCCACATGTTCCATGAGTTTGGAAAATGCTAGAATTCAGGTGTTATTTGTGTTATTCTTCAGAAAAAATTAGCTTCACTCATGTTTCTGCAGTGATGAATTTTAATTTATTAGTTACTCGATTTTTTTTATTAGCTAATTCTATGTTTTTCATGTTTTATGGTTTCCGTTAGGGTGAACATGAAAAGTGTGAGTATCAGTGGAAAGTAAAGTTTCTCAAAAGTCTCAATTCTTCATCTCCTGATATGGGGGGTCAGTAATAATTACAAAGACCCATATATCATCTCGCTATGCTATAGATTTATGTCCTAGCAGTTTCATCATTCCTTTTGCTCATCAGCGGAACAGTTTGGCCTTAACGTTATCTTTCTCGCTACTTCATTTGCTTAATTGTTGCGATTGTGGAGGGGTTTCTTAAGGGTGGGTTTGTTTGGGGATCTTTCCTTATTGTGTCCCTGAGTTCATGCAGGTACGAGTTTCTTTTCTATCTGTCAACACTGAATGACACTCTTACATTTGCTGATATTAATTTACTTTAACAAAATGCGATTTTATTTTTTGGATTTTAGCTACAACCGGCATTCTAACACCACCTTTGATTTTATTGAAGAAAGCAGCCTTTGGAAACTTATCAAGGGGGCAGGTAAGTGACATATTTTACTAAAAATTAAGAAAACATATTTGTAAAGAACAATGCGTTAATATTACCTCAAGCCAGATTTTCGTGTTTTATGTTCGTATATGGTTCCCCCCTCCAGTATGTAGGATGAAAAGGAATCAAGTAGTCTACTTTAGAGCCACAAAAAATGACCCAACTATTCACCGGTTGCTCAGTTTCCCGGGTAATTTCTGATTGATCTCAGAGAAATTCTTGCTTGCTATGATGAGTTTATATATTTGCATCTTATTGAACACGAGACCAACCAGGTAGCAGTTGTTATAGTTCAAATGAACCAGCATGCTGTAAGATATTATCTCAATTTGGGAATATGATTTCATCTTATTTTGTGCATCAGCTTTTCTTCCCATTTGAATTTTAATTTATAACTAAAATATTAAAATGCCTATGAGACAGCTTGATCTAGCTACCATGGACTTCATCAATTTCCTGAATGATTAGAATGCTAGCATAATTTATCGTCGATGAAGCACATTGTGCAAGTCTTCCTTCTTTCTAATAGATAACAAGTTTGTGTGTGTTAATTTTTACATGGACTGCCGAATATTATTCTGCTTTTAGTAATCCTCGATGTCGATCTTCGTTCTGAAATTTCCTTCTTTTTAGATTAATGCAGTCAGGAAAGCTCTCCATCTTAAAGAAACCCGGGAATCAAAATTTCTCTCAACTATGTGCGGAGTCTGCAGACATGGTCATTTTGAATTTCTTTCGTTTGGTAAGTGTTTAAAAGGAACCATGTTGATTTATACAAGCATCACTAGCTAACATTCCTCGAGCTACACAAGGTCGCTATATCTTATGGCAATGTGGGGAATCATTATTTTCTTGATGTATATACTTTATCTACTACAACTGCCTCATTATTCTGAAAGGTTGTATCTTGTTGTTACATTAGACTTTTGTTTAGGTTAACATTGATATCTCCTTACTGAGCATTACTTAATGATGTCATCCAAATTGCTATTTGTTCCTGCTTGTTTGAAATATAAAACCTTTTCCTGATTTTGACAAAGGGCTTCTCGCAGGATTAGAGGCGCTCATATATGGCTTATTATAAAACCTTTTCGATGTGAGATAGGTTAATTTTTTCGACGTTAATTAAACAAAATCAGTGTTAATCATTTAGAGACAGTCAAATTATTATTTTCGGAATAAACTAGGACTACTATCTTACATGTAAGCATACTTCCAACGTCCATCATATGTGCTCACCATGAAAAATTATCGAAGGATGATGAAGATTATGTCTCTCAACTGTTATCTGATTCAATAATCATTATGCATATTTTATCAGGACTTGAGGCATATGAAGATCTGTCCTTGGTAAGATGTAGATGATCAACCAAGTCATGTTCTTCAGTTTAAATATGATTGAAGTAGTAGTGTAAAAGACAAAAGTACGGATATGTATTGTAGTCTATCCCCTTGGCTGTCTTAGCTCAACAGGTAGAGCGCATGGCTTTTAGTCGTGAGGTTGTGGGTTCGATTTCCGTAGACATTGACCGAGTCAATGCTTTGTATCTTGATATTACCCTTAGTGGTTGTTGGTGTTTTTGAGACTGCGTTTGAGCTGCATTGTACACATTGAAGAAGTTTACTATGACCGTTGCTATATGTAATGAGATTTTATTTTAAGATGGAAAGTGCGGAAAACGGCAACAATTTGTTTAAAGCTTTCCAATAATCTAAACTCGAGTAAACTTAACATTGAAAAGTTGCGGAGAGAAGTTGAATCCACAAGACTTCCCCTCTCTAATAGCATCTTTATCGGGTGGAGCGGAATATATTTGAGTTCAGGACATCTAATTGATGTTGTTCGGGATTATCTATTTAACATATTTTTGATTTTATAAAACAATGGTCATCTTGACTAGGTTATGTTGGTTGAAGGCAGCATGCTTATGCTTATGATTAGGACGATGGTTCCTGGTGGCGCAATAGTTATTGAAGAGACACCATCACTTACCTCTTGAAGTTACACAAATTGAGCTTCTTTTCTTGCATATATACTCTGATTGTTGCCTTATATACTTATATACTTTTTATTGCCTTATATACTTTTTATTGTAGAGCACCATAACTCATTTTAGGGTTCAAACCTCGGTGTAGGTGCTGACTTATGGAGTTTTGGTTGTATTCGAGAAGAATTATTGGCTGGAGAGCCAATCGTGCTCGGGCATATATACTATGATTGTTGGTCGATCATATATAATGTGTTTGTTAGATTAAATTATTATATTTGGATGTCGTATTTTTTAGGAGACACCGTTATTTTACGAGGTTTAACCTGTGAATCATAATCATGATTTATTTCATTTCTAATTTCTAAAATTACCGGATCAAATGGTTACTGCTACAAGAAATATCAATATATTAAACATTAACATTTTCAATAAGATTTCACTACAACAACAAATCTAATAAGAATTTGTTTTCCTAATCTTCTTAGACCGATCCTTATGGCCATCAACTCACAGGCATCAGGGAATAAACTGTGACTAAGAGACACTGACCAAAAACCACTTGAATGTTTTTTATTACAATAGAATCATATATATGTAGAATGAAAAGAGAAGACAAAAACATGAGCTGACAAAGTTTAAATAATATCAAAAATTAGACAGACTGGAGTGGTATTACGTTTAGCCAATTTTTAGAATTGGATGACACTGACGAAATCAACAAATGTAGGAAAAAAATCTACAAGTAAAATGCTAAAAGCTTATTTACTTAGGAAAATTTTCATAGAAAGTTTAGAGTCTAATGAGGGGGCCGGAAGCTAAAAGAACTACAGAGCAATCAGCGTTAAAAAATAGACAATTTTTGTTTTCCATATATTGTTTTGAAGAAGAAATATAGACAACATGTTAATAGGAGTCTTTTCCCAAACCATGGATCTGAAGAACAAATAGAAGAATCAGGGAAATATTATTACAAAGAACAAAAAGTAAAAAAAAAAAAAAAAAAAAACAAGAGCGTAGGATGTTAATATTCAAAGAACATTAAAGAAAAAAATACAATCTAAACATGGATAGAATTTTGGATCGACAAAGAATGAAAATACGCAAAGAATGTCTTATAGTATATAAAACTGAAGAAAGAATATGGGAAGTTAATCACAGTTCAAAGTCATATAGATTTTGTTTCGGATTAAATGACTAGCAGAAGTCAAGTAAGATTAAAAGGTAATGTCATCCTATGTTTTACGTCAAACTTTATGCTTATTTTCATGTCTTCTATTAATCAACATATATGTTACTGCTTTCATATTATCTTTGAAGGATTTTAATTATTATTTTGCTTGGAATTATTGATTTAATCTTTTATTAAGGGTTAAAAAAATTCGTCTGTTATTTTGTTAATGATTTTCTGTAATTTTTTACAAACAACCATATTACTCAATGAATTTTTTTGTTGGTTAGTTGTCTACAGAATTGTCATATTGTTTTGATAATATCAAGTCTTTTAATACGTGTTTGTTGTTGAATAAATATGATTTATTATTCAAACTCGGCTCGAAACGAAATGCTACCACATACACTTTTAAGTATGTAGTAATATTCTCTCTCTTCCTTTAAAAATCTGACAAATTTCTTTTTTGTTTGAAATTTCATACCAATCTTTTTTTTCTTAAGCATGTATACCAATCTTTGGGTTATAAGAATAACCAATATTACATTATTTTTTCCCTATGAGCATGTATTACATAAAACACTTTTTATTCCATTAATGTAGATATATTTTAGGCATTTAATGAGACAATATTACATTTTTATTTATATATCGGTATGTATTTTATGAAATACACCACATCATTAATGACACCACGTTTGTAATGACCATGACATGTGAAGATCATTGAGTTTATGAAATTATCTTCATAATGACAGTTGGTTATAAATTGGAATACTGTTTAACTTCCGAATTGAGCATGATGATATAGATAATTCAATCGGGATCTTAGACATATTGGTCATATGCATTATACCATATGTTTTTAATGTAGTGTCACCTTAGCTTGACCAGATTAGGTCACAATCACATGTAAAGGAAATCACATCTATTTTGTTAAAGAAGACCACCATAATGTACTTTCGAAGTAAAGCACCAACAATTTAAATTTTCTTGGAGTTGATCCAATTTGAGCACTTCTGTCCAGTATCATTCTCTAAGTATATTGAAATGTATTTTGTAGAGAAAAAGGTCAGTTTCTCTCTCATCGTTATCACCATTGCTAACTAGATTAAACTAATTTATTATTGCCAACATGGGTTCATCTGTTCTTTTGATTTCTTTATTTCTATTTCGATCTTCAGTAATGATGATTGATTTTAAAATTAATTAAGGATAAATATGGGTAGATAATTTTTTTTCAATATATATTTTGCTAGAACTATTAGTACTGACGGTATTAGGTGTTACCGATTAGTTTATATGTAATTGAATCACCTAAATACCAAATAAAAACAATTGAATCTTAAAATCTACAACAAGCGTAAGTACTGGTGACAAAGGAAAAAATTTTTAAGCTAAGTCATAATATTAAAGCCCAAAACAATAATTACAACTAATTACCCAAGGGGCTCGAAGGCCCCAGACAAAATGGTGACAAAGCCAATTACAATTACAATGTATACTTGGGTATTTTTTATTATGCGTTCACAAAATATACGGCTTATGAATGCATAAACAAAGAAAGATAAAGGAAATATTGAGTTACCTTCGCAATATAAGTTGTAGACTAAAAGCTGATATAAAATACAGATTTAAGCAACAATGGGAGGTTGAGCCGGGGCTGTAAGGCATGGTCTTCATATCAACTGACCATGCCGGCAGTGGAGTGATTAAAACTAGAAAAATTCAAAACAGAAGTGATAAAGACCATGCCGGAATTGATGAAGACCATATGCCGGAACATGGTACCGGCATGGTTTTCATCAATTCCGGCATGGTCATCATCACTTTCAGCATGATCTTCATCACTTCCGAATAAAAAAAAATCGTTTCTAAAGTGAGGAGAAAAGAATTTGATATAGAGTGGGGAGAGTTTAGAATTTGAAAGAGAATGGGGAATATTTGGGTTTCAAAACTCTACCCCTAAATAAGATTAATGAGAAGTGGAGATGGAAATGGGGATATGATTATTTTTTTTGATTTTAAGTTTTTGATTTTTATTTTGTGGGAAGGGTATTTTAGTATTTTCATAACCAAAAATAAACCCTTAACACATACCATGGGTTGGGGGAAGTAATTCATATCCCCCAATTAGTTTTCATATCCCCCAATTGCGCGTTCTTTTTTTATAAGCTTTCCAACGAGATAAAATTTGTAAAATTCTAAGGCATGAATTTTTTAGATATGTTATATTAAAGTTTGTTTTCCAATTATTCCCCCTAAAAGATAAGATACATAAGGAGTTACAGTTTTTGGACTAAAAGGGAGAGACATTTTTGGTTTTTCAGGTGCACACTACAAAAAAGAAATCCAATATTTTTGTGTCAATTGATGACTCCCATTTCACAATCGTGCACCTACTACTTTGATAACTCCTTCAACTGTTGACACAACTTACGCATTTCCCGTCGTGGATGAATCCACGTGTTATAGGATGCCAGAACAAAAACCTAGTTGTTATCCCCCAATTTGACGTAATTGATGTCTCACGAATCGTGGAGTCTGCATGACATACATGTATCTAGTTTGTTAGTTGTTGACTGATTAGGAAATGAGCCTAGGTTTTGTTGAATCAAGCATGTTTGACAAATGCTTAATAATTCATGAACATTAATGTTGCTCGTCTGAGCAAATGTTGTAAATTCAACAAGTTGTTGAATATTGATGAGTTACTGAATATATGTGGATTATTCGAGCAACTGAGCAAGTATTGCTCGATTCGACGAAATACTGATAAATTACTAAATATTGATAGTTGGGTCAATATTCGAGCAACTGAGCAAGTATTGCTCAATTTGACGTGCAATTGAGCAAGTATTGCTCAATTCGACAAATTACTGATAAAATTACTAAATATTGATAGTTGGATCAATATTTGAGTAAATGAGCAAAGTCGCTCAATTCGACGAAATATTTATTGGTGACGTGACCCAGTATATAAAAATATTGGTAGATTACCAGATATTATCTGATTAATACGTGGATCAATATATAAATTTATTTGGTGTTTGAACTTGCTCGGAATAATAATTTGTTGAGCGTTTGTTCAAAAACCCTAATTTTGATGAATTGCTTATTATTCGACGAATTACTGAAAATAGGTCATGAGCAAAAGAGGGACCGACCCCACGTGACCATGGACATCCATGTAATTCCCAATTGCTCGAGTGAGCGTGTACCAGGGTTCTCAGTTGGAGAGTTGGTGAAGGAATGATGATTAAGTGCCAGTTTCATCATTTATTGAATTACTGCAGGGTTCAACATTAGGTGATGAAACCTAGGTATGAAAGATGGGACCGACCAAGAGAGAATGGGGCCAACTTTTGGTGGTCACGGGACTAGATGTTGTCCGTTTGAGCAATCCCCAGGTTGGTTGGAGAGAGTTTGGGCCCAATACGAGCAATTCAACAAATTAGGTCAGAATTATGAAAACATGTGGGACGGGATTTGTGAAAACCCTGGGAATAATCCTGGTCGGTCATTAGGGAATGTGCGTGTTTCCATGGTATCCATGTCCCCCGTACTGAGAGTTTCAGTATTTTCTGATGTGCGTTCGAGCAACATTGTGAATTTTCAGAAGAGTTTCATCTTGATTGAAATTCATGATTTTGTTGGAATGAGCATGTATGCTCAATTGATCAATATTTTGTAAATATTAAAATAAGAGTATTTTAACATCTAAATTTTCCGTGAGAGGCTAGCCGGTCACGTGACTATGTTGGCTCTTGAATTTCATGATTTGAGCAAAATTTGAGAAATTATGAAGAAATCATGATTTTTGCTCAAACCAAGGAGTTTCATGAATTCGAGGAAAATAATAATTATAAAAGACTAGGGATTGCAGGGTGTGGGACCGGCCACGTCTAGGGCATGGCTAGCCTGCCATGTTGTCTGGTCCCGCACTCCTTTCCCTATTTTATAATATTGTTTTCATGAATCCGTGATGTTATGAAGAATCCATGAGTTTTGTTGAAACGGAGGAGTTTCATGAGTTTAGGGAATAATAATTATAAAAAGCTAGGGATTGTGAGGTGTGGGACCGGCCACGGCTAGGGCATGACCGTCCGGCTATGTTTCCCAGTCCCGCACACCTTTCCCTATTTTATAATGTTATTATTTTTCACGAATTCGTGAAGTTATGACAAATCCGTGAATTTTGTTGAAACCGGGAAGTTTCGTGAAATTGGGGAATAATAATTATAATAGGCTAAGGATTGAAAGGTATGGGACCGACCACGACTAGGGTATGGCCGGCCGACCATGTTGCCCGATCCCACACACCTTTCCTTATTTTATAATATTATTATTTTTCATGAATCCGTGAAGTCATGGAGAATTCATGAATTTTGTAAAAACAAGAAAAGTTGCTAAAATCAAGGAGTTTTTTCATGAGTTCATGAAATAACAAAATAGGGCAAAATAATGAGAGAAGCATGGGGACCGGCCACGGCTAGGGCATGGCCGGACAGTTGGTGGGTTCGTCCCCTGGGCGCTCCTTATTATTATTTTATTAATATTTGTTATTTTCTCCTGTTTTGCGTAGGATTCCTCATCTATTCATGTTTTTGGATGCTCGTTCGTGCATCAGGGTGCTCAGTTGTGCATCATTGTCGAGTACACTTACACCATTTTTCGTGGGGCTTACTCAGGGATGGTCCAGATACCCGGTTGTTGAGTATTTATTGCTAATCCATGAAATTCAGTGTAACATAATTCATGAAATGAGACAATAAAATAAGTAGTTATTTATTATCAATTCATAGGATCAGCTGTGGATTCGACCATGAACTCGGAATAATAAAATAGGCATTATCATTCCATGGGATCGTGGATTCGACCATAGAAACGGAGTAATAAAATTATCTATTACCATTTCATGAGATTAGCAGTGAATTCGATCATGAAATCGGAGTAATGAGATAAATTGTTATTTCCATTCCATGGGATCAGGCCGTGGATTCGACCATAGAATCGGAGCAACTGTTATTGCCATTCCATGGGATTAGGCCGTGGATTCGACCATGGAATAGGAGCAACTGTTATTTCCATTCCATGGGATCAGGTTGTGGATTAGAGCAATTGTTATTGCCATTCCATGGGATCAGACTGTGGATTCGACCATGGAATAGGAGCAATAATAGATTATTCTGGGAATTCAGTAGTGAATGTCACGGCATAATTAATCTATGTGCATAGTCAGGAGACGGCTAATCCTGAGGGTGCTCTCAGACTCTACGGAGAACACCCGAGTCTATACACGTCGCTCTACATATTCAAGATCAGTGAGTGTCATTGTCCTGAAGGCGTTGTTGCTCTCAATCTGACAGAGAACTGCCCAATCGTTCTTCTATGTAGAGGGGGGTCGATCTCATGTAGTCAGGGAACAGTGAGTATCACCGACTTCCTGAAGACGTTAAGCCCTCTCAACAAACAATTATGTAGGAGGACCTCCCAATTTTATTATTCTACATAGAGGGCACAATGAAATGCCAGGGATCGAATGCTCAGCTAGTGGAGGCTTTTCGAAATACATATTCATCATGGCTTCATAAAATATGAATCGTCACATGCCTGAAGCCGTATCAGAAACATGCAGTATCATGATTTTACGGTTTTGACCTTTGTTGAAAATCCACCATCAACACCAACCATCCTCCTTTTGTCTCTCCTCCGTATTTTCAAAAGTCTCCTTAAGCATCTTCAATTTGATGGTCTTTGTCCTACTTCGCTTAAATACATAGAAGCTTTCCAAAGAAGTTTTGTAATTCCAGCCAAACAGCTTGTTAGTCAGAGCGTGTAACTTCGACCATTCTAGGTCCAGACACTTATATCCTTCCGCAACTGATTTTCTCGTAACCCATAAGCCTAGAATGTTCTGATGGTGGGTTTGGACGTAGAACTTTAAAGATGGGATTCATGGGTCCATGGGATTTGGTGGAATTATGTTTCCCTCGCTACATTTGGTTGCCCAAATCCCTGTAATTATGTTTCCAACGAGATTCACTTTTCCAGCAAATCCTCCATATGGAGTCCGACCCCTCCTCCCTAAGATTTGCTAGGAAACTTATCAGGGGATTTATGGACCCACCTTTTTTTAGTCCAAATCCCATATATATACAATTTCTAGCTTCTTAGGGCAATGTCAAACAATACATGGACTTTAACACAAGAAATTTTTATGAATCCCATCAATCTACCAAACATACGAGGGATTTACATGAATCCCCGAATTTGTAATCCCGTGGGATCACAAATTCCTGGAAATTTTAAATTCTGCAACCAAACCCACCATGAGCATCATCATGGATCAAGGTTATTTCCCCAAACGGGAAGTGCATTGTATCAGTTTCACCATGATACCTCTCGACGAAGCAATTGACTGTCACGGAATCATACTTCACATTCCTTATCCAAATCCCAATGAGTCGCGGCTTGATGTCGGCAAACACTCACAACCTTCTTATGATCCTATAATTAGGAGACAATACAATTAGGTGATTTTACATAAATACAAAAAAATACATATGCACACAAAAAAATTCTTACATATGTTTGATAGATAGTACGGACCCACGTGTCCTTGTAGCCAAGTAGTATTCTCGGATCGCCTTCTTCACCCCAATATTTTCCACCACCAAGGTCAGGTAACATGTCATTAGAATGAGGAAGGTGTGAACCTTTTACTTTGACTACTTTATTCCTCTCTTGATCTCCTTCTACCGGTTGTTCCCCTTCACCTTCACCTTCTTTCGTTTGTTGACTTGGCCCAACGTCTTCATATAAAACTTCGCTTTGGGTTGCTAATTGACTTAGGATCAACCTCATTATCTTCCTCCTCGTCTTCTTCTTCATCGTGCTCAACTGTTCCAGTAGGTTCACGGATTACGAGTTTTCTACGGTCCCCACTACTCTCCCAATTATTCCCTCTTGTAGAGCCTTCCCCCAAACTCTCTCTGCGACCAAGTTCTTTCCCTCGAGGAGGTGGAGACTCGGGAGTACCAAGAGCATTCTTCTTTCTTTTCTTAATGCCAGCATCTTTAGCTTTTCCATTCTTAGCTTCCTTGGCTTTAGCCTATATCAAAAGACACACGAAATAAATATAAGACAACTCACAATCCTATCTGATGCCGGCATAGAGATGTTGAATAACGACATGGAATCATATGTGCTGGCATTGTCTCACGTAATAGCGTTTATGCCGAGACCAAAAAACGACATTGTAATTTAAAAATAAACTATGCTGGGATATGAAGCCTGCATTGTTGAGAAAATGTCGACAATGCCGGTAGTCTTAGGAAATTCCTAGGTTATTCATGTATACCAAAAGAGCACTGCCGGCATAGACGTAAAAATTCAAAACAATGCCGTAACAAAATGCCGGCGTGGTATTCAACTTAAAATCAATGTCGGGAATCAACATTCAGTTTGAAGTGATTTTACTTTTTTAACTGGCATAGTATTCATACTTAATTCAATGCCGAAACTCAATACCGGCATGGTATTCATACTAAATTCGATGCCGGAACTCATTACCGGCATTGTATTCATACTAATTTCAATGCCGGAATTGACTGTAACTCAACTGTTGGAGTTAGGGTTTGCGATTCTAACCTAAACCCACTGCCTTAAATCGATTAAAACACTCATACAATAGTTCAAAATCACTTACCTTCTCATAGAAGTCATTTTTTCGGGAGTTTGATGATCTGAATCCTCTTCTTCTTCTTCAAGAGCAATTCGATTGATCATTTCTTCTTGTTTTTGTTGAGCTATTGATTTTGATTTTGATTGCGGATTGGGATTGGGTTTCTTTCGTGGCGGCATGGTTATAGATTCGGGTAATCGACGAAGAAATTTTTGAATCGACGATGAAGAAAAAAAAATCAAAACCCTAACCTAAGAAGAGTGTCGAAACTGAATGAATGGGGGATACTGATTTTGGTATGTTGATTTTTAGTTTTACGTTTTTATTTTGTGGGAAGCATAGTATAATCTTTTCATATTGTTTTTAATTAACCCAAAGGGTATTTTAGTATTTCCATCCCCAAAAAACACCCCTTAGTAGAAACTATTGGTTGGAGAAAGTAATTTATATCTCCCAATTAATAAAAGTATCCCCAATTGCGCATTCTTTTTTATTAAGTAATCCATTCTTGGGAATTCAATTTTAGGAATCAGATCACCCCATAATCCAATTCTTGGGATATGAAAATCTTGAACCTAATGCGCTGTTAATTTTATCTGGAAGGAAGCTTGACCAGACTCACATTCCTCTACTTAAGATGGAAGCATGACCAGACTCACATTCCTCCACTTAAAGATGAATGTTGCTGTTACTGATTCTCAAAGTAATGCTAACACATCTCGTTGTCTTTCTTTAACAAGATAAAGATCACAAAATGAAATTTAGCCTTCCCCTTAAGGGCCGTCATAGTTTCTATTCAAATTTTCATTGGAATATATGGCTGTGCAGTAAGCAATTGGACAAGAGAAAGTCAGTTGGTAATTTGATTCAGGTGAACATGTTTTCGAGGCATTATACTAGCGAAACTTGCAACATTTTCTATCGAACTTCGTCAAAAAGTTTAAATTAGTCTACCCTTGCATTTAGACATTTAGTGCCTTGATCATTCCACGTCGCCACACTGCTGTCTCCATGTCGAATTTCAGTTCCCATGCAGGCCAGTAATGAAGATCCTGCTTGAGGCTGTACACTTTAGAAGTCCCATTTAAGAGCACCGCTCTGACACGAACAAACTCCCCGTGCTCCAGCCCCTGTATGTTAGTATTAAAGTTACACAACTAAGAACATCTCATGTAAAAGTGGAAAAATAGAAATAAATAAGTATAGGATCTGTTCATAAGGAAAATAAACACCAATCTAGATTCGTACTCGACAAACGGAATCCTGGAGATTAAGTCGTGGTTAATACTTTTTGCAGTTGTTTTCTCAAACTGTTTAATAAAGGGGGCAGATATAAGGGACCAGGAGAAGAGTTTGGATAAGCGTCAATTAATTCTACATGCACATGAAGTCGAAATACATATTTCTGTGAAGTTGGTATGGATTTTGTAGATATCATATGCAGGATAGTAAACCAAAACGCACCTTTAACACTCCGACAAAAGAATCCAGATCAGGAGTGAGTTTCTCATTGACTTCAACTATCCACTTCCTGGCCTCGAGACCATATGTACGTGCTGGACTTCCACCAGAACTTCTGCAGAAAGAGGTGACAGTTTATTAGAAAAGGTAACAAAGCCTTACAGTTTGACTAATAGAACCGACAAAATTAAGACGGGACAACTCTTACCTAGACACATATACACATCCCCCTTCTTCGGGAAGAAATCCAAGTGCACGAACAGCGGGGTGAGGTTCCTGAACAATACACCCACACCAGCTCACTATTCGCGTGGTGCCGTTGCCATCTCTTACATCGGTCCCCACAATAACCTCCTTTACTTGTCCCTGCAAGAAAATAGAAGCAAATTTATAAATAACTCATTTAACTATTCTTGCCTTGCCCTTACTCAAATAAGGAAAAGCATACAATCAGAAGATGGAGGCAGGACCAGCTTAAGTGTTTTACTCTTATTTGTGTTAAAATACATATGGCACAGCAGAAAATCCAGCTACTCACCTTCCGGAAAATCGTCATACTAAGTGTGTTGTGGCCCTCCTCAGATACATCCAATCCCTGGCAAGCCTTTTCAACGTCCCGGAAACATGTGACGAGCTCTTTGTTAATTGCTAGGATCATGTCATTAGTTTCTAACTTTTTTGCAGCTTCTGATCCAGCTAAACAACCTTTAACACGTAAAACTTGACGCCTTATTGGATCTTTTTTTACAAGAGCCTGTAAACATAAAGGGTTGTCGCAGACGCACAAATAATTAAGTGAGCCAAAAAAGCATGTACAACTAGGCGACAATGTAATCTAAGAAAGCAATTCAAGTGAGCTCCTGCACAAAGATTAATCTGGCTCCGGGAAATGATAAACCGATTGATGCGCCGCCTTATTCATGTACTTTTCCCAACTCCTGACACTTAGGTAAGGACGAAATACCAAGGAAAAAGATATCAAGAAGAAGATCCTTACTTGGATCCAACAGTCACTCAATCCAAAACTTCTAGCTTCGGAAGGTAAAATCCCGTGGAGTGCAGCATCTAAAATTCTAAGAAGAGGCATTGGCCTTGGGATGCCATTTATGAATCGAAGTTTTCCCCCTTCACCATGAAGAATATTGGCAAGAACTTCATTGACTGCATAGATTGGAATTCCTCGCACACCGAACTTCATCTGCACCAAAATGCTTACATTACAAAGTTGTTGCTAAAGAAGAAAAACGATCATAAGATTAGGGAAGAAAAAGAAACCAATAAAACTAACCTGAGAAAATCTTCCCCAAATTGCTTGAACAAATCCACGCTCATCAGCGAGCACACCCGAAAATGACCCACCAAAAGCTAAGCCAAAACAAAATATGGAAGTAGTCAGTAACATAAAATGCATGAGATCTTATATGGTTAGGACCTAGTCAATGAGGTACTAAGTTTGAAAAGTACAAGTATCAAGTTCAATCACTTCCATATTGGTTGCCATGTACGCTGGCCAATCTTTATACTGGGACTCCTGCAAAGCAGCACAAGGATCAACAACATTTGATTTCCTTGATTTCGCTTGCAAGCTTTTGGTCAAACCCACAAGGAACACTGAGTCGCCTCGCAGTAGAGCAGGTTCTGTCACCGGGATGAAAAAAGAGCACACAGATGATACGTTAGAGATAAACATACTTAAGTTATTATGTGCTGCTACGCATACTTATATGAACATGGTCCAAATTTCAGTTGTCTGTAATATTTTTGTCTTGCCTCGACGTATTTCTACTTCTATTAGGCACATACTAGCAAAGCTCAATTTGGCAACCTATCTTCAAAGTCCAAACAACTACTAGGTCGATAGAAGTTTACTTGATGCCAAGGGAATAATCACAGCAGCGTTGTTAAAGATTTGTAACACATTTAGCTGACCAACAGTTTCATGCCTAAATAAATTAAGCACTGAGCAGTTTAATTTCAAAGGTAGCACATTTATATTAACATCATCTAGATATAGTAGGCAGAGAATCTAAGCTACACCATCTTGCATTAGTTGTCTTTTACCAATTCCAATCTATACTCAGTGAGACATATTTAACCGACCAATAGACAATAAATTATTGGGCTTTGAGGACAAACTCAAATTACCAGATAAAAGTTTAGCAGGGCGAACAACTGAGGCCCCTGCAACACCTAGGGAAGAAGGATCATATGCAATGAAAGCATAATTGTGAACAGGGTGGAGGAAAACAACCTGCACCAGAAAAGGTGAATCATGATCGTGACTAGTGGTACCAGATTCAATACCATTATTTCAGCAACAAATTACCTCTCCAGGAATTTTCATATGAGATGCAGCAAATGAGAGCATCACATCGCAGCAAGAAACGACAACTGTATATTTGTCAACAACAACCAAACCCATGCTTTGGGAATGATATACAATAACACCAGTTCCGAGAAATTCTTGTGAGTATACCCCATCAACCTGACACGATGGTGGAACATGAACCTGCAAATTTAGTATTCTACCCGAATCAGCGCATTGCCACGTAATAAGCACAATTATATAACAGAAGAATATTAGCTAATCACATCCAAAGTTTGTAATTTATCATCATAACATCACATAACATGTGATATACACAAAGGAAGAGAAAAATCAAGAACAAGGAAACACTTGTATGTAGATTACAGTATCTAAGTTTCTTTTTTTGAAGCATAACTACATTAAGAAAACGCCTCAGTAATATCCATTAATTTCATGTGAAATGTATATCTATCCAGATATAGGTGCGATGGATACTACGTAGTGTTCGTTGGATATTCACTTTAAGGTGAGTGACCCTGTATTCGTGAGAAAAGAATATGATGGATACGGGTGACATGAATCAGATAAACAAGATAAAGGAGATGATAACTGTCTACTTTCCAGAATAATGTAACTGTCTTACCTCACACAAGACAAGTGTGGGCTCTAATACTCGTTCAACAACTGAAGCATTAGCTGTTGTACCTCCTTGATCACCTAATTTCCCAGTGTCGTTTAAGTATCTGATGTCTGTCAACCTTTCCTCTGCAGGTTCGCATATGGTGTGGTCCGTTAACACAATGTCCTTAATAGATGCATCATCATCCAGATGTTGATTCTTTGTTCCAGATGGCGGGTGATTTCTGTAGCAGTGGTTTGAAGATAATAACTTTGACTTGTGAGGCAATGCAGGCCTTGTTGTCCATAAGCCAGTAATATCATTGCGAGTATATATCTGAGGAGGGCCATACCACTCATGACAGTCAACTGTGACTAAGACAGACTGCAAAATCCGGGAAACATAACTGAAAAAGTAAGACTTTAGCTCATGAGCAATCATAAAAAATAGTCGAATCATTACCAAATGCCTATACCATATAAACAGAAAGTACTTCCACTCAAGAAATCATGACTGAATTATAAGGACCCTCTCATTAAATGCTTTCATGCGTAATAACACATTAGGTTGGAGATTAAAACACATGCCCACATAAGTAAGTGGTTCATAAATATACATCCTTGCGGTACTACGGCATGTACCTTGCTGTGAAAGCGATCTGAGTGGCTTATATATTCCAAAGCTACTTGAGCACCCCTAGTCAGCTCAGATAACACCGCTATTAGGTCATCCAGCTGCAATATCTCTTTCCCTGCAAATTTCTCAATTATGGCATGGCAAGGAACAGACGCTCTGGAAAGCATGTATCTGAAATTTTGAAATGCTACAATCAATGAAACTATTAGAAACAATAAGATAAACTGCTAGAAACAGTTATATACCAATGTGACTGCAGTATGTTGGTAATATACAAAATTGATATTAGGCATAAAATTAGAACTTCTAGAAAGTAGGAACACATTTTGTTTCTAGATTTCTCTGTGGCAGGTGAAAAACAAACTAACGAGTTACAAAGATAATACTAGATTAGTTTGAAAAATTAACAAATAGTTAGAAAGATAATACTAAATTAGTTTGTTAACTGGTACTGCAACAGATTTCATCAACACTATAAACTTTCAAAATAGGGCAGAGGAGATGTAGATAACTTTAATAAATTAAATTAAAGCAGACATACCCTGGTTTAGCAACATACACAACACCACATTTGAAATGGAAATTTCTAGCCTGAAGTAAGAACAAGAACATAGAGGAATTAAAAAGCTTATAAAATGAGATTACATATGAACCATGATGCAACACTCCAATTAAACTCTGGTGTTGAGAGCTACAACTTATCTAGCTACGAAATAAGTGGAAAGTTTTCTACTATGTGCACTTTAATATGATCCCAGTAGGACAATACCACACAACTCTTTTTTTTTTATTATTATAAATTGAAACTCACCTGTTGGTAGGAAAGAGCATGGATTACTGCATCACTTACTTCCAAGAAGGAATTCGGGGTTATGGAATGCAAATCTTGAACCTAGACAGCATACACAAAAACACATCAAAGACACTTGGCACGGAGTCATGTACTTTTTAATCAAATAGTCACATTACAAATTTTATGCATTTCACATATCAAATATTTATGGGCAAATAGGACTTTTGGATAGTATTGTTTGGTATTAACGAATGCAGATGTCCAATTTGAATTTTATGTGTAAAAAGCTCAAAATCTAACTAAAAAGTAAATGTGCTAAAGTACAACTGAACAAGCAAGGAAGCACTTCTGCCAAATTACCAATATATTTACAGTTAGGGAAATGTCACCCCTCTGAATAAACAAATCGATCCTCTGGCCCACGCTATCATCAAGTACAGTCTCCAAATTCAGAAATCGAGTGATAACCTGTACCGGAATAAATATGTATCAAAACAAACATGATTCTTAAAATAATGGCAAGCTTGGACTATGTTGCTTTACAATTCTGAGTTTCTTATGTTACTATTTCTAATCACACAATTAAAACCGTCTAAGTTACAAATGCGATACTAGTGGTTTGAATGATTAAATGAGATTTATGTTTCAGCATTACCTCTCCATTCACTCGAACAAGAATATCACCCGGCTGCAACTGTTTATGGGCTGGGCCATCTGGTACCTGGAGTATATAATCACATCACCTTAGAAACAAAATCTCATCATTAAGTATGCCAAGTTAATTAGGTAACTAAAATCATATGCGCAAAGTCAAATATGAAGTCCTCACCAAAGAATCAACAACAAGCATTCCTGTCTCACCAGCTGGTGACACATGCCTAACCATCTAGTCAAGCAAGGGCAGAATTAAGTAAGTTTGCCTGAACAAGAAAAACTGCAGAAAACTCCACTCGTGTTTAATTACTACTAAAATTCAAACTACCTAAAGCATTCAACAACAAGTAGAAAGCACAAAACAAAATCAACGAAAAGAAAAGAACGAAAGGCACCTGTTCTGTTTCACTTTTGAGTCCTAGTTTGCGTGTCTCATTAAAACCTTTACGAAGAAAAGTTGCCTAAAAATTAAATTAGAAAACAATTGCTTCAGTAAGAAAGAATAGTATACTGAATTGTCCTTTCTTTCTTCCGATGAAGTAAGCAAATCATTTGCAAAAATGATTTCCCAGTCCAGACATACAACAATGTAAAACTATTCATAAATGCAGTAACCAGGGACGTGGTGATTGAAGTTCAACCGACTAACCTGAAGTGTACCTCGAGGAATAGTCACAGCCTCCCATCCACATCGAGACGAGTCTTTACTCTTCTGGATAAAATTTAATGCCCTGACAACCTGTTATGTAAAAAAAAAAATATGATTGAAATGCATGAGCACAACAAGCTAACTCTTATTGTCATATAGCTATAACATCCCTAGCTATAATTTATACAGAACTTCTGAGACCTTTTATCACCAATTGTCAATAACACAAGATGTACAGGGCCTCGTTATACTTTTTTTTTTTTTCTCTTCCAATAGAAATCTTGCGCTCTAAGAACTAATGAATAATCCAATTACAAAACCATAAATGTTCAGGAGGCAACTTCATATATCAAGCCAAAAGTAGTTCAAGATAAACAAGCAGCAAACTACGTTTCATTTACCACAAAGCTGGAATATGATAAAACAAACTTCAAACATACTCGCTCTAATGGAAGAAAATATGCTCTAAGAGATTCGTCCAGACTTCCTCCAGCGTTCATAGCCACTGCTCTTCCTTGCCAATCCACGACCGGGGAACCGCTTGAGCCGCCCTTTGTCCCAGATGCAGCCTGTAAAGTAAAGAGAGAAACAACCAAATCATAATGACAGATAAGCAAAATTTCATCCCGGCAAATAATGGGTCTTGACAAGTCCTAAAACCATACTGCAATGCGTAAGTCTTAAATATTAAGCCGCTTACTTGCATGTAAAACGTGTTGAAGTCATTGTAACCATCACTGCACAAAAGTACAACGTCCACAACATGTTAAAAATATATAATACAGCTTTTTCTAACTACAAATTTCAGTTATCAACACAGCAACTATAACAACGAACCACATACTTTGTGTACACAGGTGAATTCCTATCCAAACGAGCTATTGTTCCTGCCAAAATTGAAACCTGAAAATGTCTTAAATTACTCATCAACAGATTGCTAAATTGGTTATATACGCAGCATATAACTTCTGTAACGAAAAGGTGTTGTGTAGAAATCTCTTGTGCAGACTATAAGCAGTTGCAACAATGTGCAAGGCCCAACAAAAAGATAGAAGCAAGTAAACAAAGAAATAGAGGATAAACTACAATATAACAACATTCAACTTTCTCTCCCAACTTGTTAACATGCAACTGCTGCTAATCTTCTTTTATACCTAATTTTTCCAAAGCTTACTTTCCTGTAGTCCAAAGTTCCAAAAATGTAGCTCACTCTCCCTAGTGATGCACACAAGAAATAGACAGATGCACTGACTTAGAATGAGTACCTGTTCACCTTTATCATTACCCACCACCCTAATCTCTAGTCCTACAGAAGCAACTTCAGGTGCTAGAGGAATCTCCTCGTAGCTCAGAAATTGCACCGCTCCAGGATCATATCGAAAGAAACCAAAATCATGGACCTAAGAGAAAAATTATCTGCATTAGTCTGATGCAATGAAAACTTGGTCTCTCATACATACATAGTTCCTCTCACTGATAAGAAAGTTTACAAAACTAGAAAACTGTAATAACAGTTAGAATGATAAGACAACTCCTCACCGGATCTCTATAAAGAGGAAAAACTGGAATCTCTTCCATATTATTAAACATAGCTTCAGCAACAACAGGGCCTACAATTACAAACAGAAACACCATAATCCAATAAACAAGCTACGAAACAACATCAATGCAGGAAGATCAAATCTTAAGTAAAAATCGAAAACGAAAACCAAGTAGTACCAGGTTGCACAACATGACGATTAGTAAGTATAATTCCTCGTTTCTTATCAACAATAAACCCTGTTGATGAACCCGAACCCTCATATTCAGTATCAAATGCTTTACAAGTTACAACTCTTAAAGCCACCACAGCTGGTATTACTTTAGCTAACGTTGTTCTCCAATTATCAGCACTTGCAGGAGCAGATGTCAAAATTTCTTTCCCCATTTACTTCTCTGAGTGCGCAATTCAAAGAAAAACAATTCCAATTAGGTTTAAATCAAAAAAGAATTGAAGTTAGAACACTTTTGAAGCTTAAAGAGAAGGGGTGTATCATTCATGAGAGTTACAAGTTTATAACAACTGTTGTGGGTGAGTTTTTCATGTATAGTTTCGTACAAGTGCAAGCAAAGCAGCCAAGCATCCATTTTCAGCAAAGATTCTTCTGCTGCCCCAACAAAAATTCAATTCTGCAATAAATAGAGACAGAAATTTGGTTTTGGTAACAGAATCGATTGACAACGACATGAGAAGACCACCACCACCAGTAAGTAAGGCATTGGTTGTTGTAGTGGACATATTGATTTGTTGATGGTGATACTTAGTTGATGAAAAAGAGAGGAGGATGCAGGAAATTTGTTGAATTGATTTTCCCTCCCCCTATCGATTTTCCTTTTATAGACCAATTTTGTTCCGTTGCCGGGATTTGAACCCGGGTCCTCTACTAGCCTGTTTTAGAAACTGAATGTGACACTGTGTTTGCTAGTGACGCGGTGAAGCTGGTGATGTAACCCAGTAGTAGTGGGATCCATCGTCACAGGCCATATATATACTAGTGGTAGACAGTTATACCAGACGGTCAAAAGGGTAGTTTTAGAAATATTGTTTTCTTTAATAATATATAAGTGGAGTGTGCGTGTGATGCACGTCGTCGAATTTTAGGTGTTACGCAATTAACAATGGCCTGAAAATTTTCATAACATTCTATACCCAAAAACCAATGTTAGTGTTTATTTATTTTAACTATGGGTTTTCCAATTTATAAATTTTTATGATCTTTAGACCATCTCCAACACTGGGTGCTAAAAATCCCACGTTGCATTTTTATTTATATCCTTATTTAAGAGGTTTTATGTATGTGGGAAAAATAACAATGTCTTATTTATGAACCGTCTCCAATAGTGTGGGGTCTTATTTTGAGGATTTGTTTTTTTTTTATAAAGAATAAAATGATCTCTTTTTTCTTGTTGGTTTCGAACCATTTATTTAGAGATAATAATTAAAAAAGAATGTTAAAAAGATGACATGCATGTCATCTAGAAGGTCTAGATAAGACGTTCTCTAAGACCTTCATATCTATTTTGGAACCCCTCCTACTTTGTAAAACTTATTGTTGGAGATAGATTTAATTTAATGGGGGTCTAAAATCCTATGTGTTATAAGAATAGGCGAATAGTCTTGTGTGTATAGTCTTCTTGAACTTAATGTTACGAACATAGTTTATGAACTATTACAACACCAAAGGTGTCACTATCTATGTAAAACAATGATATTGATGGAATTGTCTTCAAAATTCTTCAGTGATCACTTTGGATATATAAAAACTCCAACAAAACAAATTGTTATACAAAAACCCCATTTAACATAAACCTGTCTCCACTTTCATGTGACCCATTGATCTCATCTTAACTTCTATATTACCCTTCTAGTTTAAATCACACCAATAAAAATTAAAATCAACCCCGCCTTTAATTTTTAATTATATTATCACCAACAACAACACACAACCACTTCCCAAAATAGTGCAAATTTTTGTTTTACTTCGCAAGGTCTTATTTTGAGGATTTGTTCCCTTTCTTAATTTTTTTTTTTATAAAGAATAAAATGATCTCTTGGTGGGTTGGTATTTTTTTAACTGATGGAATATGGTAGAGAAGTGTATTGTTTTGATGTGGTGAGCTGTATAAACCATTTCCGAGTTTTGTGGTGGTGCTAGTTTGCATGGAAAAGAGATAATAATTAAAAAAGAATGTTAAAAAGATGACCACCTTCTTATATCTATTTTGTTTCTTCTTTGAACCCTCCTACTTTGTAAAACTTATTGTTGGAGATAGATTTAATTTAATGGGGGTCTAAAATCCTATGTGTTATAAGAATAGTATCAAGGGAACTTCCATTTTTGTCTTCAAAATTCATAAATCCGATACAATTCATCACCAATAGTTACAACACCAAAAGGTGTCACTATCTAAAGAGACACAAAGATACGTGGTTCACAATGTGATCTAAAACTAAGCGTATGTGATTACATGATTTTACAATTGAAACATTAATGAAAACAAATTTTTGTTCACAAAAACTTCTCCCCATTTAACATAAAAATGTCCTTCTGTCAAAATATATTACCCTTCTAGTTATTCGCCTCCTACAATAATAATTAAATGTTAAAGATGACATGCACCAATAAAAATCTAAAATCAACCCCTTTGTAACCTTTAATTTTTACAACACCAAATTATATTATCAAAATCCAACAAAACAAATTGTTCACAAAAACCCCATTTAACATAAACTGTCTATATTACCCTTCTAGTTTAAATCACACCAATAAAAACTAAAATCAACCCCACCTTTAATTTTTAATTATATTATCACCAACAACAACACACAATCACCGACCACCACTTGCCGCCGACCACCACCACCAGCAGCACCACCACCACCGCTACCACCACCACCACCACCGTCGCCGCCAATCGCCACCGAGCCATCACCACCGCTGCCGCCAACCACCACCACCACCGCAAACCACCACCATCACCAACCAACACCGCCGCCGCCACCACCACCACACCACCACCACCGTCGCTGCCAACCACCACCGAGCCACCACCACCGACAATCACCACCGCCGCCAACCACCACCACCGCCGCCAACTACCACCGCCGACGAAGACCACCACCTTCGTCGAGCAACACCACCATTATCACTGACGACCACCACCACAAACAATTAATTTCATTGACCAATATTCAACAAAATGAGAAAAAAAATGATAAAACCAAAATTGGTTTCACCAAAATTAGATGAAACCGAAAATGGTTTCATCATTTTTCACATATTGTCATTTCACCAACACAAACTTCAATGATGAAACCAAACACACCGACTTCCAAGTCAGACCGAATAAACTAGAAAAAAAAAAGTGAAGCCAAAATTTGGTTTCATCATAAAAGAAACACAATAAGATAAAACCTACCACCACCGTCAACTGCACCACCCCCATCGTCGCCACAACCACAACCACCACTACTATTACCTCCTCAACTAAAACTAGTTTGAAAAAAAAACAATCCACCCGTGTCTCACCATCAAAGATCGGTTTCATACATATCAATATTCAACAAATGAAAAAAATACGATGAAACCTAATTAGGTTTCATCATTTTTCTACATATTGTCATTTCACCAACACAACTTCAATGATGAAACCAAACCAAAATAAACTAGGAAAAAATCAGGTCGAATAAAACTAGGCAAAAATCAGGTGAAACCAAATTTTGGTTTCATCATAAACTTACTGTTTTCACCAACAAAAACTGTCAGAATTTGATGAAACTAATTTTGGTTTCAACATAAATATGTCATTTCCCCAACACAATATTGATTTCAATGATTAAGATGTATCATAAATATGTCATTTCCCCAACCAAAACCAACATAATTTCCAACAAACAAAAATCCCTATCCAATTCGAAAATCATATCGATAGTAGCACCACATACAGTCACAAAGTTAACTTTACTTCAAAAACACAATTTTGAGGGGAATAAAAACCTATTTTTCTGTTCTATCTAATGGTTGTGAACAATAGGCTTAGCATACTTCATTTAATGATAGACAGTTACAAAAACTAATAAAAACATCGTAATTGACCTTAGCATAGAACTCTGACTCCCTAGTATCCGTAGGATAGGAACAACTGTCTTCTTTGGAAGCTACTCAGGTGCCTCAATATTGTCATGTTTAAAAATATGATGTTGTTATTGTCATGTAGACTATACGTATCTCACATTATGGAAACAACCCATACATATATAACCTTCTGACATCTAATTTGGACGAGTCTCAGTATTACGGTAAATGACAAGGAATCATCAACAAATTGGTTTTGTCGACAAAAACTAGCAAAAATTATATGAAACCAATTTTGGTTCCATCATAAATAGATGAAACCATAGTTGGTTTCAGGATAAATAATTTCAGGAAAAAGAAACAAAAGCAACGAAGATATCACCACTACGTATTGATAAACTGTAGATGAATCTATTGCTAAAATTTATGGTTCATTTCTTCACCTGTAAACTGTACGAATATCATTTCTTCACCTGTAAGCTAGAAATCAAGTCACTCAAGTCGGCGTACCTTTTTTATTGAAGATTAAGCAACACTGCTTTGTCGAAGGATATTTCGGATTCCCAATATCTTCATAAATATTCTCTATCTGCAAGAACACGAGACACATGGAGTTTAAAGGCTACATTTTTTTTTGAAGCATGAATTTTATTAGAGAAGATTAAATTACAACTTGTCGTGGGTATGTGGTACCCACCGAGTCTTGAAAGAAAATGTGACTGATAAAAGAAGGGATTGCATGGTCCCAAATTTTGGTTGAGTAGTTTCCTGCTTGGCTTCCATCTGCTGCATGGTTTGCTAATTTGTCCGCTGCTTGATTTCCTTCCCTGTAGTTGTGTTGTATGGCGACTTGCGGGATTTTGCTAAGCCTACTTTTTATTTCTTCAATCATTACTGCTATGTGCCAAGGTGGTATAGTGGTTGATGTGATGAAACGCAGGAGGTTCTCTGAATCTGTTTCAAATAGAATTCTAGACCATTGTCTCTCTGTTGCTATTCTTGAAGCCAAGAGTAATGCCCAGGTTTCTGCAGTTAGGGAAGTGGTGATTCCCAGTGGTTGATCCATTGCAATTATCGTTCGTGCATCTGAGTCTCTATAGACGAATCCCCGCCCTTCAAATCCCGGTGGCCTCGGTGCTCCATCTGTGTTAATCTTTATCCAGTTGATGTTTGGAGTAGACCAGCCTACCGATATTGTTGTTTTCCTTCTATTCGTTGTTGGGTGGTTGAATGTTGGTGTATCTCCTGGTACGATTGGCGGTGAAGCGTGCAATGCTTCAAAATATTCTTGTTGTAATTTTTTTGCCCAGGCTAGGATTTCTTCCGAAGTTTTTTTTTTTTGTTGGTATACTAGATCATTTCTGGATAGCCATAGGGTCCATAATAGAAAACATAAGAAGGAGGTTATAGTTTTTGATGTTGATTGTTGCAGGATTTGAGATATGGTTGTTTGTGGGGTTAAGGTGAAGGTCGGGTTGGGGTTGGAGTTTGGTGTATTTGTAAGTTGATTGAATAAGTTGTTCCAGGAAGTAGTTGTTGTTGGGCAATGAATTAAAAGGTGGCTTGCTAATTCCGTATCAGTATTGCATCTTGGACATATGTCTGAGTTGGTCAAATGGATTTGATGAAATAGAGAGAAGGTTGGTAATCCTTCATTGATGGATTTCCACAAGAAAAGCCGAATTTTTGGTGGGCATGGTAAGGTCCACAAGAATTTGGTAGGTGGTAGAGGTGTGTGGGTTGGTTGACCGTGGGTTAGACATTTGTATCCAGAAGATGTAGTGTATTTTCCAGTTTTTGAGTGTGGCCAGACAATTTTATCTGGGGCGTTATTTTGAGGAAGGTGAATATTGATGATTTTTTGAATTATTGGGTTGGGAAAGGTGTTCAGTTTTTCATGATTCCAGGAATGGGAGATTGAGTTGATGATATCTGCTACCATTTGGATTGGGTAATAATGTGTTGGATCTTGATTTGGAGAGTGTGGAATCCAGTTAGCTTCTATTGGTGTTGATAACCCATTTCCAATTCGATGGAAAATTAAATTTTGCATGGTAGGGATAATTGATGCGAGTTGTCTCCATTGAGGGCTGGCAGAGGATGGAATGGAAATGTTTCCTTGTAGAATTGGTTGTTCATTAAAGTATTTTTCACTGAATAGACTTCCACATATAGAGTTCGGTTGTTCATGCAGGTTCCAAATTCTTTTCATGAGAAGGGCTTTATTATGATCAACGCTTTTCCTTATTCCTAATCCTCCTTCGGCTATTGGTTTTGTTGTTTTATCCCATCCTATGGGGTGGAGTTTTTGGTTGTTGAGTCATGTCCCCAGAAAAAATTTCTTGTTATACGATCTATTTGTTTGTGTATATTTATGGGTAGGTTTTGTGTTTGCATAATGTGATTTGAGGTTGGGGTTAGGGAGGTTTTGATGAGAACGAGTCTTCCTGCTGGCGTTAGGCATTTTGTCATCCATCCTTTTGCTTTTCTAGCTAATCTTTGTAGAAGGGTAGTGAAAGTTTGATTTGATGCTCTTCCATGTTTAAACTATATGCCTATATAGGTTGGAGGTTTTGAGGAGGTTGGCATATTAAAGAATTGTTGAAGATCATTTATTTTGATTGGGTCTAAATTAGGGTGATGGATGATTACTGATTTGGTAGTATTAATTACTTGCCCTGCCGAAGAACTATAAGCTTGGAGGAGGGTTTTGAGGTGTTGGTTACTCTGATCCGAAGCTTTATACGTGATCATAAGATCATCCGCATACATTAGATGAATTATGGGAGGTGCTTTTTGTGAAATGTTAAGTCCTGGAACTAATTTTTGGTTTTGAAGGTTTCCCAGGTTTGTAGAGAGTATTTCCGCACATATGATAAATATATAGGATGAAAGTGGGTCTCCTTGTCTAATACCTCTACTTGGTGAGATGTATCCATGGGGGGTACCATTTATTTTGATGGAGTAAGTAACTGTTGTGACGCACAACATAATGTAGTTTATAAAGGCAGATGGGAATCCAAGTTTTGTAAATGAAGTTTTGATAAAACCCCAATCTAGGCTGTCATAGGCTTTTTGGATGTCTAATTTTAGAGCTATTTTTGGATCTTTGGTGGGTTTTGAGGTTTTGATATTATGAAAGAGTTCCCCAGCAATCGCTATATTATCGTGAATTGATCTTTGAGGGACAAAAGCGCTCTGGAATGGGCTTATTATGAAGGGGAGAATGGGTCTAATTCGGTTGACTAATATTTTTGAGATGATTTTATATGTGATGTTACAGAGTCCTATTGGTCTATATTGTGAAGGTTTTGAGGGGTGTTCAACTTTAGGTATTAGTGTTATGTTTGTGTGATTCATGATGGGGTGCATATTAAGATTGTTAAAGAAAGCTTTAACCATTGCTATTAATTGAGGGTGGGTTGTTTCCCAGAAAACCTTAAAAAACTTACTTGTATATCCATCCGGGCCCGGAGAACTTTCAGAATTTATGGAGAAGAGTGCTTGCTCGATTTCTTATGTAGTTACTTCCTTCGTAAGTTGGTCTGATTTCCTAGGAGTCAATCTTAGTCTGATGTTTGCAAAAAGATCTTCATTTATTTCTGTAGGCGGGGCCGTATATTGCTGAGAGAAGTGATCCAGAATGAGTTGAACAACGTCTTCTTTTTTGCTAATCCAGTTGTTTTGTGTGTCTTGTAATTGTTGTATATTGTTGCACGCTCTGTGGATGGTAGCTTTAGTATGGAAAAAGGTTGTGTTGAGATCGCCCGATTGAAGCCATTGAATTCTAGATCTTTGTTGCCAGTATGTTGCATGGCATTTTAATAGTTCTTCATGTTTTCTTCGCAATTGTTTTTCTTGGATTAATCAGTGTTCTAAATCTGAGCCTGTTTGTGAATCACATTGATGTTGGGCGTTCTTTATCTTGGTCGTCGATTTCTTGATCTTCGTTGGTAAGTGGCCAAAGGTTTCTTTGTTCCATTCTAAAAGAATTTGTCATGTTGTAATGAGTTTTAGCTGGATATTGAGTGTAGGTTCATTATCTTGTTGTTGTGCCCAAGCTGATTCTACTATTTGCTTAAGTTGGGGATGGGAGAGCCATAGGTGTTCGAATTTGTAGTTTTTTGTTCCTTGCCAATCCATTGCTTTTTTCTGGAGAAGTATTGGGGCGTGGTCAGATGTTATTCTTGGAAGGTGAGTAACTGCCGCATGGGGGTTTGTTGTTCGCCATAGTTGGTTTGCTAGAGATCTATCTAATCTTTCTAGTATATTATCTTGCCCCAATTGGTTGTTTGTCAAAGTGTATGGATCTCCTCGGAATCCTAAATCTATAAAGCCCATCTGATCCATCATAGTGAGAAGCGGTTGAGATTGAGCATATGTCACTTGTCTTCCTCCTTTTTTTCGGATTGGTTTAAAACGTCGTTGAAATATCCTATCAATAACCATGGTGTGGATGGATTAATATTGATGAAGATTGTTGGAAATTCCTGCCACAAATTTTTCCTTATATCTGGATGTGGAAGGCCATAGATACCCGTGAAAAACCATGGTTGTTCTGGAGGTGGTGGTGTGACTTTTGTGTGGATGAATTTTTGAGAAAGCACTAATATTTGGATGTTTAGGCTATCCTCCCACATTAGGCATAGACATCCTCTTCTTCCGATTTTGGGTACGTTGAAGTAGTTATTGAATTGAAAGGATTGTGTTAATATTCTTATGTGTTGTTCATTATCTAGAGTTTCGGAGAGAAATAGGATGCTAGGCTTGTGAAGGGTAACTAGTCCTTTCAAATGCTGAATTGAGGGTGGAAGATTTATGCCTTGACAATTCCAAGAAATGATATTCATAGTGAAGAGGAAAAATTAGTTTAAAAGGGCTATGTTGTTGAGAGGAAATATGAAGTTTAGGTTTGTTTTTGATGAGGTTTTAAATGGGCTTGAGGAGATGGTAAATTTGGTTAATTGGGTTTAATGAGAAAATAGAAGATTAAAATTGGGATGACTTAATGGGATTAAAGAGATACAAGAAAATACTTTCAAAGATACAACATTAAACCAAGGAATGCAAAAGACAAAATCAATTTAAACAATAGAGAAATTGTAAGGTAAATGAGACAGATTACTTGACCAATGTATTTTGGGTGGACTTACCTGGGGGTTACATAGACCATAGGAGCATGGGGATATCATTTCTTGGTAGGAATTGGACATGGCACCTTTATCGGGCGAGCAGCGCTAAAGGCTGCTCAGGTAAGATAAGAAAAAGAAGTCCCCTTTGCTTTTGATAAGGGGTTTGAGTTTAACAAAAGTCTAATAATTAGAGAAGGCAAATGAAAGACTTGAAAAGAAAGTAAAATTAAAAAGCATGGGGATATCATAACCGGCATAAGAAAAAGAAGCTAAGGGGTTTGAGTTTAACAAAATATATACAAAAGACGCTAGGTTACAGAACATGAAACAAAATTCCTAAACGAAAACCATCCTAAATGAAAATATAAGAGAATAAAGATACATTTAAGAGATTTCCACAAAAACGACAACCATCCTAAATGAAAATATAAGAGAATAAAGATACATTTAAGAGATTTCCACAAAAGGTCGATTAAATCCAAATCAAGTCGCCAAACATTAAATTTGTATTATTAAAATCCACTACCAAAACAAAAGAGAATCACAAAACCATATACATCCAGAAGAACTCAGCAGAGAACATGACCAGACTAAAAAATAAAAAAATAAAAATAAATAAAGGATTCAAAGAAGGATAGAGGCAGGATTGGATACCAACTCCAAACTAACATTTCAAATACCATTTTAATTAGCAGGGATTGAATAGAAACTCCAAATTAACATTTCAGTTACCATTTCATTTTTCATTTTTTAAACAGAATAGCACAAAGATGAAGATTATTATCACAATTTCGGAAGAAAATACCCAACTCTGTGCATAAAATTGCATAACACAAAGTCACAATTTCAAAAGAAATTACACAACCCCAGATTAAACTTAACATCTCACATAATTTCATATGGATGACTACCACAATTCAGAAGAAACTACACAATCCTATATTAATCCTTTCAAACTAAAGGATTCATACAACCCCTATCCTATAAGATTAATACAAAAAAGGGGGAGGGAGCACAACTAATTGCATTTCAACTTCAATACAATTATCAGCAGGAGACTTTAAGGAGTCAAAAAATTTGGAGCAGGAAAACTAAACAAAACACAGTCCAAGAGAACCCCCAACTCAAGAGAAGAGAGCAAACAGAACAACACTTACAACATTTGGAAACATAAATTACCCTAAGTCCAGATATCAATAACCAATCCAAAGATCAAATAAAACAGAGGGGAAAAGAAATCTAAAGGGTTAATTTTGCAAACCCAATTGAGAACATCTGAATCAAGATCACATATCGATCTAATTGAATGACCCTAACCCTAGGTCTAAACTCCAAAGAAGAATTACTAAAATTTAAGAACGGGGATCTAATTAAAACAATAGAAGATCAAATTTAACAGTAAATCATCAAAGCGATTAGGTTTAGCTACTAAAAAATCATAAGATTAACCTATTGACTGAGATAAGGAAAAATCTAATCAAAGAAAACGAAAGAAAAATGGTGAAAGAAAACCTCGCCACGTTGACATTCTCTCAATCCTTAATCATATTCCTCTATTCATCCCCATGCTCTTGATCTATCTTCACCCCCAAGTGGTCCTGGTGTTTACTCGGAAAGGAAAAAAGTTTTCATCGTTGAGGTGTTGAGATGTTTGATTTGGTTGTTGTTAAAAATGATGATGATTGAGTTTTTATTTTTGTGGCAGATTAAACGCTATTGATTTTCTAGAAAGAATTAGAGGAAAAAGACTCAAAGGCTACATATTTATAAGTTTGTTAAACAAGTACAAAAATTCTTCTAATGATTAAAAATAAATAAATAACGTGAGTAAATTATACATCTTTGATCAATATTCCCAAGGTGATACTATTCCTGAGGTGAATTTCATTGATCAATATTCAACAAAATAAGAAAAAAAGTGATGAAACCAAACAGAAAAAATGATGAAACCAAAATTGGTTCCACCCAAAATAGATTCATAACCCGACTGCATCTCCAGCTCATAAGAAACAAGAAACTAATGAAAGCAGCTAGCTAGAGCTTATGACAATAAGAGTATTAATAGTTGAATACGTACATGATTTTGACTTACTACCAAAGTCTGTCTTAGCTAGGGTGGGGCTTGATCTAATGATGATTGTTTTAATATCCATTTAGCTAGCTAGTAAGTGCCATATTGAGACATATGTTGGTGGAGTGAGCAGCGTCAAATAGTCTGTTACCACTATAGTTTTACATAAGTAAAAGACTACAATATGAAATTATTTATAGACTACAGTCGCCAACTTAAACAGGGACATAAATGACAATGTAAATTTCATCGCTCATCGCTCTATGCATATTATCAATTCATATGTTGGTGCTATGTAAACCAGGAACAGAAATTGCAACACCACTACCGCCACCAAACCCGCACTAGCACTACCACTAGTAGTACCACAAACCAACAAATTTCTTTTGCAGATAAAAAAAGAAAAATAAAAAACTAGACAAGATTGATTCCCATTTTCCTTGCAAACACTCTTTACACATGATCATCAAATGTAATGACACATGTTTCGAGTTAACAAAGTATGCATTAGCTTCGAGTAGTTACAAGCAGCATCATACAGCTTCCTCAGTTATAAATTCAGAATTAATAATATACATAGGTATAACCCAAAAGTAAAAGAACCACTAGTATGTATCAATTTTATAAGGACCTACCAAAACATTAGTTACCTCACCAATTGAAACAAAATTTGACATATGTTACCAAATCAATGGTAGAAGTATGACAAAGAAGGATCGTAGCTCTATAACACTGGATTTTCTTTTCATTTTCATGAATAAGAACCCTAATTTCAAATCAAACCAACTATAAAACAACAAATTTATACATTATTCAAAGATAAAAATCATTACTTACCCGAATTTTTTCCATTGAGATTTCCCAATTTCATAGATATCAACACAAAATACCACCACATGCAAATCAAGACTATTACAACATCATATTTTCAATTGAGATAAAGATTTAAGAGATTAAACAAAAATCAATCAAAAACCCTAAAAAAAAATCTTCTATTAAATTTTTCGTCGCCACCACAAAAACGATTTTTTTTAGAAAAAACCAGACTACCGCAATTACCTCTTGTTAATCCACCGCAACTTTCCCATTGGGTTTTGCAGATCCATGCATTATATACATTTCCACGAAAATAACTCATCACTCGTCTTCAAAAACTATCTCTGATAAAACTTAACAATGACCGAAATGTAATGGATTTGCTTAATTAAGATTGCAATAACTTGAATCATTAGGGCTTACTCTTGAATTTAAGAGATTTGTCAACATATTAATAGAGAAGGTGATGTTGCTGGTGGTGAAGGTGGAGGAGGAGGCGATGGAGGAGATGGTGTTGATGTCAGATCTGAACATCGTAACGGGTTAGTGGCAGCAGATGTGTTGTTGGTGGTGGTGGATATGAAGGAGGAGGAATAGGATGAGGTGCTGGTATCGGATCTGGAAGTGGTAGTGGTTTGATGGTGGTGCGGCGGTAGGAGGTGGTGGTGGTTTTAGGGGAAAGAGGAAAACGAAATGAAATCACAAAAGGAGAAGAAAAATTTATGCGCATATATACAGTAAAGGGAAGATTTGGAAATACATAAAGTAATGAAAACTAAATTTAATAACTTTAAATGGAAATGGGGTTTTTGTGTCACTTTTTAATCAATTTTTTTTTATTTATTAAAAATAATATGGCTGGATTTTTTGTTCCACCAATTTGGTCACCTTGGTTTTTTAGAGCTTATTATGTAACGAATAAGATATAAATACAGATGATATCTGATGGTTGTCGTGAATAGTTCACACGAGAATAATTTTCGAAACTGATTTACATTTGATGGCTGAATTTTGAATCAGGAAGATCTGATGGCTACGAAGAGTGAAGTTTAAGATTATGTTACTCTCATCAAAAGGGGGAGATATCAATTTTGGTGGAACAAATTTTTAAAATGAGTTCAACTTTTATAAAATAGATGGAGCATTATTTATTTATTGAAGCATCGATAGATAGAGAGATAGACATAGACATAGAGAAATACACCAGTGGTCACGGTTACAAGGAGATTAGCTTGTGGTTCTAGTCACCATTCTCCAGTATTAAAGATTTATAGATAGATTTGACTAGGCAATCTTCCACTTTATTACACGCTCTAAGAACATATATATAATTACTATACAATTCTAGTTACATTGTATTTTGTATATGTTAAACTGCATGTTTAATAGAAGAGAAAATTATTTGTGGTGGAAAAGGCAAACTTGCATTCAACATAGAGTAATTCGCACTGTATTTTACATCAACATATAGTTTATTAGAAACTTGTGTTTTTATAAAGAAATTATATGCAGTACTCCCAATTTTCTAAATCCCCGGATTAGAATAGTGGAAACCCAAAAAACAGTACATGTTCCTTCGTTGTTGACTAATTCATTGATTTGTTGGATAATGCGACTAATCATTGTTGTACATATAATCATCCAATCGATATTAATATTTTAAGGGCTAAGTCAAGCATCAACCTTAATTATATTTAATTTCTTTATTTTTTTTTATCTCCCATGGGCAAGCATTATGGTGTGGCTTTACGGTGACAGAAGTAATTTATATTTTTGGGTCCATCACTCATAAGGCATAAAAGTTAAGCCTTATTGGTGGTCTATCACAATGGAACTACATAGATAGTATTGGTGCTAGAGCAAATCTCTCATGGGATTCTCATTGGTGATTTAAATATAACCATGTTTGTCCATGAAAGATCTACCAATACTAGACCGACCACTTCTGAATTTCTTATCATCCAACAAGTCATTGATAGTTCTTGTTAGAGCATAGCTCGATTGAACCCACTAAGTGTTGGTATGTAAATTTTGGTTGCCATATTTTAGTATCAAAACTCATCTAGAGTCGTGTAAGAACCCGTAAGCACGTCAACGCTATTAGACCAGTCAGGAGGTGATTTAGACGATAAGGACTCGATTAGTTTAACATGAACGTTAATTAGTAAAAAATAATCTAACTATAATTTAAATACGAAACTAGTATCACTGGTTATATCTTGAAAAGTTACGCGAAATTGACTATAAGAATGCGCAAATCGGATACCGGACGAAGAATATATCACAGTCGGAAATTTGTATGTCGAAGTTTGACAACCGTTGACCGACGAACCTTGACTTGACTATTTGACTTAGTTGACCATACCTCTAAATTGAGTGGACCTCTGCATATTAAATAGGTACTTCTTAGTAATATTCTTGTTATTGAATAGTAAATGTCTTAAAGATTAGTTCAAATTCTATAAATACAAAATAAGTTCATTATCTCTTTTGTTTTGTTACGAAGGTGTTGTTGTTGTTTCTTTAATTTGAACGTGAGTCATGAGTCAAGGTGGAGGTAGTGTTGTTGTGAGGTTGGTAGTAGGATATATATATAATAGGGAAAACTAGGAAATGAAGGAGGAGGTTTTGATAGAAATGTTCATGGGAGGGTTGAGAGGAAAGTTTTAGATTTGTGTTAGGAAGGTTATGATTATGAATTGGTGATGATCAAAGGGAAGGATAAATCAGTGAGGTATAGGTATGTTGGATAGCTAGAGAGGATGTGAGTTTAGGTATTCTTGAAATAGTTGATGAAGATAATTAATTAATGGTAATGATGATTGATGATTTTATGTTGATGATGCAACCTAGCTAAACTAATCAAGTAAGTCTTTAATAACAACGATCTTCAAAAGATGAACCAGTGGATTGAGGATCTCGAGGTAGGCGAGGCTTGTCATCAAAACATGTGGGAACTCTGTAACCTTTTTTTAATCATTAAGTTTTTCATTTTATCTTCGAGCACAATGTGTACTTATTTTTTATGAGTGTATCTGTGTGTACATGGATGGGTATGTTGTGTAATATGCTTTGTCGAATTCTATAAATTTTATATATAATCTATGCTGATTTATGAGTTGGTTTAGACTCCAATTATTTATTGTTATAGGGGGGTCGGGCTCCCTAATATTATCTTTTCACAATTTCTTTTGAGAATCCATTCGTTGCATATTATGCTTGATTTTAAAAACCCTCGGGACTTAAATGGTAGTTCTTGAATCACGACTGAGACAGGAAACCGTGAGGATGGTAGCTATTATTTGAGGCTGGAGTTATTCTACAGTTGTTCCTCTCATTGGAAGGACGGAGTCATAATGACATTACTTTCCTTTCTTGAATGTTATATTTCGATGTTTGTTGATTATTGAGTGAATAATGTGATATGCGTTGAATTGTTTCCCTGCGAAGAGTGACTGTGTAACCCCACATATCCTCGCTAAGCACTTAATAGACGAGAGGTCGTTGATTAAATACTTAATAGCACGGGAGGCCGTGCATTAATTATCTATAGATTATTAGCGATATTTGCAATATTAATTAAATAGCACGAGAGGCCGTGTATTAATTATATATACATATTGATACATGGGGAAATGGGGAGTATGCATATCATACTCGATTGATTTTACAATGAATGTGCTACGGAGTTGTCAATTGTTCTCCTTTACTGTTGTACTTAAATTATTTTATCATTTAGCAGTATGTTAGTGATTACGTGAGAGTTATATGTTTCCATTGGGAACCCTTTGGAATGATATTCTCACTCGTTCTCACCTCAGTTTCAGAAGAATTGGTGCACACGAAGATGTCCATTTTTGTAACTTAAAGTTTTAGCGAAGTGAAGATGTTTGTTTATATTTTATGTGAGTATTGATTTATTAATCTGTAAAACAACACACTATATTCATATATAACTCGAGAGACAATCATTTATATAATATCAAAGAGTTTGGATTTTTTTCTTTAGTACTTCATGTAATTGTGATTCTTAAAATTGGTAATCTAGATTTGATGCTTCAATTAGGCTGTAATCCTTTTTAGCTAAGCATGTGATTAGGTTGGGGCGTCACAAGTCGCTTGATTAAATACTAGACTCAACTTCGTTTAGGTTAGACTAGAAAGTCTAGGAATGTTGAGACGTACGTACAAGTATTACTTAGAATACCTGAAGAATGTGAAGAAGTAACAACTACAACAAAGACATCATCCTTCCACTTGAGGTTAGTAATACTGACTTGACTTATTTCTATTTATAATGTATCTTTCAAGTCGTATTATATTGAAACATAACATGCAGAGATGTATATATATAATACTCTAGTGATTAGACTTGGCCATATCATTATGATGAAAGTGTCAAGGAATCTATTATTACGAAGTATAAACGCTTATCTTTTGGAACTTTGTAAGTACGACATCAACATAATCTTTGTATTTAGTTACTTGATTATGTGTAAGCTGTATATGTTGATTTCATCTTAGGAAACAATGCTTTATAACATTCGTTTAAAGGAAGTACATATACGAACTTGTTTCATAATCGAAAGGAATACATCATTGGTCACGTTCTTTATTAAATATCTTTTGAATGACCAATACAAGATGACAAGGTAGAACCTATCTTAACTTATGTTGAGAATTATGGTATAAACGGCCATGGCCTATAGAATGTATCAAGTTGTAATCGGTCACAACCTACTTTGTGCAGCAAGGTGTAACCGGTCACAAGCTACATTGGAAGTTAGTTGTAATCGGTCACAAGATACCTTTGGAATCAAGGTGTACCAATCACAAGCTAACTCAGGAAGTAAGGTGTAACTGATCACAATCTTTCTCGGGGAAGTAAGGTGTAACTGATTACAAGCTACCTTCAGAAAGCATGGTGTAACCGATCACAACCTAATTGGGGAAGCATGGTGTAACCGGTAACAACCTAGTTTGGGAAGCATGGTATAACCGGTCACAACTTACATTGTGAGTTTTGTACAACCTATCCTAAGGAGAAAAACCGAGTTTCCAATCTTCACATATCTCTTAATATTTTATGTGAACGTGGAATTAGGGTAAACTGGGAGAAACTTCTAGATGTCTACATCATTTGAACATGTACATAACTCTTATCATTAATTTTTCAAAAATATTCCTTGATACGTACTCAAGGTGATCCCGAACCGAAATGTTGAAAATCATTTAATTATGATTTTCAATTTTGTATGATTTTATTACCAGTAATTAAAGCATATACTCTAAAGAATATTTATTAGTAAATGTGCAATACTAATAATATAAGTTTTCTATGAGAGATTTCGGAAATACTTGGTTAACATTTATAATGGAAATAGGAAAACTGAAATTATGTACTTTATTGCATATCTTAAGAATATTTTCGGTTTTGGAATTTCCCTATTGTCCAAACAATCTTGGTTTATAAATACTTAAGTGTAGTCACACGTGGAGTGATGTTTATAATTTAGTTCCTTCCATCTAGAGATGAAAGTGAACAACGTTATTTGTTGTACTCCATCATGGCCTCTATGAAGGAATATTTTAGAAGTCTAGTGGTTGCTAGTGAACATGATATAGAAGACCATAAAATATTTACTAAAATTGTCGAACCTGTTTTGGGAGATTCTAAACTATGAAATCTTGTGTGGGAAATTTCCCCGAGGTTCAGACATCTTACCATATTCCAAAAGGAAGAACATGGTTTCAATATGACGTGTGTTAACCATAAAGCCCTCTATGAGTTCATGATCGCCACTCGCATGGTTGACACCATTACCTCCACTAATAATATGGTTTTTGTGTTTGATCGCAGGAAGTTTAAATTTAAACACACATCTTATCCTGCATTGAGCAACATTTCTTGGCTACTTCGTTTTATGATCTCTAAAGTTATGAGTTTTGTGTTTGATCGTGGTAAACCCTTTAACGTGGATTCTACACTTTTTATGAATTCATCTCAGGGGCGAGGGTTAAGTAGTTCCTTGTTTAATATTTCTTTATTTAAAATTTTTAGTTATTTTAGGTATCTATTTTAAGCCTATACAGAAATACACATGTGATTGTATCAAAGATCTATATTTCAAGTTTTATCAATATTATTTTCGTTCAACAAGATTTTTTTATCTATTCTTCTCTTGCTTGATTTTTTCTATTTGTATCTTCAAAAATCCCAGTATTGCATTCTTCCATATAGTTTTATATTAATAAGTGAATCCATGTTGGTGGTTATCACGCGGATTTTCATGCTTCTCCATCTAACTTGATGTTTCCCCATGGAACACTTGTGAGATCAACACACTCATGATTCCCTCTGATCCACGCATATACTAGAATATATGCTGCCATAAGAATGTATCTTTTCTTTTATGATCCGTCAAAATAAAAATAAACTGACAAGCGTCTTTTTCTTTTTCTTTTTTTTCTAGAATGCCCGTGTTGTCCTCCCCAAATTATCAACTAAGGTGACCTTTACGTGATGATACGATTCATATCAATATTTGGAATTAGAAGAGTGCGGCATTGGATTGCATGTTTTCCAAAACTCAAGATTGCTAATAAGGGTACTAATTCACTTGGGAGTGTACCATATTCCATAATAGATAAAACATCTTTCATCTTTGAAATGGTACGCCCCCAGGTAGATTGGTATCCTAGCAGCCATGCCGACATTGTTTATCCTCTTCGTGCGGCAAGAAGGACAAAGCATTTTTCCTCTGATTTAAAAAATAAATATTTATCAAATGAATGTTTTAATATACTAGTTAAGATATGCAATAACATAACAAAACTACAAAGAGATTATTGGTGGGAAAAATAAAATGAAAAGAGGCTTAATGAAAATGACAAGAAAGGAGTTTATCATAAAAATTAGGATTCTATAACTAAATCTCTTAAAGACGAAGGATTATGGACAAAAAATGTTCAAAACTTCAATTAGAAATGATTTCTAAAATGGGGTGGAGACTCAAAACCCCAAGTCTTTATGTGTCATTATCCTTAAAGATAAGTAGTATCCTTATAATGATATTCTCCACATAAACTTTGTACCAAGTTAAAATGATAGTTGGATCTGGAAAGGTTTAACTGGTATCAACCAAATAAAAAATAAATGTTTTTTGAAGATTGGCAATGGAACAAATATTGACATATGGGAAGATTTTCAAATTACAGATATCAAACCCCCATATCATAAACCCCTTCCAGAGACTGGAAAACTTACAAAAGTTAGTGATTTATTTACTCTTACAAAGCAGTAGGATGTAGACAAGTTTACTAAATGTTTTAACAATTATATTTTTGAAAAGATTAAGGAATTAGCATCCCCACTTTGGACAAAGAGGATACTCCTCACTCGAACCTAAGTAAAACATGTATCTTCTATGTGAAATCTTTGTATTATTTAAGTCTACATGTAAAATAAATCAAAACTATAACAACACCTGGAGAATGGAAGTTACTCAATCAGTTTCATATGAAAACTGTTCACTCTATATTCCTTAATTGTATGAGAGTCGCTGCCATAATTTCAAACATAAATTAATACCACTTGTAATCTTTGTAAGAATGGTCAGGAAACTCTAACTCATTTATTTCTATAATGTAACTTTGTTATTCAGGTTTGGATGCACTTTAATTTCGACATGCATTTTATTACTAATGGCACAACATTTTTCATGAATGATTAAATCAATGTTTTGAAAACCCTGATAGAGGTGTGTGTGGGGTAGATTGGAAAGTGATTTGTAGTATAATCATATGGCATATTCGGAAAGCGAGATGTAACATAACTTTTAAGAAGGAAATCCAGATCAGTGTACCTATAACTAATAACATTACAAAATACTTAAACAATTACCTGGTAGTGAACAACGCTGATTATAGTATAATACAATCTTTCTTCTATAATCCCATCAAAGATGAAACTCTGAAAGTGACAACTCATAAGATGAAAGAGAAAACATGACAACTGAATATAAAGATTAATATAACACTAACAATGATGACTTGTAATGCAAATATTGGAATTGGGATGACATTATGTAATTATAGAGGATATATCAGATAAATAAGAGGGAAATAATCTACAACAACAACCATAGATCAAATAGAAAAGAAAAGAACCGAGGCAACTTTCAAATGACCACAAGATGGAGTGGACACACCATCACTTTCAGAAGCGATTAAGAATTTACTCTTTTGTTGCTTATAGTTAAGTACGCAAAGGCAAGAAAATAAAGATACAGAGTCAGTGGAGATTACAACAACACTAAATTTGATAGTAATTTTCTATTTCAATCATTTACTTTAAATATAAGATCAAATATAATTTGTGCGACTAAGTTAACAGTTTCTTGTAAGAGTATGATATCAGACATGTCTGGTGAGGAAATGCTCTGTAGGCAATTCTAACTTAAACTAATTAAAATATAAAACTGGAATCAAGATGTAATAGTTTATCGAAACCACGAACTATTAAAGCTATGGTTCATTTTTTTTTTGAAGCATTAAATTAAATAAAACTAACTAAACAGTGATTACACGAGGGAATGTAATTCCCATAGAGTCGCTCAAAATAATTGGATTAAGAAAAGCCGGATTCGTTTGTTCCCAAATTGATGTTGAAAGGTTTCCCACCTAGATTCTATCGGCTGCAAAGTTTGCCAGTCCATCCGCGGCTTGGTTTCCTTCTCTATAATTATGCTGAATAACACAACATGGGATTTGTCGCATTCGATGTATGATTTCTTGAATCATTTCTGAGATATACCATGGAGCTTCCCTTGGATTGTTGATGAAGCACACGAGATTTTCCGAGTCCGTTTCGAATAAGACTTTTGTCCAGTTTCTTTCATTGGCTGCTCTGGTTGCTATCACTGTGGCCCATGTTTCATCTGTTAGCGCAGTGGTTATACCTAGAGGTTGTGCAAGAGCCAATACTGTGTGGGTGCTCGAGTTCCTGCATATGAATCCTGCTCCTGCTATTCCGGGGTTACCTCTAGATGCACCATCGGTATTTATTTTATACCAGTCTGGTGTTGGGATACTCCAACCCACCTGAATGGTTGTAGTAGATTTTGGTAAGATTGTTGTCAATCTTCTAGGACTCTCCCCTGGTATAACTGGTGGGGAGGTCATTTTTGCCCATTCAAATTCATGCTGGATTGCGAAAGATTTCGCCATGGTGTCTTCTTGGGTGGACTGCTTCTGATTGAATACGAGATCATTTCTGGTAGTCCATATAGACCATAAGAGGAAACAACATGATGTGATAGAATATGTATTATCTCGAGATTGCAGTAATTTGGAAATTATTGTTTGGAGGTTTATGATAATTGGTTGGTGGTTACCTTGGGAATGGTTTGCTGATATGCGATTAGAAAGAGTGTTCCAAGTGGACAATGAATCAACATGTGATTGGTTGTTTCAGGCTCAGAATTGCATCAGGGGCATAAGTTGGAAGTCGAGAGATTGATATGGTGGAGCATGGATAAGGTTGGTAAACCTTTATTTATAGTTTTCCACAAGAAAATCCGAATTTTTGGAGGACACGGTAAGGTCCACAAGAATTTTGTGTTTGGGAGGGGTTGAGTATGGGGTCGTGGGAGAGAGTTGTTTTCCTGTTGGATTAGATAGCTGTATCCGGATGATGTGGTGTATTGACCTGATTTAGAGTGAGGACAAATAATTTTGTCTGAGTTGTTGTTGAGGGGTAGGTGGATGTTTATAATATGATGGGTTACATTGTTGGGGAGGTGGCTCAACTGATCGTGATTCCAGTTATGGGAGATGGGGTCAATTAAGTATGCTACATATTGAATAAGATCGCATTGGGTTGGATCAAGGTTTTGAAAGTGGGGTATCCAATTTGCTTGGATAGGGGTATCCAAGCCATTTCCTATTTGGTGAAATATATGATTTTTGACAGTAGGTATGAGAGATGCCATTTGTTTCCATTGTGGGCTGGCAGTCGTGGATATTGATATCGTACCTTGCAATATCGGTTGATGGTGGAGATATTTCTCGTTGAAGAGGCTCGAGCAAATGGAATGTGGTTGGTCTTGAATATTACAAAAAAAATTCATGAAAAGAGCTTTATTGTGATGGCTACTCTTTCTGATACCTAGCCCTCCCTCCGCTATTGGCTTGTTTAGCTTGTTCCATCCTAATGGGTGAAGCTTTCGGGCCGAAGAATCATGTCCCCAGAAAAAATTCCTGGTGATCCGATCAATTTGATTGTGAACATGGGTGGGGAAAATCTGTGTTTGCATGAGGTGGTTTGAGGTTGGGGTTAAGGAGGTTTTAATTAGAACTAGTCTTCCTGCTGGGGTAAGGCATTTTGTGATCCATCCTTGTGCTTTGCGTGTCAATCTCTGCAGTAGCGGTTCATATATGTGACTTGAGGCCCTCCCATGTTTGAATTGAACTCCCAAGTATACAGGTGGGATTGATGAAGTCAGCATACCGAAGAATTGGTGAAGGTTATCTATGTGATGTTGTTGGAGTCTTGGGCGGTGAATAATGGTTGATTTTGCTGCATTGATAATTTGACCCACTGAGGAGCCGTATGATTGAAGAAGTCTTTGAAGGTGATTACTACTTTCTTGTGTAGCTGTGTATGTGATGAGCAAATCATCTGCATACATTAAGTGTAGGATGGGAGGTGCCTTTTTTGATACTCTGATACCTTGAATCAGATTATTTGCTTCTAGTTTTGCAAGATTTGTTGAAAGTATTTCTGCACATATGATGAAAATGTAGGAAGATATGGGATCACCTTGCCTTATTCCTCTGGTAGGAGTAATGAATCCGTATGGTGTACCATTGACGTTGACTGAGTAAATTACCGATTTGTTACAGAGCATGATATATTCCACAAATATTGACGGAAAACTTAATTTTGTGAAAGCCTTTTTGATGAATCCCCAGTCAAGGCTATCATAAGCTTTTTGGATGTCCAGTTTGAGAGCTATTTTGTTTTGTTTTTTTGTGGTTGAAGATGTTTTGATGTGATGAAATAGTTCACTGGAAATTGTGATATTATCATGTATTGATCTCTTGGGGATGAAAGCACTCTGATATGGACTTATTAAGAAAGGTAGAAGAGGACATAAGCGGTTGACTAGGATTTTTGAGATGATTTTATAGGTGACATTGCAAAGGCTTATAAGTCTGAATTGGGATGGTTTTGTTGGATTGTCTACTTTTGGGATAAGAGTGATGTTTGTATGATTCATGAGAGGGTGGATGTTCAAGTTATCGAAAAAATGGCACATTTTACCTTGGCTTAAAATATTGACCATCTTTGACTTTCGTTCAAGTTTTTCAAACAAAAGTCTCTGTCCAGATACCCCAGAAACTAACCAAAGGGTTTCTTCTCGTCTAGGGTTTTACTCAGGGTTTATGATTTTCTGTTTACTGTATTTCTGATGTTATTTATCATCAACAGACTATTCTCCAAGTCTCACCATCCCCCACTTATAAAATCATCAATATTTCTCAGAAATTATTATTATTCTGGTTCAGCCGCAGCAATAACAACCACCACAACAACAACCCATTACAAGTCCATGGAGATTGAAAATCTTGATGATACAATAATATACTTCAACAAAATGATCTCAATGAACCCGTTACCATCAACATATAGTTTTAATCATCTGTTGATATCAAATTTAAACATTGGTTGTTATTCAGCTGTTATTCTTGTATATAAAATGATGAATATAGTTGGCATAGAACCAAATATCTATACATTCAACATTCTAATCAATTGTTGTTGTAAATTGAGTCAAGTTGATTACGGGTTTTGTTTGTTTGGTGAAATTATGAAAAGGGGGTATGAATCTAATGTGATTACTTATGCTACATTGATGAAAGGTTTATATGAGCAAGGACTGATTGGTGATGCTTTTAAAGTGTTTGAGAAAATGACTGAGAAAGGGGTTCGCCCGAATGTTGTTGTATATAATACTCTTATATGTGGGCTTTGTAGGATTGGGGAAGTGGGGCGTGCTCTTGAGTTGCAGCAGGAATATGGTGAATTGGAATGTTAGTCCTGATCGGATTACTTATAATACTTTGATTCATGGGTTTCGTAATGTTGGTAAATTAAAAGAGCTAATTGGGTTGTTTGATGAGATGTCTAGTCGAGGAATTGCAGCTAATATTGTTACTTATAATTCTTTAATTCATGGGTTATGTCAGTGTGATCGCCAGACGGAGGCGATTCAATACTTTGATCGATTGCTGGAACAAGGGATGTCACCCGACGTAGTAACATTCAATGTGTTGTTAGATTCTTTTTGTAAAGAAGGGAGAATGAGAGACGCTTGTCGGGTCTTTCAATGTATGATTAAGTTAGGCAAGGAGCCTAATGTAGTTACATATACTTCGATGATTAATGGGTATTGCAAGATTTGCAAATTGGATAAAGCTATAGAACTCTTTTACACTATGCAACAAAAGGGTTTTGAACCCAACCAAGTTACATATGGTGCACTGCTGGATGGGCTTTTCAAGAACCAACGAGTGGGCAAAGCAATTCAACTATTTCGTTCGCTGGAGGATAATGGCTTCGAAGCTGAAACTCTTATTTACAATATACTCATTGATGGGTTGTGCAAGGCTGGGAAACTGGTAAGCGCAAGGAAACTACTTAGCGAACTCCATAATAAAAGATTAGTGCCGAACGTTAGAACATATAGCATAATGATCGATGGTCTATGCAGGAATGGTATGTCCTTTGAGGCTGAGAAACTTTTTGTCGAAATGGAAGAGAATGGCTGCTTACCTAATGCCATCACATATAACACCATAATTTTAGGATTTTTTCGCGAAAAAGAGGTCGATAAAGCAGTGGAATTTTATCGTGAAATGTGTGAAAGAAAACTTGTTTCGAACAATCCTCTAGTTTTTGAGTTAATTTCTTTCGGTGGATCAGCTTAATAACAGTAGTCTATTCTCGGACACAGTTACTGATTGAGGTAACGTGAACTGTCTAATATCTTTGGATCCTTGAATAATTGTGTTTATTAATTAGTAAACCCATGGGTAGTGATAGGTCTGGTTTACTAGTCTATAGGTTATCCTGATAGGATAAGTCTTTCCTTTTGAAGGTGAAATCCTGGAAAACACATCACCTCACATTGCTTGTTCACATCACAGATATTATGGCCATTAAAGCGTTAAGATTTCTTTGAGTCCTGTTATTATGGTTGAGCTTTTTGACCATTATCAATATTTTAGGCATTTGACAGGTGTTATTACTGATATTATGAATTTGTTTTCCTTTTACCTTTTAATTTTCTAAAGACACAAAGCATAATGAACTCCATAATTCTAAAGACACAAGGCATAATGAACTCCATAAAGAGGATTTTGAGGAATGGTCCACATAGGCAGAGGGCTTGAGAGTGTTCTCATATTAGTTATTGGATGCAGTTTCAGCATTTGAATTTGATTCCTCTTTCTGCTTAATATTGGTCCGCAGACACATCCAAGGTGAAGTCTAAAATGATGTTAAGCAGAAGCTTGGGAAGAAAATAGCTACAAGAAATGAGGTTGAGAAGGTATCTGTCTGGTTCACCTATTTTATGATTTTGATATTTATACTACATGTTGTTGATTGGGTATTGGTAGGACTTTCCTGGTTCCATAGTTCTGCAAGAAAATTATATTCCCCGACATGACATGGCAGATGGTCTGGTTGAGGTTTCTTTGTTATGTTCTATAGGCATCTACTGTCAGAGATTATATACCTAGATTGTATTCTTAAGTTATCGTATTTAGAGACAGTTGATGGGCATCTGATTTTTCTCATTATTATTATATGAAAGAAAGTAATCCTGCTATCAAAGCCTATTACTGCATTTGAATCATTTTGATACATTATCTGATTAGATCCTTATGTTTAAGTATGAATTTAAAATGGCAGTTTAAATCTATATTTCACTATTTAGCAGCAAGATTCTGTAATCTGTACTGTACACTTAGTATATGGTAACGGTTACTAGTGTGGGTTCTTACCCAGGAAATCTTATAAGAATTATTTGGCATGTTATATTTTTATTGGTGTGCAGACTGTTATGTGGGGTTGAGGATGAGATAATCAGGGATAATTGATAAATTGATCATTTCAAAAACCAGCTGGTGTTTCAGGAATGACACTGGCGGCTTCACTTTTGCCTACTGATAGAGTGAAAGGTATTCTCGATCCCCATGTATTTAGGGTTTTTATACGATTTTTTTTTGTTTTTGTTTTTAAAATTATGTAATTGTTGCAGTGAGGTAAACTGCATGAGAAGTATCAAGAGGCTGTCGATGCATTACACCATTAGTCTTACATTTGTGTACTATACTTATATCTGTTCTTCTCAAGCGCTACAGTTGATGCAGCTGCCATATATTTCAATTTTTTGCAATGCATGGTCGGCTTTGATTGTTTTCTTGCTGGACATCTTTTATTTTGATGTATCATATTGCAAGCAGGTTTAGGCTCTTTGCTTTTCATTAGCTCGTTGACTGCCATAGAATAACTGCCCAGGCAAACATTACTGAAAATTGTTATCATCTAAACTTCAACATTCTGTTAGTTGATAGTTCCGTAGGTCAAGCCTCCTAAAGCCTTACTTGGACGACTTTTGTCATTTGGGTCGTCAAGATCATCCTGTGACAAGATGGAACTGTGTTCTTCATTAGTGCTGCACCCTGTTGAGGTAGTCCGCTGTCTGCATGTGTAAAAATCACACCAGTGAGATAGATTTTCCCTTTGTCACCAAATTTTGACTGGTTCGAAATTTTGAAATGATCTGATCCGTGCAGCGTTCTCTCTGCATACAAGATTTGAGGTATTCCAATATATTTCATTTCCATTGTTCATTTGCGCAGCTTAACTTATTGGTTCTTGAATCACTATATAATGTGTGATTTGCGTGTCTTTAACATCTTTGAACATGTCTGCACAACTGTAGCATCACGACATCTTACATATATGATATTAATGACAGATTGTACCAGTTCGATTGTATTATTATGCTTTGCATGCGTTACTATTATAAAACCTTTATCTTGTTGGAAGTTTTTAGCCTGGTGCATGTAATTTTCCTGTACGTGATGGGGTTTTCTTCTATGTTCTCGTGTGGCAGATGTTATTATCTGTATAATAATGATGTAGGACATCCATTTCCTGGCTATCTTGGGTCTTTTGATTCTTTCTTACGCTTTCGTTATGTCCAGTAGAAATAGCCATCATTTAGTAACAATGACGTATTTTTCGTTGTGGATGCTGAACTCTATTATTGTGGAATTACACTCAGTTTTGCTTAATTGTGTTGCAGGTGATTCGAAATTGAGGAAAAAGCTGATCTGCTGAAGTCATGTTGGATGAGCGAGGTCATATTTTCTTACAAATACCTCTTTTAAAGTTAACTGGGTTACTTGGAGATGGGTGCTATATGTATATGCTATGGTTGGTGCTACAAAGATGGGTATCTCAGAAAGACAAGTTGTCGGTTAATCAGCTTCTTTGGGAGTCAGAAGGCTTGATGTATTTTGCTAGAAACTATTGAAGTTGGGGAAGCCTAGAAACTGCCAATTGTTGAACAAGGGAAACTGGAACTTGTCTTGGGGTGAATCAATGTTCAGTCCAATCCTTATTCTTGGCTGACACTGAGTGAAGTGAAGGCTGAACAATGCTCCCACCACCCTATCAACAGACACCTGAACGAGGTAAATCTTGAAACCATTTAGGAACTGACAAACAAAAAACAGTTAATTTGAAGTGTTATTTATCGCGAGAAGTGAATACGAACTACAACAGTACTACGTGTTTAGGAACTGACAAACGAAAAACAAGTATATTTCCACTTAGTACATACACACTTTAAGCATAGCCTAATAAAGAAGCCAAACAAGAATACATATGCACTATTTAAGCATAGACATGAGGGTTTTTTACGAGGTAATCTTGCACTAATTTTTACAATCCTTGTGAACGTTCTCTTCTTACCTTGAGCTCGTCTTCCTTCAACGCTGCACCCGCCTCAGGTGATAAGAGCTTTTTCCATTTACATATACAAACCAGGAGCAATCTCAAACTTAACCTCAATTACTGATATGATCAACCTTGTCACCAAATGCGTCGTATTCAATCACTGTGTAGTTACATTCTTGTCTTTGACTTTAGTCTGCTCTTCACATATTTCACAGGAACTGCTGCATTTCAGTTAACAGAAATCACTTAAACCCAATCAGAATTTGTATACTTCTTCACATTATAAAATTAGGATTCAGAATTCCTATTGTTGGGATATTCACATTATAAAATTAGAATTGAACAAAGTAATCCTGATTAAATGGCAGATGGAACTTATATCATTTTGATGGAAGGTTCTGGCTGGACAACCCAGCAACTGCAGAAGCTAAAAAAACGGTGGAGTTAATGGCAGATGAACATTTAGAAGCAACCCAACAACTGCAGAGCTAAGGGAATTGACTGAACTCTCAAAATCAATAGGAGATCCACCAACTTCAACACAAGGTCAGGACTCTCTTATCTGTAACTTTGGCCCATTATTCTCCACTAAAAGCTGTTACAACTTGTTGATTAAGGAACAACTCCATGCAAACACAACAGCTCCCTTTCCTTACAAGCTGGTCAGTTTAACCCTGTTTCATGAGCTCATAACTCACTGTAAGACTTAATTAGGTGTACTTGATTAGTACTATAAAGGTTGTATTGAATAGGTTTTGGTCTCTCCCCTATTCGAAGCCCCTTTTCTCTTTGTAATAAATTTCAAACTTTTCAGGTCAACAAAAGTAAAGGAAAGCCCCTCGTCTTAATCCACTATAGTCACTGTCATTCAGAATGCTGTGGGTTTGATGGTGTGGTGCACAGGAATTATTGTTGAGATGACTCTTCATTCGTCTTCTTCAGCTATTATTACGCAACTTTTTAGATAAAGCGGAAGATTCGTTAACATAGTTATTTTCACGTTATCTCACAATTTCGACACTAATTTTTTCTATGAAACCCGAACGTTTGGATTTGAAACTTTCAATTTAGTGTGAAGTTTTTTTTATAAATTTTTATATTTTCACCAAAAATTAGTGCATTCTGACTGAACCTCAGTAGTACCAATTTTGATTGACTTTGAAAGTCAAAATCGGATGTTTTGGGTTTGATGGCCATTGAGTGTTGAGTGTGTTGCACATGAGTAACTGTTGAGATGACTCTTTACTCATCTTTCTTTAAGGATGGTAAACAAGGGGTCAAAAGATTGGGTGTAATTAGTATAAGGTTGTAGAGGATAGGTTTTGGTCTCTCCACTTTAAAGGCTTTTTTCTCTTTGTGATAATAAAGTTCAAACTTTTCAAGTCAATAAAAGTAAAAGAAATGTCCTCATCTTAATCCACTATAGTCACTGTCATTCAGAAATGCTCTCGAAAATTTAATGTTGTGGGTTTGATGGCTACTGGCCTGACTGTTTAGGGGGCGTCTACAGGCGGGACAACAGGGGATAGTCCAAAACTTGGAAATGAGGTGTCACAATTTTAATGGTTGAAAGGGGAATGATTCTGGCATCGGGATTAGTAGTGGGGTGAAGAGGGGAATGATTAAAGGTTCATATCTGGACAATGATAGTTGTCCCAAGTCTAGAGTTTTCCATTGTTTAGTGTGCTGTGCAGGATTTCTTTTAACCGATGAAATGACTCTTCATTCGTCTTTATTTAGTTATTATATCTCCTAAATTATTATATCTCCCACTATAAATTAGTGCATTCTGAAACACCAAACTTACCATCTTTTAATTTTCATTCCATCTATTGATTTTCGATTACTCGGTGGTGCTTATTTGTAGAGGACCATGTGAGGGACACATGATATGACCAGAACATCAACTTCGAAATCCCTATGAGGTAAACATGAGCTCTCTTCTCTCTTTTCTCAGTTTTCTCTCAAATCCCACCTGAGCCGGCTTTCTTTTACCGTCTCCTTTCTGTCTCTTCCCTAACGGTCTTCTCCAACGGTTATTTTTGGCCGGATGCTCCTCACTCCGGTACCTTCCCTATGAGAAAGTATACCCGATTTCTTCTCTCTGCTTCTGCTTTGATGACTACCCAACTCACTATCATCAATAGAATCACAAAAATCACTAATCTCAGAACAATCACTATGGTTACTCAAATCGAAATCACTAGCCTCTACTTGGATTCAAACTCAATATCTCTAGCTTGGAATCACAGTCTACAACTTCATCCTGATATCCTCTGGGCTCCTAATACCATCTCTTTGCTCCTGGAATACTTTAAGAGCACTAGCACCTATTTTGATTGTCAGAAAAGACTAAACTTCAATCTGCAGATATTTCATTGCTATGCTACTTCTTACAAGGAGCAAAAATTGCAAATATATCTGGTATCTCCTAACTCTCTTTGCCTTATTGTTTGCTTGTTCTCCATAATATCATGTTTGTTTGGCTACCCTATATCCCTCAAGTACACTGGGTACTGGATTATCTCTATTTCAATTGAACCCAAGCATCACTGGTCACCCCTCTACTTACTCTTTAAGGTCAAAAGATTAGAAAACTCTGATGAACATCCTACTGAAATCATCATTATTTTCTTTGGTCAATCCAAAAGTATGATCAGAACTTGGGAACTAATAGCCTTAACCATCACCTACATCACCCAAATCACACCCCAACGTATATCTCAGTTTCAAACCCAAATTCAACCCCACAACCATCAAAATCCATACATTAGAGATCATAACAATAGTCTATCTATGGATCAGAACACAAAAATCATCATTCATATAACCCAAATCAACAAGATCCAGTTTTTTAAATCCAAACACAATCATACAAACCATTGTTCAAAAAATCATAGCTAAAAGTTCAACCATCAAAAGTACCTCAAATCCAAAACCAAAGAAACATATACTGCAAATTCAAATCATACCCTTACCCCATTTTCACTCTCCTATCAATTTTGAATCAAAATTAAAAAATTCAAAGGAGGAAAAAATGAATTGAAATTTCTTATTGATGAGCTCGTCGAGTCTTACTCCGAGTCATATAAACTCTAGGGGTGGCTCCTGTATGAGTATCATGAGAGAAGTGATCTCCATTATTCTCAGAACTACTTCCGGGATCGCCCTCGGTTGTATTGGCATAAAATTCCTCAGGAGCAGCAGTAGATGCACTCAAATCAGGACTAAATCCAGTGTGCATTGGTGGATTACCAGAAGCATTCATACCTGCAAAAATGGAACGTCCAATCCTACCTGTTGCAGGGAAAAGAGCATCAAGTACAGGAAATCGCATAGGTTCATCCCTATGCATCGGCAGACTTGCCAAATGATGAACGATCCGCCTCTCCGTTGCATCAAGAGTCACAGACTGGTAACCAAAACGACTAACACCAGAGACAAGGAATCGATCAGCAACAACCACAACACCTTCATGCACTTCAAAAGGGCCATATCGGGGATGAAAAGCATACAACACCCAATGCTCCTTTGTACCCATTTGAGGATGAGATGTAGATTTTGGCATACCAGTTACATATCGATCAACATTGACATGAGTATCATCTTTAGAACCCTTATGAGCACCACTTTCGGCAGCATGTTGCGCACTACTACCAAGGCCAACAGTATGGTGTACATCTGCAAACGGATTACTGACATCTCGCTCTACAGGGGTAGGCTTAGGGTGGCGGAAATGGTTTCGAAGACGATCCACAAGGGAATCCATCATCAATTCATGCAGTACAGATCCTGGAGGCCTATTTTCTTGCAACTCTACCTCAAGCTTCACTTTAACATTGTGCTGCATGTCATCCAAGAACCAGGGGAAATCAGCCTCATAACCCGGAGACTCACAACCCCGAGGAAATGAAATTCCATACGGCAACCTGGTGACACCATACTCTCGGGGATACCAATATACACTGGACTCTTCTTCAAATTCTTGCATCTTCCTCTTTCCCTTTCGATCATAATCACCTTCACTACCATCCATAGCGATTGGATGATTCAATTTCTTTCTACTACTGAGATTAACAAAAATGGAAGACGAAGAGAGAAAAATATTTTTTTGTTTCCCTCTTCTGAGAAAGAAATATGCTTTAAAGGGATCAGTTATGAGGGTGTAACCACTTTAAGTGGCGTCGGTTTTCAATACACCCCAATAACTGCATACCATCCCCCTATTCCTCTATATGTCGCTTCATTTCTTATCCCTTTAGGGCATCATTCCTTTCTGACTATACAACCTAGCCCTTTAAAGTCTAAAACACCTAATGTTGTAGATTATTTCTTGACAGATGGTAGCTGGAAGGATGAAACAACTACACCTGTCAAACTGGAAAAAATTGATCAAACAACAGGAATAACTACCACCACTCGTACCACCCATTCGTGCACGACTCAGACGCAGCATACCCATTTTCAGCTACCAGAGCTTCTGACTCAACGAAATCCATTAGCGGACCCGCATAACCCCACTGCAAGGAAAATGGATTCGGGCTGATTCTACCCAAAAACCCATCAAGTGGTCCACATAGATATAGTTGGCTGCAAGTACAAATCCTCATTAAACTATCAAAATCAACCAGTGACTAGTTTGCAAACAAAAGATTGTTACATCATTTTCAACTCTAGTCATGACAAGACCATGAAAAGATACGACTACCAAAGGAAAGGTCATGGTAAGGCTCTCAAACCTCCTTATAATACTAACACTTATTTTGAGTGCAGGTACATGAGTCAGATTCCCTTAGTCATATACAAAAACAATAAGATTAATCATACAAACCTCAAGGTGAAGTCCACTTCAACAAACCAGCTTCCTCCAAATTTACTTTGGACTGATCTGAACTGCAATCCTAGTGCTGATACTATAAAAAACCTTATTCAAATTAAATCATGTCAAGCCTCTCTACAACAACAATACTGGTATGCTACCTCAAAGGTTTATTTTGGTAAAACCTCTAGTTGGGTAAACCTGCTTCACTGCTTATACCACCTTATTTCCATGGACTCTTCCTCAAAATCCATAGCTTTTACCTCTAAATCTCCCAACCCTTATATTGAAAATCTTGTTGCTCAAATGAACAAATCTCTTAACATGCCTGAAGCTGATCTTTACCCAAAGGTTTTCCTCAACCCTGAAAATATCAGAACCAAGCAACCTTTGGATTGGAAATGGTGCTTCATAGGAAAACTGTGCAGCAACACCTGTTATGAAACATCTAGAGTCAGCAACTTTATAAACAATAACTGGGAGTTCAGTGGAAGAGTGGAGCTGGAAATATGGAATAGAAGAAGGAATTTTTTCATCCTCAGACTCACTCAGGAGGATGATTACTTCACCATTAGGAATGGAGGTACTAGAGGAATTTTTGATAAACTCATGGTTCTTATAGGAATTCCATTAGGAGGTCCTGATTTAATTCATGAAGAAGATTTTACAAAAGTTATGATTTGGTTACTCATCAAAAGAATCCCAACTCATATTATACCTGACATCAGAAATATTCTGCATCCTGTGGGAGTATATCAGAAAGAAAAGAAGCCTTATGGAAGAGACAGATTTGAAAAAATCCTTGAAGCCCTTCTCACTATTGATGTCACCAAACCTCTAAAGTTTGGAATTGAAGATTTTGAAACACCAACCATCTCTCATTGGCTTGAATTTGCTTATGCTTTGAATGGCATCAAATTCTGCAAAGTGTGCAGAACTTTATACCACCCATCTCCCCCTGCCCCATTCCACATACACCTTCAAAATCTCACTACTCAAACCACACAAACTTTTCTTCACCCCAACCATCTCCACCACCCAAAACTGATTATCAAAAATTTGTCCAAGAAGGAAGAAATGTTATGCACAGAGGATATACTGATGCTGATGCTTCTCAAGATTTTGAAATCAAAATGAGAAATGCTAAACAGAAAGATCTAGAAAAGACATTTGCAAGTATTGCTCCCTCCTCATCCAAACATCTCACCTTTGGAGCCTCTTCTAGAGCTGAACCCAACTCTACTCACCCTGATATCATTGCTAGCCAAATCAGAAACAAAAGGACTGATATGTCAAAAAAAATCCTAACCAACTACAAACACCACAAAATACAGTTATTTCTAGCTCCATCTCAAAAGGTGATACTGATGGTCTCTTCCCATCTATCCCCCCCCCCCAAAAAAAAAAAAAAAAAAAAACTTTTCATCCCTTTCTCAAATCAAAAAAAGAATGGAAGATGAAACTGCCCAATTCAAGAAGAAATCCTGGAAAGCTAGAAAGAAAATTCATACCTTTGCTGAAGATATATTACCCAGTGATAATCATAATATCGAAAATGCTGATAAAAGAAAACAACCAAATTGTGATGTAATCCTTATGGAAATCAATGAAGCTGACAACAACAAAAAATTCAATGAATTATTTGACAACTATGCTGAACCCTTAGAATCAAGCAATCCTCATATGACTAATGGTGAATCTGACTCAGCCACACCTGATACTAAGGTAAAATTCCACATCTTCTTTAATACTTTCAATCTTAAATTTAAGCATCACTACCATGCCTACCATTGTGGTCACATTATAACATATACCTACCATTGTTTTCGCATTATAACATATATCTACCATTGGTGTTACATTATAACATATTTTGATCCAATAACTAGAAGGCCAACATCCAAGTATCCCCCTATTTCTTATTTTTGGAAATTCTTTACCACCATTGCTTGGAACTATCAAGGGCTAGGACAAAGACACACCAAGAAATATCTTACAGATATGCTAAACAAGTTCAATCCTGACATATGCTTTATCTCTGAAACTAAGCAGAAACATGGAAAACTTCTAAATTCCATGAAACAACTTAACATTCAGAATTGTTGGCATGTTAATCCTGGAGGGGCTAGTGGTACAGCTGGTGGGTTAGTGTTGATATGGAAAAATAACTTTGATGTTACTATCTTAGACTCTTCCATTAATCATATAAATGCCAGAATTCAGCCTACTAGTGGCCCTCTTGGCTTTTTACAGGTTACTATGGTAACTCTAACAATACTGCTGATAAACTCAATTCTTGGAAAATCTTGGAAAACACTGCTTCAAAACACCATATTCCTTGGTTGATTATTGGAGACCTTAATTTCATTTTGCATGATAATGAAAAATACAGTACTCAACCACTGGACAATGTGGAAGCAAGTTTATTTAACAAGAAGATTCTTGATTTAGATCTTGTTGATTTGGGCAGCACTGGGTGCCCTTTCACATGGTCTAATAAGAGAAGTGGTCCTGCTCTTACTGTACAAAGATTGGATAGAGGGCTAGCTACTGATTCTTGGCTTACCCTTTACCCAAACACTACTATCACAAATCTACTAGCCATTGGTTCAGATCACCACCCCATCCTTCTCAACACCAATCCCCATTGGAACACTGGTAAAATCCCTTTCAAATTCTTTGGTCCCTGGTTGGATCACAAAGATTTTAGGGACATTATCATTGAATGTTTGCAAAGAAACCTGTCTGGTTCTACTGCCTATCTAATAGCCAAAAAGCTCAAGGATATCAAGACAAAGCTCAAAACTTGGAACAAAGATGTTTATGGAAACATAAAGACAAACATGGAGGACAGCAAGAACCATTTAAAATGGTTACAAGAAACTTACTTCAAGCAAGACAGAAGCACAACAATACACACTGCAATGCAAATCCTAAAAGACTGGCAAGACATTGAAGAAAAATTCTGGAAAATCAAAAGCAGAGATCAATCCATCAAGCTGGGAGATAAGAATACTAGTTACTTTCACAGATCTACTAAATGCAGAATAAGAAGAAACATGATTGATGCAGTTCAGGACTCTAAAGGAAGATGGATTGCAGACCACCAAGAAATAAAAAACTGCTTCACAAACCATCTCTCCAAAATGGCTACCACTGAATCCCCCAAGATAAATCCTGAAATCATTAGCCTCATTCCCAAAACCATAACCGAAGCTGAAAACATCATGCTCAACAGAATCCCATAAGACCATGAAGTTAAATCTATCCTTTTTAGTATGGCTAAAGATAAGGCTCCAGGCCCTGATGGATTCCCCCCAATTCTTCCAAGCCAGCTGGGATACTATTGGTGAAGATTTGGTTAATATGGTAAAACATTTTTTCAAGTCTGGCCATCTGCTAAAAGAAATGAACACTAATTTCATAACCTTGATACCCAAATCTAATAACCCATCAAATCCCAGCCATTTCAGACCCATCAGTCTGTGCAACACTACCTATAAAATCATTTCCAAGCTCCTAGCCCAGAGAATGAAACCATACCTTAACAAAATCATATCCCCCTACCAATCTGCTTTCATACGTGGGAGACAAATAGCTGATAATATAGCCATTGCTCATGAAATTATACATCACATGAGAAATATAAGAGGTCTCAGAGGAAACAAAGGTAGTATGGGAATCAAGATTGATATGGCAAAAGCATTTGATAGAGTGGATTGGACCTTTCTTCAGCATATATTGGCAAAGATTGGCTTCAACTCTGATTGGTGCAAAAATATTATGCAATGTATAACTACCACTTCCTCGGCAGTTCTGATCAATGGATCCCCTGACACCTTTTTCAATCCTTCCAGAGGTCTTAGACAAGGAGACCTACTATCTCCATATCTCTTTCTGTTCTGCATGGAAGCTTTGTCCAGGACTCTATCCCATGCTGAAGACTTGGGCATTATATCAGGAATCAAAATCTGCAAAAATGCCCCTTCCATAACACACCTGCTCTTTGCTGATGACTGCATGGTGTTCTGCAAAGCCAACTCCTCTGAAGCTAAAAACTTAAAAGACATCCTCAATATGTTTGGAGCTACTTCTGGCCAACTTATCAACTTCAGCAAATCTGGTGCTTTCTTCAGCAAAGATACTGATCCAACCATCATACCCAGTATTTGCAAGCACCTTGAAGTCCAAGCTCTTCCTGAAAATGAAAAATACCTGGGATATCCATTATTTACTCACAGAAGCAAAATTCAATGTTTCAGACTAGGGGTGGACAAGATGAAACTAAACCTTTCTAGCTGGAAAAACTCTCCTCTAAATCCAGCTGGAAGAGAAGTGATAATAAAGTCAGTAACATCCACAACCAACATTTATCAAATGAATTGCTTCAGAATACCTAAGCAAATATGTCAAGACATGAAAAAGTTACAAAGAGATTTCTTCTAGGGGAAAAACCTAGAGAATCCAACTGGCTACTACCCAAAATCTTGGACAGCTCTGTGTAAGCCAAAAGTGTTTGGTGGGCTAGGTTTCATGAATATGGAATTATTCAATAGTGCCATGATAACAAAGATAGGTTGGAGACTGGAACAAGACAAGGACTCCCTCTGGTTTCAGTTGATGGATGCCAAATATCTGCTGGGAAGAAATGTTCTTAACATGAACACCATTGCTAAAGATGGTGACTCCTGGTTATGGAAAGGAGTTCTAAAGGGTATTCAAAACATTCAGAAGCATTGTGGTTGGAGAATAGGTAATGGTAACAAAATAAATATCTGGGATGATATATGGATACCCAATCTTACTGACAAGCTCAAACAACCTGAAAACTGCCCAATTGATATTCAGAAGGTAGCTCACCTAATGACAGATCAACAGGATTGGAACACACAACTCATCCTACAACTTTTCAATCCGGCCATTGCTCAATCCATTACTGCTCTAGCCATCCACCCCAGGGAAGAAGACAGTATTCACTGGAATATCAGCAACACTGGCAAATTCTCAGTTAAAGCTCTTTATACGGCAAAAATTGAGAACTTATACAGAAATGATCAAGCAACTAGGGATTGGGGTGCAATCTGGAGGTTGGATGTAGCTCCAGCTATCAAGATCTTCCTCTGGAAATGTGCTCATGAAATCCTACCTACTAATGCTAAAACAGCTATCATTCTCCACTATATTGACCCCATATGCAAAATCTGCAACTGTGGGGAAGAAAATATGACACATATGTTTCTCAATTTCCCTGCTGCTACTGTTGCTTGGCAGCAAATGCTAGGGGTAAATCATGGGCTCTTTGACCATCAAACTCTTTTCATGGGGTGGTTCAATGAGTGGTTCCAAAATGATAGCAATTCTGTCACTACCTGCATCTATGCTACCATTTGCTGGTACATCTGGAAAGCTAGATGTGATCTGGTTTTTCAGAACATTGTTCCTCAAGCTAAGGCTACTACTCTTAGCATTCAACACCATCTCTGTGACTACAATAGAGTTCACAATATGTCTTATCATGTCCTGAATTCTCAGGATAACCTAAATGCTGCTGAGTCACAGCAACCTTATGCAGGAATAAATGTTGGGGTCCAACAACAAAGGCAGAACTATGACTATGTAATCAAAATATGTACCGTTAGGGACCCCAACACCTTCCACTATTTTTCTGCTCTAATTATCTCTGACTTTGCAGGAAACCTGGTTGATAGCAGAGGACACTCAGCTCAAAGGGGACCAAAAGGAGCAACAGGAGGAGCAGAACTAGCCTTCGGATGGGCAGAAGAGAAGCAACACACCAACATTGTCATACAAGATGAAAGTTCAGACATTTTGGAGCATTTCAACAACCTCTACACTCAAGCTATTAAAGGGAGATTTAGCAGGAGTTATTACAGGGAAAAACAATATTTGAATAAAGACAATACTATCCACATCAATCCTGTAACTTTTGTTTTGCTAGGTCTTAACATCTTAGAAAGAACACAAAACACCCAAGCTCTAAACTTGGCTATTCAATGTAAGAACTTGGGCAGTGGTTCTGAGGTTTGTCTAAACCAGGACACCACTAGCATTTCGATTAATACTATTCATTAGGCTTTGCCTAAGTTTTCCAAAAAAAAAAAAAAAAAAAAAATCATTATCCTTTTAGTTTTATAAAAGAAAAAATTGCCAAACAAAATTGTAAAATAATATACAGTAAAACTTTTTCAAAATAATACTCGATAATATAATAGTCTACCTAAAATAATAAAAAAATTCAGTCCCCACTCAGCCCCTTAATGTTAAAATAATAAATTCGATAAAATTATAATATAATACATTATAGGTCCCAAATATTATATAAAATAATAATTCCATTAGAAAATAAAAAAAAATCATACATATGCATAAAATCTGTATAAAAATATTTTTCCATGAAAATTAATAAGATTTATTACTTTAAAAACAATTGCACGTCGTTTTAAAAATATTTCTGTTAATGTTTTTTTTTTTTATCTTTTTCTATGTTTTCCATTTTTAAAAATCTATTTCGGTATTTATCCTATGATATTTTATTTTTATTTTTTTAATATGAAAATTATCATTTTTTCCAAATAAAATTTTTAAATTAAGAATTATTCTTTAAATTAATATACTATTATTTTATATATATAATAATTTATTATTATATATATATATATAAAATAATAAATTATTATTTTATCGATTAAGTAATATCTCGATGTTCTACTGTAAAAATAATTATGTAAGGATCCCTTCCCTTACTTAATTAAATATCAAGGATTAATTGGGGTCCTAAAATATAATTGGGGGCCTCCCCAAATTCATGTCCACACCAAAAAATTTAGGGGGCTTCCAAAATGAGGTTAAAAGTACCATTTTACCCTTCCTTTAAAATTAATAGGGTCGTTTGTTTATTAACAGAGTCATTAACGACCCCTTAAAATTAATAGGATCGTCACCATATATACATAGAGTCGTCAACTCTAATTTGTGGGTCGTTAGGGGTATTGTTATTGTTAGTCGTCATCCAAATTCGGTCACAATTGCCAGTCTTCTGTCGTTGTGTGCAGAGGTTATAGCTTTGGGTTTAGGGAAGGAAATTCATGGGTATTCGATTAGAGCTCTGATGGATAAGAATATATTGGTAGGAAATGGTCTAGTTAATATGTATACAAAGTGCGATGATGTCATGGACGGGTGTTCAGTATTTGATCGAATGGAAGGTAGGGACATAATCTCTTGGAATTGGATGATTGCATGGTATGGTATGCATGGACGTGCAAATGACGACTTGCATAACCAAATGACGACTCTAAGGGGTGAACTACCAAAGAGTCAATATGCATAACCAAATGACGACTTCTCGGAAAATTGTAATGGCAGGTTAGAGTCGTTTGGGTTTATACATAACCAAATGACGACTCTAAGGGGTATATTATACAGAGTCTTTGGGTTGTAGAGTCGTTAGGTTATAAAATAAAAGTTGACGACTTTTCATAACCTGGAAAAGTTGCAGATATGAGTCGTCAATAGTAGGTCCAATACAATAACGACTTTTAAGAGTCGTTTGGGTTTAGACCCCGATATTGACGACTCTTTCACTGGGTGGTTATCAATTAGCTGTGATTCAACCACTTTGAGCAACGTATAGACCATTAGAAGAGTATGAACTTTACCTGGTTATTTTGAGCAACATTTCCCCCACTTAAATCACTCATTTCTACAAAGCCTATTTTCCCCTCTAAAACCTACTCTTCTTCTTCTCAACTCACAAAAACCTTTTTTTTTTTTTTCAATTATTAACTCTAAAACTTGTAACTCACAAAAAAAAAAAAAAATGAAAAACCAGAATTAGGGTCGTTATCTCCCTCCTCATATATCCTAACGATTTTTCATAGTCTCTACATGTATATGAAAAATTGTTAGGCTTTAGGATTTTTGGGTGGACGACCCTTTAACTGTAACCAATTTTTTTCTTCTTAGTGTCGTCAATGGAACCGAATATAGTTGAGAGAGAGGGAGAAGAAGAGTAAGCGTATTTTAGCCATTTCAAAAAAAATGGATAAGGGGTAACCCCAACTGTAACTGGTTTGGGGGTAATTTAGCCATTTCAAAAAAAATGGATTAGAGATAACCCCAAAATACTATTCAGAGACCAACTCAAGGGGCCCCAATTATTTTCCAGGGCCCCCAATTTTTTCTTCTTAAATATTACTACGTGAAATGTTACTTCAACGTTCTTTAGTGATTGCTCGGTCTTAAAACTTTGTGAATCTAATGTCAGTATCATCTACGTAAAATGGTTGTTCATGATGCTGATGCCGTAGTTTAATAATACTCGAGCAACACGAGAGTAGTTTTTTATTCCCTAATCTCATGTGACATTATCAAAAACACACTGTATTCGGTAGACTTGAAAATCGAAGACTCTGAAAATCGAATAAAAAAAATGTAAAATTGATTAAATATTACAGGAAAAGTTAAGCGCCTTTTCAAGTTCGCAGATATTTTGAGACTGGCAGGCTGGGTTGCACGGATGCTCCGTTTTTGGAGTCGTGTCCGCGTCCGACTCGCGTTGGACGTAGGACGCGCGTTTGACGCTGACACAACACGTGTCCTACACACCAATATGTGCGTCCCACGCGCGTTTTGTTTGGACGCACCGATGACTCGGGTTTGAAGCAATTTTTTTCCATTTTCATTTAAACTTCTTCCTTTATTTTTACTATTATTAACTAAATGAAGAAAGACAAACATTTAGATCAATCATTTAAGTCTTTATTAGAGTTTTGTAATGGGAAATACATTACATATACTCTTGGTTGGGCATGTGTTGTTTTAAGAATGCAATTTGATAGTGCATGTGTTTAATGGTGATTGATTGCTTGACCTTCGGCGCGTATAAACAAACGATCTTTCGTTTTCTTTTGAAATTTATACACATGTAGCATTATTTTCTAATTTTTAGGATCCAAACACCTGACTTTGTTGTATAAATACATAATTATATATATAAATAAAATATGTATATACGCGTCCTAGTTTTTTGAGAATTTTGTAGTATCCGCGTCTGCGTCGTGTCGTATCCGCGTCTGTGCAACCCAGCTGGCAGGCAAAACAGCGGCACTCTCGTTAACCGAAAATGCTTTACACCCCAAATTCCTTCCCCGTGATGTGTCCTCACCTTAGTGGTCCAATTTAACACTGGTGTGAGCATATAACTCACTGGAAGAACGTATTGAATTAAGCATTTAATACCATCAGGTTGTACTGGGTGGGTTCTGATCTCCCCTATTTAAAGGCCTTTTTCTGTGTATAATAAATTACAGCCTTTCCTCGTCGAAAATTAAATCTTAATCCACCTTAGTCACCGTTGTAGGATCAGAATGTCGCAACAAGGATATATTTGCGAAGTTTTCACCAACAACACATTACGAATGTCGCAGGATGATTTGAGAAGTGACGTAGCAGACAACGACAGCATAAACTCGAGAAAGGTGTGAAGATCTAGCGAGATTTAGGACGTTTGCGAAATTGTACATTTGTAAGCTTGCGAAATACCGCAAGCCAGATCCTAAAATAAAGGACAGATTAGCTGTCATCCACTGTGTAATTCCCTATATAAAAAGTCGAATAGGCTTAAGGAAAGGGAGATCTTTTTCGAGTGTTGAGCAAGTCATTAGGAGAGAGAAAGTCCATAGCAGTTGTTAATTTCTTAGATTGATTTCTTTCCTTTCTTGTAAAATTTGTGAGATTAATCAATAAAGATTATGATTGTTCATCTTAAAATGACTTGATTGTATGAATTCTTGTGAGGGGTGTAGTGTTGGATTTCCTGCTACTACATAATGGCGCTAGAAACAGGGATGATGTTGTTCTTAACGTGAAGATTAGTATCGTGATTTGAAAGAATTTGGAGTAGTTGGTGAAAAGTTTCATATAATTTTCAACAATTCATTGAGATTGAAGAAATGGCTAGAAGAAGAAATGCTTCAAGACAACCAACAACTATTAGAAGGAGTAAAAGGCTTGTTGGAGAAGGGAGAAATGAAATTGGGGAATCATCAATAATGAATACAAGAGACAATGGAGAAAATCAAATTCAACAACCAATTCAGCGTACACCAGCGCAAAATAGAATTGTAGATTATGACAGAGTGAGTGTACACACTTGGCAGTCAGATTCAGTAGGTGAAGCGGAAGAGGAGCAACAATTAAGAGATGATAGACGAATAGAGGAATATCAAGAAGCAGTTGGAGGAATAATTCATGGACATGAAGAGGTTGAAGCATTAGAGACGTTGAGGCAAAGAATACATGAAGAAAGAAGATTAGAGGCAAAAGAGCGTGCAAATCTGACAAGGAAAAATCATGAGTTGGGGATGGAAAACATAAGACTACATAATAGAAGGTCTAGGAGTACTACAAGATCAAGTTCAATATCAACTAGAGGGTAAAGAAGTCGAAATTCACTTGTAGTAAGTGCTAATAAAGATATTCCAGGAGAATTACAAAATTCAGATAGAGAACGTAGCGAAAGGAGAGAAATAATTGAAGATCATTACATCCCACATGGAGAAATTCTCCAAGATGGGCAAAATAACATGAATCAGGGGAACGAACGGCGCCGGGAACGAAATAATCAAGATGACGAAGAAAATCAGGAAAAAGGAAGGAGAATATTACGTGGGAGAGAAATTCAAAGAAATCAACAAGTAATTGAAAAATAAATCGAGAGACATTACGCTGAACAAGCACGTCTAGCTTGCGAAAGAGAAAGATTGAGAGAAGAAATGTAGGAAAGAGAATTCCAAGAAGCAATATGTCAGAACAATCATGACAATCGAGAAAGAAGACGCGAATAGAATCGCAGTAATGTTAATATCAATGAAGAGTATGACAGAGCACAAAGGAGAGCTGAAAGGGAATTAGTGAGAAATGAACAAAATCGCAAAAGAGAAATTGAGAGGCATAATCACGTGCGAATTCATGAAGGAGAAGATCACAGAAGGAGGCAAGATGAGGATAATGAAGAAGAAAATCAAGATCTCGCAAGACAAAACAAGTAAGAACGCATGAGAAGAGAAGCAGAACTGAAAAGACCAATGGAAGCGACGCTTGGTGTAAATGAACAAATCTTAAGAGAGTTGGAGGAGATGAGAGGAATTCTAAATAACAGGAGAGAATGAGGAAGGAGACAGTTGGATGAAGCCATTGAAGAAGCTGTGAAAACTCCATTCACACAAGAAGTACAATTAGGAGGAATACCCCCAAAGTGCAACCTGCCTGCATTAACTAGAATCTTTGACGGGACAGCTTGTGTAATTCAACACATTAAAGCTTATGGGGCATCTTTCAACCATTTACAGACTACGTTCTTAGGGGCATATATAAGTAACAACTCTTCGCGACCAGGCATTGAAGATGTATTTGGGTTAAAGCAGAGAATTGGTGAAAGTTTGAAGCATCTAACTATAAGATGGGAAACAATGTGTAGTGAAATGGCTGGTCGTGTGGATGAGAGATATCTCATTTTATCATTCATTAACACAATGTTCGCAACCAATCTGCTATACGTTCAAATTTTCAGAATCAAGAATACAATTACAATGACTGAGTTGCGAGAACTACATGAGGAGAGTATATTGATCTTGAAGAAAAACAGAATGAGATGGAATCATATCCAGTTGCAAACACAAGTTCAGTAGCAGCGAATGCAAGCTTACTACCAAAATTGATAAATACAGTGGCGAGCACTTCACAGACACGACAAGAAAAAATGATGGGGAATAGTCAGCATAAGCTAGTAGCTATGGGAAGTCGTGACCAAGAAGAATTTGAAAGAGAAAGAAACTTCTATTACCGAGGTGGAAATAATAAAATTCAAAGACTTGATCAGCCGCAAGAAACTTATGATGGACAAAGGAAAAATTATCATAGAGGGAAGGGAAATCATAAGGTAATATGGGAAGAAATCAAAATGCCACCTCTAAATGCTAGTGTGGAGAAAATATGAGAAGCTATAATCTTGATGGAAAATATACCAGCACCATGGAACATGGGTAGTGAACCATCTCCAAATCACATAAGTCATGAATTTTTCTCTTATCACCACTTCCATGGACATTCGACAAATGACTAAAGAAATATAAAATGAATCATCCTCAGAATGATTGATCAGGGAAAGTTAAATCATTTTCTAATAGGGCAACCTTAACCTCAGCCATTACCGCCTCCACCAGAAATTCGCAGAGTAAATACAATAAAGGAAGGAGAAACATTTGTAATAGAAGTTGGAGCGAAGGCAAAAAATCTATTTTGTAACTCCATTGTACACTCATACAAAACTATTGAGGACTTTCATGATAATATTTTGAGCAGAGTTTTCACAAGAGATGCTGAGGGGAGAGAAATACCGAACATTGCAAAGGCTTCGCCATTAAAAGAGTGGCAAAAGCAGACTATTTCTTTCACCGCACAAGAAGTACATGAGTCTAGCGAAATGCATGACAATCCATTAGTAGTGAGACTAGAGATAAACCCGAAACAAAGAGAAGATGAAGATGAATATGAGGATGATGAATCTCAAGATACATGGGAAATTAATAGAGTTTTAATTGATACTAGGAGTTTTGTGGATATCTTATTCTATCATACTTATAAGACTATGGGAGGCAGAGATGAGGATATAGTACCCTCAACCTACAAAATTTATGGTTTTAATGGTACTGCCAATAATCCTAAAGGGGAAGTCACAATGCTAATTCCATTAAAGGGGATATCTTCTAAGATTCTATTCTGTATTATCGACGTAGAATTTCCCTATAACGCCTTAATTGGCCGACCTTGGATACATGGGATTCTAGGTGTGGCATCGACTTTCCACCAGTGCATCAAGTTTCCTCATCCCAATGGTATTGGAGTTATAAAGGGAGATTGGGTTGAAGGAAAGAAATGTTATGAAATTGATGTAGAGTCTTGCGAAGAAAGAGCTGCCAAGAAGGGGAATTGGAGATATAACATTAAACAAAGAAAAAGAGGTGAGAGGTTGATGGTTGATGCAATAGAACAGGGATAAGAAGAAATACTACAAAGAAGGAAAACAACAAGTGGCGAAAATATCGCAGAAGGTAAGAAAGTAGAGAAAGGCAACAAAGATGCAGAGGCAGAAAGCAGTAAAGGTAAACAAATTAAACTGTGAAATATTGAGAAAGAGATTTATGATTAGTTTGTTGTAAAAATTTTCAAAAATATATTGTACTTAATGACAAAGATGAGATTGAGAAATTACAACAAAGTTGAAATGCAGATGAAGAAACAGAATTATCAAAAGAAAAATGAAAATATGCGAAATTTTCGCAAGAGATAATCTAAGATCCATAAAAATCTAAGATCAAGAATGGGGCGAACCTTAATGGCTTACACCCTAGTTCGCGAATAAAATTTCGCAAGAGGAAAATGTAAGACCTAAAGTACGTCATAGGAGGGGGTACCTCTTGCATGGCTCAGCGATAAGGTTACACCGCTACTGGAACCTGAGTCATGGAGATTTGGGGTCAATAAAGCCCATCCAGGAGAGGCACCTTGGATTCTCAACTTAAGCATATGACTTGAGTTGGGAGACTAAGGTAATAAGGACTCTCCTAAGGAGTGAATAATATGATCAAGGCTCCGAGGTACACGGTTGACACAAGAGTGCCCGGGGCGTATGAAACTACCCTGTCCATTCTTGGAAAGTCTTGACTATGATGCACTTGGCCCGAAGAAAAACCCACTTAAGGTGCAGTCACGTAACCATAATCCATATAGGCAAAAGGGATAAGAGGCTGCGAAAACAACTGGTTGTTGTCAAGACTGGATGGGATGAGCTAGTCTTGTATGCCAGAAGTACGTCTCCTTGAAGGTGCAACCAGGGGGAAGATAAGGGCGGCACCCTCCATTAGGGAGCTGATAAGTGTCATAAGACGCAAATGTCATGAGGATTTTTACTCACGGGAGTATCAAGGCTTGTCATATTTGTGCGATAATCCTGAAGAGGCAATAATACAAAAAATAAAGATAAGACGAGATCAATGTGTCGGTGCATGAAAATGTAAAGACGTCTTGCGATTTCTTCGCAAGACGACAATGTCATGGGGCTTTAATTTCACAAGAAAATTTAGGCCTGTCATATTGTCGCAAAAAAAATGACAAAAGAACAAAAAAGTTAAGGCAATATCAATGAGTTTTTACATGCAAATGTAAGAACGTCCTATGATTTTGTCGCGATGACAAGAGGTGGCAAAATAAGACCTTTAAACAGGAAGGCAAAATAAGACCACATGATAGAACAAAAGATTTAAAAATACTAACTATTCTTCATGCAGATCATTCAACGCAAGAAAGATAATGAGAGGCAAGTATGGAAATTAATAAACAAGAGGCATTATCTTTCTCGCCATCAAAATATCAAAAGAATAAATTTCAAAGTTGGTTGAAGTACACTATTCGCAAAAAGTGATGAACATGAACCAACTCAACAAAACAGAGTTAAAAAAGAAACTCAAACTTCAATGTTGACTACTCCAGAAGGAGTTAATGGATGTTCTTCGTTATATTTCTCACTCTCACCAGTATTTTATTCAGCTTGATTTACTCTACTTTCATCTCCACCTTGATATTCGCCAACGATTGCTTCTTTGAGAGGAATTCCTTCTTCATTTACATCTTGGACATCACTAGCAGATACTTCTTTAGAAGGGTGTTATTCATCTTCTTCTTGAGAAATAACTTCCACATCACTTTCATAATCAAAGTCACTATCAGAAGCACGAGGAATTTCATCATCATCCACTTCTAGAGGTGTAACTGATACATGAGGAAGAGAATTGGATAGCAAGATTTCATTCACAAGAACTTCAGCTTTGAGGTGAACTTGGCGAAAGAATGATTTTTGGTGATTTCTATCTTGGATATCCTTGAAGTAGGCGAGATAATCAAGTCTCCTTTCTGCTCGATCACAAGCACGGGCAAGGTGAGAAGCAAGAAATGCATTTTCCTTGAGAATTTTAGAGTACTTGGAATCCAAATCAAAAAGGGAATAACGAAGGTTTCTCTCAAAGTCTGCGAAGTAAAAGAATACAAAAATTTATTAGCAAGAGGCATATTACAAACAAATTTAACAAAGAAAAAATGGCTGAGGCAGTCAAAATTTTGAATTAGTGCCAAGCAAGTATTCTCCCAATGATTCATTGTATCATCCAATCTATCTCCAACTAAACCCTTCAGGTGAGATTTTAGATTCTTTTCTTTAGAGATGAGAAAAGTGTTTTCCTTCGCAAGAGAAAAGTAAGATTCTTCTAATTTGGAATATTGTTCTTTAAGATGAATTGCCTTTACACTTAAAGCTAGCTATCCTACCCTGGATGAGTGTATTTTTCTGAGCAATAGATGATTCAGTTACTTCCTTAAGTTCATTTTTCAGTGAGCGAAGAGATTGTTCTTGGTTATCGCACACTTTTTGAATAACATTTAATTTCTGCGAAGAGATCGCCACCATATTTAAGAGAGTTCGGTTTTCCTGAGATATAGTTTTTTTTTCATCTAATAAATTTTCCATCTCTAAGTTAGCTTTAGTCAAAAAATAAGAGTGACGAGATATCTCGCTACTTAATGAGTTTTGCTTCTGAACTAATTGAGTATTCTCTTTGGTAAGATTATCTATTTGATCAACAGAGTATGTATGAAGATTATATAATCGGTTATACTGGTCCATACAAATATCTCTATCAACACGAACTTCTTCAGCGGAAGATTCAAACTGATATCTCTCCATTATTCGTTTCTGGTTTAAAGCTTAATGAGCGAAAAAGGCCTTTAAGAATAAACAACATGGAAAGAACAAATTTATTAAGAGGCAAGTTAAGGACAAAGATAAGAAATTTATACCTTTTAACTCATCATTCTTCTTGCGAAGAAGTTCGCAGTCTAAAGAAATATTTTGAAGTTTCTGGTTTTCAAGGCGAAGAGCACTACATTCTGAAGTTTTGGCTTGGAGACTCTCCTTTAAGACTTCGAGCTCCTTCTCTAAAGATGTTTGCGAAGCCATTTTGTCAGAACCAAAATACTTGCTTAGAATCTCGCAAAAACCAAACTTGACAGGGTCAACAGAAGACTTTCTGGCATCATTCAGAACATCAGATAAAACCTTAAAGGCAATATCTATTCCTTCCACAGTCTCTTTAGCAGAAGGAAAAGATTCAGATGAAGAGGTGGTGATAATAGAAAGTTGGGACATTGAATCATTTTTCGCAATGGGTATGTCAGTTGAAGGAGAAGTTTGAGGGAGATTGATATTTGGAGTTAAAACAGGGTTAACCTAAGAAGATTTAGCAATAGGAGAAGAAGGAGCTTCATTCGCAGAAGGATCAGTAAAAGGAAATTGGTTCGCAAGAAGGTCAGTTGAATTTGTGGTGATATCTCCTCAGGTAAGGGATATTAGGTTTGCGAAGTAATCACAGGAAATTTTAAAGAACCCAATTTAGGAAAGGGAACGGAAGTTTCCACAACTTTAAGATGGCAAGATTTTTTGGGAGGGTTATTGACATCTCCATCACCCTGCGAATAACAATTTAGATAAGAAACAGAGGCAACAATATTGTTATTAAAAGAATAAGTGTTTCTTACTACCTTGTGATTCGCGGACTTTATTTTCTTTACAACGACTTTAGGCTGCGAATCTTTGGGAGCATTAGGGTTTTGAACTGTAAATCTGGTGTTGGAGGTGATTTTGCTGAAACAGAAAACAGTATGGGAATTACACAAAGATAAGCAAAATCAAATAAGACAATCCCAATAAACAAGATCAGTTTCAGCAAAATCTGAAGAAGATAAAGAAAAACTAATCTTGATGATTCCATGAGAACAATAGCAGAAAGATGAATCCGTAAAAGTTAGAAGATAAAAAGTTGCAGATGATAAAGATTCACAGAGGAAGAGGAGGTGAGGAAGACGAAGTAAAAGAAGAAAATTATCTCTTCATCAGATCCTTCTTTAAATAGACAAGATAAGATGACCGGTTAACCGGTAAATAAAGGAATGATGACACGTGTAGACGGTTACGCTTAATTTAATAAATCTTGATAGAGAAAAATATGGGAAAAATAAGTAGCTGCGGCATTTTAAAGTACAAATTCTCATGACATTCTCTCCTTCGCAGAGAAGATATGAGAAGAGGCAAGATGTGGGATCAGAATGTCGCAACAAGGATATATTTGCGAAGTTTTCACCAACAACACATTGAGAATGTCGCAGGATGATTTGAGAAGTGACGTAGCAGACAACGACAACATAAACACGAGAAAGGTGTGAAGATCTAGCGAGATTTAAGACGTTTGCTAAATTGTACATTTGTAAGCTTGCAAAATACCACAACCCAGATCCTAAAATAAATGACAGATTAGCTGTCATCCACTGTGTAATTCCCTATATAAAAAGTCGAATAGGCTTAAGGAAAGGGAGATCTTTTTCGAGTGTTGAGCAAGTCATTAGGAGAGAGAAAGTCCATAGTAGCTGTTAATTTCTTAGATTAATTTCTTTCCTTTCTTGTAAAATTTGTGAGATTAATCAATATAGATTGTGATTGTTCATCTTAAAATGACTTGATTGTATGAATTCTTGTGAGGGGTGTAGTGTGGGATTTCCTGCTACTACAACCATCTTTTTATTTTTGAAGCATTTTCTTTGATATTCCTAAGAATTTGAAAATTTGAAAATTCAAAGCTCTTGAGTGTTATGTGTGGGTACACAAGATTTCTTAAATTTTTGAGATAACATCTTTATTGTGAAACTTTTGGGTAAAATGTTACATGCCATTTCAAGGTTGTTTATGTAACGTTAGTATAATTTTTCTACTGAATCCCTTTTGATAGTGTTTGTACTATGATAAAATTATCACATATTTGCCAGAATGTTGTTTGGACCAACATTTCGCTATCACTCAAGTCTGCCATCCGGCCAACCAACACAGCTTACCAACCTGCCCACTCTGCCATGAAGTCAACTATCGGTCAATGGTCAAACTCAATTGTCGGTCAATAGTCAAACTCAACATCAGGTGGTCACGACCCATTTCGCCTGACCTGATCCAGTGGTCCATTTTGTTTGGCATATTTCATCAGTTCAGTGCACCTGACTCGACTCACCCAACTCGCTCGTGGACTCGATTCTTGCGGGTCAGTCCATTTATACTTTTAATCAAATTTTCTGCCATGATGCTAGCCAGTATGCTATCAAGTTTGCCAGCCGTGATGCCAGCCGTGTTGCCGTCCAGTCCACAATTCATTTTTCCAGCCATGTTGCCAGCAATGTGGCTAACCAGGTTGCCAGTGCATTATGCTTGTCAACCAATCAAGCTATCCATTCTTGTCAGTCAAAGTTCGTCAGATGCAGTCAACAATAATGCTCTTGAAAATTTGATGTTGTGGGTCTGATGACTCTGATGGCTACTATTTTTTTTTACTAAGTCAATTTAATAAAAACGAAAAACTGTACAGGTAAAAAGTCTTACTAGGGCACAACCGTAAGGCCGTACCTAATAGAAGACTCAAGTGAAGCGAAAATAAACCTCTCCAGGACACTCAAAAAATTGAGTGGACACTGGCCTACCCTCATAAAACTCAAAAACATTCTAGGCCAACAAACAATCTCGTTTAGCCGAGGCATCAGCTGAAAAATTAACTTCCCTATAGCTATGAACATAACAAATATTATCATAAAAAATTCTAGCCATTCTCCACTTTTGCATTAGCTGCCATGGCAACTGTCCGTATTGAAAATCTTGTATGCAACTCATCGAGTCCGATCTAACGCAAAGATTTTTAATATTCCACCTTTTTGCCACCATTGCACCATAAATAATAGCACAAACCTCCGCATAGAAATTTGTTTGCCAACCAAGACCAACTTGAAGGATGCCAAGAATTTCCGCACCTGAACCACGAAAAGTAACTCCACAACCTGCCTGGCCTGGATTGCCAAGTGACGCTCCATCACAACATATCATAATTTCTCCCAAGTACGGAGGCCACCAACTAACCTCAAGAGGCGTCGAGACCCTGCAAGACCTATGTCGCACCTTAAAATAATTCAAAATCCGCAAATCATCTTCATTGTTATACATATTGCCCTTCATGCGAATCGAGTGTGCATGAAGGGCTACTAACCGACTATTTAGTGTGCTGCTTTAACCGTTGAAATGACTTTTTACTCATCTTTCTTTAGTTATTATTCTCACGAATTTTTTTGGGGTGAAGCATGGGATTTGTAGACATAATTATTTTTACACTTTCTCACAATTTCGACGTTAATGTTTTTCTATGAAACCAAAACGTAGGAGTTTGAAACTAATTGAGAAAAAAAAATTGAAACTAGTTTCTTAGTGATATATTCCCTCCGTGCCACTATTAGATGACCCAGTTCAAGTTTGCACAATTCTTAAGGCAAGAAAGTGAAACGAGTACTTTTAAGTATCTTTTACAATTATATCCTTATGTATAATAACTAGTGAAAAATTGAAATAATTTATCTCACAAACTACACCACAGATGTTCGCAAACTTCATATCATTGAAAAACATTTTAAAACACCTACGTAACGAATATAAACATGTGTATTAAATTATGCATATTTCTTATAATCAATTAAAATGTTAGTTTTATAAATATTTCCTTATTTAGGTTATAAGTCATCTATTATGGGACAAAATCTAAAAATAAGTAGGTCAATTAATAGTGGGATAAAAAGCGTATTTTTTTTTACAAAATTTCTCTCGTCAAAAACTAGTGCAACCTGAGATGCCAAACTTCACCATTTATTAATGGCTTCTCTTAAATGTAGCCCACACATTTATTAACCATAGCCCATTCAAATAAGTGCTTATGCTAACCAAACAGACCTTTATAATCATTTTACATAGCCCACAAAATTATATATAACTTTTATATATAGCCCAAAATAATAAGATAAATTAAAATCCCTAAATTAACATCATCATCAACAACAACAACAAAAATGATTGTTCTTGATTGAATAAGAATTAATACCCTCGATCAATTCTAATGTAATCATGATTGAGAATAAAAATACATCACCTTAGAGATTTTGTTTCATAGATTATGTTTATGGAGTTCTAGGATGGTTGTAGGAAAAGAACAAGAGCAAAGGGCACACAAATTACAACTTTTGTGGAAAGGTGCGGGCAGGGAAGAAATCGTTAAAAAGGTGACAAAAATATGCTTTCCTCACTCGCTCGACCAGGTGAGTCAAGCCTGCCCGTTTTATTCCCAACCTACCCTTCCTGGTCGGGTGAGTTCCCAGGCTACCCAAAAAAATAAACTAGGTAGAAATGTAAACAAGTCTTATATAATAAATTGGGTAAACATGCTACCCAAAAAATTAAACATGTCTTGTATAATAAGTTACACATTTACATAATGCACATTTCATAATTCCTTTCACATATCACAATGAACAAGAAAAATAAAAATCCCAAGTATAAGACATATCACTGACTGTTTTACTTGTTTATTTGAAACCAGTTTTGAGAAGATATCGTTTCGAAGACCAGAAGTTGGGAATTTGAGCGCTGCATTGATTCAAGCCGTAGTGTTCGAGGTGGAAGATAGGGAAACAATTGGTGGTTCGGCTTATGGAGGTCAAAGAGCTATTTGATGTTCTCCGGATTTAGCAAAATTAGGTGTCTGTCCTCCAGGGGAAGTTATACATCGTCCATCGACTAAGAATCCTTACTGGCCACAGGTTTTGCGTATTAACTTTGAAGGAGATGATCTTGTGGAAACGATGCCATCACAATCTATACAGATTTCAGAAACCGGGATGTCCAACTTGTATTTCATGCATTGTGATCCGAGTCTCCAGGATGTAGTTATTGAGGGAAAGACTATATGGAAAAACCCTACTGGATATCTTCCTGGAAGAATGTCTCCTCTAATGAGGTTCTACGGGTTGATGTCTTTTGGATTTGTGATACTTGGGATTTTCTGGTTTTCTCAGTACGCGATCCATTGGAGAGAAGTTTAATTTTTTGGGTAGCATGTTTACCCAATTTATTATATAAGACATGTTTACATTTCTACCTAGTTTATTTTTTTGGGTAGCCTGGGAACTCACCCGACCAGGAAGGGTAGGTTGGGAATAAAACGGGCAGGCTTGACTCACCTGGTCGAGCGAGTGAGGAAAGCATATTTTTGTCACCTTTTTAACGATTTCTTCCCTGCCCGCACCTTTTCACAAAAGGTGTAATTTGGGTGCCCTTTGCTCAAACAACAAAACCTTAGTATGGATGTTTTTGTGGAATTTTTTTAAGAGAACAATTAGAATATATACTTAGATCAATTTTAATGTAATCATGATTAAGAAAAAATTATTTTAGAGAAAAATAGAGTTAAAGTTTATTTTGTTTTGGGGGAAATAAGAATTAGGGTTTATAACAATTTTTCAATTTGTGAGAATACTAAAAAAACAATGATAATTAATTTAAGTATGATCAAGGAAAAAAATTAGGGTTTATTTTGATTTTGAGTAAGAAAGATTTAAGTTTAATTGTTAATGAAAATTAATTCCAAAATTAAAACTGGTTTGGTTTTTCATTCTAACTTTTGACTTTTCATTTTAACTTAAATTTTTTGGGCTATGGTTAATAAATATGTGGGTTATATTTAAGAGAAACCTTATTAATTTTGGGTGACTGATTTTAAAAGTGGGAGATGGCAAAGGTCATTGGTGCGTGCTTATTCGTAGTGGACCATGTGAGGAGACATATGACCAGAACATCTTAACTTCGAAATCATTATCCTTTGTTTTATAAAAGAAATTGTGAATGCATCATACTAAAATGGTTGTTCGATCGTGATGGTGATGCCGTAGTTTAAGAATACTCGAGCAACACGAGAGCAATTTTTTATTCCCCTAATCTCTCATGTGATATTATCAAAAAGGCACTGTAATCGGTAGACTTGAAAATCGAATAAAGAAATGCAAAATTGACTTAACGTTAATGGAAAAGTTAAGCGCCTTTTTTCAAATTTGGAGAATTTTGGAGAGATTGGCAGGCATAACAGCGTCACTCTCCTTAACCACCGTACCTACTCTAGTGTGTAGACAGCTTGATTCTCCTTTGGGGGTCGGTTGTTTCGTGAGCATATAACTAGAGCTTTACAAGACCCGGTCCAGATTATCTGTACCGACCCGGAACCGAAAGAACCGGACCTGCACCGACCCGGACCCGGAGTTACCGGTACATGTACCAGTTCTGAAAATTGATACCCGGAGTAGACCGGGACAGGTCTCGGTTCTTACCTTATTCCCGGTCACCCAGTACCGATAGTACCCAAAAAACCCGGTCCATAGATTATAAGATTGAAATCTATCCTAACCGTCCACTTAACATATGAGAAAGTGGGTAAAAACCCGGACCCGGAGTGGAACCGGTCCGTTTTTTTAATTTTTTTTAATTTTTTAATTTTTTTAAAATATCTTATGAGAACATTTTTAATATATTTTGAAAATATTTTTATACCGGGTAAAAACCCGGTCCCGGTGTGAACCGGACCGATTTACCGGTACAGGTACAGGTACTCAATTTTCAGAACCGGTCAACTTCGTGTACAGGTACCGGGTTCAACAGAAACACGGACTGTACCGGCTCATGTGCAGCATGACATATAACTCACTGGAGGGCCGTATTTAGAGCGAAGGTCAATGAAATTTGATATTTCCTGGAAAGGAGTGACCACAGTTTGAATCTTTAAAAAGGAGCAAACATGTGCGAGTCAGACTCGGTGTGATAATGAGTTAACTAAACCCGTTTGTCTCTAACCTACCCACCCGTTTTGGTGTTCAATCTTTGTTATTGATGGAAACCAAAACTTGAATGGTTAGGAAGACTTTTAAATCTTAATAAAACAACTCATGACATTCAAATTCATCCACACTTCACATGCACAGATTGAACACCAGAAAGTAGAGGCTTTATATAACCAAATTTCTAGTTGGGTGAAAATCATCAAACCTGCTTTTCCAATTTAATTCATAAACAAAAATTTCTACTAAAGACTAAAATTTGAGTAAGTCAGCTGAAGGTGATGTCACTAAAACAAGCATAAATCCACCGAAATTAAAAGCTATATAACATCATCGTCAAAAATCGAAAGCTACAAATGGATATAACAAATCCCAACCTGTGTTGGTAGTCTCTCAATCCTTTGAGCAAGTTTTCTAGCTTATGGGTATTTGATTTTCTCAGCTTCTTTGACGAAAAAGCTTTTAAGTATGGAAGAGATTATTAACAGAGGATTGAATTTGTTTCTTCACTGCCTCTCTCTCGCTTAACTCACATGGGCCATCCCAGGAAAGACTAGAGTATCAACCTAACTGACCAACAAGGTAGTTAAACTAACTCGACCAGGGAGGGTAGGTTAGAGACAAACAGGTTTAGTTAACTCATTGAGTCACACCGAGTCTAACTCGCACATATTTGCCCCTTTTCAAAGATTCAAACTGTGGTCGCCCCTTTCCAGTAAATATCAAATTTCCTTGACCTTCGCTCATGTATTTAATGCTACCTCCATCCCACTATTAGTTGACCTAGTCATTTTTACATTTTGTCTCATTAATAGTTCATTTTATATTATTTAATATTCATGTTTATATTCATTGCATAGGTGTTTTAAAATGCTTTTCACTGATTTAAACTTTACGAATATCCGTGATATAGTTTGAGAGATAAATTATTTCTAAATTGTATTACTAAGTCAACTAATAGTGGGATGTAGAGAGTACTATAAGGTTGTATTGCGTGGGATCTGGTCCCCCTGTTGAAATAGGAGATGACATCTTTTTTATCAATTTAATCTTATTTGATGTTTTTAAAAGAAAGCTATTAGTGGGGCATCACATTCCAATTTGATTTTAGTCAGAAATAGAAATATAAGTTAGTGTTTTGGATTTTTGGAGGAAGAAAGTAGACCTGGCTTGATTAGGGTATACCCAGATTAATTGGGGTATATCTAATGAGACAAAACTCAGGTCATTTAGAAGTAAAACAAGCCACCCCTTAACCATGTATTTTCTAAATGACTAATATACCCTTGTTTAATTAACACTAAAAAATCTGATTAGGTAAATTAATTGAGTCTAGACGAATTAATTAAGTAGATTAAAACTTATGAATTTAAGTTATGAAATTTTGTTTTTGATTGAACTCATGTGGAAAGATTTTTGATGAAAAAAATTGTTTTGGGAATTTTTTTTGCAACAGAAATGAAAACATACTACCCAAACACTTCTAAAAAAGGGGATTGCAAAGCTAATGTATGAAATCATACTCAATATTAAAGAAGAAATCAACACTTTCAGTTCTGAAACTATGAAAAGTCGGCAGGGTCGACGAATGAAGACAATGCCGACTAACTTTGGCCGGCAAGGTCGACGAATGCAGAAAATGCAGACTAGCTTTGGCCGGCAAGGTCGATGAATGAAGAAGATGCCGACTTTATTATTTTTGACACACATGAGACTGTTGTAAATGTTTCACTAGTCGGAATCTTATTGATTTTTTACCTTGCCGGCTACCTTATAGTCGGCAAGGTCGAAAAAAATACCTTGTCGACTATAGGATTGTTGACATACAAAGAAAGGTGTTACAAATGCATGATTAGTCGGCAATGTGTTAATTTCATAACCTACCGACTAAACTATGGTCGGCAAGGTATAAGGATGAATTATGTGCCGACCTTGTAAATGCTAATTTCATAGTTGAAAAGTCGGTTGGCTTACCCATATTAATACACATAACTTTTTTGCAGTAAGTTAAAAAAAATTCAACCGTAACAAAAATATGGTTGGCTTCCGTGATTCTTGAAAAGTTGTAGTTTACGAAGTTTTACGGTTAGGTTTGGTGTCGAACCTAACCGTAACAACACATATAAATCTTTTTTTTTTAATTTACGGTTAGGAATCTTAGTTTCCTAACCGTAACATCTTCGGAGAACAAATTTAAGTTAAGGAAATTAAGAATACCTAATTTTCTCTACGGATTGAGATTGGAAAAAAAAAAAAGAAGAATTAATGATGAAGGAGGGATGAATTAGAATTAGGTTTTGATTTTAGTTTTTAGGTTTTTAATATAGGTGAAGGGCAGCTTAGACATTTTCTATTTGCATCAAGATACCCCATAACCAATATTTTAGTTATTAGGAATCCATGTGAAGCCCCTCTATTAGAATGTGACACCCCAATAATAGCTTTCTTTTAAAATATGATAACTCTCGAGTGTTATGTGCGAGTATTGCACAAGATTTTATTTTTATTTTTTAGATGACATATGTATTGTGAGACTTTTAGGTAAATATTACATGTCATTCCATGTATGTTTATGTAATGTAATTTTGCTTCCTTTTGATAACTTGCACTAAAGACACGACAAACCGGACTAGTTTAGACACTATTATTTTCTTCACCCACTTAGATGAAAGCGATAAGAGAAGTTCCTATGGACTCAATAAAACAAGGATTTGTTCATTTTGATCCCACTATGGACTCAACAAACATGAAAAATGGAAGAACAGGCGCGCGCTCGATGGAAGGTCGGGCGATCATGGCACAATCGCTGGCGTTTGATCCATAAACGCTGGCGTTTGTCTCACAAACCCCTGTTCTTCCATCAAACGCCAGCGTATGTTTTTAGTCCACCAACGTTTGACGCAAAATCGCCAACGACTAAATATGGACGGCTGTAAATTCTTGTCATCCAACGGTTAGAATTTTGAGTTCTATAAATACTCCCCATTTGAACTCCAAATTCACACATCTAGTTTTCTTCACTCATCTTCTCTGAGCTTAAAAAAAATTCTTCAATTCTTGAATTCAACAAATTTGTCGAAAGAAAATGTCCCGGCCTTGTTAGTTCGGTGAGCTCCGTATACTGAAGAAAAAATGAATCTATTTGCAGAAACTATGTTTTTTTTTAATTTACTCAGCTTGCTTCAACAAACTATCCATGGGTGAATTTCTGGGCGGTTATTCACGACAGGTTCTGCAGTGACACCCGTAATCCGAGTCATCGTGCTATATGCGAAATAGAAAATTGTTTTGGTACAATCAAGAAGAAAGTAAATGAGTATGTAGCTTTAACTATGCAAGTCAATCGATATAGACTGAGAGGTTAAACTGGTGTTGAGATGGTAACAAGATCTTTGGCTGAATGGAGAAGACGGAAAAACGTAGCTTTTCATTTCAAAAAATGTTTCGAAATCCTTAAGGTGTTGAAGAATTTCAACCCTTCTTTGTAGTTGTTGTTCCACCTAGAACTTCTCACCAGTCATGCTAATGTAAAATGCTTAATTTTAAACATATGTAATTCAGTGAAGCTAATGTAAAACGCTTAATTTTAAACATATGTAATTTCATTTAAGTCAAACCGTTTTACTTTTAAAACTAAAATTACAAAATGTAGCAGAATTAAAAATTACAATCTCTCTAACTTCGCTCATTGCTAACTCCCTCATTGTTATCTTCTGGAGTCAAGAATTCTCCAAAACTCGGCGTATCCCCAACTGCCAACATATTAATTAAATTTCTATAGGGGGGTAAAACTGGTTGAACAACATTAGGCGATTGGAAATCACTCGGTTGGAAAGCACTCGGTCCCCCAAACATATAAGATATTTGTTGTCGTTGTCGTTGTGGTGGTGGTGTAACAGTATAGCAATCATTTGGGTTTTAGGGCGAGAATGATGATGAAATGCGCCTAGGATCTAGCTGAATTACTTGAGGTTGAGATACATGCACAGTTTCTGGTGAAGTACTGTGCCGTACCTGTGGTGAAGAACTCTGTCGTACTTGTGTTTCTCCCACCACTGTTTAATCACTATCGTGCCATGATCTGTTACTCCTGGTGGAATAGGAAGACTGTGACCGCCCATCATTATTTACAATTGGACTCAATCCAAACATTGTGTCCGTATGCCATTTTCGACAGACATCCAAGTGTATAACCCCCATTTGTCGATTCAGCCAATACATATCGTTCAATTTTCTCCTCAAGTTTTCGTCACTTGCATCCACATTGTAGTAAGGATAATCATGTTCCATAGCTTGGGAAACAATGGTGATCGTGGTTGGCTTACCTTGTGAAGCAATACTTGGCATCTCCCAATGAATTTTGGGCATATTTGACGAAGATGATGAAGAACTTACACCTGTGGTGGGGTAAGTCATAAAGCATGGCTCTTTTGGAGGTGGCTGTCTAAGAACGATATTTGTACCATGAGCCAAGCGTGATAAACTTGGGAAATCAAACCCATAGATGTGCATGTTTTGTGTCTCAATTACAGGCTTCGTAATCGACTTATACCAGGTGACATACTGCGCTTCATCAATATTCCTCTTTGTATTTAGTTCATACCTATCCCAATTGATTCTTCTCAGTTGATCAAAATCTGGTCCGGAGGTTTGCATCTGTTGTGGCGGGTAATTGCAATTGCATATATACCTTGTATTCGGTACTAAGTCTTTCTCCCAAGTACCAAACCCCCTTATCCAAATTTGGAGTGTAAGAAAAAACTCTACGGAGAGAATAATCAAGAATATGTTCTCCATCATTGCCACCATACTGAGGAAAATCAATGTAAGGGTGAACAACAACATTCTTGTGGCTCCGTGTCATCTGTTGTAACCTCTGAACAAAACTGGAATCCGGTACGTCGATGTCGGTGTCCTTCGCCCAGTTGGTCGAGACGTACATGTCCAAGATTGGAAATCTATGGGTATCGTCTTTAAGGATTGGTTTACCAACACGGAAATAGGTATACCACCAATACTGCAAATTACTCCATAATTTTAATATTTTGACTTAATCTACATTTGTTCATAAAAATTTAAATTTTAAAAAATAATAATTTTGGTATTTACCTCTATGATGCCCTAGAAACCAGTGAAGTTAGATATACCCATGGACGTTTGATCCATCCCACAATACATTTATGCTAAAATTGCAGAGCCCCAGTCATAATCTGTTGCTTTTTCAAGATCTTCTAACGCTTCAAGCCAACCAACAAGAGCAACAAAAGTTGAGTTTGGAAAGAACGTCTGACCTAGTACCCATAAGATAAACACCCTTTCAAGTTCAGGATAGTCATCTACATCTTCTGGGTTTCTGCTATGGGTAAGGAAAAGCTTCAACGCTTAACATAATATCCCACCTACTTTCAATTCTTTATGATCTTCACGTATATCTGCTTCTATAAACGAGGGAAGAAGCGTCTGCCATTTACTATTTGATATCCATTCGTCTTGGTTGTATGATGCTGGATCTCCCATTACATTTGGGTTCCCACAAATGAAATACAAATCAAGAGGCATAATTCCTATTATAAGAATAATATCAACTATGATTAATTCTTTTGATTATTTTAAAAAATAAAATTTAAGTTAAGTTAAACAAGATTACCAATTTCAAAATCCATAAAATGGAATGTGCGCGTCGTCGTTCACCACCTTTCTATCAGTGTTGTTGTGTTTTCTAGGCTTCATAACATAAAGCGCACGCCTAGGATATCTGTCAACCATTTTTATGACTTGAGGGGGTAGACCTACATAAACATATTTTAAGTCTAAAAATCAACCTCTCATTCTATAATAACCCTCAGACCGATCTTGATGCCCCGATACATGACCTTGGACTAATGATGGAGCAGCAACGATACTCGGTGAAGCAAACTCTGCTTCCCGATCTTGAGAATAATCTACACCTCTGGCAGGCTGCGGTACCAGTTCATTTCTTCGATTTCTTCTCTTGTTTACATTATTGACAGCTTTTCTTAATAAGTTGCTCATATTGTGTCAAAAAAATTTAGTTTAGAAGAGTTTTAGAATACGGAAATAGTAGTGGTGTGACTGAAAATGAATTCAGTTGAAGGAATTTATAGCTTTGAAAATTATAAGCGTTGAAAATATGGACGTTGGAGAATTGACCGTTGGGGATTTAGTTTCTCACGCCCGCGTTTGTGTGACCAACGCTAGCGTTTTTGTCCTGCACACCAGCGTTTTTTCTACCAACGCCGCGTCTAGCATTCACATGTCCGTAGCCCTGGCGCTTGATGATCAACGGCGCACTGTTGTTCCCATAGTGGAGAAACCTGTTTGGCCATCCACTTAGCTCAACAAAAAAATGGATTTGTACATTACCACAAGAGTTTCCCTAAGGGACTCTGGAAAGAGGGAAAGTACTAAGTTATATTCATTATTAAGACTTAAAAACTTGAATAAATCTATTAAGTTTCACCCCTTCGGGTACTCTTTTTTATCAACTATCTCTCGTAATTAGGATTTTCATTGATTCATGTATTCAAAACTGAAATGTTTCAAAAATTTAGTTTCCTAGATTCATCCACAATCGGCCGACATGTATGTCCACATTAACCTATTCTAAACAATCGATTGACATATACGTTGGCCGATTGTTCTTAATATTCTTTATGGTTGGAGAACATCAACCCAGAATCGGCTAATATGGATATTTATATATACCGATTCTGGTAAAAGTCAATGTTGATTATGTAATCGAGCTGAAAGGAGTAGATTATGTATTATTTCGTAGCTAGTATGCCACAGTTAGAGCTAGCACTATGGAGAGGGATATCCCATCCTATCCCTCTCCGTCCCTCAAAATCCCAAATACTTAAGTACTATGATCTCCCATATCTCTACATGAGTAGGGAAGGGAAATCACACGGGTACTGAGTACCCGTTTACTTTTTCACTTTACGCGTACTGAGTACCCGTATATTTTTCTGGTTTTTAAAGTTTTACCTTAAAACTTTCCATTTTCACTCCCCTTTTTTACTAAAACTTTTTTTTTTTACATATTTGATATCTTTTTTTTACTCTAATTTTTTTTTTACCTAAGTAAATATTTTTCCATTGAAAAAAACGAAAAAAAAAAAACAGCTACTCAGTACCTGTTTGCACTAGTTATACACGTACTGAGTACCCGTTTCGTGTAGGGAAGTGATAAGAGGGCATCATAGCAAGCTTGCCTTTCATGTGCCATCCTATGGTGATAGCTCTTATATGGTCTTATTTTCTGGAGATTTAAAAGATTTGGCCCTTGATACTTTTTATAGTCCACTGGACTTTATGATGAGAGAAATAGAAGGGTAATGGTAAGTAAAATCCAAAATGATTAGCTTGATTTTTTTCCTGGTTATTTTCATAGTTCTTGATTTTTTAGGAAAAGTGGAGGATTTATTGACATAGTTATTTTCATAGTTTTGATAATTTTAATATATGAGTTTTTTTAGAACACGTAATTGGGGGATACGAAAACTAATTGAGGGATATTGATTACTTCCCCTACCCCATGATTTCGGCTAAGGGGTGACCGATTGATATGAAAGTACTAAAATACCCTTTGGTTAATTAAAAAACTTTATGAAAAGACTGTTATACCCTTTCCCCTAAAACATTAAAATCAAAAACCAAAACATATATCTCCATTTCTAACATTAGTTCCGGCGGTCCTTTAGGTTTAGGTTTTCGAAAAAAAATTCTTCATCGTTCTTCAACCGTTCCTTCTCTGCCGACTCCTCACTTTGATTTTTTTTTTTACATTCGGTAGGCATGAAGACCACGCCGGAAGTGATGAAGACCATGCCCAGATCGAGTTAGAGATGGTTATTTATGATGAAGACCATGTCGATCTTTGGGTTCCTCAAGATCAAGACGCACGATTCATCGAGTTTAGCATGGTAATTTAGGATGAAGACCATACCGGTACTGAGTTCCGGCATGGTTATTTATGATGAAGACCATGCCGATACTGGGTTCCTCAGTACCGGCACGGTTACTGAGTTCCGGCATGGTAATTTAGGATGAAGACCACGTCAGTATTTAGTTCTGACATGGTTATTTAGGATAAATACCACGCAGGTAATGTGTTTATTTGTAGAGCACTATGGGAAGGACATATGACGAGAACATCAACTTTAAATTCATCATCCTTTCAGTTTTATCAAAACCAAATTTAAAATAATGTAGAGTAGAGATATTCATGTCGACAAATCATTTTCCTTAATTACATGTTACTATCTTTTTTCAAGGTTGTTCATTGAGACAAATCATTTTCCTAATGGAATTTTGTAAAGTTGTTCGTGAAATGCAAAACTCGCATTCGGTAGCTTTGAAAGTCGAAAAAAGAAATGCAAAATTGACTAAACGTTACAGGAAAAGTTAAGCACTAGAAACAATGGTTGAAATGACTAGACAAAAGTTGTGGTTGCCTTTTCAAATTTGCAGAATTTTTAAGAGACCGACGGGCATAAAACGCATCCCTCGCGGTTCTCTATGTACCGAGAGAAAAACCCAGGCTAAAACCGCCTTTCAAATTTTTTTTTTCTTTTTTATTTGTGGGTTTCAACGGGCCCAGCCTTTCAGGAGACGTATATGGGGTGGTTTGTGAGAAATGGTGTTTTTTGGGTTGTTATCTCTGGGTTCATTTATAATTTTTGCCCTCCTTAACCCCAAGAAGGCCCTTCACCTACTTTTTCAATAATTTAATACTAAACATTTTGATTTGTTTTCACTTATAGCTTCTTTTACTTCTTCTCTTCCAATCCAACGGGAGCCAGGACCAGAACAACCCAAACTCTAGCGTGAGTAAGTGTAAAGATTGTTTTTTGTTTGGGGTTCAGCTCAACGGTTCAACCATGTTTCGTGAGCATATGACTGTAATTGCGAGTAATTAATACTATAAGGTTGTGGGTGGGCTCTGGTCTCTCCTATTCTTTATAATAATAGTAAATTTCAACCTTTTCTCATTAAAAATATAAGGTAGTCAATCTTAAATTCTTAATCCACTTTAGTCACTGTCAGTCTGATATGGACGTTGTTAGGACTACTCATCTGGGTATAGAAAGAAAATATTGTTTGATATATAAGGTGGCATGGCAAGTAAATTGTGGCACTATGAGAAAATTAGTAACTGAATTTCTAGCGGTCGATGTTTTCAATAACGCCGGCGATATTATGAATATCGCTCGATGTTAACTCTAACGTCAACGGCTAGTTCTTTATCGCTATAAATAGGTAATTTTCAAACTCAGAAATTACCCCAAAATTTTTAACACAAATTTTTTCTCTAATTCTCTCTTTCTTAATCTAAATTTTTCTATTTCTCTCTTTCTCAATTTAAATTATTTTTTTTGAATTTTCCCAAATGGCACAATTTCAAACCCAACCTGATTCGGCAACACAACTTGATTTTTCTGGAGTAGTGCATCAAGGTGTCGTTAAGAAGATATGTGATAATTATAAAGAAATAGGTAAGAAGAAAAGAAGTCTTCAAGTTTTTGATATTAACCAAGTCAAAACCGCAACTAAATCAAAGCAAAGGCAAGAAAAATCAAAACAAAACAAATTTGAAGCCAAAGAAGAAGATAAACAAAAGAAATTCTGTTTACGAGCATATTGATTTGAAGTTTTGTGAAATGAAGAAGATTAACAAGATGAAGAACATTGTCTCAAATTTATATTTTTGAAGTCTTCCCAATTACTGTCTAGTTTTATATCTTGTAAAATTACTATTAATGATTATATCGAAGTTTAATGAATTTGAAAATTTGACGAATATTGTTGAAAATTAATACTATTAATTATATTCTTAATCCAATCTTACAATTAATAATTTAAATAAATATTATAACTTAATACTTAGACAATTAAGAAATGAAAACATAAGAACTTAAGTGGACAATTCAGAAATTATAACATAAATGTTGGACAATATTTGGGCAAATATCTTAAAATCTCGAAACAACTTTCAAATTTTTTTTTTTTACATAGATGCGACGATATTCCGCACCACACCTTTGTTGAAGTTTCATCATGGTTTCACCACTTCTCAAGTTTGGATCTTCTTGCTGAAGTAAAGCAACATACCTAGTAACTTCCTGCTTAATTGTAGTGAAGCGCTGAATCAATTGTGAAACATTACGATTGTTGAGGTTCATTATTTGTTCTTGAAATTTCCCAAAAATACTTTGCCACAATGTTTGGGGATGAAATGCATCCTCAGTAAAATAAATATAATTCTTGCAAATACATTCATCTTCCGCAATAGTGAATTTTGGTTTTCGCCTCATAAATTGAAGTCTCCTAATTTAACTTCTCTCATAATTTCACTTTCCACATTGGCACGATTAACAACTCTTTGATTTTCGGCAGCATGCTGGTTTGCTACGAACTCATCCATGTTCATATTATTAGCCATGCTCTCTGAAGAATTGGAAGAGTGATGAAAAAAATTGGATATTGAGAAATTCTAGAGAGATTTAAAAATTCTGGTCTGAGTTAAAATATGTTTGAAATTACGTATTTATAGAGGGAAAAATAGTGGCCGTTGGATGAGGACCTGATAAGCGTTGATCATACCAGCGAGCGACAGCTTGGCCGTCGTTGGCGCTGGAATGACAAGCAAGCGATGGACACTCTATCGCTCGCTGGAAAGTCTGTCATGTATGCCTATATGTTATTCCTGGCATATAGGCATATGAGTTTGGCAGTTTGGTATACCCATAGTAGGTGCATATATGCCTAATATATGAGTTTGGCATGTGCATAGGAATAGGCCTTAAAGATTTGAAATCTCCCAAGTGGTTGTGTACTTGTGTGGAAAAATAAATTCTTCAATTTTTGATAAGGCTGTGTTTATTCATTATCATGAAAATTTGGGGATGCCTCAGAAAAAAAATTTAAAAAAATGGAACTTTGGGGAAAATATTACTGTTAGAGCACTGCTCGGTCAAACTCGCATGCGTTGCTATCTCAAGCATGTTTGTCAATCTTAGTGATCAAAACTATAAAGTCTTGTTTTCTAGTCTACTATAGCTAAGGTCTCGGACTAGGATAGAAAGTGTAGTTGAGATCAATAACTCCATGGCGATCATCATAAAAGACGAATGACTACTCAAGGAACCAATGTATCTTCATCGACTAAAAGGTATGTGGAGACTTGAGCTTATCTATCACTCAAAAGTCTATCTACTCTATCTCATATCTTGAGACAAAAGTCGTTTTACTATATAGACTAAGAATATGCACATGTAACATTTCGAGCTGAGTATATCTCGCTTATTTATTTCTCAAAATGGGTGTTGGTAAAGCTTTCGCTTTAGCCAAGTTCATCTTTTACTAGTGACGAAAGTCATGTTATGTTTCAATCACTTTGGAAATCGCTCTGACGAAAAATAGTTTGTGAATAACAACTATATAACGCCCTCTGAGAATGTTTCAATGATTGAAATGAGAGTTTAGACTATATAACCATTGTGGGATATAAACATTGTTGTGGCAACACATATATGTATAAGTCCCTAACACTTGAACCGAAGTTTGCGAACTTTGTTGATCAAGTGGAACCGGAACGTGAGCAGCAACTCAGTCCGCGAACCTAGTCCGCGAATTGGCGTAAGTTCTCGAACCCGAGAATATCTGCTGAAGTTGAAGCTCAGGTGCAGTCCGCGAATGGACGGAAGTTCTTATCCCGATAAATTCTGCTGGAGATTATTAACTTCAACCGGTTAGCTTGAGTCCGCAAACTCAAGAGGTTATGTCTGAAAACGTTGTTCGTGAACTTATCTTAAATTACTAAGGAATACTTTTACAAAATGTGGATTTATAGTTCATGAAATGATTCGATTGAATCACATCGTTTTTGATTCAATTGTGTCTCTTGTAATACTTGGGATCTCATAGCAATTGAACAACTCTCTAACTAGTTCATTTGAGTCATTTGGACTAGTTATGGTGAAGAAGAATATGGTTGATATGAAAGTTATCATTTGGCTAACCATTTGGTTGACTAATATTGAACCAACCATTGTACACGTTTTGGTACGGTTACCCGAACTCAAAACGTCAAGTACATCTGTGTATGGAAAGCTAAGTTTTTGATCTAACGGTTGAGAGATATTAGCTTGTATCTAATCAGGTTTTCATCTAACGGTGAATATTGAATGCTTTGTTAGTAAGCTAACATTGATTGCAAACCCTGATTTGAAAGACTATATAAGGGAGAACTCTAGCAACTGGGAAACCTAATCCCCACACATTTTGTGTGATACTAGTTTGCTAAAGCTAGAGTCAATTCTCCTTTAGCCTTTGGTTTTTTTCTTCTAAAACCAGGTTAACGACTTAAAGACTTCATTGGGATTGTGAAGCTAGACCGATACTACTTTTCTTGTAGTTGTGTGATCTGATCTTGATGTTTCTATCGTACGAGTACAATTGTAATAATTGGCTTGAGATTTCTATCTCCGATAGGCAAGATAAAAGTAGTCACAAACATCTTCGTATCATTGTTTGTGATTCCTCGATAATCTTCTTCGCTGCGTCGATTAAGTTTATTATGAGGTGATTGATGAAACTGATCTGTTCTTCGGGAATATAAGTCTGGTTTTATCGATTGGTTCCTGTTCACATTGATTTATCAAAAGATGGAACAAAACTTGTAGGTTTATTCGTGGGAGACGAATTCATCTATTACCTATAAACTTTTCTGTGTGAGAAAGATTTGTTTGCTAAAGTCTTCGACTTTGGGTCGTATCAACTCTTGGTTGTGGGTGAGATTAGCTAAGGGAATCAAGTGCGCAGTATCCTGCTGGGATCAGAGGTGTAGGAGCATAACTGTACCTTGCATCAGTGTGAGATTGGTTGGGGTTCAACTTCAGTCCAGAACGAAGTTAATTTGGAGTAGGCTTGTGTCTGTAGCAGATTAATACAGTGTATGTTTAATCTGGACTAGGTCCCGGGGGTTTTCTGCATTTGCGGTTTCCTCGTTAACAAAATTCTGGTGTCTGTGTTATTTCTATTTCGCATTATACTTTGTTATATAATTGAAATAATACAATTTTTGCGTTGTTCAATCGATTAGAATATTCGACCTTATTGGTTGTTGATTTAAATCGATTGACACTTGGATATTGGTCTTTGGTAGCATCCAAGTTATCTCTCTTTGATTAGACTCGCGAATCATATTTGCTTGAGTAAATCAAATCGAGAGATTGAGATAATAACTCCTTGATTATTTTCTAATGATTGAGTCTAACTGTCTAGTTGATTCTCTAGAAAACAACTCTAAGTTATCCATACAGATTGCTAATCGAAATATTGGGTGAGGTTGTTAGACCCCCGCATTTTCAGTTACATGTCATTTCAACGTTGTTTAACCATCTGTTCGAGATTACTCACTCTTGAAAATTTGTATATGTAACTTATCACCTTAATCCATTTCCATAACTTGCACCAAACACAATAACAAACCCATATGTAAAATACTTAGTTGTGATGTTATTAGTTTAAAAAAAATTCTTGATAAACCACCATTTTAAACTTTCCAAAAATTCTTGATAAACCATGTTTTCTCCTAAGGAGCGGGGCCCATTATTTCTGTCTATAAGCGGTTTTAGAGTGGTCCAAAAGGATGGTATGTCCATAAACACTCTAATTTAAAAGTATAAAATGCTTGGATCTAATTGTGATATTGCTAGATTAAAAATGCTTCAGCATTTTTGGAAAAAAAATTTATCTATTTTTCTCGTACATAACATGAATAAAACGCATTGTATTCGGTAGGATTGACAAAAGAATAAAAAGATGCATAAGCGATTAAACTTTTGAAACCACATTACATCCATAAACTACCGATTTTCCTGGCCACTAAAGGTTCATTTTGTCGGGCTATATGGATCAAGAGTATTGAGTATCACTTGGTGGTTGAGTAAAATCAAGAGAATTATCTCCCAAACCTTGAAAAGTAATCTAAGGGGATCATTTCATAGGGAAACGGGATAAAAATCTTAAAATAAGTGAAAATGTTGATCTGGTTGAGGAAATTAGGGTAAAAGAGTATATTGCGTATCTTCTCAAAGTGTCAGTTGGAAATTGGTTAAAAAAAGCTCCAGGAGTTGTTTCCATGTCAATGACTTCATCACCTAATGTTGGTTGAGTATCTACCACAACATTTGGAGTAAACCGAGGACATCTTTGACTTCCACAACTTCTCAAACTTCGCGGACTTTCTCCACATGTCTTAAACCAATACAACTAGAACTTGAACATACACCACTATGACCTAAACCTACACCACCATGACTTGTACCTACATCATCATGACTGAAATATAACCAAATCGAGATGTCAAAAATCATGGTATCTCTAAGTTTTTGCATCTCATCCAAGTCAAATCTATGGAACCCTTGTAGTAGGTGGTTATATTTGTTTAACTTATTCTAGTACTGCTCCAACTTTTACGTACCCCTAATATGGAAAAGTTCATTCGATACCTCATTAGTAACTAGAATAGTACTAATATCTCATCTTGAAGATATAACTTTTACTTCCCGAGAAAATGGTGGCATATTCGATAAATTCATTCGACTATTGGAATACGAAAATATGTCATCCATATATGGTGGGGGTTTGGCAGGAATATAACCATCACCAACTGGGATCCTACCTAAAACTGGGAAATATAATCGACCCAAATTTTGCGGTTGCATCAAGATTTGGTTTGTAAATCATATTAACAAAGTAAGGGAATCAGATGCATCAAGAGGCTCATGGATCAAATATTCAGCTTGTTCCCATGCTCTACCGATCCTTATCAAAGCTAACCAATCAGTGTGAGAAACCATTCCATTTAGATAGGCGTTGACGACTTTAACCTTTATTTCTTTCAATTCAAGAAGGAGTCTTTCGCCGTAATACCAAACAACCTTTCCACAAATAGGATTGTACAACACCATCCACTTAATACTTAGTTGTAGCATATTCTAGGCATCTATAATTCGTAATCGGAGATTGATAGATATGGCGTAAAAACAATGCTATTTCTTATCCTACAAAGTTGTTGAATCCTCTGAACCACGAACACATGTTGACCGTCTTCAATCTGAACTGAAAACCAATTATTAGAATGGTACTTGTGTATGACCAGAAAATATTGTTGTTATTGCTAAGATTAAAATTCACAATATACATAAGTAAATATATTACTAATACTGTAAATAATAACATTGTTGATTTAGTACATTTACCATTTCAAGTTTTATAATGATAATAAATAAATGATGGAAATATATTGTGTTTCTTACCTCCAACATTCTCCCAAATCCATTCAGGCTTTCTTGGGAACAAGAGAATTCACTAAGGGATATGTAAATTTCTGGTAAAATTGCAGATCCCCATATATATGTTGTTGTTCGCTCTAAATAACGATTTAAGAAAACCAAGTAATGTCACTGATCTAGCAGTTGGAAATAGATCCATAACATACCACACGTTAGAGCTCCTTATAATATTCAGGGAGCAATTCCTTTCTTTGTGATCCATGTTATCTTTCATTTGCTTAAGATTACGCTTTAATAAACTTTTTGACCCAGACACTCTTAGTCCACCAAATTTTGGTATTTCGTATTATGATTTTCCTTCTGCGTCATTTGAGTATAACTGAAGTCGGTCTTTCTACGTACTTTCCTTTCGACTCTCACTTTGACTAGTCAAATACAAGTAAATCTCCCTCACATTTAATATCCTCAACATGTACAAATCTAACATACAATTCATATAACCAACATATTCATAATTAAAGTTTATGTATGTCGATAATGTCATGTATACCTAAATTAAATGTAAAACAAAACCAAAAAAATTTTAAATTTAAATTTTAAAAATTGGACTACATGAAGAACATAGTTGTAGTCTTCTACCATCCTTCTAATATAACTTGAACAATTTGAGTCATATGATTTCTTGGTTGGTAAAATAAAAGTGCCATCTAGGATATCTTTGGACTTTATCTCTAACAAAGTCTAGATAACCACAAAATCCGGTCTTATGACTCTCAAAGAGCAGCCTAGATTCTTATTCATCTCACAAGTATTAAACCCGTGGAATCACAAAGTATGAGACGAAGAGAACTTTGTGATTTGTATCTATCTTGTTTGAGTGAGAAACTCAACGATCAAAACAATATCATGATACTCGAACTATCAATATAAAGATAGTTGGACATAGCTTCACGAATTCCCAAGTGAGGTCTTTTTAGTCGCTAAAGCCTAGAAAGGTTTGAGGGAGAGGAAAAATCTAGTTTACAACTACGACACATGAAGAATAGTGTCAGGGATTCAAAAATCCTAGTTGCTCGAGATTCTCCCTTAATTATATAGACTTTCAAAGTATAGGTTACTTTAGGTTTAGGCTAAGATAGCTTTGGAACCAAGCAAACAATATCCACCGTTAGATGAATCTTTGAAATGAGATTAGCATACCAAGATATACACTTGTAGTAGCAGGAAATCCTACACTACACCCCTCACAATAATTCACACAATCAAATCATTTTTAGATCAACAATCATAATTTTTATTGATTAATCTCACAAATTTTACAAGATGAAAAGGAAATGAAGCTAAAGAATTAACAACCGCTTTGGAATTTCTCTCTCCTAATGACTTGCTCGATACTCGAAAAAATATATCTCTCTCCTTACGCATGTTCAACTCTTTATATAGGGAATTACATAGTGGATGACATCTAATCTGTCCTTTATTTTAGGATCTGACTTGCGATATTCTCACAAGAGTTCTATTGTTAATCATCGCAAATACTCTAATCATCGCAGAATCATCACACTTTTCTCATGTTTCTTCCATCGTCATTTGTCACGTCATTCTTAAAATTATTCTGCGACGCTCGCCAAGTGTTGTTGATCAAACTTCGCAAATGTGTCCTTCTTGCGATATCCTGATCCTACATCTTGCCTCTTCTCATGTCTTCTCTGCGAAGGGGAGAATGTCATGAGAAACTATTTTTCAAAATGCCGTAGCTGTTCATCTTCTCATTCTTCATCTTTTTCTACCGACAAGGCTCCGTGAACTAAGATTTACTGTCTACACGTGTTGATTATTCCTTCACTCACCGGCATATTTAACATAAACCGGTTATCTTTTCTTGCTTATTTAAAGAGAGATCTGGTGGAAGAATAATCTTCTTCTTTTACTTCATTTTTATCTTCTCCATCTTCATATTCTCTGCAAATCTTCATCATCTGCAATTTTTATTTTTTATCGAATTCATCTTTCTGCTACTGTTCTTTCATGCTTTCATGGAATCACCAAGGTTAGTTTTTCTTTTTCTTCTTTTGATTTTGCTGAAACTGATTTAATTTTGTTTTACTAAAATCATCTTGTTTTTTCTTCGTGTAATTCCCATATTGCTTCTGTTTCAGCAAAAGCACTTTCAGTACTAAATTTACAGTTCAAAACCCTAATGTTCCCAAAAGTTCGCAACTCAAGGTTCTCGCGAGAAAAAGAAAGTCTGCGAATGACAAGGTAGTAAGAAACATAGATCTTTTTAATAACAATATTGTTGCCTTTGTTTCTTATCTGAGTTGTGATTCGCAGGGTGATGGAGATGCCACTAAACCTACCAAGAAATCTCGCCAACCTAAAACTGTTGAAACCTCCGTTTCCTTTCCCAAACTTGGTCTTTCAACTTCTTCTTTGCAAACTGATCCGCTACTTCCTGTTTGCGAAAACATCGCAATAAGCTCTGATATTTTAACTAATCCTTCTATGGATGAAATTCCCATTGCAAAACATATTGTGAATGAAATCTCTTACTTCCCTGTGACCAATATTTCTCAAGTTCATTCCACCATAATCTCAACCATTGATCTTCCTCACACTTTACCCTCAAATGACATCTCTTTAACAAAGAATGACGATCATCAACTTTCTATTATTGCCGTTGCTTCATCTGAGTCTCTCCCTCTTTCTAAGGAAACTACGGACGGAGTCGATATTGCCTTCAAGGTTTTATCTGATATTTTAGTTGATGTCAAGAAATCATCTGTGGACCCTGTCAAATCTGGTGTCTGCGAAATCTTAAGTAAATATTTTGGTTCTGATAGGATAGTTCCGCAAACATCCTTAGAGAAAGAAGTTGAATTTTTGAAGGAAAATCTTCGCCTTGAAAGTCAGAAGTTTCAAAACGTCTCTCTGGACTGCGAACTTCTTCACAAGAAAAATGATGAATTAAAAGGTATGAACTTCTTATCTTAGTTCTTAACTTTCCTCTTAACAAATTTGTTCTTTCCATGTTATACATTCTTAAAGGCTCTTTTCGCTTGTTAAGCTTTAAACCAGAAACGAATAATGGAGAGATATCATTTTGAATCTGCCGCTGAAGAAATTCGCGTTGATAGAGATATTTGGATGGATCAATATAACCGATTAGATAATCTTCATACATATTCTGTTGATCAAATAGATAATCTTACCAAAGAGAACACTTAATTAGTTCAGGAGCAAAACTCATTAAGTAGCGAAATATCTCGCCTCTCATATTCTTTGACTAAATCTAATTTAGAGATGGAAACTTTATCAGATGAAAACAGAACTCTATCTCAGGAGAAGCGAACTCTTTTAAATATGGTGGCGATCTCTTCATAGAAATTAAGTGTTCTTCAAAAAGTGTGTGATAATCAAGAACAATCTCTTCGCTCGCTAAAAAATGAAATTAAAGAAGTAACTGAATCATCTATTGCTAAGAAAAATACACTTATTCAAGGTAGGATAACTTTAAGTGTAAAAGTAAGTTAGCTCAAAGAAAAATACTCCAAGTTAGAAGAATCTTATTCCTCTCTTGCGAAGGAAAATATTTTCTCATTTCTAAAGAAAATAATCTAAAATCTTGCCTGAAGGGTTTAGTTGGAGATAAGTTCGATGATGCGATTAATCATTGGGAAAATAATTGCTTGGCACTAATTCAAAATATAATTTCGCAAAAGGAAGGTAGTCATTTTGACTGCCTCAGACATTTTTTCTTTGTTAAATTTCCTTGCAATATTCTCTTGCGAAGTATTCTCCCAAATAATATTTTTTCTTATTTTTCGTCGAATCTGAAAGAAAGCTTCATTCTTCCATTTCTACTTTGGATTATAAACTTGCCAAGGTTCGCAAAGAAAATGGTTTACTTGTTTCTCACCTTGTCCATTCTCGTGATCGAGCAGAAAGAAAATATGACTATCTTGCTTATTTTAAATACATGGAGATTAGAAACCGTGATAGAGCTTCTCTTCGCCAAGCTCATCTTAGTGCTGAAGTTCTTGTGAATGAGATTTTTCTGTCCAAATCTCTTTCTCCTGTATCAATCAAACCTCTGGAATTAGATGAAGATGAAACTCCTCGTGCTTCCGATAGTGACTTTGATTATGAAAGTGGTGAAGATGGTGTTTCTCAAGAAGATTTAGAAGAAGAAGAAATTCCTCTTAAAGAAGAAGAAGAAGAAATTCCTCTTAAAGAAGGAATTGCTGGTGATGAGCCAAATGAGGAGGAAGCCGGAGTCGACCAAAATAAGGAAAACACTGGCAAAGATGATAAAGCTAGTAGAGATGATAGGGCTGGCGAAGAAGATAAAGATGGCGAAGAGGATATTGAAGTCTGAGTTCTAGTTTTATTTTCTTGAATTATTATTTCTCTTTCTTTTCTTGCGAACGATGTACTTTGGACCACTTTTGGATTCAATTATACTTTTGGTATTTTAAGAGCATGCGAGAAAGATAATGACATCTTTTTTATTAATTTCCATACTTGCCTCTTATTATATTTCTTGTGATATATGATCTGCATGAAAAATGATTAGTACTTTATAAAAATATTGTTTTATCATGTGGTCTTATTTTGCCTTCCTAAGTAAAGGTCTTATTTTGCCATCTTTTTTCTTCGCGACAAAATTGCAGGACGTTTCTACACTTTCATGTAGAAACCCATTGACATTGCCTTAACTTTATGTTCTTTTGTATTTTTACTGCGACAATATGACATGCCTAAATTTTCTTGCGAAACTAAATCCCCATGACATTGCCGTCTTGCGACGAAATCGCAGGACTTATTTACACTTGCATACAATGACCCATTGATCTCGTCTTATCCTCTCTTTTGTATTATTGCCTCTTCAGGACTGTTGCACAAATATGACAAGCCTTAATACTCCCGTGAGTAAAAAGCCTTATGACATTTGCGTCTTAAGACACTTATCAGCTCCCTAATGGAGGGTGCCGCCCTTATCTTCCCCCTGGTTGCCCTTTCAAGGAGACGTAATTCTGCCATACAAGACTAGCTCATCCCATCCAGTCTTGACAACAACCAGTTGTGTTCGCAACCTCTTATCCCTTTTTCTTATATGGCTTATGGTTACGAGACTGCACCCTAAGTGGGGTTTTCTTCAGGCCGAGTGCATCATAGCCAAGACTTGCCGAGAATGGCCAGGGTAGTTTCATACGCCCCTGGCACTCTTGGCTCAACCATGTACCTCAGCGCCTTGGTCATACTCTGCAACCCTTAGGAGATCTCTTATTACCTTAGTCGCCCAACTCTAGTCATATGCTCAAGTTGAGAATCCAAGGTGTATCTCCTGTATGGGCTTTCATTGACCCCAAATCTCCATGACTCTGGTTCCAGCAGAGGTGTAACCTTATCGCTGAGCCATACAACGGATACCCCCTTCTATGACGTACTTTAGGTCTTACATTTTCCTCTTGCGAAATTTTATTCGCGAACTAGGGTGTACGCCATAAAGGTTCATCCCATTCTATTTTGATTTTCTCTTGTGAAATTTTCGCATATTCTTATTTTATTTTGATCTTGAATAATCTCGCAGTGAAATTTTTTTTTAAAAAAAAAAAATTGTTCATACTTACTTTGTTGCATCATACATCATTTCATCATCTAAGGATTCTCAAAATTCCTCACGGGTAATGTTTCTTTAAATATAGTCTATTCCATGGTTTGTCAAGTTTTTGACCAACATCTCTACCATCTGGATCCATAAACTTGTATGCCCCTGTTCCAATTATTTCTTTTATAATGTAAGGTCCATCCCATTTTTTCGCTAATTTTCCACCACCTTCTCGCTGATAATTTGGCGTCTCGCGAAGAACTAAATCACCTGGATGAAATCCACGTGGCTTGACACGCTTATTGTATTCTCGTGCTAATCTTTATTTATAATTCTCCATATGCTGTAAATCCTTTTCTCTCTTCTCTTCTAATTCATCCAATTTGTTTAAGATCATGCCAGCACTAAGATTCTTCTCCCAAGATTCTCTTTTTGTCGTGGGAATAGCAACTTATGTTGGTAACACTTCCTCAACCCCATATGTTAGACAAAAACGTGACATTCCAGTAGCTTCTCGCCTAGTTGTGTTGTAGGCCCATACTGCGTTATGTACTTGTTCGCACAATGCTATATTATGTCCCTATAATTTCTTCTTTAATATATCTGTGATTGTCTTATTTGTTGCCTCTGCTTTCCCATTAGCCTGTGTATATAAAGGAGTAGATTTTCCACATTTTATCTTAAATGCATTAAGCAACATATCTATATTATGCCCTTCAAATTGCTTCCCATTATCAGATACCAACTGTGCCGGAATTCCAAATCTGCAAATGATATTTTCAAATATGAATGTAAATATGTCTCTGTCGCGAATGTGTTGTACCGCTTTTACTTCTGCCCATTTTGTGAAATAATCTATTGCGACCATTAAGTATCTTTTTTGTCCAAATCCTAGTACAAATGGCCCCACAATATCTAAGCCCCACTTTCCAAAAGGCCATACATTGGTTGAGGATGATAAGGGTGCTCCGGGTGCATGTATTTTCTTTCCATGTCGCTGGCAATATTCGCAACGTCTTGATACCTGTTTTGCATCTTCATGCATATATGGCCAATAATAACCTTGTGTTTTTGCTCTATATGCCAAAGATCTTCCTCCGCTGTGGTTACCAACATCCCGACTATGCAACATTTTTAACACTTTATCTCCTTCGTGTCGTGTTAAACATCTGAGTGATTGTCCATTAAATGATTTTCGATACAATATCCAATCTCTTAATTCATAATTTATTGCACGGCTATTTAATTTATGTGCTTCCAATATGTTTCTTGGTATTTCCCCTCTCGCTAAATATGCATGAAGTTCTGTTCTCGAATCTGCGATATTGTCTTTTGGACCTTCTTCCCCACTTTCTACTATCATTACGTATACCTCTTCTTCCTCTTCTTTATTGATTGATGGCGATAAAAGTGTCTGTATTTTTATGCATCTCGCAGTTGGATCTGTCATCATGCTTGAAATGAAAGCATAAGCATCTGCGAGCCTATTATCTTTCCTCGATATATGCCTCCATTTTATTTTTGGGATTTTCGCTGACAATTCTTCAACAAGTTTCTTGTATTTCTTCAAAGATGGTTCATTTGTTGTGTATTCCCTTTTTATCTAACGAATGACTAGCTGTGAATCACTGGTAATTCTAGCATTTTCTAATTTCATTTCTATTGCGAATTTTAGAGCATGTACCACAACTTCATACTATATTTCATTATTAGTGGATGCGAACTCCAACCTAAATGAAAAAGCCATCTTTATTCCCTCTGGTGAAATTAAGACAATTCCAACTCCATTACCTTCCCAATTTGAGGATCCCTCCACTAATATCTCCCATTTATTTGGTTCTGCTAACAAGTCTTTTGGATCTCCCTGTTCTTCTTTTATATCCATCATCTCCTCCACATCTTCATCATCTTCTAAAGGAAATTCTGCTAGAAATTCTGCAACAACTCGTGACTTTGGTGAAGATAATACTTCATATTTAATTTCGAAATGTCCTACTTGCGCATTCCACCTCTCAACACTGCCTGATCTCTTTGAGTTCTTCATCACTGATTCAATTGGTACCTTTTTTTGAGTAGAAAGGTTAAAAATGCATTGAAGAAAAAAGAAAATACAGAAGGAAAAATCACTTGGAAGTGCTACCAAGAGCTGAGGAGATAGCTCCTATAGAAAAACAAGAGAAGCTACAAAACAAACTGCTGACAAGCTAAACCAAAAAGTCTAACAAGCAAAAACCAAGCACAACACTCTACAAACTCATTTCTTCTTCTTCACGGATTTTCTATGACCTCTTCCAAGCTTGTCGTTGTTAGGATCATCCTTCCAGCCTAGTTTACTAAGCTCCTTCTCCTTCCTAGATTTCTGAAAATTTTCATTCAAACTATCAATGATGTTCCTATTTGGTTCTTTTCCGCTAGGATCTCCTATTAAAGCTGAAATTTTTTCAAACCGTCGGGCTTCAATGGATTTGGCCTGCACTTCTCTTGAAGAGTCCTCTATTGTATCTTCACCTGTTCCAAAGAGATTTTCAAGCCCAAATTCCAAAGGCTCATCTGCAATAACTTTGGCAGTGGGAATAACATCATTATTATTTAATTTTTCCTTAGCAGACTCAACCCTAGCAAGATCAGAATTTGATTCTAAAATGCTGAAAGAGTTAATATGTTCAACATTCTCAACAAAGGGACTATCTTCTAATCTATTTGTATGCTTCTTTTTGCTAGAACAAGCTATCCATTCCTCTTCAACTAGTTGAATCTCAACCACCTGATCTTCACAATGTTTTCTCACACTCTCACTTGTTACAGGAGGATCAACTTTCTCAATCCCTTGGGCATTCTCTCTAATAGGCTCTATAATCTTTTTCTTTGGAACCCAATGAGTCTTAATCTTGACTCCTTTCTTAGGACATTTTATCAAAGAGTGTCCAAATACACAACAACTTTCACACTTGGGGGGATTCCATTGGTACTCAACCGGAAGCTCCATAGGAATCGAGCATCGATCAAAAGAGGAATTAAATTGGGGTAGGAGAAATCCGGTTCAATCTCAATGCAAATTCTTGCATAAGACAGTCTAGATCTCTTGAGAGTGTACTCATCTGCCATGATAGGTTTCCCAAGGTAACTAGAGATTTTACTGAGCCCTAAGTTGTCCCAAAAATGTAGAGGAACGCCATAAATCAAAACCCATATTGGGATTGTCTTCATCTCAGAGATTTTCTTTTCAATTAAATGAGACCAAGGTCTGATAATAAAAAGTCTACTGTGAATGTAGTAGGAACCTAATTCAAGCACTAATTTTCGATCTTCACTATTCTTGAATTCAAATATGAAAGCATTACTACCATGAATAGAAATGCTTACCTCACCTTTAAGATTCCAGAAATTTTTGGTGAATTTTTGAACCTCAGAGAAAGCCATTTTTTTCCCGACGAAAAAACAAACCACTAGATCTTTACAGCGATTGAAGGTTTCAGGAGAGGTTTGCGAAGATAAGGATACATGATCTTTCTTTCCATCTACTTGAGGTGGCGGATCGAAAACCATTGTTGCTTCCACTCGATCTAGTTTTGGAGAACCAAATAATGAAGAAACCCAATTTTTAGTTCCTACTTTGTGAGGATGAAAAGGAGGAGAAGCAGCAGATAAAGGAGGAAATTGGTTATCCCCCAGGCCACCCCCTTGATGAATCAAAGGTGAAGGGAAGGATGAGAGGGGAGAAACCCCCCCATCCATGGCTGGGAAGGAAGTGCAGAGAGGATTCAATTGGTACCTTTGTTAACACTTTAACTTTATGTGCTTGAAAATATATGTGAAGTTTAAAGGTCGCATAAACCAATGCTTGAATCAGTTTTTCAATCTTAGAATAATTTCTCTCTGCGACATTGAACATCTTGTTGATGTAGTAAATTGGTTTTTCAACTCCTGCATCTACTTGCAATAACACAACACTTAATGCATGCGAAGTTGTCACAAGATAGATTAACAGCTCTTCTCCCGGTTCTACCTTTTGTAAAATAGATGTATTCACCAGGTATTCTTTTATTCCTTGAAAAGCTTTCTCACATTCATCTGTCCACCTGAATTTTGTCCCCTTTCTAAGGATGTTGAAAAAATATTTGCATTTGTCTGATGATCGTGAGATAAATCTTCCTAGCGAAGCCAAGAGACCATTTAACTTTTGCACATCTTTTATTGTTGTTGGTGTTGGCATATCGCGAACTGCTTGCACTTTTTCTGTAGCAACTTGTATTCCTTCTTTGGATACAATGTATCCTAAAAACTTTCCTGATGCAACTCCAAAAATGCATTTTTATGGATTCACCTTGATGGTAAAATGCCGCATCTGTTTTAAAATCTCCTTCAGATCTTGTACATGGTTTTTAGCTTCTTTACTTTTTATCAACATGTCATCTACGTACACCTATAAAGTATTGTGTATCCACTTTATGAATACCTTCTCTACCATTCTTTGATATGTTGCTCATGCGTTTCGCAAACCAAATGGCATTTTTGTATAACAATATAATCCTCTTGGAGCGAAAAAAGAAGTATGTTCTTGATCTTCTTCAGCGAGAGGAATCTGGTTGTATCCTTTATACCCATCTAGGGAAGATATTCTATCATTTCATGTTGCTGATTCGACCATTTGAGGTATGTCTGGTAATGGAAAATTGTCTTTAGGACAATCTTTGTTTAGATCAGTAAAGTCTATGCAAATTCCTATCCCATTATTTTTCTTTGGAACCACAACCATGTTTGCTATCCACTCCGGGTATTTTGCTTGTCTTATAATTCCTGCATTAAGAATTTTCTGTAGTTCCTCTTCTATTTTAGGATGGTAAGTTGTTGCAATTTTTCTTATCCTCTTCTTAAATGGTCTTGCGTCTTTGTTGATCTCCAATTTATGACATGAAACTGATGGATCTATTCCATGCATTTCATCCATGCTCCATGCAAAAATATCTTTATATTCTCACAAGAGATTGATGGTTCTTTCTTCCTCGTCTATATCCATCTTAGTTCCAATTTTCAAAATTTTAGGTTCTTCTTCAGTTCCAATATTTACTTCTTTTGTTGGTTCTGTTGCAGTGTAACTTGCTTCAGGTTCTCCCATTGGTGTTGGTTCTTTTATAATTTTCGCTGGTTTATCTCCTTCCTGCGAAATTTCGATGAGTATTCCTTTTCCTTCTTCTGATTTTATCATGTAGATTTTAAACTCCTCTTCTTTCTTTGCCTCTTTCGCCATCTTCCTGCGAGTTTTTCGCTTCTTTACTCGTCCTTCATAATTTTTTACTTTAATTTGATAACATAGTTTCGCACCTTCAATATATCCTCTAATTTCACCAATCCCGCTTGGCATAGGGAACTTGATGCACTGATGTAATGTTGATGCTACATCTTTGATTGCGTGTATCCATGATCTTCCTAACAACATGTTATATGGTGACTCCATATCCACCACACATAGCGTTATTTGTGTTTCAATTTCTCCCAACGAAATTCTCACTGCTATTTCCCCTTTTGGTTTAGTTGTGGATTTGCCGAAACCATGAATATGATATGTTAGACGTGACATTTCTTCGTCTTTGTACCCCATTCCTTTGTATGCATGATAAAATATTACATCCACTGAGCTTCCCGTATCCACCAAAGTTCTATTCACCGCCCATTCTTCCATAGATTTTGCTGATTTCTCCTTTTCTTTTCGTATAGCCGTTACTGTGATTACCAAAGGAGATGTGTGGCTCAAATTTTATTTTGGTATCTCTACTGCTGTAAACGTAATTTTCTGCTTTTCCCAATCCCTCAACGGATATATCTTTTCTATCCTCATAATATTCTTTCCTTCAAAATCTAGTTTATGTATCCTCCCTCTAATGTTCTCATGGAATTCATTAACCATCGTTTTTGTGATTACGTTACACTCCAACCTTATTTTATTCTCATTGATCTTAATTATCCTTTCTCCAACTGATTTGTTGTTTTCTTTTACATTTTCTTTATTTAAACAACTTTCATAATAATTTCCAAAATCTTCAATCAACAGATCCCTGTTTCTAACGTCAATATGTAGTAGCAGGAAATCCCACACTACACCCCTCATAAGAATTCTCTCAATCAAATCATTTTTAGATCAATAATCATAATTTTTATTGATTAATATCACAAATTTTACAAGATGAAAAGGAAATGAAGCTAAAGAATTAACAACCGCTCTGGACTTTCTCTCTCCTAATGACTTGCTCAATACTCGAAAAAAGATCTCTCTCTCTCTCCTTACGCATGTTCAACTCTTTATATAGGGAATTACATAGTGGATGATAGTTAATCTATTCTTTATTTTAGGATCTGACTTGCGATATTCTCGCAAGAGTTCTAAAATCTTCGCAAATACTCTAATCATCACAGAATTATCACACTTTTCTCATGTTTCTACCATCGTCATCTGTCACATCATTCTTCAAATCATTCTGCGACGCTCGCCAAGTGTTGTTGATCAAACTTCGCAAATGTGTCCTTCTTGTGATATCCTGATCCTACAACACTCTGCCTAGGATGAACCATAACCGAACCGTGTATAAAGACATTGTTCATGGACGGTTAGCCAAGACTAGACGATTGAACCATAAGCTTAATCATTTTCATATAACACTTAAGACTTTAAGATTGAGTCACAACCATAGGTTATAATCTGATCAATCATGTTTATATAGTGTTTTTAAAGATTTATTCAAATGCCAATTATCTCACAGAAATAATTTTTGTGCATCTGAAAATATTCGACAGGGGAAGTACGAGTACTCTATCTTGTTCGTGACTATTTTTGTCATGGTATACATGTACCTAGTATGTGTACCATTAATACAAAATCGAGTTCAGGAACTCACATAATTTTTCCGGTTTGCATACCGGGTATGGATACCACTTCCGTTGATAACCAACAGTTCCTTTACGGTTTGCATACTAGGTATGCGTACCATTTCTGGTTCACGAGCAACAAACTTTTTATGGTGTGGATATGCGTACCATAAAATCGTTATCGAACTATAGCTACGCCGATAAAATCATTATTGAACTATAGCTACGCCGGTATGTGTACTGAGTACATGTACTGCAGCTCAAGACCTATACTAGTTTTTCCAGTTATGTGAAACTGGTATGCATATTTTTCCGTATCCAGATTTACATTAGTTCTATATTTCTCTCTAAACATTCCCAAATAAAATCAATGACACATATCATTGTTCCAGACTGTTTTCGAACGATAATATTGAATCACGATTTAGATTTTGAACAATAAATTTTTCTTAACCAAAATTCATCAAGTATGAACGAATGTTCGTTAAACTTAGTCATATATATTTCGAAACGAATTACCAAGATAAACTTGACTTGAAATTCTTGATATTCTTGTAATAGTCTAATTAATTAGTCATGGGGAAATGTCTCATAGATAGAAGGATGGATATAACTTGAGAAATAGGTGGTTTTGTATTCGCTTACTTTTTGTTGAAAACTTTCTCCAAAATCTTTGGGATCTTTTCCTTCAAACGGCAGAACGCAGTGATGTCCGATTCTCAATTACACACTTCTATCCTAATCCGAGACTTGACTAATTATATACTAGAAATCAAGATATAGTTTTGATCAACTAAATTTGACAACAAGCTTGATATAGCAACACTTGTGAGTTCGACCGAGCAATTCTCTAACAGTCAACAAGATTTTTTTATTTCTTTATTAACAAACATGAAAAAGATTAAAAACAAAAATGCGAGAAATTGGGAGAGGAGTGATTATTTATAAGAGAGAAAGAGTAGACCATTGGCAATATAATTATGTCGAGCGACATATATTAAAGCGCCAACGATGAAGATTATGTCACTGGTGGTATCCATCTGAGAGCTGGATAACATTTTTATCTCTCCACTCTTTTACCATAGTGGATCGACTAGTTTTCCATGCCACCTAGCATGTCAAATGAAATTGTTTTCATAACTCCAACAGGAACTAACCTGAGTGTGTTGTACAAGATTCCTTTAATTGTTGAGATGAATTTTTATTTTTTATTTTAAAGGAAACAAAATTTTATTGATATTAATCCTCAAATAAATTGAGGTGTTGCATAACACAATTTGGGGGATCATTATGAACCCACCATCTGTTTACATTATTTGAGATTGCACATTGAGCTAAGTCATGTGCAATTGAATTAGCATCCCTAGGTACAACCATAATGTAACTTTAGGGAATTCCTTAATGCAATCTCAAATCGAGACAATAATTGATCGAATGGTCCATGATATGTCGTTTATGGAACCTGCAATAGGTTTTGGGATACCAGTCGCATCCCCTTCTATTATTATCGTCGTCACATGTAATCTCTTAGCAAGTTTAATCTCAAATATATATGTTGTTGTGAAAAGACGAGGGTACCCAAATATATCTCAATCTAAACATTTTCCACCTATAAGTCCTTTCTCCGAATCGAGACAATACAACTAATCGGTTCACACTTCGTGTGATCGTCTATGGATACGAGATTGAGACAATACGATAAAAAGATAACTTGTGTGATTGACTATGGATGCAAGATCGAGACAATACAACAACAAAGTATGTTTACTTGATAATAGGTTTGTACTTAACCAAATACAATAGGATTGACATCAAGTAAATAGGAATTAAAGTTTGTGAATTTTACTTCTAGTTATAATAAAACTATTGTAATTGCGGAAATAGAAAAATAAAAGACACAACAAGATATTGTTAACGAGGAAACCGCAAATGCAAAAAAACCCCGAGACCTTGTCCAGAATTGAATACTCTCAGGATTAAGCCACTATACAAAATCAAACCAACTTCATATAGTTGAGACCAAGCAACTAAACCTATAGTTCACCTAGTTCCGTCTGTATCCATGCGCCTCCAACTTGCAGAAAGTCACGCACTTGGAATAATTCCTTTGGTTCATATTCCAAACAGTAAAGGAACAACAAATATTTTCGGTATCAACTCTTTTTAAACAACATGATATGAGTTTGAAAAAAGGCTCTTCCGTTTATCCCAATAAACTCCTTTGTTAGGTCCTTAGATCTATCCAATAACAACTACAAAAGTAATTGTTAAGATTTTGCAATCAATACTTTGAATCACAAAGAATTGTATTGATGCCGATCTACTCAACTAATCAATCAAAATCTATCACAAAGATAAACCGACTATAGTTGGATCCCTTTCCAGCCGAAACAAGTATTGTTCACACCAAAGATTATGAACCCAAATCAGAAATATTCTTCGTTTTCAAATATTTTTAGATCTTCAATAAACACATGCACACAATCAACTTGAATATCTTGTGATCATTCACACACAGAACGGAGTCTGTTTATAATGGATTATCACAAGATGTCTTTAGATCTACAAACAATCTAAAGATCTCCCGTCGAAACTTCGATCTAGTTTGAGTGAATCTTATATCAGAAGAGAAGATTCTCAAGCATAAACAAACTAGGTGCAATCAATGTTCAACAACCGTTAGTCAATCAAATAAATCGAAAACTAAAGATAAAATGCATCTAGTTTCCCACCAACGGTACTCATAGAGCTTCCTAATACCAAAGAAGTCTTTAAACGAGCGCGTCGTAAGAGATCTCGCCTAATTAGGGTACTTTCCTCTCCGAATAGACGGCTCCACCAATAAAAACACAACTAGGTAGTTTTGCTGGCTTTGAGGATTAGTTTTCTTGAAATGCAAACTTCGATATTTATAGACTAAGGAATTTCCAAAACCGAATATTCTCAAAGATATGCAATAAGGGAAAAAACGGTTTTCATAATTCCTGGAAATGCACTGTCCAAATATTGACCGAAACTCTCATTAGAAAATCTCTAACTAGTAAATGCACAATACTAAATTTTATTTTCTAAAGATATGCATTTTAATTGCTGAAAATTAATAGCATATAAAACTAAAAACCCTAATTAAAAGATTCTCAATTTATTTCGATCCGCGATTTTCCTTTAGCTATTAAGGAATATCTTTGAACAATAAAAGGTAAGAATTACTGCACGCGATCAAAGTATGTCAACATCTTTACCTTGTAAATCCTTTTTCATATTTATAATCTTGGAACCGATTTGCCACACTTCCAAATAAGTTTATAATTGGTTCATCTGACTTCCAAGAACTATGTGATTAATTATCCTATCATATCACTAATAATGGGTTTCACTGTTCTACCAAAATAAGTTTCGGCTCTACCTCCATGTGGGTACTAGAATTAGTCATACTAGTTAACAAAACTTGGTTGACTACTTACTAGGATCGGTTCCCACATATATATGGTATATCTAACTTGTATTTGTTGCACATGTTCATAGGATCGGTTCCCCAATAACTAAAAACTTGTTGCACCTCTTACAAGGATCGATTCCCCTTTGCTTGTGATCGGTTGCACCTCTTACTAGGATCAGTTCCCCTTTGATTAGAGTTGGTCATACCAATTACAACAAATCGATCATACCATTTCAGGTGATTACTTAAGATCTGTTTCACTAATAAAAGTCATACCAATATAAAGTCAGGCCTTGTGAATAGTTTTACCAAGATACATAAACAATTTATGAGCGGTTATACTAAACACACATATTGGTAATCCAAAGATTTGCAATGAATAACAATACCAATAAGCCTAGAGATTTCCCTTTCCATTCATAACACAAGTTTATGAATTGTACTTCCTTTAAACGAATGTAAAAATAGTGTTTGCTAGGACAAAATATTCACCCATACATAATCACAATAGCATTCATACGATTATGTCGATGTCCTATATACGAAGTTCAAAAGATAGACGTTATACTTCGTATTGTAATTCCTTAATACTATGTCTCACTAGAGTATAATCATTCACAGCTTCGCAGTTATGTTTTTAATATGCACGACTTGAAATATACATTAGGAATGAAATAGTTCAAGTTAAATATTACTAACCTCAAGAGGAAGGATGATGTCGTCGTTATAGTTATTTACTTCTTCACATTCTTCAAGTTTTCACGTAATACTTGTAAGTCTCATATCCTAGTAACTTTCTAGATGACCTATACGAAATTGACTCTAGTAAATAATCAAGCGACTCTTTAAATGAGTTTTGATTCACTAAAATATTACAACCAAACTTGACATACCAACGCTTGCTGGGTTCAACCGAGCTATGCTCTAACATGTTGGTTCTGCCACTGTTGGAGAGAAATTATCAGAAAAGGAAGCTCCACCACCTATATGAAAACCAAATGAGTCCACTGTTACTTCCCCCACTGCACCTTTGCTATTGTTTAAACCTGCATCCACGTTAATTTTAATAATCAGTGTAGGAGGGCATTCCAAAATATCAGTGCGGTTGTTAGAGATGTTTGCAGAAGAAATAAAGTTTAATGCCTAGTGAAGATCAAACATCTTGAAATCTTGTATATACATTGTTGAGATAAGATAGTTTTATTGTTGAATATTGAGGCACTTCTTGATTTTCATATGTTCCGGACGATGCAAGCATCAAGATTCAACATTATCCCCTTATCTGAATTTCATAACCAATTTTGAATGATTTTCATCGGTTGATTATCCATTTGAACATCTATAAAGATAGGGCTTAATTGAAAGACATCTCTTGAGTACTGACAATAGGATAGAAGATGCAGTATAGTTTCTTCTTCACTATTATAGAGAGGAAAAATGTTTTGCACCTGATTATTGAGTCTTCACAAATTATTGTATACAGTCAAACCATTATGTAGCACTTTCCACAAGAAAATGTGGATTTTTGGTTGGGTTTTCATGTTCTTCCAAAAAACAAAATCCACTGAAGAAGTAGTTGCAACTTTATCTGACAACAATTTATAACAAGATTTTGTTGTGAAGTTACCTGATGGGGTTTTTAGCCAAATTAGTTTATCTTCAACAACTTCATCTTGTGGGATGCAGATACTGGAAGTTGAAGCGACTTCTTTTGGAGTAAAAATCTTAACCAATAATTCCATATTCCATAATTTTTCATTTGGAAGAAAGAGCTCTGAAACTTTACAGACTTGAACTGTTGAGTCAGGTAGTCTTGATGGTATAAAACCTGGTATACTAGGGATCCATGGATATTTATAGATACAAAATGAATTCAGAACCAATATGCCAACAACAGTTATGTGTTAAGTTATCTCTGACTGCAAGCATATCTTTCCAAGTATTGGAGTTACCTGGTTTCGGATGACAATCCCAGTAAGACGTGTATTGAAGATATTTAGCCTATACAATTTGACCCAAGCATTATCAACAGTAGTTAAAAATATCCATACTAACTTAGAAACCAAATAAACATTTACAAATTCCATGTTTCTAATGCCTAGACCACTACCTTCCTTTGCTCTTTCCACTTTTTCCCCAATCAATAAAGTGACACTTCTTTGTTTGAGTATCATGTTTCCACAAGAATGATCTCTAGATACAAGTGATTTCACTTTAAGAACATTTAGGAAGTATGCAATTACCCATTGAATAGTTAGCTTAATTTAATAACCAATTATGAATGATTTGCATCGGTTGATTATCCATCTGAACATCTATAAAAAAAGAAAAATTAATTGGGGGATATTTTATTGTAGCTGCCGACATGGTTTTTCAATGCCGACAATCAATCGACCATGCCGATTTCATTGAAAACCCATGCCGGCATCTACAGTAAAAATATCCCCCAATTTTATCTTCTAAAAAAAGGCTTAGTTGAAAGACATCTCTTGAGTACTGACAATAGAATCGAAGATGCATAATAGTTTCTTCTTCACTATTGCAGAGGGGACAAATGTTTTGCACCTGATTATTGAATCTTAACAAATTTTTGTATACTTCCAAATTTGTTTCATTCTTTGTTCCCAGTAAGTTGCTTCCCTGGAAAAATACTCATTCAGCTGCGCAAATATGTCTCTTTATTTATGAAGAATATCGACAGTAGGAGCTAAACTTTGTAAGTGAATCAATATCTTTTTTTAATCTAGTGATTTTGTTTTTAATACAACCAATTTTGGTTTTGCTCCAACTTTTGAGAAAAGTACCTAGATAAGCTAGGTTAGAAATCAAATCACTAGCAATAATGATATCCAACTCTCTAAGACCACTTTGAGAAAATCCGGATGTGAACACCAGAAATTTTCAAATATGTAAGATGGAGGATTTCTGGGACAGCTTCTGCAGTTATTAAGAAGAATGTGTGAGTGATCACTTGATATTCTTCTTAGATGAAGACCACCAGAGTTTTCAAATATTAAGCACCAATCAAGAAAAGCAACAACTCTATCTAGTCTTTGTCTAATAAGGCTTTGATGTTGTCCGCCATTACACGAAGTATATGCAGGTCTTGTATAACCTAAATCCAAGAGGCGTTTTTCATGGATAAAGTTGTTGAATTGAGGGATGGTGTTTTTCATGGACTGATCACCTTCTTTTTTTTTTCTATCTGATGAAAGAACATTTAAATCTCTAATATAACATTTAGTTCCTTCAACATGTTGCGAGTATATGGATAAACTTTTCCAAAAGTTGTCTCTATCCGATCTATTTGATGGACCAAAAAATACAGAATAATTTCCAATTTGGATAAGGACCAATTTGTTTCACCTGAAGATGAATAAGATTCTCACAAAAGGAAATAACATTTAGTAAAGCAAATCCTAACTTATAATCAACATGATAAGGGGTTAAAAGCCAAGAAAAAAAAATCAAATCAAAATTGAAAATAAACAAATACATAAATCTATCAAAATACCAAAAAAATAAACAAATACCTAAATATAACAAATACCCAAAATGAAAGTAGCTTTATCGCTTACAAGGACATATTATGGATAAACTTTTCAACCGAAAATAAACAAAAAAGAAATCTAAACCATCTTATACCTAAGATTACCACGATTAGTCTAAACAATGATGATTATCCGAGTACAACTAAGATAATTTGATGGACCAAAAATAAACGTTAGATAAAGTTTTCCACATCAAACAATAAAATAATCTGGTTTTCCAATTCGTACAGAAAAAAGAGGGGGAAGTAAAGGATCCCGCCCAAATGTATTAGGGTGATCATGCACAATTTGTTTCTGTGTTTAAAGTGTAGCCACTAACACAAATGGGTTTTTAGCAGCGTACAACAGATTTTAGTTGCGAATGCAACAGAATCAAACTGTAGTAATCTATGCATCTATATTATTCTGCAATAATAGCGAAATACCTCCAATACGTCCCACAAACGCATCAACATAATGCTTTGAGTATCCAAATTTATTGATATAAGATTAGAAGAAGCTTCAGATAATTTTGTTTCATAAAAGAAAATATCTGTTTTAGAACTTCTGGGGAAAGATTTCATAGTTTGAATTATTGAGTCATTCTCTAACCCCTAACAATTCTAAGCAAAGACTAACATGGACCATACAACCTATTAGAAATAACAACCACCTCCCATTGATTATCTGAATCCTCGTCGATTCTTATAACCATCTTTGATTGTGCATCTTTAGTATTGACGCATGATCCATCCTTAGTTCATTTAGCACATGTAGGATCGTTGTGGGTAATTGCCTCCTGAATAATGGCATTGCTAGAACCCCTAGCCTTTGATTTTCATTCACGCTGTTTAGCAATATTATTTGATTGTCTGTAATTCCATAAAATCCGTCCATTGTTAGTATGCGGTGGTTTACAGTTGGACCCGGATAAAAGTTGATGAATGTTCTCATCAACTGCCTTATTTGAAACTTGAGTTGCTGACGATTTTAATTTCTTAGTGATGAATTTGAAAGATACTGAAACTTGTAGAGTTTGCTAACTTTTGACTTGGAACTTAGCTGAGGATTTTTCTTGATGGAAAGAAATTGTTTTACCCTTCGAAAAAGCAGAATTCAATTGATGCATAAATGTATTTTGATTAGTTGGTGAAGAATACTATGCATTCTAATTTCTATCCTCAAGCAGTTTAATATTTGAACTCTGAACTGTCATATTTTGTTTATCAAAATAACTTCCTAAATAAGGCAATTGCCTGAACAAGTTATCTTGTTGATGGTTAAAGAAAACATCAGATGACGTGAAAGCAAATGTCCTAGATGTATCCATTCTGTGTTGGTGAGTCATCATCCCTGAAGTCTTTCTTGCCTGCGATCTTCGACTTGACATAAATTCAGTGATTCCCTCTTCCCGATAATCAAATTCTTTAAGAAGTTCCATATCATTAACATAATACTTTGCTGAAACATCAACTGATTTCTGGAATTTCAGAACAATTAAATCGATTTTTGTTAGGGGGAGAGCAAAAACAGATTTGAGGAGTGCAAGAATCGTAGTCAACTTGCTTATTAGAACTGATTCGACATATTTTTAGTTATTATAACTTTATTACCCTACTAATTGCACCCACTAACCAACCAAAAAGACACCCTTTCCTTACAAAACTCCACCACCACATCATCAACACGTCCGCCAAACAACGATGACTATCAATTTATCGAAGATATGGAGAAAGAAAAAAAAAACGAAAAGTATTCGATTCTAGAACTCTGGGCTGGGGTAAGTGAGACTTGAGCCTAAGAATTTGGAGATAGGATGGACGAGAACCAAAAAGATACCCGTGGAGAAGCCAAAAAAACATGTGATTGCAGATTATTTGAAGAAGAGAGTGGGGGATTTTTGGTCTACAAAAATTGCAACAAAATAGGAGAGATAATGGCGGAATTACCAGGGTACTCCGAAATTCATGATTTTGGGGATGTTTTCTTTCCTGCATATTTTTGGGATTCTTATCGAACTGATGCTGGGAGAGATAGTTGTGTGATGGGTTAATGTGTCATTATAACTAGTTGAGACTGGTAAGTGTAATTGTAATTTTATTTTTCGTGTTCAAGTTATGATTGATTGATTAAGTAATGTTACATGGCTTTTACGGAGATGATGGTGGTGGTTGACCGATGGTGGAGCGGTATTTAGGATTTAAGCCCCTAGCTAGGTTAACAAAAGTAAATGGATTGTGAGCGAGAGAATGGATTGTGTGCCGGGTAAAGGTATTTTGGTCCGAGTTATAAAAATATGTCGAATCGGTTTTAATCAGCGAGTTGAATACGATTCTTGTACTCCTCAAATCCATTTTTTCTCTCCCTCTAACAAAAATCATTAAATCATATGCATGTTGTTGCAACTCCAATGGAAAATCCCTATGAATCTTGTCCTTATATTGTCGAACTTTAGGACACATTTTCATCAAGTGACCAAGAAGACCACAAAAGTTGCAGAATCTGGGAAGTCTTTCATATCTTACTTCAGTCGTGATATCCTTTCCGTTAGATATTGAGGATGTAATGGAATCTCTAAGTGGATGTTTGATGTCAACAGGAAGCCTAACTATGGAAAATTTACCCCAGTTTCCAAACTCTTGGAAAGTTATTACACAATGGCTACCCGCATAAGAGATTAACCTCTGTATAAAATTTCTATCAAGGTAGTTCACCGACAATCCATGTAACTGAACGAAAAATCCCACATTATCAAAAAGGTACTCATGATGTAATTTATTTGGTGGCCATCTTTCTAATGCCAATAAGTCATTTCTGGAAACCCAATGAGAAGTATCCATTATGAATTCTGAGTCTGAGTGAGATTCAGACTTTATAAGGAATGTATCAGATGTAACTTCCGAATCATAGAATCCTCGATTGAATGACCTCCATGTTTTGTGTTGTAATTCCATGACTCCATTGATCTGAAAGGTTCCATGGGATATTATCATTAAAAATAGACAGTTCTGGTAATCAATGGATACATTTGGTAATGGGGAATTGATGAATATTTTCTTTGAAGCAATATCATTTAACAAATTCACAAACTGTTGAATCATATCCGAGTCAGGATTTCATTGTTGTGAATTGTTAAAAGTAGAATATGGCATACTTTGAGAAGGTTTTGATTGAAACAGTTATTGCCAAATTCTAGAAATTTTAATAAATTTGGAAATTAAGGAATTCAGGGAATCCTCGTTAGAATAACGCATAGATCCCTTAAAAAATTCTTAATTAATAAAGTTGTTTCAAACAGAAATGAAGAACAAGTTTAGCATAGATTGTGCTGTAAAAAAGAAAAAAAAAAGATTTTAATTAGTTAAAGGGTTTAATTTTGATCTTAAGTTTGATGAGTTTCAATAGAGGGAAATTTGCAGAGAGGAGATAAAAAGTTTCCCTTAGTTTTGAGATTCGTATTTCTTTAATTATGGCTTCTCTTAAATGTAGCCAATGCTTTTATTAACTACAACCCAAAAAGTTTTAAGTTAAAATGAAAAACCAAAATTACCAAACGAGTCTTAATATTTCAACTAATAATCCTACTTCTTCTGCAAAATCAAAATATGAACCCTAATTATTTTTTAATCCAAACTAAATTATATTTCAATTTCTTTCTAATCGTTCTCTCATTATTCTTACAAATCACCCTGTTATAAACCTTAGTTTTTTACTTTTCCTCCAAAAAAAACTAAACACAATTTTCACATTTTTTTTTTGATAAAGAAATTAATTTTATTAATTTGTCGCATTTTTATCTCCAGGTAGGAGAGTACAGATATCAGTATCAAAATTACTGAGTACTTCAGTTGAGAATTTAGCTTCTCTAGTAGACCTAGCAACATCATTGGCAACTTGATTGTCATCTCGACTTACATAATTAAAAGAACATGAAATGAAAGAGGAGCTTAGATGTTTTATCTCCTTTATTATATTCCTATTCTCCCAGTTGATGAGGAGGGTATGACCATTGATGGATTGTATTACAAACTTTGCATCAGCCTTTATCTGAATTCTTGTATAATTCAAGCTTTTTTCCCATAATAGTGCCTCACGAATAACCATACACTCCACAACTTCTGCATTTAGTACTCCATCTCCATAGGTGCCTTTGATTCCAAGAAAGTGCCTTGTCAAATCACGCAGCACAATCCCCGTGCCAAATTGGTTAGTATCTGGATTAAAAGTTATATTTCAAGACTTTTTCTAAAGGAGGTTTCCATCTGGATATAGGGGGAATAAGCAACACAGAATCATGACAATTATGAAGATGAGAGGCAAGATGATAATGTATTTTACGAATTGAAGTGTAAGGGTTAAGAGTAACTCCCTGAAAAACCACATCACAACTATCTTTCCATATTATCCAAGTTCCTATCATCATGGTATAAAGCCCTTTGCCGTCTTTAGTTCGGTTATACTGAGAAAACCAACTTGTTACCCATTCAGAAACAATACTATAATGTTCTTTGACTGAATCTATGTTAATATTTATGCCTCTCCATACTTGTCTGGCATGCCTGCATTCAAACAGAATATGTTCAATTTTTTCTTCACTGTGACCACAAATGTCACAGTTAACTTCTAGATTGTTGTTGTAAAGAGCTCTCTTGTACTTTGAAGAATGAAGACCTCTTATGCTTTTCCAAGCAAAGAGTTTAATCCTTTGTGCAGCTTTACATTTCCAGAGTGTTTTCCAATTTTTTTGTAATTGATTTTGACTGAGAAAACACCATATTTTGCTGGCATCCAAAGCATGGTGTCTTCTTTATCAATATCTACAAAAAGAGCTTGTATTTTGAGAGCAGTATCAGCATCAAATAATAAATTAATTAGGTTAATATTCCATTGAGATGTACCAGTAACCATTAGCTCATCCATAATGTCATAAAATCTGTAATGATCATTTTGAGGTAAGGGTGGCTGAAGCATACCAGGAATCCATCTATCCTTCGAGATTTTTGTTTTCCTCCCATTGTTGATGTCCATGAAAAAATTCTGCTGCACAATTTGTAAGCCTTTTGAAATCCCATTCCAGACATAAGAACAATTTTTTGCTGTAATGACTTGATGAAGGATGTCTCCATTTTTGAAGTACTTGCTTGATAGAGTTCTAGCCATTAAAGTATCAGGATTACTACAAATTCTCCATGCCAATTTAGTGAGCAGGGCCAAGTTCAGCTTTTCTAGTTCTCTAAAACCAAGTCCACTCATTTCAGTTGGTCTGCAAATACTCAACCAAGTTGTAGGATTATATCCCCTACTAGACTTATGACCACAGAAAAACTTCCTCTCAATGGCAGTAAGTTGTTGGAGAAGGTTGAAAGGTAATTTGAAAGTGCCCATCTGATATATTGGCACTGCATTAAGAACATGCTTAATCATAGTACCTCTTCCTGCTTGAGAGAGCTGAATAGAAGACCAAGTGTTGAATTTGTTCTCAAAATTTTCCTTAATCCTATTAAAAGCTTCTTGATTTGAATTCCCAATAATAAGTGGAGAGCCCAAATACTTTTCTTTAGAGTTCATGGTTTTAACTCCAAGAATTTGCTTAATTGAGTCTACAATATCTGGCTTGGTCTTCTTGCTGAAAAATACTGCACTCTTCTCAAAATTAATGATTTGTCCAGACTGTGAACTAAAATTGTTTAAAAGCTCCAAAAAATTGTTAAATGTGGTAACATTTGCTTGAGTAAAGATCAAGCAATCATCTGCAAAGAGAAGATGATTAATGGCTGGTGCTAGGGCAGCCACTTTAATTCCTTTGATTCTGTTGTCTTGCTGAGCTGCTATGAGTTGTCTTGAAAGAAATTCCATGGAAAGTATAAAAAGGTAAGGTGATAAGGGGTCACCCTGCCTAATTCCTCTTGATGGTGAAAAAGATTCACAAGGAGACCCATTGAGTAACACTGAAAGTTGTGTGGTACTGATGCATTGTTGTATGAGATCACAAAATTCATCATTAAAACCAAAATAAGAAAGAACTTTAGTTAAGAAAGGCCACTCTAACCTGTCAAAAGCCTTTGACATATCTAGTTTAAGTGCCATCCATCCATTCTCACCTCTTTTTTTCTTCATTGAGTGAATAATTTCTTGAGCAAGAACTGTATTGTCACTGATTAGCCTTCCTGAGACATAAGCTTCCTGATAAGGGGATATAAGCTTCTCCATCACTGGTTTCAATTTGTTGACAAGAACTTTAGAGATAATTTTGTAAGAAGTGTTACATAGGCCAATTGGCCTATAATCAGCTGCACTTACACACTTTTTCTTCTTTGGGATTAAAGAGATATAAGTTTTATTAATCTGCTTCAATATAAATTTGGTTTCAAATAATTTTTTAACCATCCTGCAAACATCTTCACCAACTGTTTCCCACTGACTTTTGTAGAAACCAGCTTGAAACCCTTCTGGACCAGGAGAACTCCAATTTTCCATGGTTTTTAGAGTAGAGAAAATTTCTTCATTTCTAGGAATGCTGGTGAGACTAAAATTTTGCTCAACAGTGATGATTGAAGGAATGATGGAGAAAAAGCGTTCTTCAATTATTGGATTGCTTGTTGTGCTGATGCTTTTGAAGTGATGAGTTAAGTGATTTTCTATTTGCTCTCTGATCTGAAGCCAATTGTTGTTGTGATCTTGTATAGCATCTATGTTGTTCATGAACCTTCTTTTGTTGACTTTAGTGTGAAAAAATTTGTTGTTGGAATCCATATCTTTAATAAAATGATCCCTTGCTTTTCGTTGGTAAAATTATGATTGAATTTTGTGCCATTTGTTCAGTTCATTGTTGATGCTGATGATTTCAACTTCAGTATTACTACTTTGAGGGAGATCTTGAAGTTGGTTGAGATCTTTCTGGAGATTATTCACCTTGTTGTTGATATCCCCAAAGTGCTCTTTATTCCATATTGAGATATTTCTTCTAGTAGTGGACAATTTAATAACTAACAGATAGCCAGGAGAGCCAGTAACACTAGTTTGCCATGCATTAGTAATAACAACAGAACAGGTTGCATCATTAAGCCAAGTGAGAAAAAAATTTAAAAGGCTTCCAATGCTTAGGTATTATAATATCAGTATCAAGCATGGTTGGGCTATGATCACTACCTAACTGAGTTAGATGAAATAACCTAGTATTTGGAAAATGAAAATTTCATTCACCAGTTACTAAAGCCATATCTATTCTATATTTAATGGACCTAGTTCCCATGTTATTATTACTTCAAGTGTGATTCTTACCTATAAAGCCTCTGTCCTCTAAGCCACTGGCTGAAACTATGATGTTCACCCAACCATCAGTAGAAGAGCTAGTACCCGTGTCACTATCAGTTAAGTGGAGGTTTAGGTCACCTAGCACTACCCAATGATTACTGTTATTCTCACTAATGTTTTGAATATATCCCCATTGTTCTTTCTTCTTAGTGTAATTGGAAAAACCATACATGCAAGTTAAGAGAAATTTTGGCTTACTAGGATCACATTGGACGATAACATTGAACATGTTGTAATGAGTATCAACAATGTCACACAAGAAACCATTCTTCCATAACAAAACAAGACCTCCAGATAAACCTTTAGGTTCAATATACTTCCAATTGGGGTATTGATACTGTTTTAGGAGAGGCTGGCACTTATTGCTACTTATTTTAGTTTCACACAGAAATATGATGTCAGGGTTTTGAGCTCTGATAGGATCACTTAGATGATTTCTAGTAGAAACATTTTTAAAACCTTGAACATTTCAGGAAAGGATTTTCATAGTTGCAGGAAGGAATAAGATGCAGATTCCAAACAGTGTAAGAGATGAATTAAGATGTTTAGTATGCAAGGTAAGTAAGTAGCAAATAAAAAAGAGAAAAGCACAGTATGTGTAAGAGTTTTTAAAATCAGAAAATAGTAAAATAGCAAAAAGTGGAAATGTGTATACCTGATTTCCCTTATCATCATTTACTGCTTGGTTATCTCCAGTGTTTACCCTGTGAGCTGCTATGGAATCTGCATTAGAAGACATTATGGCAATGATATCAGGTTTCTGACTAGCTTTTCCACTAACATCAGCTCTTTGTATCTTACCAAGTCTAATCTCTTCCTCAGTATTACTTCATGTAACTTTAGCAATTAGGAAATCCAAATTGACTACTTCACCAGTTTTGGAAGGGACAAAAACTGCAGACTTCACTGCAATTTTGGTGTTTTTGTTTGAGACTGGTGCTTTGCTTGAAGAAGTAATTGCAACATTCTTTCTGACAGAATTCATATTACCAAAAAAGTATGGTTTTTCATGGGCCTTTTCCAGGTAAATTTTTGCTTCTTTGCAAGCTGCTTGACAGTGCTTGATTACATAACATTCCTTGCACATACCACTTGGTTTTCTTTCATAGAAAAATCTTATCCAGTGCGACAAGCCAGCATTAGTAACATCTTTTACTCCCCTTCTCAGTGGGTTAGTCAGATCTATGTTGACACAGACTTTAACAGGAGCATTACCAATTGGTATTGCATCTTTGGGTTCAATTGCAGTGACGTTCACCAATTTTTGTCACAGCATCTACATTCATATGCTTAGGAAGCAAATACATTAGATGAATCCAAAATTTCTGAAAACCCCAATGCTTCTCTGTATATATCATTCCTGGTATGTAGTCATGAACCACCAGAAGCTTCTTGTTGATACTCCATGGTCGCTCATCAATTACAGTGTTCAGTAAAGTCCAGTTACTGAATTTGAAAATCATGATATTAGGATCAGTTTCAATGATTCTCACATCTTCCGGCTTCATGAAAGGCTAGGTAAAACCAAGATGCTTGGAAACTATGTCAGCTTTCATCCTTCCTTCAGTGATAATATTTCCAATAACACTAGCTTCCCATTTTGTTTCTTCATCTCCTTCTTTGTCTCCATCTTGAGAGAAATCTGCAATTTCAGAAGTGTCTCCCAGATCAAGGACTGTCTTCTTGAACTTATTAACCAGATATCCTACTTGATTGGAGCTTTCCCCTTCCATCTTGAATAGGTAAATCGAGGTATTGGTTATTGAGAAATTGTTATTGAGAAAAGTCTCTTGAGATGTTGCTGATATAGTAGTTGAGGAGATAATATAAGTAATTCGGTTATTAAGATTCCAAATATTTAGGTTATTCTCATTGATTCCGTCGGATATTGGGTTTCTACTCTTGAAATTGGTTGTGTAGCTAGATTTTGACCAGAGTAAATTCAGGCAAAGGAAAATATGGTAGGTTTTCCTAATTTTGAAATTTGAAAATTTTGAAAGGAGTGAGACGCGGGCTTCACTGAAATTACAGCTCACCGATTTGTAACTGAGTTGCCTCTTCTTCCACTTTGTACCATAATGTTCTTCACAGATTCCATCTTTAACCAAACGATTTTTAGCAAACTCGGCAAACGCCATGATCAAAACACATAGGAAGGCAAACACCATTGGAGATAACTCAATCTGTAAACACATGATAGAGAAATATAGGAAAAATTAGTTACACATAATGAAAATGGAAAAATAAGAAAAGAAACTTGAGTTTGAAAAATTGGAAATGGATTGATTAAAGAAAAGTTAAAAGAGAGAAAGTTAATACGAATTAATCCATTTGAGGCTAAATGGAAGAACATTAGAAACAAAAAGACTATTGTTGTGATAAAACAACGAGATTTTGAGAAATCATCGAAAACTGAGTTGCAGACGAGTTAGGACCGATCCTCAGAGCGCCTTTTTGTTGTTTGAGTTTTATAAAACGATATTATTTTTACAAATCATGATTATCAATTGAGGTTACATATTCTTACTATTCCTTCAAAACTTCTCCACAACAATATCAATCGAAAAAAATCAAATCAACTAGGGTTTTGATTCTTTTCCTAAAATCAATTTTCTAAAACACTATAAGCATTATTATTCTATAAAAAATTCTAAGATGATTTTCATTTTTCTCAATCATGATTACATAAAATTGGGTATTCTAATATCATCAACCATAGATATTACATAAATCTAATTATGAAAGTTACATGATTAACTTTATTTTATTTTTTTTGATTTAGAGATTTGATAATTTATTTTGAGCTATATATTAAAATTATGAACAATTTTATGAGTCATGTTTAATAATCATAAAATCATGTTTGGTTGAATTAATGACTTATTTTATTGGGTTATAGTTAATAAAAACATGGACTATATTTTAGGGAAATCGGGGTAGGATCCGTTGACATGGTTATAATGACATAATCTGTTGACATGGTTATTATTTTTTCTACCAAACCCAACCGGCAATGAATTTGAGGCTAATTTTTCGATGACATGTTCTTCTTATAAGTCTCTACACTCCCACCAAAAACGAGAGCATTCCGAAACGTATAAGACCACCATCTATCATTTTGAATATCAACCGTTGAAGATTAACGGTTAAAATTAAAATTTGTGGATGGTGAAGTTTCGTATTTCAGAATTCTCTCATTCTTAGTAGGAATGTAGAGTTTTATACGAGGAACATGTCGCCAAAATATTGGCTTTAAATTCATTGTCAGTTGGGTTTGGTAGAAAAAATGATAACCATGTCAACGGATTATGTCATTATAACCATGTCAATGGATCCTTCACCATCTTAATTATTACCATCATATTACGAAATTTTTAGGTGAAGTGGTGGATTTTTTTGACATAGTCATTGTTACACTATCTCACAATTTCAACGCTAACCTTTTCTATGAAACCCATAAGTATGAATTTGAAACAAATTTTTTATGATACAGTTCCTTCTATAAACCTCTTCCTTACCATCAAAAACTAGTGCACCACGACTTACCATTTTCCCAACCAAGATTAGGCTAAGGCTGGGTTTGGTAATGCTTTTATTTTTCCAAAAACACTTTTAAAACCTATATATGTCAATAATTTTTGAAATTGGTGTTTGGTAAAAAAAAAATCAAAATGCTTTTTACCCAAAACACTTCCCAAATCCCTCAATTTTCAAAAGATGGGGAGGAGGAGCTTTGAAAAGCTACAAAAACAGAAGTTTTGGTTCCACCAAAATTTAATGTTTAATTTATCCCCTTTGTCCCTATTTTATCTTGTAAATGACAAAAATTACCATTAAATATATTTTATTTTCAAAATATTTTATGATACCATTTCATTTAATTTGTCAAAAATAAAAATAAAAATAAAAATAAAAATAAAAATTAAATAATTACTTAATTTTAGTTTGGTTTTTTGTTTGAAAATTATATATATATATATTAAAAGGGGTTTAGTAAAGTAATTTTTTTAACAATTATAGTAACAGTCAGTAAATTTAATATTTAATACTAAAAAATAATTTATTTTTAAACGCAATAAAATTGAATAAATCTATTTTCATAGATATGTCTGTTTTTGTCATTTTTCACAACAACAATGGTTGAATCCGATATTTAACCAAACATAGTTTGATTGTTTTTTTTAATCAGCTTTAACTTTAATTAATATTTTACCAAATGTCTAATTGCTTTTCTCGCACAGCACAACAACGCACAACAGAAAAGTGTTTTTATAAAAGCCGCGACAATACGAAACTAAGCCTGAGTCCAATGGTGTGCTAATCTAGTAGCTAGATTAGCATTCAACATCAGCTAGGACAACCTCCTAAATCCTATGGTAGTGCTAATCTCGCAGCTAGATTAGCATGCCACATTAGCGCTCACCGCTGTTTGGTTCAGCGTCAGCACTATTTGGTTCAGCGCAACCAATCTCAATCGTCAGATCAAAAAATAAATCTCCCAGTGCTGAACCATTCAGTGAAAATGTGATTTTTGTGGCGCTGAACCATTCATCGTTACTGTCTCACTGCTAATTCAAGTGCGAGCAAATGCTAAGAGAGTGAACTAGTGTTAACAAATAGACAACATTTTTTTTTCTTTTTGAACTGCAACACTTTTCTAACCCACAGGGCTCACGACTAAACCTCATTGTATACTATTCCCGGAATATAGATGCCGTAGTCTAACAATACTCGTGCAGCACGAGAGCAATATATGTATTCCCCTTGTAAGTCAATACGACGAAAAACGCATTGTATACGATGAAATTGACAAGCGAGTTAAAGAAATGCAAAGCAAAATTGACTAAACGTTAAAAGGGAAACGTTAAGCACCGGAGAAAGACCCAGAAGAAACATGGTTGAAAATAACTCGACAAAAGCTGATTTACCTTTGCATAGATCTTTTTTTTTTTTTGAGAGACTGGCAGGCGTAGTAGTCTCTCTCCTTAACCCCAACCAAGCAAAGGCTAATAGGGAGTCCCAAATTGATTTGGGGTATACCTTTTCAAAGGTTAAATAAGGTATATCCCCAAATAAATTGGTACATCCTATTAGTAATCTTGGGTCCAAGGTCCTACGCCGTACCTACTTCATAATTTAATACTCTAACATATTGTCATCAAGGTTCAGTCTTCTCCTCTTAGCTTCTTGTACTTCTCCTCCTCCAAAAGTGAGCCAGTAGAAGTGTTGAACCCCAAACACTAGTGTGAGAAATCAGACAAGAAAGATGCAGAGTACAGAAAAGGAGAAACCCAAACCCATTGCAGAACAAGTAGTTCTGCAGATGGAAGAACAACAACCAGAAACACCAAAAAAATCTACACATGAAAATGAATCAACCTCTCCTCATCGTCCACCTAGAGCACCAACTCCTGCAACTGTTAGGAGAGCCACTTTTGCAAAAACCAAGTCCAGGTTTGATGAAAGAAACTATCCTAACCAATCAGCAAGGTCACCCACTTATGAGCCAACAACAGTAGAAGAAGAAATAGAAAACACCCACAGTTCAACATCAACAGATGATGAAGAGGAAGATGAAATCTGGAACAAAGAACATGAAGAAGAGAGTGAAAAGTACAAAAAGAAGAAGAAGATCAAGTGGAGGACTATTTTTGAGTGGGTTGCTTTCTTTGTCATCACAACAGCTCTGGTATGTAGCCTTACAGTGGAGTCAATCAAGAAACAGACTAAATGGAGTTTGGAGGTCTGGAAATGGGTTTTAATGGTGATGGTTCTGTTTTGTGGTAGATTAGTGTCTAGTTGGGTTATAAAGATTATAGTCTTTTTCATTGAGAGGAATTTCATGTTAAGAGAGAAAGTGCTTTACTTTGTGTTTGGTCTTAGGAAGAGTTTTCAGAATGTTATCTGGTTAGGATTGGTGTTGTTGTCATGGACATTGATGTTTAGTCCTGATGTTCAGAAACATAATCCGATTTTCAAGAAGGTTTTTAGAGCTTTGATTGGGGTTCTTGTTGGGGCTATAATTTGGTTGATTAAGATTGTTCTGGTGAAAATGTTAGCTTCATCGTTTCATGTGGCGACTTTCTTTGATAGGATGAAAGAAAGTGTTTTTCACCATTACATTTTGGATTCTTTATCTGGTCCCCCGCTGGATGAAATCGACGTGACGGTGCAGAAGCGAAAGGCATTTATGGCTTCCAGGTACTGCTTGTTTTAATTGTCAATTTTGTTGTTGTTATATTTACCAGCTTTAGTAATTTTAAGATGGATGGAGATAATTCAAATCTGCACAGTGCACATGTGATTGTCGTCGTATAAGGTAGCTGAATCATTTTGATGCGGGCCTTAGGCTGTAAAAAGAAGAAATTAAGAACATTAGAAAACATGGGTTGCTTATTGCTGAAACAAAGATGTGGCTGCAAATGAACTGGTAGTCGTAGAGATACAATGTTAAGATTGTAACTATGATGAAGTGAGATGGGCAGTGTTTGTACACCTGGTTGTACACATACGCGTACGGGTATCCGATATGGAGACATTTCCGATACTGCATTTCCATAAATCTAAGATGCAGGAACACGGTCTATATAGGCTATAGGTTGTACTGCCTCCGTTTCTCTAATAAGACTTCTATAATTTCCAGTAAACGTCGGTTTAAGGATTTTTATGTACTGCCCATCAACTAAGGACTGGTTAGACAAATTAGGCTTTTCATGGTAATGAGAATGTATTTGTATGCATGTAATTAGGTCATTGCCTGCGAGATTGAAAGATAGCAAGAGGATTTCCAGAAGGATGGGTGGCTCAAGGAAGATAGACATTGAGAAGCTAAGGAAGCTAAGTATGGAAAGTACAGCTTCAGCTTGGAGTGTCAGGAGACTGATGAACTATGTGACGAGTTCTGGTCTGTCCACAATCTCAAGGACGATTGATGATTTTGCGATATCAGAATCAGAAATTACGAGCGAGTGGGAAGCAAGAATGACTGCCCAGAGGGTTTTCAAGAACGTCGCTAAGCCTGGTGCCAAGTAAGTTTTTACTGATTTCTGCACGAATTTCCATTAAATTTATGTCCATTGGCTTAAAGAGTTGGTATGTGTTGACCTATAGAGAGGCTGGGATATCCTAGCCTTTGTTTCACCGTGTTGAAATTTTGTGCCGTGTTTCAGGTACATTCTAGAGGAGGATCTGCTTAGGTTCTTAAGAAGAGAAGATATGCAGACAATATTTCCTTTCTTTGAGGGAGCTGTTGAAACTGGACAAGTCAAAAAATCTGCTTTCAGGAACTGGGTGGTAAGATTAATTGCTCCGTATCCTATCCTTTGGTGTATAACTTTAGCGTCTCATCGCTCTGTGCTTTTTCTTGTCAGAATTGTCGACATGGGATATTGGTTTGTCTGTTGACCGTTGTTCAGGAATTAGATATAACCCTGGTTTCTAATGTGGTAAGTTTTATTTCTTCAGGTGCATGCTTATATTGAGCGAAGGTCTCTTGCTCATTCTCTCAATGACACTAAAACAGCGGTGCAGCAGCTTCACAAGTTAGCTAGTGCAATTGTGTCAGTGGTTATACTGGTAGTTTTCGTTCTAGTGATGGGGCTGGCGACGTCCAAAGTTATCCTGCTGATCACATCCCAGCTACTACTCGTGGGTTTCATGTTCCAGAACACATGCAAGACCATCTTTGAAGCTATCATTTTTGTCTTTGTAATGCATCCATTTGATGTAGGTGACCGTTGTAAAATTGACGGTGTTCAGGTAAACTCGGATGGACTTTCAGCTCTATTGGCTCTGATTTGCGTTGCTTATACAAAAATCTGTAAATTTTTGTTTCTTTTTCTATTGCAGATGATAGTGGAAGAGATGAATATCTTGACAACGGTTTTCCTTCGATTTGACAAGGAGAAGATTTACTATCCAAACTCGGTTTTGAGCACAAAACCCATCAGCAATTTTTATAGAAGTCCAGATATGCTCGACGCAGTTGATTTTACCATCGACTCCTCCACCTCTATGGACAATATCAATCTTTTGAAGAAGGCCATACAAGCGTAAGGGCACAAAATTCACCTCTCATTTGCCATTTATGTCCTAGCTTATACCATGCTGTCTGGCGCAATCTGAATTCAACATATCTTCTTCTATATTAATTACCGAGTATGATTTTTGATTGCAGATATATTGAGGGCAGGCCAAAGTATTGGACTCCTAGCCACTCGGTCATAGTGAAAGAGATTTTGACTTTAGACAAGTTGAACATGTCTCTGAATGTGACACACACAATGAACCATCAAAATTTCGGGGAGAGAAACTTACGTCGAACTGAACTCATTTTTGAGCTGAAGAGGATCTTTGAAACCCTCGGAATCAAGTACCAGCTTCTTCCTCAGCAAATTCATGTCACCCAATATACCACAGCCAGTGGAGGTCCGACAGCGCAGTTCCAGTGAGCTACCATGCAAAGATGTAATTCCAAGTTATCACATATGTAGGTAACCGTTCTTCTATTGTAATACCAGGTCAAAGAGTAAAACTAGAAATGAGTCCTAATAACAATGTCAAAAGTAGGAAATGCGGGTTAAAGATCATTTCCCTTTACTTGGAAATTTCAATGTTATTGTTTATTATTATTGTGCAAGAAATGAAGTACAAACCAGTAAATTGCCACTTAGTACATACACACTTTAAGCATAGCTTTAGAAAAGAAGCTGAACAAGAATGCATATGCACTATTTAGGCATAGACATCGGGGTTTTCGACGAGGTAATCTTGCACTATTTTATACAATCCTTTTGAACGTTGTCTTCTTACCTTGAGCCCGTCTTCATTCAACACTGCACCTGCCTTTGGGTAATAAGAGCTTTTCGATTTACATATACAACCACCACCAGGAACAACCTCAAACTTGATCTCGTTACTGATATGATCAACCGTGTCGCAGAATGTGTCAGATTCAATCACTGTGTAGTTGCACTCGAGGTTGTCTTTGTCTTTGGAGTCTAGTCTGTTCTTCACATATTTCACAGGACTTCCTGCATTCCAGTTAATAGAGTTTACTTAGACCCATAGTAACAATTTAACTAGTTCTTCACAAATGACAGCAAGATTCAGACATTGTTACCTTCGCAGAAGTTAACTTGTTGAATGCTTCCAGAGCCTCCATCACCAGAGACAAAGTCGACATTCTTGACAGCATGAGGCATGATCTTTGGCATCAAGTTATGAGCATCTAGAAACATTGCATGGAACATTCTTTGTGCATCGACAGGGCAATGCAGTGTCTCTTCGAATGTAATGCAAGCCATTATGTTTATTAAGGTGGATAAAGAAGAGATTGAATCAAAACTTAGAAGAAAAATAAAATGAAAATGGGAATTCTGGAAATTGTAGGGAGTTTATTTATAGGTTCAGGTTGAAACTTTGATGTGGTTTTGGGCAAGAGAGTTTAATATTGAGGGTGTGCTTAGATTAGATTGTAATAACTTGACTTTTCAATTTTACATGGAATTCAATTTTGTAGTGCTGTGTATGTTAATGCTCCTGCTATGTTTGAATTCTGGATGTGAGACTCCAGAACTTGGACCAGTTCTGCTCCTGTTTCTTTACTTTTTGATACTAGCCATGGATTTGCCATGAATTTGCCACTGACCCTCTCAGTCATAAAAGTCAAATAAGAACAAGAACTGAATGGACCAACCAAAAATGAAGCACTGCCCAACCGTCACATTTGATATCTAATTCATCAAAGCTTAACTTACAAAGTCCACCAAAATCACCATTTGAGCCTCACATGACAGCAAAAATCTCTCCAGCATATTCCATATGAGTTACAAAGAATCGAACACTCAAAGAAGTATCCTTCTAGCATAATAATCTCCAAACATTCCTAATGGATATACAGACTATAAGTAACAAAAGCTTAGTTGACAACTCTAATTTTTGAACTTGTCAAGTTACAAGCTTCGGACTGAGACACAAATCAGACATTGCAAAAGCATAGAACAAAAGGACTGAAATTTGATTCTGACGATTCAGGCACTGAGTCGACAAGATTGCTCTATAGTTTGTACAATTTCAAGTCGGTTTCATGGAATAAAAATCAAAACAGAAAATTAGAGCAAAACATACAAGAGTTGGGATTTTCAACGACATTAACTTTGTATCCTGCCTAGAGCATGTTAGAATAGAAAAAGAACACTCGAATACAGAACAGAACAATGTTGGCGTTCTTATGTTTTTACACTAAAGGTGACCATTTCACAAGAGAAAGAGAAGCACAAGAACAACTTCCACAAGCCGATTGAACCATTACATCTTTTTCCTTTTAAAACCAGGAAAAAGGTTAGCATTATACGTACCAAGATTGTCTATCTTGGAAATACAGTCATTCACTCTCTTTAAAACGATGGGAAGAGCAGCAACATTGCAAGAAACATTGGCTTTAAGCTGCAACATCTTCCTTGCAGTTTCGGGATCGTTTTCTGCTAGTAATGCTACTTTACCTGACTCCAAACTCTCTGCTCCATCTGCAAAAATTTCAGTGCAATTAAGTGGACACAATATATAATGCACATTTCTTAGAACACCTGGAATGGATCAAAAGAACAATACCCATGCTTAAAGAAAAATCACAAATAAACAACAAGCAACAGAATTGGCATGAATTTTAACCTTGGTTTGCAGAGCCAGCTGGACCTAATATCCCAGGCACGAGCGTCTGAAAATCCTCTTCTACAGGTTCTACCAACAACGATGGTCTCTGCGCAACAAGGAGAGTGGCAAGTGATTTCTTCAACTGATCTGGGAGGGTTTGACGGTAATCGAGTATTGATTTAGCCATTTGCTTTACTTCCACCTCCAAAGCTTTTACAACCTCCTCCTCCTCCTCCTCATAATTGTCATCTGCGCTGTCATTTTCAATCTCATGGACAGGAGAATCTTCAACCATTTTTCGAGTATTTTTCCAGGATTTCTTTTCTTAAACCCTTACCAACTATTTCAAACAATCTGAAAGTAATGACTGTTGATTTGTTATTACCCGATTATAGACGTAAGCAAATCAGAACAAGGCATGAGCAGCGAGCAAATGACACTTTAGCTTTCTGTAAACAAAAGAGAGAGCAAATTCAATAGACAGCAACAAGCGTACAAGACTCACAACGAGACTAACCAAAATTCAAATACCATTGTACTTGTTAATAGCAACTAATCAACCAGTGTAAAATCAAATGCAAACCCCACTATCAACCACAACATAGATGAATCAAACAGGGAACACTGTTTCAAAACATAAACAGAAAACAAAAATCCATCTAACTCGTTCAAACATCTCATTTTAAACCAATAGGAAAAAAAAAAAAAAAACCCTAAAACACTATGAGGCCAGTCAGGGTTTCAAAAACACGAACAAATCAAGCACCAAACACACTACCGAGATCATCAAAGAACAAGCAAATTAGAAAATATTATTACCCCAAAACTCCATGGATTCAGAAGCGTATTAGAGTTTTGAAGAGGTTTACCGGTGGAGGAGGTAGAGCGGAGAAGTTCACGAGAGAAAATACCAAAACCCTGGATTATAAAATTAACCCAAAACTGATTAGTTTCCTTACTCTAGACATGATGACTTGCTCTCTTGTTTCCAAATTAGTATAATCACGACCGTATTCACTATTCAATAAGAAAATTCGGAGATTTGCTCTTGTTTTTCTGAAGAGACGAATTAAAACGAAGAGGAGAGACAGACTGAAAGTGATTTTCTACGAGAGAGAGTGGGGCATCGGATTTTCTAATAATGTGCCCTAGTCTGAGAAGGGCCTTGTGCCTTAGGCCCGTCTCTAAACTCACACTAACTAAAGACATGACTAGTTTATAACTTATAAGAGCATTTCATATGGCAATGAATGAACAAAAATGAAAATTTGTTCGGCCACGTGATGAATAAACTGCATTCTCCACTATAAGAAACAAGGAAAAATGAACAAATTTGATATTTCAGGGTCCCAATATTGATTTTTTTGATATAAACTAATAAGAGTTGGATCCCACTAATCACTTTATTTATATAAACTAATAAAAGTTTGGTCCCACAAATTATTTAACTAATAAAATAAATTTTAAAAAAATAAACCACAATTATAATACTCAGGTGTTGGAGAGAGAATTTGTGAGGGCGACATCCACTCTATCTCCAGCGACATCCACTCCAACTCGGGCGTCAGCCTTGCAGTCGCCAGCGCAATTATCCATGTCGCGCGTCCTTGCATCAGACGTGCGTCTGTTGGTGTGACTCAATGTTCAAATGAACTGATCTGTTCATTTGAGCATCCATTTTCTTGGTTTGTTCATCCCATAGTGGGATCAAAATGAACAAACTTAGAGTTTGTTCATCCCATAGGAATTGCTCTAACATGCCTCAGAGCAAGGGCTATGGGATAGAATCTAAAACAGTCTATTCCTATCAAAATGAAAAAGTGACTAACTGAACGAGTGCAAAACCCACCGTGGGGTAGAGTAAGAAAGGACTACACGGGAAATTGTTTGTCGTTTGGGAAAGAAGAACCAATCTGGACGGCAAATAATATTCCGTCTAATTTTTTTATTTTTCTAAACGGAAAATCGTATGCCGTATACTTTTAGATTATAGAGGTTGAGTTTTCTCGATTTCTTATTCACTTTCCTGAACTTCTTTCAAACTTCAAAAACTAAAAAATGGAACTCTATGTTTCCCTTTCCTGATTTCTTTTTTGATGTTGCATATACGATTTTCAAGACTCTCTTTGTTCCTATCATTTGGATTTACATTCATTTTTTCAATAAATAAAGGAACTATTTTATCCCAATATTGATTTTTGTATTGACCCGTAGCTACATAATTGCGATATGTGCTTCATAAAGTGCGACATCTTATTTTGTAGTGAAATTCAGTTGTTGCTTTCTAGGTTTTCTTGATTTTGGTTTTGAAGAAGGCATGATTTAGTAAAGAAAGAAAATTAGGATGAACAATGGTAGAGAAGAAATGAAATTGGATGAATAATTAGAGTAGAGAAGAAACAGAATTGAAATGCATAGTAGGGATAGAGAGAAGGCATTATATATAGATGTTTGAAACCATTTGAAAACCAACGGCTAGAAGTTCAACGGCTCAATTCTTTTTGAAAATATAGAGACGTTGAGAAGGTCTCGCAACGGCTCTATTAATCTTTTGAATTCTATACCTAAACGGCAGACATTTAGCCGTATTAAATGCAAATATATTTACACGGCATTTCAATAGCTGTTTTTGGAGAAACAAATTTAAACGGCAACAATTGTGCAAAATCATGATTAGTTTCAACTAGTAGCACTGAAGTTGTAGCTTGGCATAAGGATGAAATGTCGTCTCAAGCATTGGCCAAGGCTTAGTCAATGCATACGCAATAATGGTGTTGTCAAATGTGTCATTGGTGATTATTGCTCGGCAAAAAGGATGCAAGTGATGCATATGAAGTATGAAGTTGAACTAGACAAGTCAAGACTCAATTGGCATGATATTTGGGTGTTGGAATCCAAATAAGTTGAGTGCATGATCGATATTAATGTAGCGCAACCATTGCCGAATACTTGGCAGAAGTGCAAGTTGAATAAAGCGCAACCATTGCCGGATACTTGGCAGAAGTGCAATTTGAGTGAAGCGAAACCATTGTTGAACATTGGCACGGGCCAAGGGTGCAATGCAATGATTGTCGGACTTATGTTCAAGCTGTCAGTTACGAGTGTGTGTGCATCTCACGTATTCCAAAGTGAAAGAGAAAGTTAGAGACGGTTATAAAGTGTCTTTAAAACCGAGTTTGGCATAGTGTAATAGTTTGAGACAAGTGTATCGCCATTCTGCAAGGCAGCAGTAAAGCTAACAGTTAAAAAGTGATTATGGCGGTTAGGGAAAAGAACTATCAAAGGGATGATAGTCAAGCCGTGAAGAATAAAGATGGTGGTTATTTCCTATGCAAGGGTCCTCACCTTGCACGTGATTGTCCTAAGAGGAAAAAATTATCCGCAATAGTCACTTGGAGCAGTGGCGAGAAAGAAGAAATTGATGAAGTAGAGCATGTCAATCCAATTCAACTATGAAACATAATAGCACAAAAGGAAGCAGTACGGCATGGGCTGAGTGGCGCTGGATTGGTTTATGTGAAGGTTGTCATTCATAATCATCGACTCTGGGGTATGGCTGATACAGGTGCTTCGCACACTGTTATGAGCTTGTCGATAGCTGAGTACTTAGGTTTGGAAGTACATCAAGTTGATCACTGTATGAAGACTATGAATGATGAAGCTAAACAATCAAGGGGATGGCTATGGAAAGTGTTGAAGTTGGCGAGTGGCGTGGACACATCAGTATAATGGTGATATATCTTAATGATTTTGAGATGATCCTTGGTAACAACTTTTTCAAGATAGCAGAGGCAACAATGATGCCTCACCTTGGAGGGATTTTCATACAAAGTCCAAGTGTACCTTGTTTCGTGAAAGGTGTAAGGAATGTCAGTTTGTATGACATGAGGCATGAGAATGACATGGCAAGTGAGTTTACGCATGTAAAGTCGTTTGAATAAAACTTAGCTGAGATACATGAGGAATTTGGATATCCTATGGATCTTAGTGTTAGAGCATTGCTCGGATGAACCCACTAGCGTTGGTATGTCAAGCTAGTTGTTAAATTTAGTTTCCAAAACGTATTCTTGATTTAGTATACTAAATTTAGTTTCAGACTAGATTAGGTCCAAGAAGAGCTATTCTTGAAGGATGAAGATTGAAGACTACAAGAAGACATCAACGAGGACTTCATCAACAAAGGTATGTGGTAACTGGTTTCATTTGGATTCTTTTTCAATTCTACCTTCCTAATCTATCGTAATAAATGCTCACTCTATGAAACAATTCCTATGAAGGTAAATGTATATTTAAGTATATATATTTGAGGTTATTTGATCCACGACTTTGGTGACAATAACCTTTATCCCTAGAAAGGATCTCATATTATAATGAATGAGCTTACGAATTCAATGAGCCAGGAATCACTCAATTCCGAGTTATAACAATGAAGTTATACAATTGTAAGTGTTACTGTTACTGTTATAGTTTGTTAGTAGGAAACAATCCATGAACTGTTACTTGGGCCCAATTACATGACTAGAAGCCTTTTTTAGTCAAGTTTTTGATGTTTCCTTATCTAGGCAAGATAGCTATTACTCCAAACATATTTGATTACAATATTAAAGTGTTTGTGATATCTTTTAATTCCTTCCTAAGATAAGCTGTGATTTATTAACATAAATACAATATTTGCTAAATTAATTTATTATTTAATTATTTGGCAAGAGTTGTAACTTAGGAAAGACTCCCAAAATTAGGAGAGTCTTGAAAAGGGAAAATAGCTTTTCTTAGATTTCAAGCTACCTTGTTCACTATAAATAAAGGGTTCGTGAGTGGTACACGTTTTTTTATCCCCTTTGGAAAATTGGTGTTAGCTTCATAAGATTGTTTTCCATGTCTTCTGTTCTTCGTGAACAAGAGTGAGATAAAAATCTTTGTATTGGGGATCACAAAGCCGAGTTGGATTTAATCTTCGTGATTGTTATACAACTTGTAATCTAGGTTTTCACCTCTTGTCTATTCTAAGGTCTTCTCTTCTGATATAGGACCATTTAAAAGTTGTTGATCATAAACCCTAGGTTTTGATAGATTTCATTTCTCGATCATATACTAACACTTGTTAGTCGAAATCAGAACTAGAAAGAAAACTTTGATTAAGGTATCTTCTAAAAATTCTTAAGAAGTTTTAAACAAGATATTTCTAGATTTATTCTAGTTGTTCTTGTTGTAGAATAATTAGGTTTCTCTTCCAAATCTACAAGTTTGTTTTGATATTACTTTTACCTAGTAATTATTTTTTTATCAAAACAAACACAAGATTTCCAAAACCTTGATTCACATCTAAAGGGAAATCGAATCGTTGTTTTGTGAAACAAAAGATCTAAAAGTATCAATCATGTTGTTGCATCTTCTAAAGAGAACTAACGTTCTGCTATAATATTTACGAGAAGAATTCCTAAAGAGAATCGGTGTTCTGCTAGGAATTCTACAAGTGCTTGAAGCGGGTATTACATCTAGTCCGAATAAGTAGTAGGAATTTGGTGTAACAGCTTATAATCAGTGTGTGTTTATTCTGGACTAGGTTCCAGGGTTTTTATGCATTTGCGGTTTCCTCGTCAACAAAATTTCTGGGGTTTGTGTTATTTCTTTTCCGCATTATATTGTTTATCTTTATAATTGAAATATCGCAGGTTGTGCGTTAATCAATCATTATTGAGAAATCCGACCTTGTTTGTTGGATGGGATTTTGATTGATTTTGGATATTAGATATTGGTCTTTGGTACCGTCCAAGTATTTCTCACATCAATCAGGCTCATGGATTTCTGTATATTTGATTTGCTGATTTATTTGAGAAAAAGAGGTAAACTCTTTAGTATTATTCTTTGATTGAGTTTTTACTCTCGGAATATTATTGAGGTTTAGCCCATCGAGATTGGTGAACGAAAAATTAGTGTAGTACCCCCACGTTTTCAATTGGTATCACAGCAGGCAAACACGTTAATACCTCACAAGTCTGTGTTATCAATTTGACTCTATGGACATAAATGCTATCTTTATAAATGTACCGCCAGTTTTGGATGGATCGAATTACTTATGGTGAAAAATATTTATGCATGCCTTTATTCAAGCGCGTGATTTTCAATCATGGGTTCGTATTTTAAATATCTATGATCCTCTAACAGTTATAGTAGATGGTGTAACTTTTGCAAAAGATATTGGTAGTTATAGTGATGTCGAGATTAGTGATGCAAGGAAAAATTCTGACGAATTAAATGCTATCATCCATGCCATTACCACATATCTTCAGCACCACATAACTACGTGTAATAAGTCTAAAGATGCTTGGGATATCTTAGAAACCGTATTTGAAAAGAATGTCGCAGAGAACAAAGCAAGGCTTCAAAACCTTGCATCTGACTGGGAAAACCTTCACATGTCTGATGATGAAACCTTTGATGAGTTTAACCAAAGACTTTCTCAAATAGTTAACTCCTCATATTCGTTAGGAAGAACTATTCCGGAGAAAGTTATTGTGTGCAAAATTCCCAAGTCTCTACTACCAAGATACGAGTCTAAGAAACATGCCATTGAAGAAGCAAACGATCTTTATACACTCTCCAGAAATACTATTGTTGGAAACTTAAAGATCTTTGATAATGAACAACGGTCTGGAAAAGAGGTGATTTCTCTTAAAGATGCAAACAACTCTGAATCCTCTAAGGATAAATCTGGTTTGCCAGATGCTAAGGATGTTACTCCACCACAATTTAGAAACATCTTGAGAGACAAGAAAAAGAGTTTTTCTAAAGGTGCAACATTTCCTAATGATGATGTACAATGCTTTAAATGTCTTGGTTTCGGACAGTTTTCTTCGGCATGCCCTAGATGGAGCCGTGGACAACTGGCATATACAACAACTATGCCTACTCTTGATGATGGACCTAAATATTATGATTATCAAGAGTACACAGGCGAGGTTGCATTAGCTACTGGAAATAATCTTTTAGATACTGATTCTGATTCTGACGAAGAAGTGTTCCATGTAGATCATATTGTTAATAAACTTCTTAAGCAATGTCATCAGAAACTCTCAAAAGCTGAAAGAACCTTATTAAGTGAGAAAGTTAAAAATGAAAGACTACGTAATCAAAATAAATACTTGCAAGACCAACTTGATTCTGTTGGTGCAAGAGATTATCTCAACGAAGTACTAAAGCTTAAAGAAGAAATTTCCGGAGGTCGTGATCGGGAAATTATTCTTCAAGCAAAGCTAGATAACTTGGAGAACATTAAGATAAACTTGTTATTTGATTCGAAACGAGAAGATCTCAAAGTTCAATGTGAATCATCCAAGAATGATCTAGTTATTGAGCTTGAAAAGGTCAAAAGGTTGGAATAGGAAAACTCGATCTTAAAATAGAGTTTGTCTAGAAATAACAGATCATAAAAATTAACCTCGATATTGGGAGAATGTAGAATTTATCGTGATACATGAGGATTGGGCTATGAAGGAATAAACGCTCATGATACTTTCGAATAGGTTATATTTGACAAATCTAAAGATTCTTCTCAACCAAAATCCTCCACGGATGACAAAATTGAATTATCTCTACCAACTGCTGATGATGAAAAGAGGAAATTCCGTCAAGATCCAAAGCAAGCACCTACATATTAAGGTAATACTAAACATGACTTTTTCCATCCTTATAAACATTGCTTTTATTGTGGAAAACTAGATCACTTGCAAATGAATTGTAGATTTCTTAAACGAGATAAAACCAGATTTGATTCTATTAAGATGACAAGATCTGATGTTCCAAACTGGAGAAAAACCGAGTCACATAATATCAGTTCTTTAGTATTCCCCCCCCCCCCCAAGAAGTTTCATAACAATATTGGGGAGAAAAATAAGTTCGTTGCTCCAAAAGCTACTCAGAAATGGGTACCAAAGAAGATTAATAAAGCAACGAGTGCCATTAAGAAGGATCTCCCAAACAAGAGTACAACAAGGGAAAACATCTTAATGAGGTATGGAACACTTATTGAAAGTTTCAAGGAAGTTGTTAAATTCCTAGAGTATATGCATGATTTTTTTTCGAGTACTTGTGGTGAGAAATATTTTGTTCACCTCAACAGAACTTGATTGTGTTGGAAGTGCATCCTTATCATGAAGCTCTAGTAAATGCGGTACAGATTGCAAAAGAATTGGGGTGAACATATTATGTTGGGTAAATTTTTGAACATGTGGAGACTTGAAATTTTCTATCTCCTTTTGAGACTAAGTCGTATAGCTTTATAGACTTTAAATTATACACATTTGATATTTCGATCTGAGTTTTACTCGCTTACATATTTCTCAAAATATGTGTTGGTAAGCTTTTGCTTTAACCAAGTTCACCTTTTATTCTTGATGAAAGTCAGAAGATGATCATGTGAAAATTACCTGGTAACATTTTATATGATTTGTGTGAGACAGTCATTTGATGTAGACTCAGAATGTTTTCTATTGATCATTCGATCAATTGAAAATTGCTTTGCAGCTAATAGTTTGTGTGAGATAGCTATTCTCGTCTTCTAAGAATATTTCAATGATTGAAATGGGAGTTTAGGACGATTAACCAAGAATTGGATCTAGCACAATTTGGGTACTTGTATGCTAACTATTGCTTGTTTATTCTGAGTCCGAGAATCTAAGTATGCATACCCGTATGCGTACTGATTCAATAGTTGAGGTCCGGGAACTAAAGTATGGGTACCCGTTTGCATACTAACTTCAATTGAGTTCGTTAGTGAACGATAGTATGCATACACTTTTTCATACTGGTGAACACAGGCCAAGTCAGGCAACTTAGGTATGCGTACCATTTGCATACTTGAGTAGTTAAGTTCTAAAATCGGCTAAGTCATGAACAAATATATTTATATAATAAGGAATGCAATCTTTTACAAACCATAGCTATAATGTTCATGAATTGATTCAAGTGAATGAAAACCGACTTTACTTCAATTGTGTCTTGTATACTTCTATGAGAATATAAACAATTGAACAACTCTATGAGTAACATAACTAGTTTCATCTGAGTCATTTGAACTAGATTTGTTATGATGAACAAGGTTGATATGAAAGTGTTCATATGGATAACTTCGGTTAACTATTATTGAGCCAACTAAGTGTACACATTTAGGTACGGTTATCCATATCTAAATAAAGGTATATTACATTTGTGTGTAACAAGCTAAGATCATCTAACGGTGGAGAGATATTGCTTTGGTTATAAGAAAACTTAGCTTGACTCTTAGATTAGGATTCATCTAACGGTGAATATTGATTGCTTTGTTCCAAGTCTATCAAACCCTGATTTGAAGACTATATAAGGGAGAAATCTAGCAACTGGGAAACCTAATACCCACACCTCCATTGTGATACTAGTTGCGACTAGATTCGATTCTCCTTTAACCTAGTTTTTTTTCTTTCTAAAACCCTTATAGATTAACGACTTAAAGACTTTATTGGGATTCTGAAGCCAGACCCAACAATTTTCTCCGTAGTTGCGTGTACATATTTTATATTGTTCTATCGTATTGAGTACTACCTTCTCTAAGATTTTCTCGAGATTTATCTCCGATAGGTAAGATATAAAAATCAATCACTAAGCTTTTCGTCTCATTCTTTGTGATTCGCAATAACTTATACTACTACCATTGTAGGAGCAGAATCTCACAATAACAACACTCTTGCAAAGATTTCTGCCACACATGGCAAGTGTCGCAAATAATTACAAGAAATGACGAAATATGTGAAGATTTTATCATTACTCGCAAGAATAAGGTGATAGTTCGCAAGAAATATAGCAAGAGGGAAAAATCCTGAGAGACATGGAGGAGTTCGAGAGAAATGAAGAAATCTTGCGAAAGATATTACCGCAGAACTGGGATTCGAAATTAGGGGAAATGTGAGCTGTCAATGAGCTGTCTATGATCTGTCATCCACTATGTAACTACCTATATAAAGAAGAGAGCAGGAGAGATAATTTGAGGAAGAGAGAGAAAGTTCTTTTGTAGAGAGAGAAAATGTAATTTCTTTATCATCTTCTTCCCAAAAACTAGATCTAGAATTCTTCCAAGAACTCCATTAATGGAGATTGTAAATGTAAATTAATGTAGTTACAAATTATTATAGTGAAGATCCGTGGATGTAGATCACATTGATCGAATCACGTAAAAATCTTGGTGTTTATTCATAATTTTAGTATTTTTATCACTATTTTTATAGTTAGATCTAGGAATTGTTATCAAGATTTGATAAGGGGTTTGTTGTAGGAATTCCTGCAATTACATTTTGGCGCTAGAAACACTACCTATCACTTGTTGGTTTCAAGAAGATTCAAAGAAATTAGCTACGGTTAATGATGAGTTAAACTGGATCCATAAATTTCAAGAGAAAACAAGGAGGTTTACGAGGAATATACACTTTCAGGAGATAACTAGCATCAATATTCAAGATGACGAAACATGAACAGATTTAGGGAAGAAATCAATTACGACAAAATCAACGCAAAGCAGAACCGAACATGCCTCCAGCAACAAAATTTCTCAATAAAAGGACAAATCTCTTTCCTATTTTTCTTATTTTGTGTTCAATTTTTCAGATCGGGAATTTTTAAACAAAACTGTAAGAAAAATTTCTCAAATACAAAATTTTGTTCTTCATCAAAAATGAATTTTGTTCGCAGATTTTTAATCATTAAGTACTATTTTAAAATTTTATTCACTAAATCTCAAAAACGTAGAGTATAAACAATCTTCAATTGATTCAAAGAAATAAAATGAGTTTCTGGTAGTGATTTACATTCTTTACATATAAATTAATCTCTACCTACGCTAATTTTCTATTCACAGCTGTTGGATTGAATGACTATTCTCTCCAAAGCAAGAGATACAAAAGAATTTTGGGTTATTTGGCCTTTGGTACTCAGGTTTTGACCAAAAGCTGGGTTTAGTCTAACTTTTGTCCAGGTTTTGCGTTTGGTCTAAAGACCAACGTTGACCCGGGTTGACTTCGTCAAGTGATGTTGTGTCTAACTTTTGACTTAATTAATTTTTATGTGACCCTCAAATTATAAATCATTTCATACTCCACCCCAAATTATAAATCATTTTATCCCGTCTCCGATGCATACTAGAGAAGAAGGGGTTTTACTTTTTGTTGTTTGAAACATTTTTGCGGTACTGGTGGTGGGTTTGGAAGGATTTAAAAAACATGATTGTAGAGGTGCATATGTTGTTGGTTAAGTCGAAGTTCAGTTGACAGAGCAAGTGGTAAGAAGTAGCTTGAGATATGGTTAATTTGGGTGAAATGTTGAGACAAAATCAGCAAGAGAAAGGGATTTGGTGCTGGTTGAAACAATGGGTTATCTGTGGTTGTTGTTCTATCGCTACAAGTCATGGTTGATTCTCATTTTCCAAGGGTTAAAGGTGAAATGAGAAGAAGATGGAGTTGGTGGTAATAGTTATACCGCGAGTTCTGAAGCAAACAGGGAAGAAATAGTGTCATTGTTGGTGATGATGACTGAACGGTGATGTTTATGAATGATTTAATGGTTTGGTGTATGTGGGTTGTTGTCGAATGCAGGGAAGGAAATATAGTGGTGATAGTAATAACCAATAATCTCACATCTGAATCACCAGCAAAAATACACACAATTTGCTTGTACAAATGGCTGAACGAGCCACTCTTTACTACATTTTAATTTTTACAGTAAGAAATTTGGTGGTTCTACTACCTCGTTTCTCGACAAACCCATTATCTCTCTGTGAACTCAACTGAGTTTGAATGATATATCCACTAGAAACTCTTCCATGGATTTCCATCACCATTAAATCATTAATGGCAGGAAATAGTGCTCCATGATTTCTATAACCTCGAGCTCCATCATCTCTCTACATTTTTACTCGACCTCCACCGTCATCCTCTCTTCATCATCATCGACCAATCCCAACTATCTAACTCGAGCCCAACTTCCATGAGGCAAGGAAACAACAACCTCTCATTCGATACCACATACATCACCACCAGTTCATCATCATCGCTCAACCCATCTCGATAGTCACTGTTCTGCCAAAGCCCAACTCCATTAATCATCTCCATATCACGTCACTGATAGTGGCAGCAAGCCAAAAACATCATTGTAATCAATAAATCTTCATCGCAGCAGCTTCATATAGGCAGCATCCATAAGAAATTGAAATTTAGGTATGTTATTTGTAAGTACTGAATATCGCAAGATAATAGTTCACGAGTATCGTAATAAATAAAGGAGAAAAGAGTTATAAAATGATACGATGATAGAAGTAGCGCGGATAAATATGAATTTTTGCGAGGATGAAATAATTTTGCGAGGATGAATTGCGATACTTCGCAATTCATATACAGCTGCATAAGTTTTACTATAAATAGGAGTTCAAATGTAAAATTTGAGAGGTTCTTTTAATGAGTGTAAGAAATTATCTTAGGAAAGAGAATAGAAAAAGTTGTAACTATTCTAGTTCCATTTTGATAATTCTATGTAATCAACTAAGAGAATTAATAAGAAAATTATCATTCACCATCAAGAACTTCTTGAGTTTTTACTAATTCTATTGAGGGTGTAGTTGTAGATTATTCTGCAACTACATAATTGGCGCTAGAAACAGGGACTTGAGAATTGTGGTAGCCTAAATTTGAGGGAATTGTGGAAAATTTGAAGATCAAATGAATTCAGTAGATGGAGATTGCAAAAAAGAAGAATGTAATATGATCACAAAGACAATGATTGATGAATTTCATAGTAATATGAAGGGAAAAATATACAAGAGAGATTGTAAAGGAAGAAAGATCATGGAGGAAGAAAAGATAACAACTTTAGAAGAATGGGAAAAGCGGAAAATCACATTTTCAGCAGCAGAAATTCCAAATGAAGACTTGAACCACACTTCACCATTGGTGATCACAATTCCGATCATGCTAGAAGATAAGAAAGATGTAGAAAAATGGAAATTAAACCGAATTTTGGTTGATACAAGGAGTTCTGTTAATATCATATTCTATCATGCACTTAAGGGGATGGGATTAAAGATGAAGAAATCACAAATTCAAAATGTCTTATTCATGGATTAGGAAAATCTACAACAAAATCTAAAGGGGAAATCGCGCTGAGAATATTACTAGGAGAAATCGAAACACATGTAATCTTGTGTGTGATAGATATGGAATCTCCATATAACATGCTGATAGGAAGGCCGTGGATTCATGCGATCAAAGCTGTTGCTTCAACATTACATCAGAGAATCAAATTTCCTACACCAAATGGAATACAAGAAATAAAAGGAGATCTTGATAGTGCAAAATTTTGTTATCAAATTGAAGTAACGCAATGCGGAGGAAGAGCAAGAAAGAAACAGCTTCGTAGGAAACTTGCGAAGGAAACAAAAAATGAAGAAGAATTCCGAGTGTATACAATAAGATCAAAGGAAGGGAGAGGTATACCAAATGAGATTCCAGAAAAAGAAGGGGAACCAGCAAAAATAATCAAAGAACCAACACCTATGGGGGAGCAAAGTCCAAGATATGTTTCAGCTAAACCAACTAAAGAAATAAATATTGGAAGTAAAGAGGAGCCTTTATTCTTGCGAATTGGAACTAAGATGGATGAAGAAGAAGAAAAAAGAACTATTGATCTTTTGCGAGAATATAAAGATATCTTCGCAGGAAGTGTAGATGAGATACCAGGAATTGATCCATCAGTGGCGTGTCATAGATTGAACATAGATAAAAATGTAAGACCATTCAAACAAAGAATAAGGAAGATATCACAAAATTATCATGTACAGATAGAAGAAGAATTACAAAAGATGTTGGATGCAGGGATCATAAGGGAAGAAAAATATCCAGAATGGATTGCGAATATGGTCATTGTTCCGAAAAAGAATAAAGGAATAAGAATTTGCATAGATTTCACTGATCTAAACAAGGCATGTCCCAAAGACAGTTTTCCATTACCAAATATACCACAAATGGTGGAATCAGATGCAGGTCATGATAGAGTCACTTCACTTGATGGATATAAAGGGTATAATCAAATATCACTCATAGAAGAAGATCAAGAACATACTGCCTTTTTTGCTCCAAGGGGTTTGTATTGTTATGTGAAGATGCCATTTGGTTAGCGGAATGCGGGTGCTACATATCAAAGTATGGTTGAAAAAGTGTTCGCGAAGTGGATACATAAAACTTTGGAGGTATATGTAGATGATATGTTGATAAAAATCAAGGAAGCTAAAGATCATGTGCAAGATTTGAAGGAAATATTTGAGGAAATGAGAAAGTTCAACATCAAATTAAATCCTGAGAAATGTATAATTGGGGTTTCGTCTGGAAAGTTCTTGGGATACATAGTATCAAAGGAGGGAATACAAGTTGATCCAGAAAAGGTCCAAGCAGTTCGTGACATGCCAACACCTGCAATGGTAAAAGAAGTACAAAAGCTAAATGGACTCTTGGCTTCACTTGGAAGATTTATTTCGCGAATGTCAGATAAGTGCAAGCATTTTTTCAACATACTTAAGAAGGGAGCAAAATTCAAGTGGATTGATGAATGTGAAAAAGCTTTTCAAGGAATCAAAGAATACCTCGCAAATACATCTATACTACAGAAACCAGAGAGACGAAGAATTATTGGTATACCTCGCAACAACTCCATATGCTCTAAGTGCAGTTCTGTTGCGAGCAGACGCAGGAGTAGAAAGTCCCATTTACTACATTAGTAAAACCTTTAATGCAGCAGAGAAGAATTATTCTAAAATGGAGAAGTTAATCTTAGCCCTGGTTTATGCATCATTCAAGTTACGAATATACTTTCAAGCACATGTGATAAAAGTGGTAACCAAAGTCCCAATTGAATCAATCATGAAGAACACAAAAAGGTCAGGAAGAATAGAAAGGTGGAATGCACAAGTAAACCATTACAAGATAAAATACGAAGTATTGTCATCGCAAAAATCACAAGTCGTCGCAGATTTTTTGGCAGAATTTCCTTTGGAAGAAGATGAAGCAGTAGAGGAAATGATGGATGTTGAAGAATAATTTGGAAATCCAAAAGACTTGTTAACAGAACCAGATAGATGGGAAATTCTAGTGGACGGATCATCCAATAGTGAGGGAAATGGAATTGGAGTCGTGTTGATTTCACCAGAAGGAGAAAGAACATCATTCTCATTCAGAATAGAATTTGCATCCACGAACAATGAAACAGATTACGAAGCTGTAGTGCATGCATTAAAGATCGCAATAGAAAAGAAGCTTGAAAGTATAAGGATAACAAGTGATTCGCAGTTAGTGATTTGTCAAATTAAAGGGGAATATACCACAAATGAATCTTCTTTGAAGAAATACAAGAAACTCGTTGAGGAATTATCTGCGAAGATACCAAAATTAAAATGGAGACATATATCTAGAAAATATAACCATCTCGCAGATGCTTTTGCATTTATTCCAAGCATGATGACAAATCCAAATACAATAAATATCCAAATACATACAATTCAACACCCATCAGTGGACAAAGAGAAATAAATTGAGGAAGCTGTTGCGATGGAAGTAGAAAGAGAGTTATCAAACAACATCGCAGATTGGAGAAAAGAAATTCATGCATATCTCGCAACATGAGAAATATCCAGGAACAGACTAGAAGCACATAAATTAAAGAGTCGTGCAACAAACTATGAGTTGCGAGAAGGAATTTTATATAGAAAATCTTTCAATGGACCACCTCTCAGGTGCTTAACTCGCGAAGAAGGAGAAAAAAATATTGAAGATGTTACATGGAGGAGAAGCTGGAAATCATAGTGGGGGAAGATCTCTAGCATATAGAGCAAAGATACAAGGATATTACTGGCCTTATATGCATACAGACTCAAAATTGTTCGTACGAAGATGCAAGGAAAACAATTTGATTCAGGGGCCACATTAACTTTTTCAACAAGAGATGCCTTTTTAAATGGGGGTTTTAGGACCATTAAAATGAAAAAGGGAAGTCAACAGATTATTTATATCCACAAGCTAATGGATAAAGATGTTTTTACATTCATATTTGAGAACCAAACGGGGTTAAAACAATCTGATAATGGAAAACAATCAAAAGAAATTAGATAAAAAGGACATCTCAAAGGATGGACAGAAGAAGAAGCAACAAGTAAAACAATCGCAATTTGGGCAAAAAGAAATTAGAAGGACAATCAAAGGAACTAGTAAGAGAGTTTGGGCATACAATACAACTAGAAGAGAAGAATGAATGTCTCCTTATTGTCTAACATATGGAGTAGAAGCAGTATTACCCACATAGGTTGTAATTCCGACAACAAAGAAAGAAGCTTGGGAAAGAAATTTAAGTGCGGGAGTAATATTAAGTGAATTGGATGATTTGGAAGAAAAAAGAGAAAAGGTGTTGCACCATATGAAGATTTATCAGGAACGATTAGCTCAAGAATACAACAAGAGAGTCATTGAACTTGAATATAAACCAGGTGATTTGGTCATGCGAGAAACACCTCGATATCAAAAAGAAAATGGAGGAAAATTAGCACCAAAATGGGATGGACCATATGTTATTAAAGAAGTTGTAGGAAGCGGAGCTTATCGGATGATGGATCCAGAAGGGAGAGACATGGGTTTGAGGCTTGGTAGACCTTGGAACAGACTATATTTGAAAAGGTATTATCCATAAAACTCATGAAATTTTTTACGAATATTGTTTGCTCGCAGGAAATTGGGAAAAGTTACGAGTTTCAAAATTTATATTGCGATTAAACTTTCATTAATTTGCGAATAAAAGACCACAATCTGTGATCAGCCTCCAATAAAGAAAGAGAGCCGCAGAAAATTTTATACAGGCAAAACTTTGTGGCGTACACCCTAGTTCGCGAAGCTATATTTCGTAAGAGGCAAAGTCCTAAAGTACGTCATTTAAGGGGGTACCTATAAACGTGGATAAGGGTAACCGGAACACCACCAAGGGCCCTTAGTACATGGTAAAATTTTAGGGGTACAACCCAATAATGGGGTACCTATCCGGGTTAGACACCTTGGATTCTCACCTAATCTAGTGACATTACGCAATATAAAATGCGGTGTAAGAGGATTTAGGTTGGGAGACTAAGGCATACTATCTTTCCCAAGAATTGCAGAAAACGATCAAGGCGCCGAGGTACACGGTTGAGTCAAGAGTGTCGGGTGAGGTTGAACCACATCTGCCATTTTTGACAAGTCTTGGCAAATGATGCACTTGGCCCAAAGATACCCCATAGGGTGCAACCTCGTAACTATAAGCCCTATAGGCAAAAAGGATAAGAGGTTGCGATCAAAAGCTGGTTGTTGGCAGAACCGGATGGGAAGAGCTAACCTTGTATGGTCGATGTACGCTTCCTTGAAGGGGCAACCAGGGGGAAGATAAAGGGCAGAACCCTCCATTAGGGATCTGATACGTGCTATAAGATGCAAATGTCACGAGGCTTCTTGTTTACGAAAACATAAAGGCTTGTCATATTTGTGCAACAAATGAAGTTCTGATCATCGCAAGACGATAATGTCACGAGGTTGTATGTTCGCAAGAATGTTCAGGCTTGTCATATTATCGCAAATACAAAAATTTACTACAAAAGAGGTGGCAAAATAAGACCTTTACTTAGGAAGGCATGATAAGACCACAGAAATTAATGAAATTCATTACATCAAAATCATTGAAGAAATTATACAAGTATATACATTATGAAGATGCGAAAAGAAGACAACTTAAATCGATATCATTGAAGAAATTTTACAAGAATATACATCATGAAGTTTTGAAGAGAAGACAGCTCTGTCAATATTATTGAAGAATTTTTACAAGAAGTCCTATCAAAGAAGACAACATCATTGAAGAATTTTAACGAAGACTTAACAAAAGATGCAATTTTGATAGAAATCAAATACAGATAAGTTCATATTCGTAAAAGTTTACGAGAATTACATACTTCTTATACTTCTCCATATATTGAATATTTCTCCAAAAGTTGAATACTTCTTATAATTCTTCAAGAATATCTCATATTTATTATACTTCTTCAACGGATATTTCATTTGGTGAAGGTTAAGTAATCATTATACTTCGTCATATGTTACGTAATTATTCACATATTGAATACTTCTTATATCTCTTCATTTGGTGAATTGAGTACTTCTAATACTTCTTATATCTCTTCATTTGGTGGATCGAGTACTTCTAATACTTCTTATATCTCTTCATTTGACGGATTTAGTACTTCTAATACTTCTTCAAAGGTATTGTATATGTAGTATACTTATTAAGGATATTTCATATATTTTATTTCTTATACTTAAAAGGGAGGATTTCTTATTTACAATCGTAACAAGTTGAAACTTCGTAAGATAAATTGAGGTAGATATTCTAATACTTCCAACAATGTTTAATCATTTAAAGAGAAATAATAGGGGGAAAAGGAGATACTAAGCTTTATCTGTGAGTTATATATTATTTCTCTTCATATGATCAAATGGGGAAAAATAAGGAAAACATTTAATTAAAGAAAGGTTAAATTATCTTCGCAAAATATCAGATATACTTCTTAAGAAATGTTAAATCATCTTCGCAAAATATCAGATGTACTTCTTAAAAAACATAATTGTTCGCAAAAAGAAAACCAACAGTAACTAAGGGAAGGAATTCAAAAGAAAGGAGGACAGAAGAGTCAATGATAAATTGAAAAAAGAATGTTATCATGCTTCATCAACACTCTGTGCTGGATCTTTAAGATGAGTAGGGTCATTAGCAGCTTTCGACTTTTGCGAGATATCATCCTTTGAAGAATATGCAACAGGAACATCTCCTTGAGGAATAGATTCTTTCTCGTCATTAAGATCTTCATCATCACTCTCATAATCGAAATCACTATCAGGATCACGAGCAACTTCATCGTCAGATATTTTCAGAGGAGTAATTTTCACAGGAGGCAAGACTCTTGATAAGAGAATGTTATTCGTAAAGACTTGAGCTTTCAGATGACTTTCACGAAGTATAGCTTTTTGATGGTTGGTATCTTCGATATCTTTGGAATAATCAAGATAGTTGAATCTCCGAGTAGCACGGTCACGAGAGTTGATTAAGCGGGTAGAAAGCAAAGCATTTTTATTACGAAGCTCGGAACAGGATGCTTCTAATCCAGCTTTCGCATTACGAAGGTTGTTCTCAGATTCTGCGAATAAAAAAAAATTCAAAGGATAAAATTTGCGAGTATAACGAAATTTAAAGATATACCAGAGGCAGTCAAATTTTAATGACTACCTTCTCTTTGCGAAGTAAGAGATTGAGCTAAAGATAGACAACAATTCTTCATCTGATTCATCGCATTATCAAAACCATCACCAACTAATCCTTTAAGTCGAGATTGAATCTTTTGATCTTTATAAAGAAGAAATTTTTTATCCTTCACAAGTTTGGCATTAAGACTTTTTAATGACGAATAATCTTCTTCAAGTTGATTCTTCTTAGTACTCAAGACTATATTCTTATTAATAAGGTAATTCTTCTCAATAACAAAAGAATTTCTTTCAGCATCTGAAGACTTATTTAATTCCTCAAGTTCACCTTTCAACAAAGAAAGAAGATTTTCTTGATCGCAACATTTATTCTGAAGAGTTTTTAATTATTGCGAAGAAACAATCATTGTATTCAAAAACGAACATTTATCTTTTGATAAGGTTTTGTTCTCTTCTAATAAGGTTTCTATTCTCAAATTAGCTTTAGTTAAGGAAGAAAAAAGTTGAGATATGTCATCATTCAAAAAATTTCGATCATATATTAGTTGAGTATTCTCTTGAAAAAGAGCGTCAGAGTTGTCAAGAGCACACGAGTAAAGATTAGATAAATGGGAGAATTGGTTTGAGAGGCTTTCATGCTTGGTTCGATATTCTGTTGCATCTGATTCATGGTGAAGTACCAATCTTCTACATCTCTGGATGGATTCTATAAAGGGGAATGGGTTTTAATGGATGTTTCAAGCATATGAAGAATATAAGTAAATAAAAGGGAAAATATGAAGATAGTAATCATACCTTTCAATTGATCATTTCTTTTGCGAAGAATCGCACAGTCGAGAGAATCATTTTGAAGATGATAATTTTCTTTACGGAGATCCTCGTATTCTGCTTGAGAAGATTTCAAAGATTGGCGAAGAAATTCAATTTCTTTTTACAAGGATTGACATGAAGAAAAAATGTCTGGATTGACGAAATTATTTAGCACTTCGCAAAACTCATATTGCGAACGAACATTAGTAGACTTCGCAATATTGTTCAAAACCTCAGATAACATTCGGAAAGTTGAATAAATTCCATCTCGAATTTCCTGAGGAAGAGGAGAAGAATTTGAAGGAATAAGAGCAAGCTGCAAATTGCTTGGAGAAATAGCACTCAAAGGATTTGGGGACAAGATAGGTTTTTCAAGAGAAGAAGTTGAAGAAATATTTTGCGAGGGTTGTTTTTCAAGAGAAGAAGTTGAAGAAATATTTTGCGAGGGTTGATCTTGAAGAAGTGTTGATAAATTGACACTGATGGGAGATTGAAAGGTAGGTAATGGAGTAGAGGCAGGAGTGTGTGAAGAAGCATTTTCACGAGGAGGAGAGGAAAATTCCTTATCAACTTCAGGAAGGAAATCATCAATCGGAATTAATGGTGTGGGTTTAGTTACTCGAGATCTCTTACCAGGGTTTGGTTTTTGCCACCTGCGAATCAAAATGTAGATTAAAAACTGAGGCAACAATATATTGTTCGGAAAGAAGGAAAAGTATTTTAACTACCTTTTGATTCTCAGATTTTCTTCTTCGTGGATTAGGGCTTGAATTTTTTAGTTGAGGTTTCATCGAGGAGTTATTTTTTGAAATAAACCAAAATCAGATAACAAATTATACATAAATTAAAGAGGAGAACAAATGAAATGCGCGGAGATAGAAGGAAATTACCTTGGAGAACTCATGAAGATATAATAGAAGAAAAAATTGCAGAGAAAACAGTAATGGAGAGTATGAACAGAAGATAAAATTGCAGAAGTAAGAAGAAGAAAAGGAAGAGAATATAAAGGAGTTATATAAGGGAATAACTAGAAAAGGATGGTTACAAAAGACGTGTCCAAATTCTAAAAGACTAAGTAACGGTTATGTTCTCACGATCATTTCTTCTTCGTATAATTGACATGAGAAGAGGCAAGATGTAAGTACTGAATATCGCAAGATAATAGTTCACGAGTATCGTAATAAATAAAGGAGAAAAGAGTTATAAAATGATACGATGATAGAAGTAGCGCGGAGAAATATGAAGTTTTGCGAGGATGAATTGCGATACTTCGCAATTCATATACATCTTGCATAAGTTTTACTATAAATAGGAGTTCAAATGTAAAATTCGAGAGGTTCTTTTAATGAGTGTAAGAAATTATCTTAGGAAAGAGAATAGAAAAAGTTGTAACTATTCTAGTTCCATTTTGATAATTCTATGTAATCAACTAAGAGAATTAATAAGAAAATTATCATTCACCATCAAGAACTTCTTGAGTTTTTACTAATTCTATTGAGGGTGTAGTTGTAGATTATTCTGCAACTACATTATTGAATAATTTGTGATGTGTATCTTCCAATTGAAAGAATTCATTATTTGTGAACCGTATTCTAAGCATCCGTTGTATTTTTTATGTCAAGAAAAAAATAGAAAATCACGAGCTTGTATCAAGTATGATCATCTCAAATCCTAATTTAGAGTTGGGGATGTAATAAGAATATACTATTATTTTGGAGGGTGCAAATAAAATTAATTAAGTCAAAAGTTAAATATGTCATCACTTGACGGAGTCAACGTGGGTCAACGTTGGTCTTTAGACCAAACACAAAGCCTGGACAAATGTTAGACCAAACCCAGGTTTGGGTCAAAACCTGAGTACCAAAAATCAAATAACCCAAGAATTTTATTTCCAGAGAAGTCAGAGCTTATTTCGTCAGAGCGTCAATGGGAGGAAGCAATCCAGCCATTAATGAGGAAAGAGAAAATACGCCATACCATCAGTTGCGAAGAAAAGCATTTCATATGCGAAGAAAAAGATGTTCACGATGGTCCCCCATTACATAAAATGAAAACATCCAGTTCATTGCAATTTGGAACGATGGAAAGGTGAAATGAGTAAAAAAAAAAAAAGAATACTGGACTTTGAAACTTTCTCTCAGTAAATACAAATGAGTACAACTCATATGGCAATAGAAAATAACATAATCTGCGAAGATAAAGCAATCCTTTGCGAAACTAACTTGCGACGTTTACAACCAAGCTTGTTAAATCCCACCAGTTTATGTTCAGGAAATAGCTTAAACTAATAGCTATATTATCTACAGCAACAATAGTCACGGTAATTCAGCTAAAGTGATATGAAGGAAAAAGAAACAACAAAGAAAAGACATGAAAAATTATTCACGGACGCACGGAGAAATGCGGCACAATTAAGATTTTTCAGGAATGGAAGTTTAATAAAGATATTAAGAATCTCACAACTCTCTCAAGAAAAATCTATGTGGAGCACATATAATCAATGTAGCAAGAAAACCAGCGGCACAAAGTTAATTTTAGGATAGTAAACAAAGGTTTTCAGCGAAGAAAAATGAAAACGAACATGAATGGATATTTCGCAGACATCACCAGCGTAATAAATAGCGGGCACACACACAATAGAAAGTTGATTTGCACAGAATGAAGGATTACATTTGTACAGAATGAAGTACAGAGGCAAATGAAGAAAGTATTAATTTATGCAAATTTTCATCATATCAACAGAAAGTTGATGAAGACAAATGAAGAACGTATTAATTTCATGGGAAAAATTTTGTGAGAAGATCACCTTTGAAAGAAGAGATGCAGCGTGAAATGAATATTTTTTTTGCCTATTAGGGTCAAGGCATAAAAATGGTTATAAAAAGAAGCTTGAGAAGGAAGTAGACGCAAGAATAGTTCAGGACATGCAATAGTAGAGGTATAAAGCAATTTGCGAAGTTAAGCAGGGGAGGAATCAGACGTAAGAATATAATGCGAGAAGTATATGAAGTATATCTTCAGTAAGAATTTACGTAAAATGACTCGTATCCTTCAGCCCAGGTTAAAAGGAAAGATGCATTGTGATCAACATTACGCCATCAGAAACTCATGCAGATTGATAACCAGAAATTACTTTTCCCAGATTGATAACGTCTCAGACTCAACTCAACTCGCAGAATCTGAAGTCAAAAAGAAAAATCATAAAACATGAAGGGACGTACAGTAACAAGAGTAATACCAAGAGTAAACTAACTATCAAACATCATCGACGAATGATGAAAGAAGAGAAAGTACCAAGAGTAGTTCAGGAAATGTAGTAGTCCAGCAAACTACCTATGACGAGGAGGCATATCCAGTTCATAACAAAGACTCTAATCCAGCAAAATATAGAAACTTGCGACGTAACGCAGGGGTTAAAAAAAATAATGCTTCGACGTATTATAGAATGTAGTGCAATTTGCAGAGATGCAACATCAGTTTTTGGGTCTACTGTCAAAGCCCAATCTTCATGCGTGATATCACGCAAAAAAATATATTTCTTCATCTGTTCGTCTGCGGCAAATCTATAGTACATAGTAGCAAAGTTTTTTGCGAAGAGTTATTCTGTCAAAGCGAAAGGAATCATCATCAATATAACGCAAAAGGCATAAAAATTTGATGAATCACAACTTAATTTGTTAAAAAAGACTCCAGCTAACAGTGAAGTATATTATTGACTAACAAAGGAAGATAATTTCGCAGAATTGAAGATTCGCAAAACAAGGACATTAGTGGCAAGAAAAATAAGCAGCAAAATAAATCGAAATGACCAATGAAGCACAAGAACAATAACAATAACGTATAGGAGAGAAAGAGCAAAGAAGGGATTCGCAAAAAAAAAAAAAAAAAAAAAGGCACATGCAACTCCAATGAAGACTAATGATAAAAGACAAATGAAGAAAGAACAGGAGACCCACCGAAGAGAGCAACATGAATCTCTATAATGAACAAGCAAAAAAAAGAAAAGTTATACAAGCAGAGAGATTGTGAAGAACAACCTGGGTTCATTTTTACCATTACCATCGAAGAAACTTGCGAATTAATTACTTTAGTCACACAGTAGGGACGAATAGAAAGTTGGTACAAAGCAAGAGAATTTCCCCGATTCCCCGCATCATTTTTGCAACGCAAATAGAAGCTACTACACTTGGTTGGGTCTGTTGAGTTGACGCAAGAAGGCATAAGATTGATCCCCATTTCTCGACTAAAATTTTTTCTGCTGCGAAGGATTTCCAAAGTTAACCAGTTCATGTTTAGGCCCAACATTTTAAAAGGCCCACTAAAGCAAACCAAACTATTTCACGCAGGATTAAAATATTCCAAGCCATTTTACGCAGAAAAATGAGCAGCGAGCAAGTGAAGTCCAATTTCCGCAGGATTCATTTATTTCACATAAGAGAATTCGCCAAGATTGGACAGAGGCAGGAATTTGATATTTCATTACTTTGCAAGATTTTTGGTTATTTCGCAAGAAGAAAATGGGAGATTATTTCGCATACATATTTTGCAAAGAAATGGATAGAACAGTTGATATGGAGCAATATTATACAAGAGGCAGATCAAGAGTTAATTTCGCAAAATTTCATTTCTCATTTCTTCTCAATTTTCAAGCAAATCATATGTTTCCCAAGAGACAACAGCGAGCCGCAAAAGATAAGTATCATTTCCTTGAATATTTTATCTATGATTTTTGCGAGAAAGATTTTTTATTTATCAAAAGCGATATATAATCGCAAGATTTCTAAAATTTCTAAGATTTCAAAACATTTCAAAGATTTTTTAGATTGCGATACAATCGCAAGATTCAAAAAAGAATTCATCGCAAAAATTTAAATTCATATATTTGATTTAAAGATGCGATATAATCGCAAGATTTCAAAGAAGAATTCTAAGATTTCAAAAGATTTTACAGCGAATTTATTTCAAAAATGATATTATGAGAATGAAGGAGGAAATGAAAGAAAGAATAAAGAAATGCGAAATTATCGCAAGAGAGAAATGCAATTGCATAAGATGGCGGAATTATCGCAAGAAATGAAAGAATAAAGAAATGCGAAATTATCGCAAGAAACGCGAATAAAATTTCGCAAGAGAGAAATGAAATGCATAAGACGGGCTCAAATCGCCTAAAAACATATAAGAATGGGACGAACCTTTATGGCGTACACCTTAGTTCGCGGATTCTATTCCGTAAGAGGCAGTTTCCTTAAAGTGCGTCATAAGGGGAGTATCTATTTGCATGACTATGGGAAAGGCTATACTCCTGCTGGAACCTAGTCATGGAGATTTGGGATTATAGAAAATCCATCCAGGAGAGATAACTTGGATTCCCAGCTATATAAGGTTATACCCTCGTTGGTCGCCCGAGAGTTTCTCCTAAGGAATGCAAAGTATGATCAAGGCGCCGAGGTACACGGTTGAGCTGTGGGTGCCCGGGACGGATGAACCTACCCTGTCCATCCATGGAAAGTCTTGGCTTACGATGTGTTCGGCCCGAAGAAAACCCCTCTAGGGTGTAGTCTCGTAACTATAAGCCATATAGGCATAAAGGATAAGAGGCTACGAAAAAAACTAGTTGTTTCTAGAACCGGATGGGAGGAGCTAGTCTTGTATGGCATAAGTACGTCTCCTTGAAGGGGCAACCAGGGGGAGAGATAAGGGCGATACCCTCCATTAGGTAGTTGTGTATCAAAAAAGACGGAAATGTCATGGGACTTTATATTCGCAAGAATATTTAGGCCCATCATATTGTCGCGTGACACAAACGGCAATGTCATGAGACTTTATATTCGCAAGAATATTTAGGCCCGTCATATTGTCGCGTAACAGGCCAAAAAGCCTCAAGAGAAACGATAAGATGAGATCAATGGGTTTTTGCGATAAGATCAAAGGATGAGATAAATGAAATCAATGATAAGAGGATATAAATCGCAAAGACATCCTACGATTTCATCGCAAAGACGACAATGTCATAAGTCTTAAAAAGCAAAGAGAGATTAATCTCACAAGATGGCTCAGACTTATCATATTTTCGCAGAGATCAAAATAAATGATAAGACAAGATCAATGGATTATTACATATAAAAGTAAGAATGTCCTGCGATCTTGTCGCAAACAAGTCGCATAATAAGACCTTTAACTAGGAAGGCAAAATAAGACCACCGAGAGGTTATACCTACAAGCATATAACAGATTGCTAACGACTTTATATTAGTCTTATTTCATTGCAGATCAATAACAAGAGACAAGTATGGGAATGCATAGAATGGAAATTACAATTTGTCGCAGAAAATAGTCGCAAGAAAGAAAAAGATAAGTACACAAGTTTTACAAAAAGAAGATCCAAAAGAAAAAATAAGACCACTAGAGAGAACACATATAAACTTGCGAAGATGATTATATTGCAGGAATAAACAGTGGAGAAAATACCAATGAGATACAATCATCCAGAAAAATGAGGCACAAGAGAATGAACCTGCGAGAATAAAGAGGAATGCATTCACTAGAGAAAAATACAAAGAAATGGAGAATGGAGGCAATTTAAAGCTACATCATTTTTACCGCGGCGAAATGAGAATAATACCTTGAAATTTCGCAGGACTATTCATATTTTGATCCATTATTCGCATCACTATTCACAGCACTATTTGAGACACTATTCATACTTCACAGCACTATTTGCGGGACTATTCATAATTCACAGTACTATTTGAGCATAATTCACAGAAATGTCCAGAAATATTCAGAAATTAGCAAGGTTATTCATAATCACGCAGACTCATTCATAAATTCGCAGATTCACCCAGAATTTCGCAAGAATTGTGATTATTTTGCAGAATGTGATTATTTTCTTAAAGTGATTATCACTTGAGGCAGAGGCAAGATAAGAATAAAGAAGCAATTTAATCATTCAACATTTTCTCAAGGATTCTCCTTCATAGATAAAGAACAGAGACAGTTAGGGATTACCAAGAAAATATTTTATGTTCTTTATCTTCTCGGAAAGAATCATTTCCAAAATGGGCAAGAATTCTCACCAAAAATGAAGAAATAATTTCGTATGAATAGAGGAAATATTTTTCATTCAAGAGAGGATACTTATTATATTTCGAGGATTGAGTACTTCTTATACTTCTTCAAGGATACTTCGCATACTTCATTCTTCATACTTCGTGTACTTCAAAAGATGATACTTCTAATTATTTCTCAAAGCTTCAGAACTTCGTAAAAGAATAGAGGCAGTATATACTTTTTTAAGTTTGGTATTCTTTCGCTAGTTCCTTCGTCAACAAAGATCAGATACTACTACAACAACGAATTTTTTCTTAAAGATTGCTCTTCAAGCAATATTCAAGGAAAAAGAGGCAAAATGTAGGAGCAGAATCTCACAATAACAACGCTCTTGCAAAGATTTCTGCCACACATGGCAAGTGTCGCAAATAATTACAAGAAATGACGAAATATGTGAAGATTTTATCATTACTTGCAAGAATAAGGTGATAGTTCGCAAGAAATATAGCAAGAGGGAAAAATCCTGCGAGACATGGAGGAGTTCGAGAGAAATGAAGAAAGATTGTGAAAGATATTACCGCAGAACTGGGATCCGAAATTAGGGGAAATGTGAGCTGTCAATGAGCTGTCATCCACTATGTAACTACCTATATAAAGAAGAGAGCATGAGAGATAATTTGAGGAAGAGAGAGAAATTTCTTTTGTAGAGAGAGATTTTTAGAGACAGAAAATGTAATTTCTTTATCATCTTCTTCCCAAAAACTAGATCTAGAATTCTTCCAAGAACTCCATTAATGGAGATTGTAAATGTAAATTAATGTAGTTACAAATTATTATAGTGAAGATCCGTGGATGTATATCACATTGATCGAACCACGTAAAAATCTTGGTGTTTATTCATAATTTTAGTATTTTTATCACTATTTTTATAGTTAGATCTAGGAATTGTTATCAAGATTTGATAAGGGGTGTGTTGTAGGAATTCATGCAATTACAACCATATAGTTAAGTTATTGTGAGGTTCATTTAGCACCATGTGTATGATTTTTAATTACCTAACTTGATTTGTGTTGAAATTCTTAAGTATAACGGGTTAGAAGAAATAATCAAAGTCATTGGCTTTTGGTTTTTATTGTCAAAGAAACTTTCTATTACTCTTATGGTAACCAATCTTGGTGTAAATCCTTGTGGAAAATGTTGTTCTTCCTTCTAAGTATATCAATTCTTGTATATACAAGTTTGTATCTTAGAAAAGATAATCACAATATTTGTATCTTAGAAAACAATTCTTGTGTATTGTTTACCATGAGATAGTTCTAATTTTTTTTAGTAACACAATCTCATGAGAGACTTTCAATGTTTGGTTTTTAGCTCATATCTCCTTGTGGGATTTCTAAAATACAATATATATAAATCATTCTCCCTAGAGTAAGGTCTCTTGTGTTGTTCTTTTGGGAATGACATCATATGGGGGAGTGATGCATGTCGTAACCACAACAAATTAATTAATATTTTTCTACCTAATTAACAAGTAATATAGTTTAGTCAAGTTCGTTCCCACGAGGAGAAAGAGGTTTTAGTTGTCTTATAATGTCACAAAAGGGGGGTTTTGGTTTTAGATTTTATAAAGCAAGATAAATAAACAAAGCAATTAAAAAGATAAAGTTGAAATCAATAAGAGAGACAAGATCAAGGAAATCGTTCTTCGTTGCAAAACAATGATTCAAGTTATGTTCTTTTCCACTTTTTATTAGTCACATATTATCACCAACCGTAGGTATAACATCTAGATCAGTGCTAATCCCTAAAACCCTTGTATCACCGGATACGGAAGTTCTCGACTACCAGATTCTATTTACCAAACCACCTAGTAGTAGATCACTCAAGATGTAATTTAGTTAAACGCATTAAGATTTATGAATTTATTAGGTTGATATTAGTAGTTAGACTCTTAGATCAAGGTCTACTTGCTAACATTGTTTTCATACACAATTGCACCACGGAATCCCTCCGCAAGGTCTCTTGTTTTCTACTTGTGTAAAGAGTCAAGAAACGATTACTTATCCCCCTAACTTTACTAGCTTTATATCAATTAACAAATTATGAGCATCTAAGAACATTACGTGGAACATCCTATGTGCATAGATAGGGAAATGCAGTGTCTCTTCAAAGGTAATGCAAGCCATTATGTTAATTAAGGTGGATAAAGAAGAGGTCTAACCAAAACTTAGAAGGAAAAAATGAAAAATAGATTTGAATGGGAATTTTGTAAATTATAGTAATATGATTGTGTATTTATAGGTTCATGTCGAAACATTGATGTGGTTTTGTATAAGAGAGTTTAATATTGAGGGTGTGCTTTGAAAAAGCGGGGGTCTAATAACCACACCCAATATTTCGATTAGCAATCTGTATGGACAAACTCCGAGTTACTTTTTAGAGAATCAACTAGACATTCATACTCAATCTATATAGACACATACCGGTGGGAGACTAGAGAATATAATAGAATGTAGAGCCAAAGAAAAGAGAGGTAAATCGTGGAACTGACGGATAGGTCCGAGTTGTGCTCTGCAACTCGGCGATCGAAGCGGTGACGTTTTTCTTCAGATTTCTCTAGTTTTCTGTGATTCGTCATCAATATTCAGGTGATTTTTTTTTTCAGGTGTTGGTAAGAGGATTTTCAACACAATTTCTTCATTTTAACATCATAAATATGTCCTAAAGTTGAATACCGATGGAGGAAAATTCAAATTCTCGATCGGAATCTGATGTTTCAAAAGATTTTGTTCCAATGAAAATTTGTCCATCCGTGTTTATTCCTGATGAGAGTGTTAGTTAATGGAGGTTCAGCTTAATTGGAAGGCTCGATTTTGTGAAATTGAAGATATCAGTTGCAGAAATAATTTTAAGGAAGAAATGGACTCTTACAGGTAACTGTTAATTTATTCCTATTGGAAAAGGTTTTTTCATTATTAAACTAGAGAATAAGGTGGATATGAAATTAGTGTATGAAGGTTTTTGGGAAGTTGAAAATCAATATCCGAAACTTTGTTATTGGGAGCGTGATTTTAATCCTGAGCAACAAAAATCTACAAGTGCTTTTGTATGGATGGTATTTCCTGCTATTAGCATTGAATATTGGAGAGAAGACATTCTTATGGCTATGGGGAGTGCTATTGGTAGACCAATTCATATTGATCCTACTACTTTGAAAAAATAAATTGGTTATTATGCTAGAATTTTGGTACAAATTGACCTTGCAAATGAAATTCCCAATAAGGCAGTAGTTGAATCAAAGTATTGTAAGTTTGAGCAAGAGATTCGAATTTCCAAACTACCTAAATTCCGTAGTAAGTGCAAAATTGTGGGTCACTTGGTAAATGAGTGCATAGTTGCAAGGAAAGAACAAAACCAAGGAGTGAATAACAATCAGAAATCTCAATGGAGGTAAACTCCAAAAAAAGTCACAAATCTGAGCTCAAGTGATTTTGATATTTGTTTTCCTGCTAGCTCTAACTTGGAGGCAGAACAAGATGATACAATAATTCCTCCTTTTCAGGATACCACTCTTTCAGGTAATAAGGAGAAAGGGTTTACTGGTCTTCTGGAGTCACCAAATGATTCTCCCAATTTATCTGTGAATAAGATTATTGATGAAGGTGCTAGTGTGCAATCACTGCATTCCATCATTGAGGTTCCATCAACCATAATTCCAGTGCAAGGGAATAGTAGTGATGTTGAGATAAATACAGGTGAAGGAACAAACAATATTTTTAATGAACTACAAACTCAAGTTGTTTCAAATATAAGTACTGAGGTAACACAGTCAGATGGATGGAAGGAAGTAACATGGTCCAACACAAAGAAACAGAATTCTCTTCCTAATTCAGGTAAAAGTTTTGCTTCACCTAGTAAAATCAAGCTTTAATTGATGTTGCTGAAAAACATGATCAACTTTTCTCTAAAGTAATTAGCAAACCTGTTAAAGGAAAAAATACTAAAGGTGTCCCTAATGTTGTCACTAGGAAGCAAGCAAGTACTTCAGTTGAATCAAGTTTTAGTGTGGGAGGAGCTAACACCTCTCAGTTAAACTTTTTTCAATGAAAGTCCTCTTTTGGAATATCAGAGGATTGAAAAGAATTCAAGATAAAGATAAGTTAAGGAGTTTAGTTAAAAAAAATTAGTCCTTCATTATTATGGATAGCTGAACCCAAAATCAAAGTCTCTAGTAGTGGAATTAAGTGTTTACACCTACCTGGAATGCACAAAATGATTATTCACAATTCAAGTGATACTTCAAAAGGTAATATATAGCTTTTTTGGAATTCATCCTTATCTAGAACAATGGTGGTTTCATCTTCTAGTCAAGCAATTACAGTTAAAGTTGGTGATGTGATGGTAACTGGAATTCATGCAGCATGTCTTACTGTGGACAGAATATAATTATGGAGTGAGTTGATTGATATTAGTCAAATGAATTACCCATGGATGATCATTGGGGACTTCAATGTTGTGTTGGGTTATGATGAAAATTTTGGAGGTAGAAGACCACTCAGAATATTAATGCAGGAATTCTGAGATTGTTTGGAGTCATGTAATCTAATTCAAGCTACAAGAACTGGAATCAAATTTTCTTGGTGCAACAATAGAGCTGGAAAAAAAAGAATTCTTTGTGATCTTGATAAAGCTTTCTATAATCTTAAATGGCTAGAAAAATTTGATGGTTGGTCTTATAAAGTGGGAATCAGGGGCACCTCAGATCATGGTCCTTTATTTGGTTCTGTTGTTAATATTGTTAAACCTGTGAATGCTCCTTTCAGATATCAACATATATGGACTTCTCACTCTGGATTTCTTGAAGTAAGAAAGAACTCATGGAATGAAGAAATATCAGGTAACCCAGCTTTTTCTAGATTAAAACAAATTTTGAAGAGGTGGAATTGGGAGATTTTTGGTGATCTCAGAATCAAAGTAAAATCTACAGAAGATGAAGTACTTGCAGCTTCCTTATTGTCTGATGAAGATCCTAAAAATATTGAATTACTTAATAATTTGGTTATAGCAAGAGGAAAACATGAAATTGTTTTTCAACAGTATAATGAGCTAATGAGAGCAAAGGCTAGAGTGCAATGGCTAAATGGGGGTGGTGCTAATACAACTTTTTTTCATACTTCCATAAAGATAAGGCAATCTCAGAAAAATATTACAGAGATAGAAAGTACAGATGGAAATGTGGTTACAGATCAAGCACAAATTGCAAATATTTTTGTGGCACATTATACAAATAAATTTGAGCAACAGAATGTTACTTTTACTGAGGATATAATGGGAGTAATACCTAAGATTTTAAATGATGAAGATAATAAATACCTTGATGTTGTTCCCACTGAAATGGAGATTAAATAAACTGTTTTTGGCATGAATGCAGATAGTTCTCCAGGCCCAGATGGATTTCCTGGTTATTTTTATAAATTTTCTTGGGAAATTGTTGGTGCAGAGTTAATTGAAGCCATTCAATACTGTTGGAATTACATATTCATTCATAAAGGCTTAAACTCCAACTTTTTATTTCTTCTTCCTAAAGTTCAGGGTGTAAGAAGAGCAGAATAATATAGACATATTGGCTTAGCTAATTTCATTTTCAAGATGTTCACCAGAATTCTTACTACTAGAATAAGTACTTTGATTGAGAGATTAATATCACCTCAACATAATGCTTTTATTAAAGGGAGAAGTATTCAAGATAAAATTGTGCTAGCCTCTGAAATGATTAATGAACTGAATATAAAGAGAAGAGGTGGAAATGTTGGCCTAAAACTGGATATAACACAAGCATACGATTCATTGAGCTGGGAATTTTTGTTTGAAGTGCTTAAAAGATTTGGTTTCTCTGAAATTAGCATCAATTGGATTAGGAAAATATTTGAGTCTACAATGATCTCTATACTTGTTAATGGGGGCCCTTGTGGTTTCTTTGGTGTTGGAAGGGGCCTTAGACAAGGTGACCCCTTGTCACCTATTTTATTCATCCTTGCAGAGGAAGTTCTTAGCAAAAATTTATCATTACTGCTGCAGAAAGGCAAGATACAAGCAATGGTAACTAGAGGTAACTGTCAGCCTTCACATTTAATTTTTGTTGATGATATATTCATTTTTTGCAATGGACATAAGAAAACTTTGGATAAATTGATGGATTTATTAAGCAAATATCAGCATGCATCAGGCCAAGTTGTGAATAGAAACAAGAGTAAATGTTTTTTAAGGGGTTTCAAATATAGGAAGAAATGAAATTGTTGAGTATATGCAAATGGGACTGGCAGAGCTGCCTGATACTTATTTGGATGTTATATTAAATCCTGGTAGAGTTAAATCATATCAAGTATGGGGGATGGTGGATTTAATGCAGAAGATGTTAGATGGTTGGATGGGAAAATTATTAGCTTTCTCTGCAAGATTAACTTTGGTAAAACATGTGATATGAAACATACCCATATATAATATGGCAGTTTACAAGTGGCCCCAATCTGTTATAAAGGATTGTGAAAAAATTATTAGGAATTTCCTGTGGTCTGGTGACCTTGCAGTTAAAAAATTAATCATTGTTAAATGGGATGAAGTAAATGCTCCAACAATTGAAGGTGGACTGGGTTTAAGGAGGTTAGAGGTGATGAATAAATCTATGTTAATGAAACTTTTATGGAAAATTGAAACAGAAGAGGTGGAATGGACTTAATTTATGAGAGAAAAGTATAAGAACAAGAAGAATAAATGGATTTCATCTTACAAACAATCATCTATTTGGCCAGGGATTAAATGGTTCATGGATGAAGTAAATGAAGGAAAAAGATGGTTAGTGGGTGATGGAAAATCAATTTATGTATGGCAGGACAAATGGATCAATGAATATACTCTAATTGAGAGACATGCAGCAGATCACTATGTACAATGCAATATAGAGCTCAAGGTTGCTGACTTAATTGTAGATGGTGTTTGGCAAATTCCAGAGCAAATGTTCATTTTTTTTGAAAGAAATGAAGTACTAGTAATTGGTGATGGCCCTGAAAAACTGATATGGAAGAGTGATCTTAATGGAAAATTCTCTGTTGCTAATGCATCTCAGCAGATAAGGAAGAAATATCCAGTGCAGTCTTGGGCAAAGAAGGTTTGGAATCCATGCATACATCCCTATACTTCTTCCAATTTATGGAAAATTATGAGAGGTGCTTGTTCCACTGAGGAGTCTGTAAGAAAAAAAGGATTTATGACTGTATCAAAATGTTACTTGTGTGGCAATGCAAAAGATACAATGAATCATATACTATGGGAGTGTACTTTTAGCATAATGATATGGTATTGGTTGGGAGGCATTTTCTTCTTGCTTAATCCATCATCTTTTGAGGAAGTTTTGAAATATGCTAAGGGTTTAAGTGGTGCAATACAAGAAATCTGGTATAACTGTGCTTTCAAGGTGATGGTAGAACTCTGGCATACAAGGAATAAGAATATATATGAGAATGAAGAGCCTAATACTGAAAAATTTAAGCAGGGAATTCTACTTTCAACAAAGGAGTGTAGGGTAAGATTGAAAGGGTCCAAATGGGGAAGTGTGTATGATCTTAAAATTTCACTTCACCTTGGAATTACAGGGATTAAAGCTCACATGACTGGAGTGAAACAAGTTTTCTTAAAATTACCTGCAAGTGGACAAGTTTTGATATGTTGTGATGGAGCATCATAGGGTAACCCTGGGAATGCAGGGTTTGGTTTTGTAGCAAGAAATGATCAAGGTGGATACTTGGGTGCTACTTCTGGAGGATTAGGGATATCAACAAACTATTTGGCAAAGGTGATGGCCTTAGTGGTTGCTGGTGAATGGGTTGTGAAGAAAAGGTATGACAATGTTTGTTTCAGTCTTGATTCAAAAGTTGTTCTACTATCTTTCAGTAATGTAGAATCCCCTGGTTTGTTCTGAATAGGTGGAACAATATTAGAAAAACATATTTTAGGAATCACCTTCATACATTCATATAGGGATATAAATTTCTCTGCTGATACAATGGCTAATTTCTCTGCTAATATAATGGCTAAGCATGGTGTTTTACTTGCAAGAGGGACTGTTATGTACTATGAAGACAAACCAAATTGCTTGAATAAGTTGGAGAGTGAAGATGGTGTTTACAATAGACTCATTTCTTGAAAGAAACATATTGTCTTGTTTTCCTGTAACAAACTACTGAAGGTCTTAGGCTGTTCTTTATTTTTTGTTTTAGTTGGGCCTACTGTTTGGGCTCAGCTTTTTTATTTTGTTGCTTTGGTCCTTGCCTAAAAATGGGTGGGCTTCTACTTTGTAACTGATTTTTGGTTTCCTTTGGTAATAAAATTTCATGATTTAGAAAAAAAAAAAAAAACTCAATCTAGATAAGAATATCTCAAGGAGTTATTATCTCTCTCTTGATTTGATTTACTCAAGCTAATAGAAATAAACGAGTCTTTAATCAAATACAAGGAATAACTTGGATAGTACCAAAGACCAATATCGAAGTGTCAATCAATGTAAATGAACAACTAAAGATTGGATATTCTAATTGATTGAACTTCAACGCACAACCTGTATTATTTCAATTACAAAGATAAACAATATAATGCGGAAAGTAAAATAACACAGATACCATAATTTTGTTAACGAGGAAACCGCAAATGCAAAAAAAACCCGGGACCTAGTCCAGATTAAACATACACTGTATTAAGCCTCTACAGACACTAGCCTACTCCAAGCTAACTTCGGTATGGACTGTAGTTGAACCCCAATCAATATCACACTGATCCAAGGTACAGTTATGCTCCTACGCCTCTGATCCCAGCAGGATACTACGTACTTGATTCCCTTAGCTGATCTCACCCATAACTAAGAGTTGCTACAACCCAAAGTCGAAGACTTTAATAAACAAATATGTATCACACAGAAAAGTATACGGTAATAGATAAATCTGTCTCCCACGAATATATCTATGAGTTTGTGTTCCGTCTTTTGATAAATCAAGGTGAACATGAACCAATTGATAAACCAGACTTATATTCCCAAAGAACAGCTCAGTATTATCAATCACCTCAGAATAATCTAATCGACGCGGCGAAAAAAGATATTGTGGGATCACAAACGATGAGACAAACTATTTGTGATTACTTTTATATCTTGCCTATCGGAGATAGAAATCTCAATCCAATTATTCCAATTGTACTCGTATGATAGAAGATGCAAGATAAGATCACACAACTACAAGAAAAGTAGTATCGGGCTGGCTTCACAATCCCAATGAAGTCTTTAAGTCGTTAACCTGGTTTAGAAGAAGAAACCAAAGGTTAAAGGAGAATCGACTCTAGCTTAGCACAACTAGTATCACACAGAATGTGTGGGGATTAGGTTTCCCAATTGCTAGAATTCTCCCTTATATAGTCTTTCAAATCAAGGTTTGCAATTAATGTTAGCTTGCAAAACAAAGCATTCAATATTCAACGTTAGATAAAAACCTGATTAGATTCAAGCTAATATTTATCAACCATTAGATCGAAAACATAGATTGTTATACATGTAATGCACGTTTCTAGGCTTGTGTAACCATACCCAAACTTGTACATTAGTTGGTTAAACATAGTCAACCAAACGGTTATCCATATGATAACTTTCATATCAACCATATTCTTCTTCACCATAACTAGTTCAAATGACTCAAATGAACTAGTTAGAGAGTTGTTCAACTGCTTAAATATTTATGTACTACACAAGACATAATCGAAGCAAAAACGATTTGATTCACTCGAATCGGTTCATGAACTATATAGCCACGGTTTTCAATAACATTCCTCAGTTTATAGAGATGAGTTCATAAACATCGTATTTAGACATAACCTACTCAGGTTCGCGGGCTGGGTTCATGGACTTAAGTTCCCGGATGAAGTTCACAAACTCCAGCAGAAATTCTCGGGTTGAGAACTTCCGCAAGTTCGCGGACTGAAGCTCACGTACTTCTCCGGTTCTCTTTATCAACAAAGTTCGCAAACTTTGGTTCAAGGAATAAGGACTTATATATTTATGTGTTTCCACAACAATGCTTATATCCTCCAATGGTTATAATGTCTAAACTCTCATTTGAATTATTGAAACATTCTCAGAGGGCGTTATATAGTTTTTATTCACAAATTATTTTTCGTCAGAGAAATTTTCAAAGTGATTGAAACATAACATGACTTTCGTCACTAGGTAAAGATGAACTTGGATAAAGCAAAAGCTTTACCAACACATATTTCGAGAAATAGATAGGCGAGATATACTCATCTCGAAATACCACATGTGTATAATCTTAGTCTATATAGTAAAACGGTTTTGACTCAAGATATTAGATAGAGTAGATAGACTTTTGAGTGATTGATGAGTTCAAGTCAATTTTAGTGACAAAACTATCAACACATATGGAATACAAAAAAATATATAAATAAACTTTGTAGCTCCTATTCCACCTGTCTAATCTTCAACATTACTCGAAATCTTATTCACTTCCAAGTACTCTAATGATCCCAAAGGTTGTAAGTTTAGCATCATCGTTGTTGAAAATCCATAGCTATAACAACGAGAAAACAAGAGTTCTCAATCATTGTTTTACAGTGTCATAGTATCATTACACAACGTCAAATTCCAATTGCATCACAACTTCAACAACAATACTATGGTGATATGTTACTCCCCCTTAGTCAATACTCCATCTCACATGGAAACCACTCCCTCTTACATAATGATCCGAAAACCATACGTATTTGTAGTGTGAACTATGGTCGGTTGTCAGTCGAGCAAAAATAAATTACACTTTCTCACTACTCAAAATATATAATATAGCAAGGTCAAGAAAGAATCGTTCCCACAGAGTGGTCTTGGGTTGTCAATATGTTTCGGTTTCCTATAAAGAACAATGGGGGGATTTTCTGATTTTTATGTAAAAAGTAAACTAATATAAAAGCAAATAAAGAAATAAACAATCAAATCAAGTAGAAAAGATATTGGTTAAGGATTCATCTTCATTCACAAACATGCTTTTTACAATAACAAGAATTGATATTTAATCTCAACTTAATCAAAAGCCCTAGGATACCTTGATCGCAAGCCCGCTAATTTCCTCTTGTCATCAACAAACATATTAAAAGATGCGAATATGAATTCTATCTAAGAGAACAACCTAACGTGTAAAAGCACTAATCAAGTTTAATTCCCTTGATGCATTAAATTCTATGAAATCGGGCCAATCAAAGCAATCGAACATGTAAAAGCACTAATCCGATTTAACAAAGGTTATGATCCACTTGTGACTACTAGGATATATCACTACAAGCAATATTCACAATTATACTACTTGCAATCAGAAATTTATCACTTTTGCATATAATAAACTCTAATCTAGCTATAAAGATGAAAGTAAACTCAATCGATTCGCGGCTCGATCAAAATAGCATTCAAATCATTTAACAATATTAATGGTGAATCTTAAACGATAAAGCATGGAGACAAAACTAATTCATTGCGTAAAATCCATATTTGGAAATCCAACTTATTCCATAAACCAATAATAAAACTAGGTATTCATAGCATAGGAGTTCATAACAAGAAGATATAAATCTATCATGTTCACAAACCCTCGAACAAAAGTAGAATAAGAAGATCCTCCAATAGTTGTGGGTTTCTCCCTTATATATGCTTGATGTATTTCTCCCACTTCCAAAACTGGGTCACCCAAGCTCATGATAAAAATCAGTCCCTGAAACAACCCATAAGTCAAGCCCAACAGGTCCAAGTCCATCAGAGTCAGCTGTCTGGATCGTTGAGTCAACTCGCCTGACTCCGATTCAGCCAAGGTTCTGGCATGTTTCGGGCACATTCAGGCCATTCCCTGTAGTTTTAATTCATTCACAGTCCTAACATACATCTACCCACTCCTTTCTACTTCACTGAATCACTACAGCTTTACTTCATCTCATAATCACCTAGTAACATCACTACCAGTTCACTTGAATCCCATTACCACAAGATTATCTGCAACATCTCTTCTTATGCATCAAATTCATCCATCATAGCTCATCACCTGCAGCTCAGATCATATCTCCTTGACCTGCAGCTTCTTGCTTGCACAATAACCTCCTATAAACAACTGCATAGTAGGAAACCTATTAGCCCATTTTTATTTACAGACACGAACACCACCATAGCGATGTCATCTTGCAACTCCAATAGCTCAATTTCTGCAACACATTAAACTCAGAGCCATCACCAGTTATAGATCTGCCTCCTTGAACTGCACCTGCAACTTCATTATTGCAACTCCATCTAGTCATGCCACCTGCAACTGCCATCTTATTTTTGCTTCTTTGCTCATTCAATTCAGGTAACAGTACACTTGAATCTACAGATCCATTTCCTTAAGTCATTATTTGCAGCAACACCTGCTTCACTGTCATGGCTACATTCTCATCTTCTTATTTCAGTTCAAACTGCAACACTACCATCTTAAGCACTACCAGTCCCTATTAACAGAAACAACACCTCCAACTCTTTCCATCTGCACTTGAGCTATCATCTCACGTCTCACTACATCGGTTACTCATCTGCACTCTCGACCTGTATAACTCTGCCTTTCACTAGCACCTACGCATACCATACCACCATCATTTCATGTCTTCACAGCTTCTAACAAACCCACATAGCACCAGATTCTTATTCATCACCTGCAATGCCCTTCCACCTAAAGCACTGGCATCTCAAAAACACCATAGTCATTGCTCCAGTTTCATACAGAAACATCCATCAAGCTTCAGACGATCATCTTCTTGAGCCATACCTGCAATTCAATCTCCCACTCAACCTGACAGCATCACTTGTAACTGCACTTCATTCCCGCAGTTCCAGTTTATATATCCATTCAAGTCACAGTTTCATTATAACACCAGAACTACATTGTAATCAGCTTTAACAACTGCTCAACTCAAACCCAATAAACCCATTTCAGTTCTCTTGACTTAACTACTGACTCCTCCATGAGTTTAATACCGCAACTGCTTCACCACCTACAATTCTTCTTGCATTCAACCAACAACAACCTATTTCAGATCCTTGTTAACATGGAAATAACACCACCACTTCCTTGAGCCCACAGATTCAACCTTCCGTGTCACTTAGAAACCAGACTATGAGGCAAACCCATCCAACTATTTATCAAACCAACAGTAACAGATCACCAATTTCTCATCTTTTGAATCTCTGCCAACAACAATCCATCTTCTCATTATTCATCCATAAAATTTTCTCTCAGTTCGAACCCCATATCAATTTCATACCCTGCCAACACTACCAGAACTCGAAATCACTCCAACCCATCTCAGTAAACAATCTAGTTCTTCTCGATTCAGTTTCTGAAATCATCAAAACCCTTTATCAATTCCTCCGCCAACATCAGCTCTCTTTTTCTCTGCTCACTAGTCATCACCAATCCCTTGAATTCAGCCATTCAATAAATCTTCTTCTCGGTTCAATTGCAGATACAGAACCGTCTCAACCCTCACTGACTTCTCGATCTGAACCTGGTACACAGCCGTATAAACCCTAGTTATTCCCTTTCTCGCTGTAATTGATCCATCACAGAATGACCAAAGCTCAATTGTACGTATATCACAACTTATACGGATTTGATATTTTTCTTTTCTCAAGACCCATCTCTCTGATTTTCAGACAAAAGAATGCACAACCGTTTCTCAAATTCTGTTCTTTAAATTTGAGTAAGGAAATGATTAAAAATAATCCTCCACTGAATTCTTGGGTTAGTAATAGAATGGGAACTGAATGAGTCACCCAGTTGCTGGATAAGGGCTAACCAATTACTATTTGACCTGTCAGTCTCAGAAAGCTGACAGTTCATTCTTCCCTCCTTCCGTAACATAGCCTGCTCCAAATATAACTCGTATGTGAGTTGACCTTTTTGCCTTTTCCGCTCCAAATGGATGATTTCTCCTTCTTTTACTCCAAATGACTCCAAAGTACCTGAAATCTCAAAAACAAACATAAGATACATATTTTACAAGAGAAAAAACAAAGAAATCATAAACAATATATATAAATCTAGGTGTTTTATAACACCTATCAAATTCCCCTACACTTAGACTTTGATAGTCCTCGAGCAAATCAAACAAATCTAATTCTAAAAACATACCTACAACTCCGTGTCGTCGAGGATACGGTCACACTTAACATGTATAACAAGCCTTTGAACCCCTAGGTGTCCCTAGTGGATGAGTTATAGTCTCGTGAGGGTTTACTAGAGATATCCCCACAAAACCTAATTTTCCAACTTACTAGTTCTCCGAAATGATAGCATCCAACGCGCTAAGAAGACATAAAGATTCTGCACACTAGTCATAAGAAGTTAGACACAAAAATGAACACAATCTCATCCTTAAAAGTTGAGAGAGAAATAACCATCCCTTATCGAAAGAAATTCGGGTTAGAAGTAATCAAAAGTCTCGACTCTGCCTCACAAGAAAAGATTTTATGAAAATGTTCTCAATAATAAACAGCTTTTTATGGGTCACACATGTGTCCAGGTTGGAATGAAGAGAGAATCCTGCGACACGTTGAATGGTAAGAAGGTAAAACCCTCCGAATTAATTTGAAAACCCACATCTTTTATTTATTTTGAAAACCCTTTTTTTCTGACGATCTCTAAGAAAGGAAATCAACCACTTAACGAAGGTGAGAATATGCTTACTTACCTCATTATCCATTCAACGTGCAGTTAGCACCACTCTCACATCATCAATAGAAACGTCTTTGGTCTTCAATCCTTATCTTCATCTTCGGTCTTCAACTGTAGATGATACTCTTGAACTTCGTAGAATCTTGACAATGTGATTCTTTCCTCTAATTCCTTGTTGCTTGAAACTTCACTATAGATGTTCCTTCTTCCATTGGCTTTATTTAATAAATACAAAACCAAAAACGAACTAAACAAACCAAAATATGATGCAACGAATATTTAATGAATTTTTTTTTTTTTCCTTTTTTTTTTGTAAGATGCAAGATAAATAAAGTAAATGCAAAATGAAAACTAATGATGAACCTAATGAATTTTTCCCTTTTTTTTTTCATTTTTTTTTATATTTTTGATGAGGGAACTACCATAATGATAACCGTGTCCCAAGTTTTTTTTTTTTTTTGAGACAAGAGAAAATAATACAAACTAATAAATAAGAATAAAATAAAAATGCAAGTACAAAGGCCATGGTGTAAGCACTTTACCGCTTGATTCTTCACAACTTGTATGACTTGATATCATAAACTTCTTGAACTCATCTTGATAATCTCCACTCTTGTACAATAGTCTTCAACTTGTAAAAATTCTGCTCCTTGTTTTGTTGCTTTACTTGAATATGAAATCTGATTATTTCTGTACCGTTGCTTGTAAACCTTGAACGTCTTCAACTTTCCTTCGAATTTGTGATGCTCCTTTTGTTGATGATGATGGTGTTTCTATGGATCTGTTGGTGTAGAGAGAGATAAAGTGGATGGTGCTAACTGCGAACAAGATTACAAGTGGTATGTAAGTTAGCAATTCGGTGTCACCATCATGATTGATAAAATAACACTCAAGAGATCAAAGTAGTGCTTCTATTGGGTAGCTCACCATTCTACCCGGAGTTTATGTACGGTGACACACACACTCTAGAAGCACATATTTAGACACGTACAAAGAATTGAAGGTCGGTGCCTCTCATGAACATGGGTAGTCTCTACTATAGGGGATCACAACTCTACTATCAAATTCAGTTTGCACCTTATTTTCCACTGACATGGTTAAATCCAACTTTAACTCTCATACAAGTAAGAAATCCGATCATGTTCTCTGACATCTCTAAGTTCAGTCACTCTTATGAGAATCTCGATGTAATCTTAGCGATATGTATACTATGTGACTCTAAACTAACTACAAGTTGGAGTTTTTTATTCAGTAATTTACACAAAAGTTAAAAAATTTCATGAAAAATTTACAATGCAAATGCTTAACCACTCCCCCACACTTAAACTTTACATTGTCCTCAATGTAAATTGAATCGCCCAAAGAAAGTCAAGGTGGGAAATCATATAACGAAAATGTGACAAGAAATCAAGAAAAGTAAATGCAAAACAAGAAAAAGCTAAAAACAAGACAAGACAAGAAATACTCATCCAATGGGTGGCCTCCCATGCAACGCTTGGTTTAAAGTCGTCAGCCTGACTATATCCTTGCAAGATTCATTCCCCATACACCAATAATATGAAAAGTTAGGGATCCTTCCATGTAACCTGTTTTGCAAACAATCGCTTCGCACAAATATTAGTACAAGAAAATAGAAGCGTAGCTATCAAACAATGAAAGTTTCCCCCACACTTATTGTTGTTTACACTTGGAAGTGTATAAAGGACATAAAATTCAGGAACTTCTATGGTATCTTCTTTTCAAACCTACATAGTATGAGAATCAAAGGTCTCTAATGGCGGAAATCGAGAAACAAAGTCATTCAACAATATTCTCGAAGCACATACATTCAAACCAATAAGAGGTAAAGGAGAAAAATTAATAGGCAAAGGGTTAGAAAAACCTTGCAACTCTTGTATTATAGTATCCTATTCATCCTTGGAAACTTCAAGTGAATTACTTACCTCTTGTACATCGTGGTCCTCTATCAAAACTTGCAAGCACTCTTCGTCCGTTTTTGCCTCAACCAAAGTCTCGACATCAACATCATAATCATGTGCAAGCTCAATTGGGTCTTCCACAACATCACTTAATTCGGCCACATTCTCAACATACTCCTCTTTGTTGCAAGGCACATACTCTACTGCAGATCCAAATTTCACTATGAGGAACTTTTTTAGAACACTCAAAAATGCTTCATCCTCAATCTCCACCCTTTGAATAGGCTCTTGATAATTATTAAGATCAATGCTTGAGTTATCTACAAAAGTGTCATTATAGTCCTCTTCGTATTCATCTTGATCCCAAAAAGATTCCGTTGTACACCTTTGGGAAATTTCACCATGAGTTGGTTCAAGCGATGTATCGTCATAATCATTATCACTTTCATAGTTAACATAAGATTGGTTCTCACTGAATTTAGTATTGCTAGTCTCAAACTCTATTTAGTATGTTTTAAGTTGAATAATATCAAATCCAATGTAATAAATTACCTAGGAATAAAATAAAAGAGCATTCTGAAAGGATTTATAATCAATACCGGCATTGTAGTTTAATCCAAACCAAACAACTGGATTGTACTTAAATGTTCTTAATCCAGGTATCATAAATCAAAAGTAAAACAAACAACTAAAGAGTTAATCATGAGGTACAAACAACCACAAGTTCGGAATTGTTCAAAAAGTAACAACTAAAGAGTTATTCACTTGGTCTTTTGCTTCTTGTGGACCGAAACCTTTCTCGTTTCCCCGAACAAATATTTTGCACTTAGGTCTTCAATTTTATCAAGTATTTCCTAAACTTCCTTCATTTGTTCGAGGGATAGCACCTCTCCTTGCTCGTACTTGGAACCAAACATCTTCTTTATTTTGCCAAGTCGACGCCGCTAGTTTCATATATCCAAAACATAATTAGTATATACATGCTAATATATGATTAGGTGTACATTAAACGACTAAGGAATTAACAATACTTACTAGAAATCCAAGACTCTTATTAAGTTTGGCCATTGTAGGTGGTGCCTCCGTAGGAGTTGGAACCGGAGGGTTTTTCTGGGGTGGAACTTGGACGTCGTCCGGGCGCACGACAAAAGGATGTGACCATTCCGGGTAATTATCAATGTAGGAGGGATTGTCTTCATCATCGTTGTTCAAAAGCTCCCAATTACTGATATCTACCAAATAACTTGGTTCCCTATCCCTCCAATGTGTTGGTTCTGAAACTGGATCATACACTATCCTCAACTTTGAGTAGTTGTGATGCACTCAGCCAATTCAAGAGCGTACCTTAAAGTAGAAGCTGTCATGAAACAAGGTAATTGCTTATATCCAAGTTGCCACATCACACGTCGAGGATCATCCATAATGTATCCCTTTGGGTGGAACAAAGGTCCATTGTAAAATGCAACGTTAGGATACCTCAAAATTTGGCGGTTCTCTCTAGCCTCCTTGTAAGGGTCGAACACAACCTCTTTGGTAGTCATTAAGTCCAGAGACAATCTCATATCTATCAGCCCCCGATTGTTACCGGGCTTCGAAATATTGTTGAACTGGTATCTCTTAGCTCTAGCCGCCTCGGGTTCGGTAAGGTCTATGATCTTCAAGAAGTGGTAATCCTTGAACAATGTTGGGAAGTGTTCATAAGCCCACACATATACCAATGCGGAATAATACATATAAGAAGAAGTAAATTTTGTTTTTAAGTTCATAATAAAGGTACATGTGAACAATATACATAAGAACATAAGTTTAAAAACAAAATAACCTAAAGCAAAGTGAAATTCCTAAAAAATTGGTTGGTAACAGCCTTAGAGGCCGTTCTCATCTCCGCCATCAAATGTGCCATTACCACGGTGCCCCAAGAATAGTGATAGACATCTTACAACGGATCCATGCATTGAAGAAGGCTTGCACTAACCCTGTTGCCACTAGTGTCGGGGAATACCTTAGTTCCCAAGATGAATAACAGGTACGCAGTGGCTGTATAGCAAATTTGCGCAGGGTCCCATGCATCCTTCAAACTTCTTTCCTGCATTTTTTCAAACTTCTCCTTAAGAAGCGTCAACTTGATTGTCTTTGTCCTACTAGACTTAGATACATAGAAGTTTTTCACATAAGTTTTGTAGTCCCAACCAAACAACTTGTTAGTTAGGGCGTGCAACTTCGATCATTCTAGGTCCGGAAACTTATCTCCTTCTAAAATTGATTGGCCGATAACATTCAAGCCTAGAATGTTCTCAGCATCATCAGAGATCAATGTCATCTCCCCAAACAGGAAGTGCATGGTATCAATTTCACCATGATACATTTCGACGAAGCAATTGACTGTCACAGAATCACAATTCACATAATACTCAACCAAAGCATATAGACCATAATCTCTTACTAATGTTTGGACCTCTTCACATTCCTTAGACAAATCCCAACAAGACACGACTTGGTTTCGGTAAACACGCACAACCTTCTTATGATCCTACAATTAGGAGATAGTACGATTAAAAGGTTTTACATAAATACAGAAGAATACATATGCACACGATAAAAAATTCTTACATAGGTTTGATAGATAGTACGAGCCCACGTGTCCTTGTAGCCAAATAGAATTCTCGGATCGTCATCTTCACCCCAAATTCCACCACGTTCAAGGTCAGGTATCATGTCATCAACATGAGAAAGGTGCGATGCTTTAACTTTTACTTTGCCCTTGCCTTTGGCTTTTCCTTGTGTCGGTTGTTGACTTTCCCCACCAACTTCCTCTATAACTTCGCTTTGGCTTGCTAATTGACTTGGATGAACCTCAGTATGTTCCTCCTCACTTTCCTCTTCATCTTGCTTATCGTGCTCAACTGTTCCAGTAGGTTCACAGATTACAAGTCGACTACGGTCACCACCACTCTCCCAAATTATCCCTCTTGTATCAGCCCCCAAATGATTTTTCCGACCTTCATCTTTCCCTCGAGGAGGCAGAGACTAAGGAGTATCAAGACCGTCCTACCTTCTTCTCTTAATGACAACATCTTTAGTTTTTCCTTTTTTAGCTTCCTTTACTCTAGCCCTATATCAAAAGACACACGAAATGAATATAAGACAACTCACTTTTAGTCTTAATACTGGCACAGATTCAAGAAATACCCATCATGCCGGAACCAAAAACTACATAGCAATTTTGAAAAAGCAGCATGCCGGTCCATGTTTCCGGCATTGAACAACTACTATCGACAATGTCGGTTTTCCAAAACTGTTCCTGGATACCAAGAGATAACTACCGGCATACACGAATAAATGTAAATCAATGTCGTAATTCACTACCGGCATAGTGTTCAACCTAAATTCAATGCCGGTACAGAATATTCAGTTTCAGATGACTCTGGGTTTGAAAACGACATTGTGTTCATACCAACATCAGTGCCGTAACTCAATACCGGCATTGCTTTCATTCTATATTGAATGATGTAACCTAATATCGGCATTGTATTCATACAAAAATCAATGCCAGTACTCACTGAAACTCAACTGTTTGAGTTAGGGTTCGCGATTCTAACCCAAACCCACTATTATAAATCGATTCAAACACTTATAAAACAGTTTAATATCACTTACCTTCTCACGGAAGCCATGTTTACGAGAGGTTGATTGTCCGAGTTCGCTTCTTCTTCTTGAGCAATCAAAGCAAGCCTTTGTTTTAATTTTTGTTGAGCAATCGATTTTGACTTTGATTGGGCAACTGATTTCTTTCTTGGAGGCATGGTTATGATTCGGTTAGGTTAATCGACGAAGAAATTTTTGAATCGACGATGAAGAAAAAAATAATTCAAAACCTAACCTAACCGAGTGTGCCGGAACTGATAGAGAAATGGGGATATGTATTTGGTTTTTAGATTTTAAGTTTTAGGGGAAAGGGTAGTATAGTCTTTTCATAATGTTTTTTAATTAACCAAAGGGTATTTTAGTATTTTCATACCCAAAAGTCAACCCTTAGCGGACACTATGGGTTGGGGGAAGTAATTTATGTCCCCCAATTAGTTTCAATATGCCCCAATCGTGCGTTCTAAAAAATCTCTCGTTTTATTTTTTAACAACCTGACAATAGAAGTAGGAGATTTGAACAGGGAAAAATACTCACTCTGTTTGAGAAAATAGGATTTTGCACAAAAAATAAGAAAAGCAATCATTTTAACTCTTTCTTCGTGTTTATTCTTATTTTACCCTTAACAAAAAAGTGGTCCTCTTGATATTTTAAAGAGAAAAATATGAGAGAGAAATGGTCATCAAATTTGATAAGACATAGAAATGTGGTCCCCTAATATAGGCAAAACAATAAAATAATACTATTTGACTTTTTCATTTATGGAAATCAGCCTAATATTTTAACATACCTAAAAAGGGAAACCCAACGTATTGTTTTGAAATGGAGGGAGTAATAAGTATGAGGATTAGAAAGTACGCTCTTAAGAAATACAATTCTTCCTCCCTTTGAAGGATTTTCTTCTTCACAATATTGGGAGTTTAATTACTATCAAATTTCTCAATAACATTTGACCAAATTGCAGCGCTCTTTCGTTTTGCTCCCAAAGGCAAACGAGGTACTTGGATGGTAATCTTTCCACTGCACATCCTATCCTAGAAGCCTAATTATTTAGATATCGGTTATCCCCGACTCCAATTAGATTACAGTTGAAACTCCATTAATTAATACTCGATTATTTAATAAACTCTGTTCAATAATATTTTAAGCCGGTTCCGAGTCGGGGGCAACGTGCCAAATTAATAATTCGCTAAAATTATAAATTAATAGTACATTTTGATTACTTATGTAGACCCCATATGAAATATGAATTAATAATCCACTATATATATATTCAATATACTAATGTTTTATCAAGATTTCTAGAAAAATAAATTAGTTGTCTTTTGTTTTTTGTTAAAATAAATAACACACTGAACTATTTTTCTTATCATCATAAGAATTCCTAGTGTTGTTTTTCATAGCCCAATGAGAAATTATTTAATGTTATTGTCGCTTTAACAACCCTCGTTTCGTGAAGGGGGATCTATTGTAGAACTTTCAGAATCTTTTTTCCCATCTTTATCAGTTCCCATAATGCTCTCAATTATTTCTTCATCAGTTAACAATTGCGTAACTTCATTTTCTTCCATATATTCATGACATATTGACATTCACTGGATTGCGATAACTCAACTTTTCGATCAAATTTTGTAAGTCTTGACTGATATCACCGTCTAACTGTTCATCAGAATTATCTAAACCTATGCTATTTGTTGATCAAAGTTAAATTTATCTATCTATAAGTTAATAAAATATTAATTAATATATAAATTATTAATTTATCGGTTAATTAATATCTCCTTTAATAAATAAATTCTGGTGGTCCCAACAACATTAATTATAGAGTTTCTACTATAGTTTTATTTATTATCACTTTCAAGCCAGAAGAAATTTCAGAACATTTTTAAAAAATAAAGCAAATTATACAACCCATTCCAATTGTAATCGATGAAAAAAATTGTATCATCATCATCATCAAGATAATGGAGGTGTATAATATTTAAACTATCTCCCAAAAACTTAAACCCAGAAATAATACCTTGATTTTTGATAAACTGAATGACCCTAGAAAAACCATCCATAGCTAGTCTTCCTCTTTGTCTAACCATGTTAGAGCACTACTTGGTCAAACTCGCAAGAATTGCTATCTCAATCTTGTTGTCAAGTTTAGTTGTCAAAACTATAAGTCTTGATTTCTAGTCTACTTATAGCTAAGTCTCGAATTAGGATAGAAAATGTAGTTGAGCATTAGACTTCATGGCGTTCATCGAATGAAGACGAAGAACTACTAAGGAGAGCTTGTGGAACTTCATCAACAAAAGGTATGTGGAGACTTGAACTCATCTATCACTTAAAAGTCTATCTACTATATCTCTTATTCGAGACAAAAGTTGTATAGCTATATAGATTTCAATTATACACATTTCGTATTTCGAGTTGAGTTTAACTCGCTTACATATTTCTCGAAATATATGTTGGTAAGCTTTCACTTTAACCAAGTTCATCTTATATTCTTGACGAAAGTCAAAAGATGATCATGTGAAAATCGCTTGGTAACATCTTACATGATTTGTGTGAGACAGTCATTTGACGTAGACTCAGAATGTTTCGTATTGATCATTATATCACTTGAAAATTGCTTTGAAGCTAATAGTTTGTGTGAGACAGCCATTGTCGTCTTCCGAGAATGTTTCAATGATTGAAATGAGAGTTTAGAACAATTGGATATAAGCATAGCATGCGTACTTGCATATATGTAATCCAAGTTCGGGAACCATGGTATGCATACCCGTATGCGTACTGCTTGGTTTAGTGAAAGTCCGGGAACCATGAACGCATACCGGTACCCATATTGGTATGGGGTTCAGTTCTGGGAATTACTATTGTATTTGGTAGGTATGCATAGCAGTTCGCGTACTGGAGAACCCAAACTTAGTCCGACCACTAAGGTATGCGTACCCGTTTGCATACCTGAGTGGATAATTGATGAGCCTCGTTTACTAAACAAAATAATAAGATGTTTCCCATTAATTAACAAGTAATAACGCGGCAGTAAGGATCGTTCCCAAGAGGAGTAATGCAATTGATATGTTATCTAAATTAGCGAGAATATAAAAGAAGGATAAAAAGGATAATAAGAAAAAGAGGATGATAATTAAAAAATCATTCGTCGTTACTAACCGTTAACTCAACAGTTTACCCGTTTATCTCTTGTTAGAATCAATTGTCACCAACCGTAAAATAGAAGGTACGCTTAGCTATCCCCAAAATTCATGTTGTCACTGGATACAGAAGCGCTCGACTACCAGATTCTATCCAATTGAGCCGCCCTGAGGTACGCTTACAAGGTGTAACTCAATCGAATGCTTTAGGGTTTGTGAATTGAGGTTTGATCCCAGCAGTTTAACTCGGTACGCTCGGTCCACTAACTGGTGTTTCCTTTACTCACAATTTCTCCACATAATCCCTCCGCAAGGGCTTGCAATTTCTACTTGTGTAGGAGATAAACGACAATTACGGATCGCCTAAATCTCAACTAGCATTAGAATGATTAATAGACTAATCTAGTTGTGCACCCTAATCAATCTAAGAATCAATCATAAACCTTCGATATAGTAAAAACAATCCACAATGATTAACTTTAAAACTCGAAATAAACTTGTAAATAATTGAGTTCACAAATAGAACTTTGAATTCATCCATAACAATCAAAAGAATATTGAAAAGAGATAGTACTCCCCCCCTAAGGGGGAGAAAAACGGTGAAAAGAAGATATCTCAAATTGTATCTAAGCTTCCCAATATATAGAGTTTTGTAACCTCTTCTTGAAGAAACTTGGAAGCCTAGCTAAGATAGGAAAGTGCTCCTCCTTAAGAATTGTGTCCCGTGCATCACACCCCGTGCAAAGTGGGTTACCAAAAACTAACCAGAATTCTCAAAATAAGTCACGGCCATGTCCTGCTCGTGATAATCTCCAAAACAGTCCAACGGGCTTGCAACAATTCAGCCCATTCCTTGTCAATGCCTTGTCAGTCCGCTGGAATTGACAATGCACCTTTTCTTCTGCATCTGGGTCTTTTATCTCTCCCGTAAAACTCAACACCAACATCTCTTCCACTGAGCTCGAGAACAGATCACATCATCCCTAATTTTCTCGAGTTCGTCCTTCTCTGCACGTACTGTTGGGGTATATATTTAAAAACATAGTTTTATAATTTTATGCCAAAGTTAGAGAGATAGTGTGGTGGTATTATTTTGAGCTCCCACACTATAGGCATGGGTTCAAATCCCACCCCATACATTTCCACTAGGGTATTTATAGTATATACTATGTACTTATATTACATTAGTCCAGAAGCGGGTATACTATATACTTATATTGCATTAGTCCGAGAGCGGGGCCTCGGGAGGTCTGATGATCCAGAAACTTATTTTTGTCGTTTTTAACTTAGACTTTCAAAACGTATTTTAAGTAATTACTATTTTCAATTAATTTTATTAATTCAGTAATTATATTATGACCGTTTTCTCTGTAACTGGTGAGAGGATTTTATGTGTGTATTAAAGCCTGATTTATTCTCATTAAAAAAGTATTGATTATTTTATGAGTTATAAAAAGACAGTTTTTGGAGAAGATGAAAATATAGAGTTTTACATCTATTGAGTTCTGAGCAAGTGTTAGAAAGAGTGATAGTTGGTTCGATTTCTCAAGGTGCAGAGAAATCGATCAAGAGAGTATCATATGCTTTATCCCATATGGTTTTCGACAAGTTTTTGATTGCTAGAACAATCAAGAGGCAGAGTCGCGAAACACCTTAAAGATAGCGACCTAGTCCGCGACTCAGCTGTTTGAGATTCTTTTTGGTTTTTTGTGCATTGTTTCTAACACGTACCACATACTCGATACACTCCGTCCCTTATTTATCTACCTCCATTCCCTACCAAGATCACTTCTATCTACTAATTTCACTTGTAAACTCATGTCCAAATTGGACCTTATGTTCAGCAGACAACGATCTCTTACTCATCATAGCCGAGTCCCTGCAAACCTCCGACATCACCATGCAAACCTCCGACATCACCATCACTACCATGAATGTCATCATCTCCATTTATGCCATCATAAAACAATGACAGCAACTGATTCAATATTCTTCTCGACTTCACCACTACCAAGCTATGTCACCGAGATCAGTCACCACTAGAGACTCGAGTAATCTCCATTCCATCACACTGCTTTCCCCATTGATCACCATAGCAACAGCAGGCTATCACCATGACCATCCTCCACAGCTCACTGATATCTCTCGAGAAGCAACTAATCAACCAAAACAACATCATCAGCTTCTCAATCCTGCAGCTCCCATCTGACTAGTTCAGCCACCAGCTCATCTTGAGCTCAACAGCAACACAAATTCCATATCTCCCTGTTTAAACATCACCACCAACTCATCTGCAACGTAAACTACAGCCAACCCCAGAAATCACCAACACTCCACTCAGCCATCCCTTCTCAGCTTCCATTCTCGCATTCATATAAATGAGTTCCATTGTCATTCTTTTCCTGGTAACAGTAAACTACCCATACATTCAATCCATTATAATCTGGTTTAAGCCTGTCAAACCCATGAATTTCAACCATTCCTTAAGCTCCACGCCTGCAATCACCTGTAGCATCATAAACACCACCAGTTCCTGAAATCAAAATCTTTAATCCAAAGCACTCTCATATGCTGGAAGCTAAGTGGGCGAAAGAAATTTCTAAAGTCAGACGATGCACCATCAATCATCATACTCGTCTTCCACCAATCACTTCCGTGATCATTCACCCTTACCACGAGCTGCTATTAACCTCAGTGTTCGAAGAACTCTCTATCAGGTGTTTTGTCAAACAGTTACTGAGCATAATATAATGTTGTTGCTATTCATCAATAATCACCTTCTATGCCTCTTAAAATCCCTGCAAAATGCAAATTAACTCAAACCCATCTCTCGGAAATCAATGAATCATTCATAATCTTCACATTTATTCAATCTTTATTACAGCAATGCCATGTATTCTGCAAATTAACTCAAACCCATCTCTCGGAAATCAATGAATCATTCATAATCTTCACATTTATTCAATCTTTATTACAGCAATGCCATGTCTTCTCTGCTTGCTTTCTTAGCTAAAACTCACTCAAATCTTCTTCCAACTGGTTTGAGAATGACCCAAGTTCCTTCTTCATCTCTAGCTACTAACTGTTCATACACGTCTACCAAAACCCCTTATTTCAGACAGCTTCTAATCCCACTCTTCCCTGAATCTCTCGTCAAACAACAACAACAAAAACCCATTCCTCTCTTCATTCTTCTTAATTCTAACGACAGTCTCCGTTCTTGTCTTAACCTCTCTAAACCCGACGAGTACAACCCATCTGACCTGAGCTTGCTGGCATGAAGGACTGGTGCAGCTCATGCAGTGAGAAGAACTTTGGTCTGAAGTGAACTATCCGACCAAGTTTTGTTGTTGCTGGTATAAAAGATAGACATGTGTCCCTTAGTAAATGAGATGGTGCCTATTGTAAACCCGTTTATAATCATAATGGATTTCATCTGGTTGCTTATTTTTTTTATAAGCCAGCTGGTTGCTTCTTAACGCCCACACAACAGCCAGTAATGGTTTCCCATGCAATGATAGCAATGATAATTCTGCCTCTTTTTTGGCCAATTGAACGATTTCTTGTTCTTTTCGGGAATAAGCTCCGAAATTCCCATAAATATAAAAGAAAGCTAATAATACAATTTCACAAGAAAACTAGCTAAGAAAGCATAGCCAATCAATACTTAGAGAGGTGTCTTTAAACAACTATCAATAATGTTCTAAAATCAGTTTGTTCATGAACTAATACATTTATTTATATATAATAATGAAAGCAATCTTTTTCAAACCGTGGATATAATGTTCATGACTTGATTCGAGTGAATCAAAATCTATTTTGCTAATTGTGTCTTGTATACTTTTATGAGAATATAAACAATTGAACAACTCTAGAACTAGTTTCATTTGAGTCATTTAGTTATGGTTAATATGAATAAGGTTGATATGAAAGTGTTCATATGGCTAATCTCGGTTAACTATTGTTGAGCCAACAAAGGTGCACACATTTAGGTATGGTTAATCATATATAAATGAAGTCACTTTTCATTTGTGTGTCATAAGATAAGTTCGATCTAACGGTGGAAAGATATTAGCTTGAGTCTAATCAGGTTTTCATCTAACGGTGAATATTGAATGATTTATTACCAAGGTAACATTGATTGCAAACTCTGATTTGAAGACTATATAAAGGAGAACTCTAGCAACTAGGAAACTTAATACATACACCTCATGTGTAATACTAGTTGCGACTAGAGTCGATTCTCCTTTAACCTTAGGTTTTTCACAAAACCCTGTAGGTTAATGACTTGAAGACTTCATTGGGATTGTGAAGCCAGACCCAATTATTTTCTCTGTAGTTGTATGTTCTGATCTTGATGTTTTCTATCGTGATTGAGTACTATCTTCTCTAAGATTTTCTCGAGATTTATTCTCCGATAGGCAAGATAAAAACTAGTCATAAACATCTTCGTCTCGTAGTTTATGATTCCACAATATCTTGTTTCACTACCTTACGATTAAGATTATTGTGAGGTGATTGATATTTCTAGGCTATTCTTCGGGAATATAATTCTGGTATATCAATTGGTTCTTGTTCACCTTGATTTATCAAAAGACAGAACAAAACTCATAGGTTTATATGTGGAAGATATATTTATCTACACAATAGAAATCAAGTGCGTAGAGTCCTGCTGGGATTCAGAGACGTAAGGAGCACAACTGTACCTTGATCAGTGTGAGATTGGATATGGCTCAACTATATTCCAATCCGAAGTTAACTTAGAGTAGGCTAGTGTATGTAGCGGCTTAATACAATGTGGTGTGTTCAAATATGGACTAGGTCCTGGGGTTTTTTTGCATTTGCGGTTTCCTCGTTAACGAAATTTCTGGTGTCTATGTTATTTCTTTTCCGTATTATATTTGTTTATATAATTGAAATATCACAGGTTGTACGTAAGTTCAATCAATTGTGAATCCAACCTTTGGTTGTTGATTAAATTGATTGACATTTGGAAATTGGTTTTTGATACCGTCCAAGTTATCTCTTATATTCAATCAGGATATTTGTTTAATTGCGGATTGAATTGAGAAATTGAGATATAACTATTTGATATACTTTTCCTAAGATTAATTCTGACTGTCTAGTTGATTCTCTTAAAATTATATAGGACTTAGTCCATACAGATTGCTAAGCGAAATATTGGGTGTGGTTGTTTGACCCCCACTTTTTCAAACCCCTCTAGTGCAACCAAACTGACTGAATGAAGAACCATTAATTAACACTCTAAAATAAGCAGTAGAGTAGGAATACCTGAGCCAACTGCACCAATTGGATGGGAATCCCATCGATCTTAAAATCTTCTCCAAGTATCCCCAACTTTATCTAGGTATACTTTCAACACAAGACCAACTTTAACATTTTTCTTCCTCGAGTCCACAATATCATTAGCAATAAGAATACTATCAAATATTTGTTTATTTTGAACATAAGCACACTTGAAAAGACATGTTTTCTTCGTTTTAAACAATTTTTTTTGTTAGTGTATGCACTTGGCTTGTGTGTCTTTTAGTCAATTTTACTTCTTTAGTTTCTCTTCTAGTTAGCTTGATATCTCCCTTCTTGGTTTTTCATTATTTTTTTCTCGCTCACTTGCATGACCAGTGTCTATTCTTCTAATCCTCCTGATTATGAAGATTTAATAAGCAGAATGTCTCATCTGCTTGAAATTGAAGAAGAATCTCTCGTTTTAGGCATTCCAGATGGGTGTAAGGAGATAAAAGAAGATATAAAGTTTTGTATTATCATCAAAATAATCAATGACATATAATATGAGCTAGGCATCCTTTATGATCTTCTAAAAAAAAGGCTAGAGACCATCTGGAGCAGTCTTGGTCACTGATTTCAGCATGGCATGTACATGGTCAGATTTGAGTCTCTTTACGATCTTGTTACTATGATAAAGGAGCTACGTGGAATATCAACAACGACCTTCTCTTGATAAAACATATGATCTAGACAAACCACCATCTGAATACAAGTTCGAATTTGCTGATTTGACATGCAAATTCATGGATTACCTATAGGATCTTTAAATGGTAAAATTGTTTCAAAAAATAGCACTCCTTATCCATTCTCAAAAGAAGAAGCTGCAAAATTGTAAAATCTTCTTATCCAAAAAATGCATGTTGTTTAGAAATAGCCTTGATTATGGGTCTCCATAATTATTATTTTTAATGAGCATTAACAATCGTGAGATTTTTTTTGTCCAAAAATCTCACTTGTTTTGGAAATTTTGGACAAAAATGAAATGCATATTTTGTGTCTAAGAGGAGACTTAGGGTTTTAAGAATATGAAGAAATCAGCCGTCTAAAATTGTTTTTGTCTGTTTTCTTAGCTATTGAGAGAGAGAGAGATTGGGAAGAATAAGGGAGACTGATTTGAGAAGGGTAAGTGATTGCGAGCGAGATTTTTCTTAGCCGCGAATCAGGTATGTGATCAAATCCTTGTACTCTTTATGTTTGATTGATAAATCTGAATAGTTACTAACTCGAAGAAAATGGAGGGTCTTCTTTAATATTACCGTAGCATAGCGATGCTATTTAGATGCTCTTATAAACTGTCTGTAGACTGGGTTGGGTTAAAATGACTCATTTAAGATTTTTGGTATTTATGTTTTCTTCAATTTACTTGTAACGAGCCTCAAGCTCGTCAACGCTATTAGACTAGTCAAGAGGTGACTAAGCCGCTAATAACTCGATTAATTAGAGACGAACCCTGAATAATATAAATTAATCTAAAAACGATCTAGGTACAAAACTAGTATCCTTGTATAGGTCTCGAAAATTTGTGCGAGATGGACTACTCGAACGTGTCAATCAGATATCAGACGTAGAAGATATCGTCAGATTAGTGAGAGGAGCAAAAATACTATTTTTCCTTAAGACCGACTTGGATGCCCTTATCCATTTTTGGACACCTCATTAATTTTGGTCTTATCCCTAGACCGATCGTAAAAGAAACTCATTTCTCTTGGCTCTTTCTCTTTCCTTCTTCTTTCTTCTTCTTCTATGTTCTTCATCTCCTCTTCTCTGTTTAGTCCGACCTCAGAGATTTGAGTGTTTATTTGTATGAGAATTATTTTAGATCTTGTTATCCTTATCGGTTGAAGATGAAGGTGATGGTACTGAAGTTGTTTAGTCAGGAAGAAGCAGAAAAAGGGTAAGCTATTTAGGGTTTCTGTTTTGATTGAATTTCTTTATGAAATTGAGTTTGTTTGGTGTTGTGTTTCATGGGTTTGCTGTTAATTATAGTATAAAGGATTGTGTAAGGTTTAATTTTGTTTTATTTAGGGAATTGAGTTTCGGGTTAGGGTTTAGATGAATTGAAGTTGATGAATTAGGGTTCCTGAATCTGGTAGTTCAGATGAAGCTGATGAACTGAGCAGTGATGGATGAATTGGAGTTATTGATTTAGGGATTTACAGAGATTAAGTAGAACTCATGGTTTGAGTTTGTATTTTGGAATCAAATTGAATGATGCTGGAAGGAAGCATAATTTATGAATTGGTGAATTGGGGGGTGATTCAGAGTTATGGATTTATGACCAGGGGATGTTGATGAAAATGAAATATGTGATGAGCTTAAGAAGATGATGATGATGATTGAGTCGTGGTCTTGGCTTGAGGATGTGAAGAGGATATTTTGTCCAATTGAACTGGTGGTGTTGTAAACAGTTCTCCTCGTGATTATTTCTAAGTCACCCATGCATTTATAGATGCAAGTGCAAACATATTTTTTTGTCCATGATTAAGTTATTTTCGGTGGATTAGATGGAGAGTTGTTTTGCTATTCTTTTTGTGCGTGAACATTTTTAATTTTACAAGGGATAAGAGGGATCCTGTATAGCTACGTGATTGGGGTTAGGGTCAGAATTTGTGGAACCCATACTCTAATATGTGTTTTGGGAGCTTAGTTCAGAGTTATGGTTGTTGTTTCATGCTTTGTTAAACATTACATCATGATTGTGGAGAGGAAATAGTAAACCAAGGGTTTAGAGGTATCAATAGAGTCATTGTGTATGTACTCGTTGTAGGAAGTAGAGGTTAGGCTACTGTTATGCTAGTGTTATACCGAAGCCACACCGTTGTCACTACAAAGTGGACATAAGTATTTTATGTTGCATGAGTGATATAGGGTATTTGGAAGCATAGCCCTTTTTGGCAGTGGATGCTGAACTGCTATTTGTTGTTGTTTGAAAATGTTTGTGGCGATATCCTTTTTGGGTGTATGAAGGTGGTTAACAACAGATGATGTATATGAGCTTAACTATTCTTTTTTGTTTGTTTACCGTTTCCCGTAGTTGGCTCGATTCCCATGGATTATTAGGCGATGACCGAGGGGTCGCCTAAAAGATATGGACCTATTATATTATATTGGGATCGACAACATTTAATTTCTCCGGCGCGCGGTAGGAGAATTAAATGGACTACTTAAAGGGCGGTTTGAGCGAGGAACCAGAGAGGGGTAGTCGGTAGTTAGAAAACGGGTATTGTGATGGGTAATTTTGAAGCGACGTGTTTTCACTAAAAAAATTTTATAAAAAAGAACAACAACCTGTTTTTGGTTAATACAGAGTCATTTACCCGTTTGTATATTTTATTTGTGCGTTTGTGGTTTAGACTAGAAAATCTAGTAACAAAATATTTTCCTCATAAATGTTTTATTTCTCATAACTTTTATGAACTATTTAAGGTTTGTTAATTCATCTTTAAAGGTTGTAAGAGTGTGAGAACCTACTTTTAGTTGGGGTCTGACCCAACTTATTTTTTTTCAGGAGACCGTGACCGTGGAGCAACCTAGCTTGTTAGATTGCACCTCTATTCCAAAAATCTACTTCACTGTTAATCCAAGGTGCTTAATTAGCTAGATGAGATAGTGATTTTCTCTAAGGATCAGACTTTTGTTTCTTTTAAATAAATTCTTAGCTTTTATTTTTGGGGCCGACCTGCGTGTCGAGGATTATTTTCTTTTGTTTCTAAAGGATTCATTTTAATTCATTTTCCTTATCAACCTAAATTAAATATAAATTCTTTTATTTTTGGATTATTATCATTGTGCTCCATACAATAGCCCGATCTCCATTTGTTGGTATGACGGTTTGAGTGTGTAAAATGGTCCATGAGTATGCCACACTTGGAATTTTAGGGCAGCCGACCTAGAATTTGAAGTGGGGATGTTACAAAGTGGTATCAGAGCCCTGGTAACATAAATCCTTGGGAGCATGTGTAGGGTCTTGTTTTATCACGTTAGGTACAATTTTTAGGATCACTTTGATTGTTTTTTCCTTGTGTGAATATGTGTTGATAGTTTCTTGTTTTCTTTTCATTCATAGAGGATGGATGGTCGCGGTAGACATAATACTGAAGGTCGTGGTCGTGACCGAGGTCATGGCCGAGGTCGTGGCAATTTTGTTGAAGATTTTGTGGCAGAAAGTAACTCACTCAATGTCAGTAGTAGATCTCGTAGTGAAGATAAGACTAGGTCCACTGGAATCTCTCAATATCGCAGGACTAGGTCCACTGGTAGATCTCGATCTCGTAGGACTAGGTCCACAAGTGGATCTCGATATGTTCATACCGAAGGAAGATAGGGTGGGCCTAACACCTTAACGTTAGAGAACATTAAGACAATGTTGAATATTGCGATCACAACGGTATTAGATCAGAGGCTTGGTCAACGTGGAGGTACGGAAGATGTGGCACCCCCATAAATGAATGGACCTGCAATTGTAGAGAGAAACACGAAGTCCTAGGTTCAATATTACCAAGATTTTATGAAGATGAAACCTCCTTCGTTCACAGGGAAGGGAGGTGCAACTGAAGCACATCAATGGTGTACCAAAGTGGATAGGATACTAGCTCAGTTTGATTGATCTGGTGCTTTTAAGCAGAGGATGGCCGTTTTCTTATTGGAGGAAAATGCAGCAACATGGTGGGAGTCAATGGGAAGAACAGTTGATGCCATGGAGGTTACTTGGACAAGATTTAAAGAGTTATTCCTTGAACACTTTTTTCCTCCGGACGAGCGTCAAGCTATGATTAGGCAGTTTGAGGTACTAGAGCAGAAGGAAAATCAATTAGTAGTCGAATAAGAGTGCGAATTTGATCGTTTGTCGATTTTTGCTGCTCATCTTATGCCTACCAAAGCAGATAAGATCGATCGGTTTTTGGGTGGATTGTATAATGGGATTTCTCGACACATTATTGGGAACCCTAGTTTTAATACTTATTCCACGGTTATGAATTGTGCTAGGGCACATTGCTTGAAGATTCAAGAGGAAAAGAAGAAGAAAGCTAGTAGATCGGACACCAAGGTTACCGAGAAGAAGGATAATAAGGGTGGGAATGCTAATGGACAGAAACGTCATTTTCACCAAGGTAATCAGGGATGGAAGAAGCCACGAACATAAGAAGGGAACAATGGTACTGGAGCCATGGTTCATGCACCTCATCCCATGAGAACCGAGGGTTATGTGTTTAAGGGACCTTGTTATTACTGTCAAGCACAAGGACATAAGGCTCAGGATTTTCCAAATAAGGGCAAAGCTCCTGCGGAGTATGAGTGACGTCAAGGACATAACCCGCCTCAGGGACGAGGGCCTCAGCCTCGGTTGAATGTTGTCTTTCCTCATAATGGTGAGGGACCTGTGGTAATGTTGGAAGGTACTTTTGTTATTCACACTCGTCATGGATACTGGAGCTACTCATTCTTTTATATCTCCTATGTTCGTGAAAACTTTGCATGTCGTGTTGGAGCATTGTTCCTATGTTGTTATGTCACTGATGGGTGGTTCAGCGTCTATTGACCATATGTGTAGGTCGTGCATTATCCGTATGGGCATGAAAGAGTTTGCTTCAGATCTTTTTGTCATGGATATAGATGTGTATGATGTTGTCTTAGGCATGGATTGGCTTGCTTCCCATCATGCTAAGTTAGACTGCTATGCTAAGACAACCACTTTTCCTATTTCGGAGGAAAGTGATGTTGTTGTGTCTGACTTGTCGGGGAGTTCAGAGAAGACTCTTAAATTTTGTAGTTCTTTGCTTGAGAGTTCTTCGGTTGAGAGTATTCCATTGGAATCCATAGAGGTGGTAAGATTATATCAAGAGGTATTCAGCGATATACCAGGCTTGCCGCCACATAAGGAGGTGGAGTTTTGTATTGAGTTAGAACCTGGTACTGCACCTATAGCCAAATCTCCTTATCGAATGGCACAGGTAGAAATTAAGTGAGCTAAAAAATCAAATTGAAGAATTACTTGGGAAGGGATTCATTAGACGAAGTAGTTCTCCTTGGGGTGCACCAGTTTTGTTTGTGGCAAAGAAAGATGAGTATTTGAGAATGTGTATCGATTACCTTAAGATGAATGAAGTTACAATTAAGAAAAAGTATCCTTTACCGAGGATTGATGATTTGTTTTATCAATTGAAGGGTGTTAATTGGGTATCTAAGATCGACTTGAGGACTGGGTATCATCAGATGTTAATTTGTGAAAAGTGATGTTCCCAAAATAGCTTTTGTGACCTGTTATGGCTCGTTCGAGTTTTTAGTGATGCCATTTGGGTTGACCAATGCACCTGAATTTTTTATGGATTTGATGAACCATGTGTTTCGGGAATTCTTGGATCAGTTTGTAATCATATTTATAGATGATATCATGATTTACTCTAAGACTCCTGAAAATCACGCAAAACATCTTCATCTAGTGCTTCAAACTTTGAAAGATCACCAGTTGTATACTAAGTTTGAAAAGTGTGAGTTCTGAAAGCAAGAGGTTAAATTCCTAGGACATGTCGTATTAGGAGCTGGTATATCATTCGATCATTTTAAGGTTCAGGATGTGACAGACTGGAAGCAACCAAAGACAGTGACTGAAATCCGTAGTTTCTTAGGGTTGGCTGGTTATTATCGTCGATTCATCAAGGGGTTTTAGGTTATTGCCGGTCCTTTGACAAATTTGACGAAGAAGGATGTTCCTTTCAAGTGGACTGCTGAGTGTGAGAAGGCTTTTTGTGAACTCAAGAGAAACCTAACTTCTGCGCTAGTTCTAATCATCTTGGAGAGTGGGGTCAAGAAGGTAATTTACACTGATGCTTCAATTATGGGATTCAGATGTGTATTAATGTAGAGTGATAGGGTAGTCTATTATGCTTCGCGGCAGTTGAGACCTCATGAGAGAAACTATCCCACACATGACCTCGAGTTGGCAGCTGTGGTGTTTGCGCTTAAGATTTGGAGATACTATTTGTACGGTGAAAGGTTTGAGCTCTTTACTGACCACAAAAGTCTCAAGTACCTATTTTCTCAGAAAGAGCTGAATTTGCGTCAGAGGAGATGGATGGAGTTGATTAAAGACTATAACTTCAAAATGGAGTATCACCTTGGAAAATCTAATGTGGTGGCCGATGCTTTGAGCTGACAACCAATGGGAATTGTGGATTCGATGATGGTACGACAATGGAGTATGTTAGAAGAGGTTTCTTTCTTTAACTTCGACATGGGAATAGTTGGAGGACAAGACTTGTTCTTTGGTAGTATAGTTATCAAATCATCTCTGATGAGTCGTATAATGGAAGCTCAGGTTGATGATGAGTGGTGTAAGAATCAACTTGAGAAAATTCGGGAGCTAGCGGATGAGAATTATGATGTGGGACAAGATGGTGGTTTGAGATTCCTTGGGAGGATTTGTGTACCCAAAGTTGATGATCTAAGACGATCTATTTTAGATGAAGCTCACCGAAGCAAGTACACCAAACATCCTGGTGGAAACAAGATGTACATGGATTTGAAGAGGCAGTACTAGTGGACAAGAATGAAGAGAGATGTGACTAAGTACGTCCAAAAGTGTTTGACTTGTCATCTAGTTAAGATTGAACATCAACACCCAGTTGGCAAATTGCAACCTTTACTTATTCCTGAATGGAAGTGGGAGAACATATCCATGGATTTTATCACTGGGTTACCGCGATCCAGCAAGGGTCACGATGAGATTTGGGTGATAGTTGATAGATTGACGAAGTCAACGCATTTCTTACCAGTCAAGACGACTGATATTGGTGACAAAATATATCAATTGTACATGAGTGATATAGTCAAGCTTCATGGCATGCCAGTATCGATTGTTTATGATAGAGACTCATCTTTTACATCGCGGTTTTGGAAGAGTTTTGATTCGTCTTTGGGGTCTTCGTTAAACTTTAGCACAACCTTTCATCCTCAGACTGATGGGAAGACATAGCGTGTGAATCAGGTGCTTGAGGATATATTGAGATGTGCCATTATTGATCTTGGTGGTAGTTGGAAGAATCACTTACCATTGGTAGAGTTTGCATATAACAATAGTTATCATTCTAGCATTGGCATGGCCCCATTTGAGGCATTGTATGGAAGACCATGTCGTTCACCCTCATATTGGGCAGAAGCCGGAGCTGACAAGCTCCTAGGTACCGAAATTATTCGTGAGTCCTCCGAAAAGATTGCCATAATTAGGGTAAGGCTACGTACGACACAGAGTAGGCAGAAAAATTATGCGGATAGGAAACATCAAGATAGGGAGTTTGAGGTGGGAGACCTGGTACTTCTCAAAGTGTCACCTATGAAGGGTGTCTTGCATTTTGGTAAAAAGGGAAAGCTTGCTAAGCATAGATTATCTCGCTATCTAATTGAATTGGACATAAATCGTTCCCCATTGTTGAAAGGGTTGGAAAGGTCGCTACGAAAAACCCAACCGTCTTTCTTTACGAGCAAAAGAATTAAAGATTACGATCTCCTCTCCATCCATATATTTCACTTCTGGAGTTCATAACGAATATCTTTTCACGTATCCATGATTGATTTCGTTCGTTTGTTGATAATGTCAACATCCCATATGCCAAGACCCATCAAAACGGACGCTTAAACAACACTCATTGATAGATTATCATGATTTGGAGTTACAGAATGATGCATCTTACGAGGATAAACCGCATAAAATTATAGACCATAGAGAACATGTTCTTCAGAGAAAGACCATACCAATTGTTAAAGTGCAATGGAATCATCACAATGACGTCTTGACTTTCAACCATTCGTCTTTGAGAAGTTACACAAAATAAGATGTGGTGTTGGTAGAATTAGCCACGGAGGCTCACGAGGATGACATGCTGAAACATTATCCTGATCTTTTTGATAATCTTGGGTGATCGAATTTATTTGTACTTTCTACAAAAGTAATGATTACAACTAATTTTCATACCAATTGTTAAAGGCGAAATCCTCTTTGTTTTAGGGGGGGGAGATTGTAAAATCCCCTTATCCAAAAAAGCATGTTGTTTAGAAATAGCCTTGATTATGGTTCTCTATAATTATTATTTTTAATGAGCATTAACAATCATGAGATTTGTTTTGTCCAAAAATCTCACTTGTTTTGGAAAGTTTGGACAAAAATGAAACTCATATTTTGTGACTAAGAGGAGATTTAGGGTTTTAAGAATATGAAGAAATCAGTCGTCTAAAATTGTTCTTCTCTGTTTTCTTAGCTGTTGAGAGAGAGAGATTGGGAAGAATAAGGGAGACTGATTTGAGAAGGGGAAGTGACTGCGAGCGAGATTTCTTAGCCGCGAATCCGGTAGGTGATCAAATCCTTGTACTCTTTATGGTTGATTGATAAATCTGAATAGTTACTAACTCGAAGAAAATGGAGGGTCTTCTTTTATATTGCCGTAGCATAGCGATGCTATTTAAATGCTCTTATAAACTGTCTGTAGACTGGGTTGGGTTAAAATGACTCGTTTAAGATTTTTGGTATTTCTGTTTCTTCAGCTTACTGTTAGTTAGAATCATTATGAAGTTATTAGATGGACTAAACAGTCCTCCTCATGATTATTGCTAAGTCACCCATGCATTTATAGATGCAATTGCAAACTGATTTTTTTGTCCATGATTAAGTTCTTTTCGGTGGGTTAGATGGAGGATTGTTTTGTTATTCTTTTTGTGTGTGAACATTTTTAATTTTACAAGGGATAAGAGGGATCTTGTATAGCTACGTGATTGGGGTTAGGGTCAGAATTTGTGGAACCCATACTCTAAGATGTGTTTTGGGAGCTTAGTTCAGAGTTATGGTTGTTGTTTCATGCTTTGTTAAACATTACATCATGATTGTGGAGAGTAAATAGTAAACCAAGGGTTTAGATGTATCAAAAGAGTCATTGTGTATGTACTCATTGTAGGCAGTAGAAGTTAGGATACTGTTATGCTAGTGTTGTACCGAAGCCACGCCGTTGTCACTACAAAGTGGACATAAGTATTGTATGTTGCTTGAGTGATATAGGGTATTTGGAAGCATATCCATTTTTGGTAGTAGATGTTGAACTGCTATTTGGTGTTGTTTGAAAATATTTGTGGCGATATCCTTTTTGGGTGTATGAAGGTGGTTAACAACATATGATGTATGTAAGCTTAACTATTCTTTTTTGTGTGCTTACCGTTGCTCGTAGTTGGATCGATTCCCATGGATTATTAGGCGATGAACGAGGGGTCGCCTAAAAGATATGGACCTATTATCTTATATTGGGATCGACAACATTTAATTTCTCCGGCGCACGGTAGGAGAATTAAATGGACTACTTAAAGGGCGGTTTGAGAGAGGAACCAGAGAGGGGTAGTCGGTAGTTAGAAAACGGGTATTGTGATGGGTAATTTTGAAGTGACGTGTTTTCACTATTTTTTTTTATAAAAAAGAACAACAACCTGTTTTTGGTTAATACATAGTCATTTACCCGTTTGTCCATTTTATTTGGGCGTTTTTGGTTTAGACTAGAAAATCTAGTAACAAAATATTTTCCTCATAAATGTTTTATTTCTCATAACTTTTATGAACTGTTTAAGGTTTGTTAATTCATCTTTAAAGGTTATAAGGGTGCGAGAACCTACCTTTAGTTGGGGTCTGACCCAACTTATTTTTTTCAGGAGACCGTGACCGTGGAGAAACCTAGCTTGTTAGATTGCACCTTTATTCCAAAAAGCTACTTCACTGTTAATCCAAGGTGCTCAATTAGCTAGATAAGATAGTGATTTTCTCTAAGGATCAGACTTTTGTTTCTTTTAAATAAATTCTTAGCTTTTATTTTGGGGGACGACCTGCGTGTCGAGGATTATTTACTTTTGTTTCTAAAGGATTCATTTTAATTCATTTTCCTTATCAACCTAAATTAAATATAAATTCATTTAGTTTTGGATTATTATCATTGTGCTCCATACAATATCCCGATCTCCATTTGTTGGTATGACGGTTTGAGTGTGTAAAATGGTCCATGAGTATGCCACACTTGGAATTTTAGGGCGGCCAACCTAGAATTTGAAGTGGGGATGTTACAAAAATGGGGAAAATATGCTAGAGTCTGTGCCAAACTTGATATCAAAAGGTTATTCAAAGAGAAATCAAGGTAACTCTTGCATCCAAAAAAAAATTCATGGCCCAATTAAAGTATGAAAAGCTTCCTAGGATTTTTTATTTTACTGCATATTTGGTAATTTGATGAACCAATGTCCTATTGTATCAAAAGTTTAGGAGAATATAGATGCTCTTGATTCTACGACTTTATCCAAATAATCCATGATACTAGACTAGCTAGACTCAATTATGATACTCACGCTAACTTCAAGCCAAGAATAGTCAATTATTTTCAAAATTCTGATGCAAAAGATGTTCGTTAACAACTCATTGAAGTTCTAGATCATCATCATCTCGAGAGATTCTTTCTGTCAACCTCACACCATCAATTAGTTTTCCTAGATACCAAGATCGTGATCACTTACCACATAAAAGTAACTGTTATAGCACGGCTCGGTCGAACTCGCAATTTCGTTATCTCAAGCTTGTCATGTGAATGTTAGATGTACAAAACTATGTCTTAATTTCTAGTCTCCTAAAGTCAAGTCCCGGACTAGTATTAAAGTATAGTAGTTGAGCATCATACATCACTGAATAACCCCTGAAGATTGAAGACTGAAGATCAAACGTAGATATTTAGAGAACTTCATCGACAAGGAAGTATGTGAAGAACCATACCATTCTATATTATGAGACTATGTCGTATGATTTTATTATATTTAATATTGTAAAGAAGAAATTTCGAGTCAAGCTTGTCTTAATAAATCTCTCGAAATATGATTCAAGCAGTAGATTTTCTAGATCCTTAACAATCTTGGTTAAGAACAACTTATTGTTCATGAGCTATTTTTTTTAAGTTGATCATTTGGAAATTTCCAAGCAACGATATTTATTATCTATGGCGATATTTATTATCTACTTATAAATTTTACACAAATGAAATTAGTACATAAGTAGAGGATCCTTTCTGGAGAAAAGTGTGGACTTTGGATTGTTATCCTAAGATTATTATTTTTTTAAGTGAGGTTTTTGCTCAGATGTTGCCTGTTAATTCTTTGCTTAAATTTTATAAATCTTCTATAGATGAAAACTTCCCACTTTGCAAGAATGCAGTTGAGTCATTTTATTATATGTTCTTTCAATGCCCTATTGCTTCACATGTCTAGTTTGGTAATTCTCTTCATCATTTGGTCCCTGGAAATTTGGGACTGATAGACGATATTTTTATGTATTGGTTTGATATTTCTTTAGGTGATTCACCATTTGTTTTTAACTGGACAAGTGTTGGTGCTATTATTATGTGGTGCATTTGGAAGTTGAGATGTGATGTTATCTTTAGAAACATTTATATATATACACAAGGTTATTCTTTTAGCCATAAGAATGATAAATACTTATATGACTCCATCTTTGTTTGTCTAAGTAGTCAGGAAAGAAGTTAAGACTTCCATTAATTGTTGTGGACCATTTTATGTTCATAGAAACAATTATTATTATGTGGTGAAGGAAAACCTACACTACACCCCTTACCAGAATCCACAATTATTAACACATATTTGAAGATTAAGAATAACACTTTATTGATTAATTCTCAGAGATGTTACAAGAAATTGAAGAAATCAAGAATACAACCGCTCACAAGAATTTTCTCTCTCCTCAAAACTCTCTCCTGACTCCAAAATTGATCTCTCTCCCCCCTGAATCTATTGATTCTCTTTATATAGGGTAGTTACATAGTGGATGACAGCTAAGCTGTCCTTTATTTTCGGATCTGACTCGCGATACTATCGCAGTAGCTGTTAATTATAATTCTCGCAGGTGTTTGTGATCCTCGCAGCATCATCACACTTTTCTCATGTTTTAGTTGTCGTCATACGCTACGTCATTCTTTCAATCGTTTTGTGACACTCGCAGTGTGTTATTGAAGAGCTCGCAGAACTTTCGCAGTAAATCTCGCAGGAGTATTGTTGTGGCGATATTCTGATCCTACATCTTGCCTCTTCTCATGTCTTTTCTGCGAAAGAGGAAAGATCATGAAAATTTATTTTTCTTTCCTATTTTTCTTTTTATCTTTTTCCTCCGACAAGGCTCCGTGAATTAAGTATAACCGCCTATACGTGTCGAATATTCCTCTTTTTACCGGTTAATCTTTTATTACCCGGTTACCATCCTTCTGTCTATAAAAGAGAGAACCTATCAAAGAAATATTTTTTCCTTCTTTTACTTCTTCGTCTTCTTCACCTCTTCGTTCTATGCAAAAAATTTCTACCTGCAACTTTCTTCTTCTGCAGATTCACCTGCTGCTGCTTTAATGGAATCACCAAGGTATGTGTTCTTCTGACGTTTATTAAACTCGATTTTGCTTATCTGAATCATATTTATTCACCATATTTGATCCTTTTTGCTTGATTATATATAACTCCCATACTATGTTTTCTTTTCAGTGGAACTACATCCAACACCCAGTTTGTCGACCAAAACCCTAATCTTCTAGAAGATTCACAACAAAAACTCACTGAAAAGAAAAGGAAACATGCGAGTCATAAGGTAGGAAGAAACATTTGTTTTCTTAATAACAATATTGTTGCCTCTGTTTCTTATCTATATTATTACTCGCAGGGTGATGAAAATGCTGTTAAACCTCGCAAGAAATATCACAAAGCCAAGGCTCTTGAGATTGATATTACTATTCCCAAATTTTCATCTTCAGAATCTGTTTCTACTACTTCGCAGATGGAACCTCCATCCTCTATTTGCGAGAATATCATTATCAATAACCCCAATGCCATTAATCCTCCAATGAATGAGACTCCCAAAACTTTTATGAACAAAGCTTCTTCCTCTCCGATTTTACTTCCAACTGTTACTTTTCCAGATACTCCACCTTCTGGTGATGCAACTATCATGAATGACTCAAATCTCCAACTCTCCATCATTACCACTTCATCCTATGCACCTCTTTCCTCATCTAAAGAAGCATCGGTAGGGGTTGATGCTGCTTTTAAAGTTTTGTCTGACATTTTAGATGATGTTAGGAAATCTTCTACTGACCCTTTCAAATATGATGTCTGCGAGACTTTAATCAAATATTTTGGTTCTGATCGAACTGCTTCTCGAGCATCTTTAGAAAATGAAATTGAAGCTCCAAAGAGAAGTCTCCAAGCCAAAACATCAGAATGTGATATTCTTGATCACAAGCTTCGCAACTCTTTACTAGATTGCTAAAATCTTCGCTATAAAAACAAGGAGTTAAAAGGTATAGTTATTTTGTCTCTGCCTCTGATTTTTCTGTTCTAGTAGATTTTCATCTTTTATGTACTCAACTCCCTTTTACATATTTGGTTTACCTATTTTGCTTTAAATCAGAAACGATTAATGAAGATATTTCAATTTGAGTCTGTTGCTGAAGATGCCCGTGTTGAGAGAGATTCTTGGATAGATCAATATAATAGATTAGATAATCTTTACACATACTCGATCTATCAAATAGATAATCTTACCAATGAGAATGATCAATTAGCGCAAAGGCCAAATCTATTAAGTAGCGAAGTTACTCGCCTCTCATATTTGTTAACCCAAGCTAACTTGGCGATGGAATCTTTATCAGATGAAAATAAAACTTTGTCTCAGGAGAAACGTATATTTTTAAACAAGATGGCGATCTCCTCGTAGCAAATAAATATTCTTCAGAAAGTGTGTAACGACCAAGAACAATCTCTTGGTTCATTAAAAGACGAACTCAAGGAAGTAATCAATCTTCTCATTTGAGAAAGATAAACTTATCAAAGGCAGGATAACTCTAAGTTTAAAGGCTAGTAAACTCCAAGATCAATATTCTCAATTAGAAGAATCTTACTCCTTATTATCAAAAGAAAATACTTATCTCCTCTCCAAAGAAGAAATTATAAAATCTCGCCTGAAGGGTATAGTTGGAGATAATTTTGATGATGCCATGAACCAATGGGAGAATTGTTTCTTAACACTAATTCAAAACTTAACTTCCCAAAAAGAAGGTAGTCATTTTGACTGCCTTAATTGTCAATTTCTATATTTAATTTCTCTAATATACTTCTTGCGAGATTTTCATCTGAATATTTTCTTGTCAACTTATGTTTCTCGTAGAATCTAAAAAAAGCCTTCATTCTACCATTTTTGATCTGACTGAAAAACAAGATAAAGTTCGCAAAGAAAATGGAGTGCTCACCGCCCACCTTGTTCAATCTCGCGATCGAGCAGAGAGAAGATATGACTACCTTGAATACTTCAAAATATGGAGATTAGAAATCGTGATAGAGGTTTCCTTCGCAAGGTTCATCTTAGTGCTGAAGTTCTTGTGAATGACATTCTGATGCGTGTCTTATGCGTCAAAAATAATTCACTTCCTCACTTTACTAATTATGAATATAGTATTCGATAAGAAAGAGTTCGTATCCACAGAGAGGCGATTTTTGTTATGCAATTTTCAGATTCTTATGTAACCAATTAACCCAAGGTGTGTTTTTGTTTTTATCAAAGTAATAATACTAAATAAAGCAAAATAAATAGTTGGAATAATCAATAAGGAGAAGATATTGGTTAAGGGATAGTATCATTCACAAGCATGTATTTTTCATCTATGATTAGAATTGGTATTTAATCTCTCAATTATCAAAAGTCCTAGGATATCTTGATCGCAAGAGTATCCCGTTTATTTCCTTATTTTATCACAAACAACATTAAAAGATGCTATTGAGAAATCTTCTTAAAAAGCAACCTAAAGTGTAAAAGCACAATTAGATTTAACTCCCTAAGAGCAATAAGTTCTATGAAATAAGACTAATCGATGCAAACAAACTTGTAAAAGCACTAATTCGTTTTAACAAAGGTTATGATTCATATGCGATTAAAAAGATGTATCACTACAAGTATTAAACACAAGATGCTACTAGAAATCAGGGAAAACAACTTTTACGTATTGAAAACCCTAATATAGCTATAGAGATGAAAACAAATCCAATTGATTCCGGACTCAACCAAACTAGCATTCAAATCATATGATAATATAAACGATGAATCATAAACGATAAAATTGAGACAAAACTAACTCATAGAATCAAATAACATGCTTGAAGAAATCAACTTTTTATCCCATAACCAATTATTATATTTAGCTACTCATATTCATGGAGTTCATCATCATAATATTCAAAGAAATAAGATGAAACATAAAAGAAAGCAAACCCTAGAAGTTGTTCTCTGCAAAAAGCTCTAAGAATAGAATAAAAACGTTCTCCATAAAATTGTGTAGAAAACTTCCTTTTTATAGCTTTTTCTCCTTCCAAAAATAGGTCAAAGTCTTCAAAATCTGCAAGTCTACTTCCATCTACCAGTCCACCAATCCCATGTGTGAAAAATATATCTCTGGAATTTTCGGGCCCAAAACTGGTCGCCGGAGTGCTGACGTCATCACCGGAATCCGGCCACCGTCGCCGGAATCCGGTCGCCGAAAAACTTTCTCCGATCACTTTTTCCATCTGAAACTATCACCAAGTAATTCTGCACTTCCAGTAGCTCAACTTTTCTTCTCTGCAATCCACACATTCACAAAAACCATTTTAGCCAATTCCTTGTTTCTTGCGAAAACGTACCCAAAAGCGCGACGCGTAGCTCATATGTCCGGCCGCCAACTCTTTCGTTCGACTCATACCCGCCTCATGATTCACTGAATCTTGACGATCCCCACTTTCGGTTCCAAAATCCGACTACCGGAGCTAGTACCATTGGCGCGCCATTTTCGCTCCGTTTTCGCATAATTTCTCCTTTACTTTCCCGTGCATCGACCCTGTTACTACAACATCAGACCACCATTCCTTGGCGAATTCTCGCCAAGTTCCATCACTGCCGATCTCAATCACCTGCAACACTCGTCTCCGCGACTCGGCCAACACCCTGCCTACTTCACTGCATATCAACAACATCACTTGTCGCTTCATTCATGCGGCACAATTCACCAGCACCCCTGACAGCAACAACATCGCCAGTTGCACCTGAGCTGCCAACTGCCTGCAAGCACCTTCAAGACTGCACATTCCATTCCCAGATGTTTTATACTTCCTTCATAACCTGAAACTTCCAGTTACCTTCAAAGCAACCAGTTGGCTATTGCAATCCACCACCAACTTCATTGAACTCAGCTGCAACATAGATTTTTCACTGTCCCCATAACTGCCATCACCAACTTAATTCCATGGCATCAGTTCACTGCAACACAGCTACAAATTTCCATTCTATAGCCTCCTCTCTGCTTAGCCATTGCACACAGATCCACCCAGTTACATCTCTTCTACTCAGCTGCAATTAATCATCTCCTGCATTCCATTACCTTAAGCACCTCCCTGAGTTCCACGTCCTGCAACTCCCTGTAACCACCATTGCCTTAACCACAATCAATTGCATCTCCACTTTCTATAGCTTCTGCATATGCTCATGACTACACTGAGTCATACCCATCCAGTTCAGACCAACATCACCACTTAGATCTCCCTTCCACAATCACCACAACTCCAATTGCAAACCCACTGCAACATTACTCAGTGCACACCAACAGACCCCATTTGAAGCTCCACCTGAACCCAAATCATCTAACCAGTCGAGCTACCTCCAGTTCAACCTGCAATCCACCTGCCTCATTCTCAAATCCAGTAGCAGCAGCATAAGCTAGCTCATCTTGGCCTCTTTCCTTGCTTAATTCTTTTACCTGCAACGCACTATCATTCTCTGCAGCTCATGATCAGTCTCTTACTCACCACCAGCAACAACATATTTCTCCCTTGCACCAGAGCCACACCAACATTCTTTCGAGCATTTAATCAAACACCTTTTGTGCGTGAAACTGGTAACTCAGAAGCGACGATTCTGTTGTTGTATGCGCTCTCCTTAACTCCTTCCCTGCACTGCAATCAACTTCCATACAAAACCCATTCAATCAAATCAATGGAAATTGCAGAATTAGAGATGTTCTCTCGAGTTCAAATGCAACCCAAACTTCTTAAGTGACACTAACCCAACTTCTTTGTCCATCTTGAGATTATGATTCTTCAATTACAACCATCAGAGACCCATTTAATCATCAGCTTCAAATCACGTTTTCTCTCACTAATTCAGTCACAATGTCACCCAATATCCCTCATATCACACCAGCTCTATTTCTTTGCTTCTCGGTCTGAGATAGGATCCTTGATTCTTGGTGAACAACCACAAGATTCATGGCTTTACTGACGGAAGACTTGCTTCTTGAACTAGCCACCACAATCGCAGGGAACTACGGCAGCAGTATCTCTTCTTCTCTGCTTGTTAATTTGGTTCCATAAGGTAAAGACCTAAATCCCATTCCTTCATACTACACCTGTTGTACCTAGTTGGTGAAGTCCGCTAACATATTCTGTGGTCTAAGCCCAACATGTATATAAGATAAGCAGCTCAGATTGAGCCCATAATTTCACAGCTCCCTGACTAAGAGAATTAAATTCTCTCCTGCTAAAGCAACACCATCAGTGTCTTGGCTAAGGGTCGTCCTGCTGCTATGCTTTGAGTCCATCGGCTTACAATATTCCCGAGCAACACTTTAAGTTCCTATTTCTCTTCTTTTGCTTAGATGATTCCAAAATACCTAATAAACTCAAAAGCACACATAAGATACATAATTTACAAGAAAAGTAGCAAATAAAGCATAAATACTAGATATAAAATTAGGTGTTTATCACACCTATCAAATTCCCCCACACTTAGACTTTGCTAGTCCTCGAGCAAATCAAACAAAATAATTATAAATCATACATACAACTCCGTCTCGTCGAGGCTACGGTCACTTTAAGCATAAATAACAAGCCTTTGAACCCCTAGGTGTCCCTAGTGGATGAGTTCTAGTCTCGTGAAGGTTTACAAGAGGTCTACCTACAAAACCTATATTTCTAACTTCGTCTATTCGTGACAAATCAATGAACGAATCCACAATGACTACAGGAGGAGGTACCTTGCAAATTCAATTCATATATTAGTAAATAAACTCTAATTAGATAGTCGAACAAGCCACAATACTCGGAAACTAACAAACCACAATCACAATGAAAAGATTAAGAAGATGGATATAGATGTAGATGTTGGTGAATGTTCACAAGTGTTCAATGTTTCCCATATCTATCTGAAGGTCACTGCTAAGATGAATCTATTCCTATTGGATTGAGCTACTTGGTTTGAATTCTACATCAACTCACTGGCATATACAAGGGAACCAGAAGTGACTTTATTCAACCAATATATACTTTCTTTTCTTTTTCACTTTTTTTTTTCTTCTTCTTATTATTTTTTTTTAATTTTTTAAGACAACATGATTGGATCAAACTGGATCCAAGCGCATGATTCTTGTCAGCAAGTACATGATAGTTGCCTTGGATCCTGCATTCCACGCTTGTTTAGGCGACGGAGACAGGGACTACGTTTCACACATACTGCTATTTCCAAGTGTCATTTTATTCCGTTTTGGTCTAATTGGTCGGTCTTTTTTTTTTTTTTTTTCTTGTAACTCAATCACTCTATTTCATCCTAGCAGTAATAACACGTCGATGTTTAGTGACCCACCAAAGCACTTAGAGAACAATAGATAAATATGGAAAAATAAAAATAGAATGTGATATGGTGATATTCCGAGATATGGTAACAACTATCATGTGTGATTTCTGAGCTATGTTCGTCCCGTTTAGTTAATTGGTTCCTCAACTCCTGCATTAAAAATGGTTCCATCCACTAATGGTGTCATCCTAAAGGCACAAGTTTCTAGATTTCGGAGTTCAAAAAGCATTTTTCTTGGTTTTTCTATTTTTATTATTTATTTATTTTAAATGCATAAAACAAACCAAAACAAACTATACAAACATATAAATGCTCCCCCACACTTAAACTTTACATTGTCCTCAATGTAAAATTGAATCATCCAAAGAAAGTTCAAGGTGGGAAATTCCTCAAATGATATGCAAAAACAAAGAAAATAAAGGTAAAAACAAATGCATAAAAATAAAAAGATAAGGGTAAAGATACAAAACCGGTGGGTTGCCTCCCACTTAGCGCTTGGTTTAAAGTCGTCAGCCCGACATGCTCCTCGTTTGTTACGCCTTAGCCGGCGTCCAACACATTATGGAAATCTGATTGTATGTTACTTGAGTGTTTCCTCGCCTCAAAGATGTTGAAGTGAATGACTTCTTCATCAAACTCCATAGTCAAGGTGCCATTGTAAGCATCAATCTTCGTTCTAGCGGTACTCAAAAATGGTCTACCCAATAGTAACGGTGTAGACGAGGATGAATTCACATTACCCATGTCTAGAACATAGAAATCCACTGGAAATATTAGTCCTTTTACCTGCACCAAAACATCCTCAACAATCCCTTTTGGGTAAACGTTAGATCTATCGGCAAGTTGAATAACTATGCCGGTTTCCTTAAGAGGACCAAGATTTAAAGCATCATAAATGGAAGTAGGCATAACATTAATGGAAGCTCCTAAATCTAGCATAGATTTTGTAAACCGTGTTTTACCAATTGTGCATGGAATAGTGAAACTACCGGGATCTTTCAATTTAGGTGGGAGTTTCTTTTTAAGATACGCCGAAGCGTTCTCCCCCACACTCATTACCTCATTTCCGGTTAGCTTGTGCTTGTTAGTGCACAATTCCTTTACACACTTTGCATAGCGAGGAGATTGCTTAATTACTTCAATGAGTGGAATATTCACTTGGACCTTCTTAAAAACATCCCAAATATCCCTATCTTGTTCCACATTCTCATTATCTTTAGCGAACCTGCCAGGAAAAGGTAGAGGAGGAACATAAGTAGAAACAAGAGGTTGAGAGTTTGATTTAGTTACCTCGGGAGTGTGGGGAAAATCTGCGTTCTTTTCCTCCAAAATTGGTTCCTTTGGCGCTTCTTCTTCACCCGAATTTGTAACTTCGGGTTGCACAAATTGTGTACCACTTCCCAACTTAATAGCATTGACACCCTCACTTGAGTTAAGAGGTTGGGAAGGGAGTTTATCACCATTTTGTGCATGCAACTGATTAATCTCCTCGGCCATTGAACCTACTTGTGTTTGCAAATCCTGGACCACACCCTCCGTTCTTTGCATAAAAGATTTCAGCAACTCTTCCATATTGGACCCTTGATTTTCAGGTGGTTGTTGTTGTTGGAATTGTTGTTGTTGCGGTAGACCAACTTGTGATTGCAACTCCTTAATTGCATTATCCGTTTTCTGCTGATTTAAGATCGCTAGTTGTTGATTTTTATGTACCACGGACATTAGAGCCTCCACCAAAGTAACCATCTTCTCCAACCTGGATTATGCCCTTGTTGTGGTTGTTTCACTTGTTGTTGGAACTCACTCGGATGGCTGGAAACAGAACTTGCACTTGCAACTTGCTCGTAAGTGTTGGAGTAAATACCATTCGGTTGGGTTGAGAATATAGCATTGACATGCTCTACGTTCTCATAAGTTGGGCGTGATGGTTTTACAACCACTGCTGCAATTTTTTGCATCATTGCCATCATATTGTTCATTTGTTGACGTAATTCAATAATCTCGCCAACTTGATTAACTTCCTTGATAGATGGTTCTGACCCACGAATTGAAAATTGTTGAGAATTTGCTGCCATACTCTTAATCAACTCTCGATCTTGTGTCACCGTCTTGTTCATAAGTGCACCACCACTTGCAGCGTCAATAAGATTCCTATCACTTGATTGTAGTCCTTCATAGAAGTATTGGATAATCAGCGCGTCACTGAATTGGTGATGAGGACAGCTTGCCACCAATCTCTTGTATCGTTCCCAACAGTCATATAAAGATTCTCCCATATGTTGCTTCATTTCGCAAATCTCCTTGCGAATTTGAATAGCCTTTGACGCAGGAAAATATCTCTCTAAAAAGAGTTTCTTCAACCCATTCCAAGTTGTGACACTTTCGGGAGGCAAATAATACAACCAATCTTTAGCACTATCCACCAAAGAGAATCGAAAAACTTTCAACATTGCACCATTCGCCTCGACATCCGCTGGAAGCACGGCCATGACAATGGTGTGGAAGTCCATAAGATGCTTGTTTAGATCTTCATTCACCAAGCCATGGAACTTTGGTAATTCTCTAAGAAGTCCCGGCTTGATTTCAAAAGTGGAGTCGGTTTGAATACACCCCTGTTGTGTATCTAGCTTGTGAGAAGCCAACTCCTTGAGTGTACGATTTGCAGCGTCACCCATTTCTTCATCTTGTTTGTATTTCGGTAAGGTACCTGAAACACACTTCTCACAAACAAGTAAGAAACAAAACAAGAAACAAAAAATAGTATGCGAACAGAAATATTAAAAAGAAACTAAAAACTAGATAACAAGCCGAATGCCTCCCCGGCAACGGCGCCAAAATTTGATGCGTGTCGTATGCGTCAAAAATAATTCACTTCCTCACTTTACTAATTATGAATATAGTATTCGATAAGAAAGAGTTCGTATCCACAGAGAGGCGATTGTTGTTATGCAATTTTCAGATTCTTATGTAACCAATTAACCCAAGGTGTGTTTTTGTTTTTATCAAAGTAATAATACTAAATAAAGCAAAATAAATAGTTGGAATAATCAATAAGGAGAAGATATTGGTTAAGGGATAGTATCATTCACAAGCATGTATTTTTCATCTATGATTAGAATTGGTATTTAATCTCTCAATTATCAAAAGTCCTAGGATATCTTGATCGCAAGAGTATCCCGTTTATTTCCTTATTTTATCACAAACAACATTAAAAGATGCTATTGAGAAATCTTCTTAAAAAGAAACCTAAAGTGTAAAAGCACAATTAGATTTAACTCCCTAAGAGCAATAAGTTCTATGAAATAAGACTAATCGATGCAAACAAACGTGTAAAAGCACTAATTCGTTTTAACAAAGGTTATGATTCATATGCGATTAAAAAGATGTATCACTACAAGTATTAAACACAAGATGCTACTAGAAATCAGGGAAAACAACTTTTACGTATTGAAAACCCTAATATAGCTATAGAGATGAAAACAAATCCAATTGATTCCGGACTCAACCAAACTAGCATTCAAATCATATGATAATATAAACGATGAATCATAAACGATAAAATTGAGACAAAACTAACTCATAGAATCAAATAACATGCTTGAAGAAATCAACTTTTTATCCCATAACCAATTATTATATTTAGCTACTCATATTCATGGAGTTCATCATCATAATATTCAAAGAAATAAGATGAAACATAAAAGAAAGCAAACCATAGAAGTTGTTCTCTGCAAAAAGCTCTAAGAATAGAATAAAAACGTTCTCCATAAAATTGTGTAGAAAACTTCCTTTTTATAGCTTTTTCTCCTTCCAAAAATAGGTCAAAGTCTTCAAAATCTGCAAGTCTACGTCCATCTACTAGTCCACCAAGCCCATGTGTGAAAAATATATCTCTGGAATTTTCGGGCCCAAAACTGGTCGCCGGAGTGCTGACGTCATCACCGGAATCCGGCCACCGTCGCCGGAATCCGGTCGCCAAAAAACTTTCTCCGATCACTTTTGCCATCTGAAACTATCACCAAGTAATTCTGCACTTCCAGTAGCTCAACTTTGCTTCTCTGCAATCCACACATTCACAAAAACCATTTTAGCCAATTCCTTGTTTCTTCAAAAAACCCAAAAGCGCGACGCGTAGCTCATATGTCCGGCCGCCAACTCTTTCGTTCGACTCATACCCGCCTCATGATTCACTGAATCTTGACGATCCCCACTTTCGGTTCCAAAATCCGACTACCGGAGCTAGTACCATTGGCGCGCCATTTTCGCTCCGTTTTCGCATAATTTCTCCTTTACTTTCCCAGGTACTGAACCCTGTTACTACAGCATCAGACCACCATTACTTGGCGAATTCTCGCCAAGTTCCATCACTGCTGAGATCAATCACCTGCAACACTCGTCTCCGCGACTCGGCCAACACCCTGCCTACTTCACTGCATATAAACAGCATAACTTGTCGCTTCATTCCTGCGGCACAATTCACCAGGACACTTCGATAAGCAACAAAATCGCCAGTTGCACCTCGAGTTGTAAAGCGCCTGCAAGCACCTTCAAGACTGCACATTCCATTCCCAGCTGTTCTATACTTCCTTCATAACCTGAAACTTCCAGTTACCTTCAAAGCAACCAGTTGGCTATTGCAATCCACCACCAACTTCATTGAACTCAGCTGCAACACAGCTTTTGCACTGTCCCCATAACTTCCATCACCAACTTAATTCCATGGCATCAGTTCACTGCAACACAGCTACAACTTTCCATTCTATAAACTCCTCTCTGCTTAGCCATTGCACATAGCTCCACCAAGTTACAGATCTTCTACTCAGCTGAAATTAATCATCTCTTGCATTCCATTACCTTAAGCACCTCCCTGAGTTCCACGTCCTGCAACTCCTGTAACCACCATTGCCTTAACCACAATCAATTGCATATCCACTTTATGTAGCTTCTGCATCTGCTCATGACTACATTGAGTCATACCCATCCAGTTCAGACCAACAGCACCACTTATCTCTCCCTTCCACAATCACCACAACTCCAATTGCAAACCCACTGCAACATTACTCAGTGCACACCAACAGACCCCATTTGAAGCTCCACCTGAACCCAAATCAGCTAACCAGTCGAGCTACCTCCAGTTCAACCTGCAATCCACCTGCCTCATTCTCAAATCCAATAGCAATGACATAAGCTAGCTCATCTTGGCCTCTTTCCTTGCTTAATTCTTTCACCTGCAACGCACTATCATTCCCTGCAGCTCATGATCAGTCTCTTACTCACCACCAGCAACAACATATTTCTCCCTTGCACCAGAGCCACACCAACATTCTTTCGAGCATTTAATCAAACACATTTTGTGCGTGAAACTGGTAACTCATAAGCGACGATTCTGCTATTGTATGCGCTCTCCTTAACTCCTTCCCTGCACTGCGATCAACTTCCATACAAAACCCATTCAATCAAATCAATGGACATGGCAGAATTAGAGTTGTTCTCTCGAGTTCAAATGCAAACCAAACTTCTTAAGTGACACTAACCAAACTTCTTTGTCCATCTTGAGCTTATGATTCTTCAATTACAACCATCAGAGACCCATTTAATCATCAGCTTCAAATCACGTTTTCTATCACTAATTCAGTCACAATGTCACCCAATATCCCTCATATCACACCAGCTCTATTTCTTTGCTTCTCGGTCTGAGATAGGAGCCTTGATTCTTGGTGAACATCCACAAGATTCATGGCTTTACTGACGGCAGACTTGCTTCTTGAACTAGCCACCACAATCGCAGGGAACTTCTTCTACGATTGTTAAAGATCTCTTCTTCTCAACGCTTGTTAATTTGGTTCCATAAGGTAAAGACCTAAATCCCATTCCTTCATACTACACCTGTTGTACCTAGTTGGTGAAGTCCGCTAACATATTCTGTGGTCTAAGCCCAACATGTATATAAGATAAGTAGCTCAGATTGATCCCATAATTTCACATCTCCCTGACTAAGAGAATTGAATTCTCTCCTGCTAAAGCAACACCATCAGTGTCTTGGCTAAGGGTCGTCCTGCTGCTATGCTTTGAGTCCATCGGCTTACAATATTCCCGAGCAACTCTTTAAGTTCCTATTTCTCTTCTTTTGCTTAGATGATTCCAAAATACCTAATAAACTCAAAATCACACATAAGATACATAATTTACAAGAAAAGTAGCAAATAAAGCATAAATACTAGATATAAAATTAGGTGTTTATCACACCTATCACATTATAATATCCAAGTATCTCTCTCATGTATCCATTGAGCCTCTAGAAGTAGATGATGATGAAATTCCTCTTCCCATTTATAATGATCTAAACTATGCAAGTGGTGAAGAAGATGTCTCTCAAGAAGACCCAACAGAAGAAGAAAAAAGTCATTCTAGAGAAGTAGCTACTGGCGGTGAAGCAATTACTGGTGAAAAGTTGGATGAAGAAGAAACTCAAGCTGATCGTGATGCGAAGAATATTTGCAAGGAGAATGAAGCTGGCGAGACTAATGGCGAGACCAATATTGAAGCTTGAGTTTTGTTTTTGTTTTCTTTTTCTTCCTCTTTCTTGCGAGCAATGTATCTTTATGCAACTTTGGAATTCAATTTTATTTCTGTTATTTTGAATATTCTCAAGGAAGATAATGATATTTTATTTATCAACTCCCATACTTTCCCCTCATTATCTTTCTTGTAATGAACAAGTGATTCCCGCATTTTCTCCTTGTGAACTGTGTTGCGAATAGTACTTGCGAAATTATGGATAGTACTGCGATATTATGAATTCTACTGCGAAATTATAAATAATCCTGCTGTGTGATTCTGAATAATATTTCTGAGAAATTCTGAAGGATACTTGTTTCTCATCATCTCTCATGCGATGAAAAAATCTTTCCTGCATTCTTAAAAGAAAATAGTTAATGTTTGGGATTATTTTGTTGGTCTTATTTTGCCTTCCTAGTTAAAGGTCTTATTTTGCCAATTTTTTGTGTCTGCGGCAAAATCGCAGGACGTCCTTACATTTGCATGTATTGACCCATTGATCTTACCTTATCTTTATTCTTTCAATGTATTGCGACAATATGACAAGTCTAAGCTCCCTTGCGAGAACAAAGCCTCATGACATTGTCGTCTTGCGGTGAAATCGCATGACGTCTTTACACTTTCATGTAAAAACCCATTGATCTCATCTTAAATTTTTCTCATGGCTTGTTGCCTCTGTTTAATATTTGTCACGCGATAATATGACAGGCATAGATGTTCTTTCAAACATAAAGCCCCATGACATTTCCGTCTTTAGACACTTATCATCTCCCTAATGGAGGGTACCGCCCTTATCTTCCCCCTGGTTACCCCTTCAAGGAGGGCACATCGGCCATACAAGACTAGCTCCTCCCATCCGGTATTAACAACAACCAACTATTTTCGCAGCCTTTTGTCCTTTATGCCTATATGGCTTATAGTTACAAGACTGTACCCTAAGTGGGGTTTTCTTCGGGCCAAGCGCATTATATCCAAGACTTTCCAAGAATGGCCAGGGTAGTTTCGTATGTCCCGGACACCCTTGGTTCAACCGTGTACCTCGGCGCCTTGGTCATATTCTTCACTCCTTAAAAGAGACCCTCGGTCGTCCAACCAGCGTATAACCTTATATATATAGTTGGAAATCCAAGGTACCTCTCCTAGATAGGTATCTCTCATGGAGATGGACCCCATCTCTCCATGACTCAGGTTCCAGCAGCGGTATAACCTTATCCCTGAGCCATGCAAACAGATACCCCCTTATATGACTTACTTTAGGTCTTATATTTTCCTCTTGCGAAATTTTATTCGCGAACTAGGGTGTACGCCATAAAGGTTCGTCCCATTCTATTAATCTCTGCGAAATTTTTATTCGCGTTTCTTGCGATATTTTCACATTTCTTACTTTCTCTGTCATTGGAAGAATCTCGCAGTCGTACTAGAGAAAGAAAAATTTATTATCAGTTTCATCATATAATATACCAGCATCTCTAATCTCGCAGAATTTGTCATTGATAATATCTTTTCAGATATAATCTATTCCATGGTATATCAAGTCTTTGACCAACATCTCTGCCTTCTGGATCCATTAATTTGTATGCCCCGGTTTCAACTATCTCTTTAATAATGTACGGTCCATCCCATTTTCTCGCCAGCTTTCCACCATTTTCTCGCTGATACACTGATGTTTCTTGCAACACTAAATCACCTGGTTGGAACTCACGTATTTTGACACGTTTGTCATACTCGTGAGTTAATCTCCGTTGATAATTTTCCATATGTTGTAGGTATTTTTCTCTCTTCTCTTCTAACTCATCAAGTTTATTTAGAATCATACCTGCACTATGATTCTTCTCCCAAACTTCTCTTTTTGTTGTAGGAATAGCAACTTCTGTTGGTAACACAACTTCAACCCCATATGTCAAACAAAAAGGTGACATTCCAGTAGCTTCCCGTCTAGTTGTATTATAAGCCCATATTGCATTATGTACTTGTTCACACCATGCCCTGTGGTGTCCTTCTAATTTCTTCTTCAGTATATCTGCAATTGTCTTATTTTTTGCCTTTGATTGTACGTTGGCATGTGAATATAGTGGTGTTGATTTTCCACATTTAATCTTAAATGCATTAAGTAACAATTCGATATTTTGTCCTTCAAACTGTTTTCCATTATCAAATACCAACTGTGCAGGAATCCCAAATCTAGAAATTATATTTTCAAATATGAATGTAAAAATGTCTTTGTCACGGATGTGTTGCACTGACTTTACTTCTCCCCATTTTGTGAAATAATCTGTAGCGAAAATTAAATATCTTCTTTGTCCAGAACCCGGTACAAATGGTCCCACAATATCCAACCCCCATTTTCCAAAAGGCCACACACTGGTTGAGGATGATAATGGTGCCCCTGGTGCATGTATTTTTTTCCATATCGCTGACAATCTTCGCATCGTCTTGACAGTTGCTTCGCGTCCTCTGTGTTTACCAGTGTCTCCACTATGCAACATCTTTAACACCTTTTGTCCTTCTTCCCGTGTCAAGCATCTTAGCGATGGTCCATTAAAAGATTTGCGATATAATACTCCATCTCTTAATTCATAATTTGTTTCTCGGCTTTTTAATTTATGTGCTTCTAATATATTTCTTGGTGTCTCTCCTCTTGCCAAATATGCATGAAATTCTGTTCGCTAATCTGCAATATTACCTTTTGGTTATTCTTTACCACCTTATATCATCATCACATCTTCTTCATCTTCTTCTTCCTTATTGATTGAGGGTGATACAAGTGTTTGAATTTTTATGCATCTCGCAGATGGATTTATCATCATGCTAGATATGAAAGCAAAATCATCTGCGAGTCTGTTATCTTTTATTTATATATGTCTCCATTTTATTTTTGGAATTCTCGCAGAAAATTCTTCAACAAGTTTCTTGTATTTCTTCAAAGATAGTTCATTTGTTGTGTATTCTCCTTTTATCTGGCGAATAACCAATTGCGAGTCACTAGGAATTCTAGCATTTTCCAACTTCATTTCTATTGTGAATTTTAATGCATGCACCACAACTTCATACTCCATATCATTATTAGTGGACGTGAATTCCAAACGAAATGAAAAAGCCATTTTTTCTCCTTCTAGCGAAATAAAGACAACTCCAATTCCATTACCTTCTCCATTTGATGATCCATCCACCAGTATTTCCTACATGTTGGGTTTCTTTAATAGATCTTTTGGGTCTCCATGTTCTTCTTCTATGTCCATCATTTCTTCCACAGCTTCATCATCTTCTAGAGGAAATTCTGCTAAAAAATCTGCTACAGCTTGTGATTTTGGCGAGGATAGGATTTCGTATTTGATTTTAAAGTGCCCTACTTGTGCATTCCATCTCTCAACCCTTCCTGATCTTTTTGAATTCTTCATTACTGACTCAATTAGTACCTTTGTTAATACTTTTATTTTATGTGCTTGAAAATAGATGTGAAGTTTAAATGTTGCATAAACCAATGCCAGAATTAACTTCTCAATCTTTGAGTAATTTTTCTCCGCGGTATTAAATGTTTTGCTGATGTAATAAATTGGTTTTTCTATTCCTGCGTCCACTCGCAGTAACACTGCACTTAACGCGTGCGAAGTTGTCGCAAGGTAGATCAATAATTCTTCTCCGGGCTCTGGTTTCTCCTTGTTAATTTATAGCTTATGACATGCAACTGATGGGTCTATTCTAGGAATCTCATCCATATTCCACGCGAAGATGTCTTTATACTCTCGCAACAGGTTTACGGTTCACTCTTCTTCATCTGCATCCATATTCGTTCCGATTTTCATCATCTTAGGTTCTTCTTTACTTCTAATATTTACTTCTTTTGTTGGATCTTCTATGGTGTAGCTGGCTTCAGGCTCTCCCATTGGTGTTGAGATTTTCACAACTCTCGCGAGTTCATCTCTTTCTTGCGAGGTTTCGTTGGATATTCCTTTTCCTTCTTTTGCTCTTATCATGTAAATTTTAAATTCTTCTTCTTTCTTTGTTTCTTTCGCCATTTTTCTGCGAGCTTTTCGTAGCTTTGGACGCTCTTCATAATTTCTCACTTCAGTTTGATAACACAGCTTCGCAAGATCAATATCTCCTTTAATTTCTCCAATTCCATTGGGCATAGGAAATTTGATGCATTGATGCAATGTTTATGCTACAACCTTGATTGTATATATCCATGGTCTTCCCATTATCATGTTATACGGAGATTCCACGTCTACCACACATAATCTTACTTGTGTTTCAATCTTTTCTAGCGGAATTAGTACCACTATTTCTCCTTTAGGTTTTGTTAAAGATTTTCCAAAGCCATGAATATGATATGTTGAACAAGACATTTCTTCATCTCTGTATCCCATTTTCTTAAATGCATGATAAAATATTATATCTACAGAACTTCCTGCATCCACCAAAGTTCTATTCACAGCCCATTCTTCCGCAGATTTTATTGATTTTCCCCTTTTCATTGGTACAGTTGATACCGTGATTACTAAAGGAGATGTGTGATTTAAATTTTCTTCTGGTATTTCTGCTGCTGTAAATGTGATTTTATGCTTTTCCCAATCCTTCAGAGGTGATACTTTCTCCACCGTCATAATTTTCTTTCCTTCAGAATCTCGTTTATGTATCCTTCCCCTAATGTTTTCATGGAATTTGTGGATCATTTCTCTCGTTATCATACTACACTCCAGTTTCCTACAATTCTCTTTGGCTCTAATCATTTTTCCTTCAAATATTTCACCAATTTGTTCAATCGCCTTCTCAATCTTGAATAATTCTTATCTTTAATCTCACCTCTTTTATGATTTTCACACATTCAGTCCCTGTTTCAGGCGCCAAAATGTAGTTGTAGGAAAACCTACACTACACCCCTTACCAGAATACACAATTATCAACACATATTTGAAGATTAAGAATAACACTTTATTGATTAATTCTCAGAGATGTTACAAGAAATTGAAGAAATCAAGAATACAACCGCTCACAAGAATTTTCTCTCTCCTCAAAACTCTCTCCTGACTCCAAAATTGATCTCTCTCCCCCTGAATCTATTAATTCTCTTTATATAGGGTAGTTACATAGTGGATGACAGCTAAGTTATCCTTTATTTTTGGATATGATTCGCGATTCTCTCGCAGTAGATGTTAATGTTAATTCTCGTAGGTGTTTGTGATCCTCGCGACATCATCACACTTTTCTCATGTTTCAGTTGTCGTCATCCGCTACGTCATTCTTTCAATCGTTTTGTGACACTCGCAGTGTGTTATTGAAGAGCTCATAGAACTGTTGCTGTAAATCTCGTAGGAGTATTGTTGTGGCGATATTCCGATCCTACATATGTATTGTTTATGGCTTAACAAAATACAGGATCATTTGTTTAGTCCAAATTGATCCCGGATAATAGAAACTAAGTTAATTATGATCTTAGTTAGACTTATCAATTTGAAGGATTCAGTTATTCAAGTATAATCAAATGCCTTGACAAGAAAAACTAGTTAACTAACCTAGTATTTTTAAAGAGAAAGGTATAAGTTATTGTCTGAATAATTAGAGCCTGATGAGAAAAATAAAGTTAATTCTGATCTTTATTTTGGTCTTATCGAAATAAGCGGTTGTATATTTACAATCGGTTTAACAAGGGAATTAAGTTTCTTAGTCGATTAGTTAAACTATTAGAGAAAATTTCTTCGGGAAATTATTTTCTTTGATATCATATTAAAACTAAATTACTTGTAGTTTCGGTTTTAATATTGGTTATCTAAAGTGGTATGTGAAACCTTCGTGCTTAACTCTTATAGGTTGTTTACAAGTCTTTTAGATTTGTAAGATTCTTTCGTTTTGTCCTTTATTTGCTCGAACCTTTGTCATTTTGTCACAAAAAGGGGGAGAAATAAATGGAGTAAACAAGTGATTTTCAATCACTAAGGACAAATGTGTTTAAACGTTATATCTAACGAAAAAGTAAAGCATTAACTAAGGGGAGACAAATATCATATTGTTGTTGTAGTATTCTGACTACAAAAAGGGGAATAACAAAGATGTTCGGATTACATATTTACCTAGCTTACCTTTATGGGGAGTAAAATCTTTTGTTATTCAAATGTCAACAACGGCATTTATTGATTGAATATATGCAGGTTATTGTGGTGTTGAAACTTGGAATCAAGCGTATGTAAAATGAATTCTTATATAATTTGTTTATCCATATGTAATAAGAGTTTTGTCAATAAAATTGACAAAGAGGGAGATTGTTAGAGCATAGCTCGGTTGAACTCACTAAGTGTTGGTATGTCAAGTTTGGTTGTCATATTTTAGTGTGTCAAAACTTATCTAAAGTCGCTTGAATATATACTAGTGTCAACTTTGTTTAGGTTAGACTAGAAAATCTAGGAATGCTGAGACATACAAGTATTACTCCGAAGACATGAAAAATGTGAAGAAGTAGAGAACTACAACGACGACATCATCCTTCCACTTGAGGTTAGTAATATTAACTTGAAATGTTTCATCCTAACGTATCTTTCAAGTCGTGTTATATTGAAAACATAACTGTGAAGTTGTACATATTGTACATATTATATAATACTCTAGTGATGTGACATGATCATATTTGTATGATCATAGTATTAGGCAATTAGACTGCGAAGTATAACGCTTATCTTTTGAACTTCGTAGATATGACATCGACATAATCTTGTATATACTGTTATGATTATGTGAATAGGTTATGGTGAAGATTTCATCCTAGTAAATAATGTTTTACATTCGTTTAAAGGAAGTACATTCATGAACTTGTTTTATGAATCGAAAGGGAAGTCATTAGGCTTATTGGTACGGCTATTCATTGCAAATATTTGGATTACCAATATGTGTGAGATGGTAGAACCGATCGTAACTATGTTATGTATCTTGGTATAACTAATCACAATGCCCGACTTATAATTTGGTATGACTATTTTTTATTGATTGGTGTAACAGATCCTAAGCAATCACCATGATACGGTATGATCAATATTTCTAATTGGTGTGACCGATCACAGAGTATTGTGTAATCGATCGTTGTTATTGGAAACCGGTGATGTTAATTAGTGTAACTGATCCTAGTAATTGGTATGACCGACCACAAGAAATACCAGGGGAATATGGTAATTGGTCCTAGTAACTTGTGTGACCGATCAAAAGTATTTCCATATTGAGGTATAACCGATCCTAGTGATTGTTAGAACCGATTGAACCCATGTATGTGATTTTATATTTGATCAATTACATAGTTATCTTGTGATACCGGTCAACCAATTCTAAACTTGTTTGGAAGTGTGGTATAACCGATTCCAAGAATGTAAATCCATGTAAATATGAACAAATATTTACAGTGAAGAGATGTCAACATACTTTGAACACGTACAATAACTCTTATCATTTATTGTTTAAAGATATTCCTTAATACCCAAGGAGATCCTGTGCCGAAATAAATTGAGAATCTTTTAATTAAGGTTTTTGGTTTTATATGCTTTAATTACCAGTAATTAAATGCATATCTCTAGAGAATAAAAATTAGTAATGCGCATTTACTAATTGGAGATTTTCTATTGAGAGATTTCGAAAATTTTGGACAAACTTTTATTGGAATTAGGAAAACTGAATTTCGATATTCATTATATATCTTGAGAATGTTTTCAGTTTTGGAAATTTCTTGGTGTCCAAACATCCTTGGTCTATAAATACCTAAGTTTGCATTTATAACAAACTATCCTAAGAGTCAGGCAAACTTTAATTCTTGTTGTTTCTGGAGGAGTTGTCAATTCAGAGAGGAAAGTGTTCTAATTAGGTGAAATCTCTTACGATCGCTAGTTTAAAAACTTTTGTGGGATCAAGAAGCTCTACGAGTACCATTAGTGGGAAACTAAATAATTGCAGTGTTATTAGTTTTCAGTTGATTTGATTGACTAACGGTTGTTAAAAATTTGATTACACCTAGTTTTTTTATTCTTGAGAATCTTTTCTTCTGATATAAGATTCACTCAAACTAGATCGAAGTATAGACGGGATTTTTAGAACTGTTTGTAGATCTAAAGACATCTTGTGATAATTCATTGTTAACAGACTCCGTTCTATGTGTGATTGATCACAAGAGATTCAAGTGGTGTTGTGGAGGTTTTTGCTGAAGATTAAAGAGTATTTGAAGATGAATAAGATTTCTTATTAGTTCTCATATCTTTGTGTGTGCACATACCTTGATTGTATGGGATCCAAATAGAATCGGATTTATTCGATTGATTAGTTGCGTGAGATCGACATTCTCAATATATCTCTTTTAGACTTATTTTGATTGAGTGTGAATCTAAACTTAACTGCTTTGGTAGTTATTGGATAGATTGATCTAACCATGTAAAGGAGTTTATTATATTAAACGGAAGATCCTTTGCGTGTGACTTGAGATATCTTTATCTTGAAAGAATCAATCGTTACCAAACAGATTTGTTGTTCCTTTACTGTTTGGAATAAGATCCAAAGGAATTATACAGTACGTGACCTTTGAAGTCGGAAGCGCGAGGACACTTAGGAAACTAAGTGAACTAGGGGTAGTTTCTTTGTCTCAACTATACGAAGTTGGTTTAGATTTTGTATAGCGGATTAATTATGAGAGTATTCAATTCTGGACTAGGTCCCGGTTTTTTTTCTCCCTTAAAGTTTTCCTTATTAAAAAAATCATGTTGTGTCTTTTACTTTTCTATTTCCGCAATTATAATTGTTTATTATAATTAAAAGTAAAATACACAAATATTAACTTCGTATTATTTGATAGTGATCCTATAGAGTTTGGTTAAGTCCAAACCTATTATCAAGTAACATATATCGTTATCGTATTGTCTCGATCTTGTATCCATAGTCAATCACACAAGTTATCTTGTTATTGTATTGTCTTGATCTCATATCCATATACAATCACATGAAGTGTGAACCTATTAGTTATATTGTCTCGACTCTGTCCATTGACAATCACTTTCGGTAGAGGACTTATAGGTTGAAACAAAAAGATTGTCGTGTATTTGGGTACCCTCGTCTTTTCAGAAAATATGAAAGAAAAACATTTAAGTCTTTGAGGAGTTGACAAACCCACAAGCCCTCATATGATGTATGAGCTAAAGCTCTATATTTTTCCTCAGTGGAGCTTCTGGAAATTGTTGGTTGTTTCTTAGAAGACCAAGAAATTGGACAAGATCCAAAAACAACACAATACCCACTGGTAGATTTAATATCATCAGGGTTTCCATCCCAATCAGAGTCATAAAAGGAAGAGATAGTTGTAAGCCCCTTTTGAATCACAATCCCATAGTCAATGTTGTGTTTCTAGTATCTGAGTATCCTCTTGGTAGCCACTAAATGAACATCGGTAGGAGAATTCATATGTTGACATACCTGATTGACAACATAACATATTTCCGTTCTAGTCCAAGTAACATATTTTAAGGCTCCAACTAAAGATATGTATTCGGTTGAATTAGGTTGAGGATTTCATCATGCTAACTCATTTTAGTATCATCCACAACTGGTTTAGCGCAAGGTTTAGCATCTAACATGTTAGTTTTCTTCAACAAATCCAGGATATATTTGGTTTGAGATAAGTGCATAGCATATGCATTCCTCTTAATCTCAAGACCTAAAAAATTGCATATTTGTCCCATAACCTTAAATGGAAAAGAAGCTGACAGTTTAGAGATTACCTTATTGCAGAATAGAGAGGAAAAACCATTGATGGGAATATCATCAACATATATGAGAACAATATCAAGGATAGAACCTGAAGAATATATGAAGAGAGAAGTATCAGCTTATGAATCTTTAAAGTCCATGGCCACCAAAGCATTCATGAGTTCTCATACCAGGCCCTTGGGGCTTATTTTAATCCATAAATGGACTTCTGAAGTTTACAAACAAAACCAGGATGATCCTTGTCTTCAAATCCAGGTGGTTGAGTCATATACACATCTTCTTGAAGATCACCATAGAGGAAATCATTACCAATATCAATTGCTTAACACCCCAATCATTGTGAACAACCAAATATAAGATAAGTCTGATTGTTGTTGGTTTGGCAACATGACTAAAGGTTTCAGTGTAATCCAACCCTTATTGTTGATGATATCCTTTGGCTACTAGTCTTGACTTCAATCTTAAATACCCACTTATACCGAATTAATTTTTTTGCTTGAGATGGGTCAACAAGTGTCCAAGTACCAACAATTTTTAAAGTTGTACTCTCATTCTTCATATAAAGTAACCATTTATGAGACTTCATTGATTGTTTATAAGAAGTATGAGCACCTTCTCCAATTTTGGATATGAAAGCATGATACATGGGATATCTAGTACTGCAGAGAGCTTTGTTCTTAAAAATCCCACTTTTATCTCTTGTCTGCATATGATGAGTTGGTGCTAGAACTGGTGAGATGACTGCAGGAGTATCAGATACTAAGTTCATGACAGAAGTAACAGCAGCAGAAGTACCATAAGTATTAAATAACTCAGATACTGGTGATGAAGATACTTGTGTGACTGATAAGGTGGATTCATGTGATTCAAAAGTACTAGTTGATGAGGATATGATAGGAAATTGCTTATCTGAATATAATAGAGATTGTTGAGAATCAACTTGAGATATAGAAAACAACATACAATCAAAGGCATGGGAATGATTTTTATCAAATGTCACATGCCTGGATATGTAAACTCTTTTAGAATAAGGTTCAAAACACTTGTAACCTTTCTGAAATGAAGCATAACCAAGAAAAATGCACATTTTGCTTCTTGCCTACAACTTAGAAGTAGTACAAGGTTTCAACCCAGGATAGCAAGCACATCCAAAAACTTTTAAACTTTTATTATTAGGTGCGGTAACATATAATTTTTCATAAAGTGAAATGAATGACAACGAAGCAGCATGCAATCTATTAACAAAGTAATTTGTTGTCTGAATTGCATCAACCCAAAAAGAATCAGCAAGATTTGATTGAAGTAATAAAGTTTTGCACAGACCAACTAGGTGTTTGTGTTTGGATTCTGCTACTCCATTCTGCTCAGGTGTGTAAGCACATGTATATTGATGTATTATACCAAAATCAGATAATAAACCTTCAAGCTCAGTGTTTATAAATTCTCTTCCTCCATCTGTTTTAATGACTTTAATATGAAGATCAAAATAATTTTCAACTTGATATTTCAACTTGATAAATTCTCCTCCTCCATCTGCAAAATAATTATCACTATCAAATGTAATACTACATTTATTGTCTTTAGTAAACCTATGTACTGAAAGAAGTTTATGTGAACCAGAAGGAACATGAAGTATATTTGGTAAACTAACTTCATTATGAAGCAAAAGTCTAGTGGAGTTACTAATATCAGTAATTTTCATACCTTCTACATTTGCAGTTTGAATATGTTCATTACCATTGTAATAATGATTATCAGTCAAGTATGAAGCATCTGAAGTAATATGATTGGTGGCATCTGAATCTGCATACCAAGGGTTTTCACCAAGAATATTTGTTATGACTAACATAACATGAAGATTTTGTGGAATAAGCCATCCTTGATAGGAGAAGTTCATCATGTGGTTACATTCAATAGCAGAATGACCAAATTTTATAACTTGGCTTTGTTGATCCATAATAAGTGTTACCAGCAGAGGTAGATCCAGTTGTGTGAGAAGGTGGAGGTGTGCTTGATAAGCCAACGACAAAAGAATTAGTAGCGACAAATCTTGTAGAAAATGAAGATGCAAATGTAACTGAGGGAAATGAGTGTTGTGGGCTGAATACAACTTTATATAGATGTTAGTGTAATAGGAGGAGAGACTGAATATTAGAACGGAAAAGAGTCAGTACATTCAGTTACGGGTGAAGAACTGACAAGAAATGATAAAGGAAGACCAGACTTAGGAAAGACAAGGGTTACCGTAGATTACATGAAAAAACACGGCTTACTAGAGTTGAATATGTGGTGTTCTTCTGATTGATCTATTGCATCAGGTGGTGATTACAATAGAATGATATTGTGTTAATGGTTTTGGTTGTGGCACTAAGATGAGAAGACATGATAATCGTACTGAGATAGGTACTGGTGTGCTACAAGAGAAGTGGAGCTATTGGCTTGAATTGAAGTTATAGAAGGAGATGTTACTGTTGATCCTGAAGTTGAGTCAGCAAACATAAGGGAAAATGCAAGTTGTTAGGGTTATGAAGACTGGTGTGTGAAACTGTAGTGTGCTAGGATGATGCTAGAAAGATTGTGATGTAGTATTTTGAGATATTATTGCTAAGAATCACGTGTTGCTGATAAGAATGAGTTAAGGAAATGAAGATGAGATGAAATAACAACAGATGTAGTTATAGTTGGGGTATGAATGTGTTGGAGTTGTTAATGCTATGTTGCTGCAGTCAAGGAGCCGGAACAGGGAAGAAGTGAAGATGTTGTAGGAGAATATTGAACTGGAAATGGCTATGGACTGCAGTAATTGCTGGATGAATAGCCATCATGGCTAGATTTGCACCGGTGAAGCGCATTGATGGTACAATATAACATATGGCTTGTGAAAGACCGCAAATGGCATAGGGTTAACTTACTCATACTGGTTAGACCAATCATCTACCTGAACCTGACTCACCCATCTGACGAATGGATTGAGTTAACTCAGTGACTCATCCTGACTCCGTGACTTTGACTGAATTGACCCGATTTGACCCGTTTGACCGGTGATTGGTTTGACTTTTCCAGTCACCTGAGATGGTTTTCCTTCGACTTTTCCGGTCAATTTCCGACGACTTTTATGGACTTCCATGGTAATTTTTTAGAATATTTTTTGCATGGGTATTTCTCACATTTGGGCTTGGTGAACACATTGGATATTGGTTTTTGAAGACTTGACCAAGTTTTGGAAACAAGAAGAGATATTAAAAAAAAAACTTCTACAACTTGGGGGGATTACGTCTACTTGGAGATTTTCGAGAGAGCCACTTCTATGGTTTGCTTTATTTTTATCTTCTTTATTTCATTTATTATTATGATGAACTCCATAGCTAGTAGATAAATATTTATCATTGGTTAAGGGTTAAAGTTGATTTCTCAACATGTTATTTGCATTAATGAATTAGTTTTGTCTCAACTTTATTGTTTATGATTCATTGCTTATATTGTCATATGATTTGAATGCTAGTTTGATTGAATCCGGAATCAATTAGGTTTGTCCTCTTCTCTAAAGCTATATTGAAGTTTTCAATACGTAAAAGTTATCAATTCTTGATTATAAGTAGCATAGTGTCGTTATTACTTGCATTGATACATCTTTGTAATCACATATGAATCATAACCTTTGTTAAATCAGATTAGTCCTTTTACACGTCCAATTACATTTATTAGTCTTATTTCATATAACTTAGTGCTCTTGGGAAGTTAAACTTAATTGTGATTTTACACTTTAGGTTACTTTATAGGTAGAATTCACATGTGCATCTTTTGATGTGTTTGTGATGAAATCAGGAAATAAGCGGGATATTCTTGCGATCAAGATATCTAGGACTTTTAATAAATGAAAGATTAAATTACCAATTCTAATTGTTGATAAGAATACATATTTCTGAATGATACAATGCCTTAACCAATATCTTCATCTTATTGCTTACTTCAATTTATTGTATTGCTTTTGATTTAGTTTTGTTGCATTGATAAAATCAGAAAATCTCTCCCCTTGGTTACTTAAGAAATTGAAATATAATAACAAAAATATCCTCCCTTGGAACGAACTCTTTCTTATCACATAGAATACTTAATTTATATTTAGTTGAAGTGAGAAAGTGAATTTATTTTTGACACATACGACAACGATCAATACACGGAGGAAAACTAAAAACAAATAGCTATGGGTTAAACTAATAATTACACGGGACTCGGGAGGACCCAACGACGCTGTATCCAATAGTTGTGATAGAGTTTGGTCAAAAATATGATTTATATGCAGGTGTTAAAATTGTGAATTGGATACGAATTATTTTCGTTTTAAAAATTGTTATATTAAATATATATACATATATATAAATATTGATGTAAAGCAACAATTAACAAATAACTTAGTGGATCCATTATTCAGATATCATCCCTGGGATATCATCCCAGAATAACCAAAAGAGACACTAAGGTCTTTGGGTTGCGCTGGGGAGTCTTGGAAAACATGATTTTTTCCCAACCGTTCATTTGCGGATGGATAACCGTTCATCAATGGGTTGGAAAAGAGACACTAAGACGATCTTAAAAATCCGTTGGAACGTTTTGGGTTGTAGGCTGAATCATTTGGAATTTTTAAGATGGATGGGTGGTACATCCGAGGTTTTATAAGGAGTCATTTGTGTTAGCTTTATTTTATTTACTATAAATTTTTAAAACAAAAAAATACTCCACGTACAATGGGAAGTGGATTGGAAACTCCGTAGTGTAATGGATTATCACACCCAACCCACGCCCATAAAAACTTAGGCGTGCACCCATTTCTATGAGAAAATATCTCCCGAGCCCATAGTTTCTAAAATTATGTTTCTTTACAAGCCGTAGAATTTCTTCTTCAATTCCTTCTCTTCTTGTTATCTACTGTGATTTTCTTGTCTATTAATTCTTTGTTTACAACCACAAGAGTAAACAAAGGTCCTGAGTAGCTGGCGGACTTCACCTCAAGGGTTGTATGCTCGTATGTGCTGAGAAGGGAGAAAAATTAGGTCTCTTTGGAAACCAAATTTGTGAGCGGAGAAGAAGAACCAAAGTTTTACTGCCGGAGTCTCCTGTTGCTGATCCAAGTCTACAGGAATTTGTATCCAAGGTACGATGGGCAGAGAAAGGGGTCGAATTCCGATTGTTTCTCAGTTTGAAACTTCAACTGAAGTCAATGTTGTTGTGACTGATTTTGTTAATGTTTGAGATAGATTTCATGAGATTTTAGAAGATCAAGAAGAAAACGAAGAATGGGTACTCAAATATGGATAATTTGGTTTGGTTTGGAGGTCGTTTTACTGTTAATAAAATAGTTAAGTACTGTGGTTGCTGCCATTTCTTGTATGAAAGAATGATGGTGATTTATGTGTGTTCTAGAGTTCTAAATGAGATGTAAGGATTTGGGTTGTTGTCAGAAATTGCAGGGGAGGTACAGGTGCTATTGAAATCAATAGTGAGGTTATATCTCTACTAATTCCAACACACACAGAAGGTGTTCGAGCAATTTCCTGACTGATGTTGCTGCTATACTGAAATGGTGAGAACCGTTGTTGTTGCCATAGGTCGTTGGCAGTCTGAACTATATTGATTTAGTAGATGAAGGAAGGTGATTTGGCAGCGATGGATAGACTAACTGGTGGAGTTTTAATCTTGTATTACTGCCAGAAATCAGTGAAGAAAGAGCTTAATAATTGAAGTATGGGTCTGTGGATTTCTGACAGAAAGGATACAAGAGATGCTATAAGTTGAGAAGAACAAGAAAAATGGTTGTGCTGTGGTGGTTTTGAGTTCGAGTTTGGAGCTGAACTGAGCTGGATTTTAGCTGGAAATAAGTCGTTGTTGTGACTAATTTTTGTACATCTACAAACTGAGTTGTTGTTGCTAGCTAGCCCCGTTTCATGGAATAGATTGTCTAGAGTATAGTGGGGGTCTAGGGTTTAGACCAAGAACTCGAGATAAAAATTAGATGGGAGTTGATATGTGATGTTGTCAGTGGTTTTGTTGTTCAAAGAAGCTGAAATTGAGGGAACTGTACGACTTACTGGATAGCCGGTAGGCCTACTCTAATAAGTATCACTTGTCATTTTTTCAGATCTAACTAGAGTAAACTTTTTTACCATTTCGTACGTGATTAATAATCCCATGGAATTCTATGGATTAAGCGGACCACTTGGAGCAGCAATCCTTACAAATGGGAACAAGTGCCATATCAAAATATCACATTTCCATTAAGTTTTATGATGGATTTTGAGTATAATGAGTGAAGGACACACAAAACTGAATGAGACATGGTTCATAAGCCATAAACAAAAATCACATGGTCAACTATTTTGGCGGCGTTACTTTGGCAGCACTGTAGAAGATTGGACGATGTAGTTTTTATTTTTAGTGGAGAACTAACAAAAATGATTTCGTCTTTCACCTTCGGTTGTTTCGTCTTCTTAGGGACTGTGACAATTAATTATCCAGTTGTAATTTCATAACAGAAAGCATCGGCAATTGGATCCCAGGGAGTTCAAATCTCCATACAAAAACGTTATTATGATAAATACCCAGGGCATTTATGCAAGCACTTTGTCATCTTCATCCACCATAAGTTCACAAGTTGTAGTTTCTCGTCTCTTCTCGAATAATTTGATTCATCTACAAAATTCGAAGTGAACACGTGTTCCCAAGAATCCATACCGGCATAAGAAAATCTATATTTGGTACATATTTGGTCGCGTTCATATCTCCTGGCATTAGTGATATGGGGTGCATAGGTCTATCTCAGGTGCATTAGTGTTATGGTGGTGTTGATGTTGGTTTCAATGGGTTATGTATTTAAAAGAAAATGGAGCTAAAAGGATGCTGCAGTGGCAAGGCAAAGGAGATGGAAGTGCAAATGGGTTTGGTGTGCGTGTGACGTGCATTTAAAAGAAAATGGAGGTGTGAATAGTGATGCATAACATGTTATGCATTTACAAAATTTGTTGCATAACTTGTTATTCATTCTCGAAATTGGTTGCATAACACCTTCCGCAGTTTTTTTTTTTTTTTTTGCATAACTTGTTATGTAGTCCAAAAAACATTTGCATAACACGTTATGCAACTACTTTTTCTTAGTATTGAAACCAACAAAAAATAAGACTGTATAACTTGTCATGCACCTACAATAATATCTGCATAACATATTATCCAGTCGTTAAAATGGATGCATAACCTGTTATGCATCCGAAAATATGACTGCATAATGCATTATGCATCGGGAAAATTGTTGCACAATCTTTTATGCATCGAGAAAATATATGCATAACCTGATATGCATCCGTAAATATGGATGCACACTGCATTATGCATCAATTTTTTTTATGTACGCACTAAAATCAACCAAAACAATGGTTACATAACTTTGTTTTCCAAATGCATAATTTGTTATGCAGTGGAGAAAATGGTAGCATAATTCGTTATGCGTCTGCAGAATGTGTTATGCATCTGCAAAATGTGTTATGCATCTTTTTTGGTGGCTGCATAATGGTTATGTATCAAGTTTTCGAAAATTTTGCCTAAAATGATGATCACCTCCGATTTTTTCGTGAAAAACAAAAATTTGATATTCTTGTTTGTACTCGTTGCGTAGCTCTCTTAAAAATATTTCCAACAATATAAAATTTGTAAAATTTCAAGGCGCAGATTTTTAGATATGTTATATCCAAGTTGTGTTTCCAATTATACCCCTGATGCATAACCTGTCATCCGGATGCATAATCCGTCATGCAGACATTTTTAATAATTTCATATAATTATGGGTGTCACGGAACTAAAAATTAATTGTGGACCTGACAATGAGAATATTATTTTTTTTGGGCATGCGTCTAATTTTCTCGGAATGAAAATGTGTCTGGGATTTTGGGAGGAAAGTGCGCACCATAAGGTGAAAAAGGCCCTTGATATAGTCGATCCTGGTGTGGTCGCACACCCAGCACTGCCTCAGGCCCGACTCTGAGGGGGAAACACATACTATCACATAGTATCTACTTGTTTTGAAAGAGAAAGTTATCTATCACAGTGTTCTTGTTGGAGATAAAAAAATAATATTATAACATTTCTCTCATAAATTCCACATATAGTCCTTTCATCCCACAAAAAGTGGATGTTTTAGAATTTGCATAACTCTTAAGGTAAAGAAGGGAGAGATGGGTTTTCTTATTTTTGTCCTTATTAACCCTTGTGTGTAAAAATCTCGAATTGATATATCACACAAACTAAAAGATGGGTATTTGTAAATACTATAATATTAAAAATATTTTTAGAAGACCTACACAACGAATATAAACATCACCATTTGTATTTATTAAAGTAAGCGCTATGGTGCCGCTTTTCTTGGCTGAATTTGATAAATATAGCCAAGCCAAGAGAAGAAAAAATGACAAACAAATATGAGTCTTGGCTAACTGAAGGTGGAAAACAATTGTTCGTTTGAATAGTACCCGGCGGAAACTCAAGTCAAACAGTCATCCAAGCAGTTTAAACTTGATTGTAAACTTCAATTAAAATTTCAATAATTCAACACTTTTTATTTTGATTACTACTTCACAATCATCTTTAGTTTGTTTCTCAAAACCCTTTTCGTTTACTAGAGAAACACTCAAACCAAATGGATTTAGATGAATGTGTAGTCCTCTCTAATGATGGATTAAAGCTAAGAAATATTTGAAAAGTTAGAAATGCCCCAACTTTATTTTTTTAAAATCGTCGGATTAATTGAGATGATTAAAATTTTGAAAAGTTATCAATATCTAGTGAACCAAGTGTGTGGAAAAATTTACTCGGTCTTTTTGCTAAAAAATGGTCAGTGGTCCCTGAAACTTTAGAATATATATGAATTGATCATGAAGGAAGATTATATAGAAGGAAAACTAAAAAATCACCCAACGAGACAGGTAAATAGAAGGCCAAATTGAGTATGAGAGGAGTGCGAGGAAAATAAAGGTCAAGCAAATATTAAAACTATAGTGTTTCCGCCAGAATATGGGTGGAAACCAAGTAAACGCCCCGGGGACTAGGTTTCACAACAAATGTGTACCATGTCGCGAGCTAACTCATGGCTTAACTAACTACCACAATCTAGCATATTTTGCTACCATAGTGGTTTTCCGTCGCTAGTTTATGACGAATTTCGCTAACGAAGCAAACCATAGGGCTTCATCTTATAAAATTTTTCAACAATACTAGTTGTTACTAAGAAATTATTTGGAGAAATAACATATAAATATGAAAACACTTTCTTTTTATGGGACAACAACAAAAAAGAAAACATCCATTTTTTGTGAGATGGAGGGAATATATTATTGTTTATTTTTATGATCGACAAGAATTATGATTAAAAAATATAAGGGTATAAGAGGCTTACATAAGTTACACCACCCTGAAATAAAAATAAAAATATCAAATGACAAAACAAAAACTACTTTAGTTTTTCTTCGCATCGACAAAACCAATGAACTCAAACTCCTTGTCTGCAAGATACCAAGTGAACAAAAGTATTTCCAACCTTATCAGGAAGGACTCTCGCATCCCTTTCTTGCCAAACGATCCAAATGATAGCTGCAAAAATTAGATTCTAAACAGGAGTTGTAGCTTTACTTTACTGCAACAAGTACCAAAATCAAGTATCCATTGTTTTAAAATTCATCTTCGATGATGTTTAGACATATATCCAGATGTCACTTAATTTTTGATTTTATTTTTACAAAAATTGGTAAAGAAAGAATTATGTTACAGGGCCTACGGCCCATGGATGTGCGGTCCAACTAGATTCCTAGGGTTGTATATAAAGGAAACTATGTAATGTTTTTACTTTTATCCCCTAATAAGATTCTTATTTTTCTTCCTCTTATCTCTCCATGTTTCACCTCTAATTCTCCTCAAAAACGTTATCATGATTTACATCAACGATCAAATCGCCAGAATCAAATAAGCTAAGTTGGATCTATTTTTTTCTATTTATTTTTTATTCCCTGTTTTTGATTTTGGCATACCAATATGATTGTGACTCTGTATATACATACTACCTATTAAATTTGTGGTGGAAACTGATTTGATCGTATTGTTTATGTACTGATTTTCCTTACACAAGCACAAGCTATATTTGAGTGATTACATTTTTAATAATATTTTTGTATATTTTTGTTGTGATTGGGTATGTCAAAATCAAAATTGGCTGTAGAGGAGGAAGAGATCTTGGGGGAGCCTGGGAAATCTCTGAAAAGATGAAGAAAGACCGTCTTTTCTAGAAAATGTGTTCTTCCGGGAAACTGGAAGAAAACCCGTTCGTATGCCGCAGCCTAGGGTTTGGCAAACCGGTCCCACGTTTAAAGGTATGATATTCTAAACCTAATCTCCCTCTATTAATAGTATGCTTTTATGCTATGGATGCCTATTGATGATTGATTGATCCCACGTGTACTGACTGTTTGAGATCTTCAATTGGGTATATACAATTTTTGTTTTAGTGATTGCACATGTTTTGACCGATAGACCAAGATATTGATGCCATGTTTTCTGTAACTCTTGCACTTGCCCTGTTTTGATTTGATAACATATTCTTTCTTTTATTTATTTATATTCTTTGTGTTGCCTTTTCAATATGAGCAAGATGATATTCATGTAAATATATTTTGTTGTCACTTAACATGAGTAACATGATTAATGATCAATACCCATGCCATATATGAAATTGGTGCAGATGTTTATATGATGTGTTACGAAAATGATGCAGATACTATGACTACTTAAATCCCATGATGTATATTTTCTTCTCCTACAATTTTTTTTATCACATGATTAATTGATAAAAGAAAGAAATTAATTGTTTAATTCATCTGCCTACGTCAATGGTTCTGTTACGTTACTATGATTGATGATACACCTGCTTCAATAGTACTTTTACGTTACTTTAATTTATACCTGCCACGAAGCATGTAAATGATAAATATTATTTAATTTGATTTGAAAGTTTTTGATGAATGATTGATTGTACCATGTCTATATTATTATTTTTTCTTATACGTTGGTGTTTAGTCTTTTTATTTTCTTTTTTTTTCTGTATATGTACATAAATATATTATATTTTTTTTTTTAAATATGAACTATTTCTATTCGATGAATTTTCTCTATTTGTGTATGATTGTGCCAAATGCTTGTGTAGTTTGATTATCGGTTTTGACTCCTTTTTTGACCGTTAACTTTGTCCCATAAAACCATTAACAAATTTGGTTTTTCAAATTCATCTCGACCATTAAGGACTTTGGTCTTAGAATTTTGTTTTCTTTTCTTGAATATGATACCGGCTCTAGTCAAAATGATGTCTTTTGTCCAATTGGTTGAACCAACTCGATTCAAATATGATTTTTTTTTCTTCTGGGCTCAGAAGTTCTTGAGCATCGTTATTGTCTACTTGATGTGAAAATCATTCCCTTACGGAGAGTGAATTTATCCCATATAAAACCTTCTACCAATGACGATGTACCATATAAAAGGTGAAGACATATGCCCTTGTGTTTATAAGGAAACATATTTTCCTCAATTTATGTTGAATTTTTTTTTGTTGAAAACGTCTGAAGAGCTACGAAATGCTTTAAAGGAAATTTAACATTCATGATATTTTTTCCCGATCATGAATGTCTAGTAGGATGTAATCTACTGGTTAGACTATTGAATTAGAATCGGTAGCTTTAACAAAGTTATGTTGTAGTTAAAAGCACATGATTCTCAACTTTTGTGTAAGGGACTCACAGAAAGTGACATGAGTCAGATTTATTTTCTTCCATTTTTCTACTTCATTCATAATACTAACGAAACAGTATATGTTAAAGTATGCAAACAAGATATCCACAATCTTTAGTAAGCTATTCAACCAAAAGTAAGTGGTTGACATGCAAAGTGCGATTCTCTTGACACGTTGAGATGAAGAAATTTCTCAAATTAAGGTAATTGTAGAAAATTTGAAAATAGAAAGAACCCCGAAGTAATGAGGGTGGGCGTACTGACTTATGTGAAGCATATGAAAAGGGATTATATATCATGAGACAAAGATGTACTTTTGTCTCTGATACTGATAACATCAAGTATGAACCGAGCATGGGATTATCTCCCATCGGAAATGAAAGAGTTGGAATTGCACCTAGTTATTGATATTGGTACGAGCACTGTAATGCAGGTATCATAGTAGCTGTTGATTTCCATTGGAAGATGATACTTTAAAACATCAACTTTATTGGAGAGAAGAGCTTTTCCTAGCCAATTGACTTCAGTTGAACTAAACCCATTTTCTGCACTTATGAAAGATACATCATTATCACGAGATGGAAAAAAAAATGTCTAAAGCACTTGAGATATATCTGGATGAAAATTATATTATCCCCTATGAACCGTAGCATACACTCTAAAGTATTTGAGTGAGCCCAACTTTTTTTATGTAATAAGGCCACACCACTTATTAAGTCTCTCAAGACTCGATGTCTAATATATACTAGTTTCCTTCCCACTAACTTTAGAAATATACACTAGTTATTGAACTAGTTCCTTATAATGTGAATATGATGATTGGATCATCGAGCGAAGCAATGCTCAAAATTTATTTTCAATATAGAAAAAAGACATCCCAAAATATCTACATGTACCGAGAGATAATCACACGTTATTAAATTCCAAAGAAACCCATGCAAGTGGATATCACATGGAAACTCACAGTGATGAAAATGTAATTGATTGCATCTTTTATTGTCTTTAATGAATATGAAAGGAAACCTATTTTTAGAGAAATTTTATGAGTCAATTTGGTGAAATGTAAATCACTAGTATTTGGATTATTAAATCCATATTGACCTCGACAATGAAATATTGGGTATTGACTCATACATGCTTGGCATAACCATAAAGCCATTTTGGTTGTGACATGATGATCGTTTTGAAAGGCCTCATACGTACATCACTTTATTTGAGTAAACGAGACAACGAGAAAAAGATTTACAGAATGCGAAGTGACAGCATATCTCTCAATAAGTGTTTTCTAAAGTACTAGATGCATAACCCCCCTTCCCATTATGCTTTTAAATAAGCACTCATTTTACAAAGCCTTCAGTAAAGCAGGATTGAGACCATCCTAAGATGCAAATTTAGTAAATAAGCACCATATTACAAAGAAAACGAAGTGAAATTTAGAAAAATATTCATGCAGAATGCGGGCCATTAAAGTGACTTATGTCTCTGGTGAATGTTTTGACATTTTGGACTAGTTATGGTTCCTAAGAATATTGCGTTTGGAAAACTTATAACACACATTTTACATGTAAGGGATCACCAACCCCTATAAATTCTATAGAGTATACATCAGAAGGACTTGGTTCCTGCATGTTTAATAGGATCAATATAGAGCATCCTATACCACATGGTCTCACAAAGGATATCATCAAAGGTTACAGATGGTGCTTAAGGCATGGTTATGCATATAAACCTACCTTTTATTGCTTTGGGGATATGAAATATTAACGCATCTTTACTTAATTCGTTTTATAACCCAATATTAGTCAACCTATTATGCATACCGGTTGGTAACTGGATATAAACCTGACATTCGTGTTCTTATGCATTTTTGGTTGCACTATATATGTGCCATTACGACTCCACATCGTATTATGATGGGTCTTCAAAACCGTTAAGTAGTTATGTTGGAAATGAGTTCCCAACAATTATCCGCATTTTAAACCTTTTGGCAAGAGATCTCTTACCGCAAGTTTTGCGAGTTATCACTTTAATGAGACAGTCTTCCCATCGATAAGGGGAGATAAGAAAAAGTATTTTCTAAGGAAAGGACAAGAATTGTCATGGTATGTTCCCACTATGTCTCATATTGATTCTTGTGCTCCACAAATGTAAATGTGAAGTGAAAGAATAATCGATTTTCAGAATGTACATTGATGTCGCTAAAGTGATGAGATCACACAAACCAGCTGCAAACCTACCTACAAGGTTACAAATCCTCAATAAGGATATACACCATAGACTAAGGTGTTGCGACTATACTTAGTGGAAGTGTGGTTGAGGTTGTGGCTCCATAAAGTAAATTGGTGAAACCACTTGGCTCGATCAATCCTCACCTAGAAAGGAAGTAGGTGAGGAAGGCACAACTTATTTATATCATCAGAAATCATCTCATATATAAGATTGTCTCTGACTATGTCCATGAATCAAACTGGAGGATGCTCCAAAGTTTAATGATTCTAGAGAACAATGACATTCCAAGTGGATTATGAGAATGCGCACGAGTCAATGGAAAGATCATGCGAGCATATTGATGATTAATTTCTTATACACTTTCTTAAGGAAATAAAGCAAGATGAACCAATCTCCTTGTTGCTTATTTTCAACGAAGAGCATATCTAGCCGATACAATTCAGGTAGAACTAGGTTCTTTATCAAATATACAGGTATTTGGTGTGGTAGTGCTAACCAACCAAGTGTTAAACCTATTGTACATACATGATTAAATTTATCACAAAGCATAATGAGAAGAAAGAAGTCTTAAAGTAAAAGGACTCGCCTTGTGGCGCGAGGTTTCTCACAAAGCCTTGGAATTGTTCTCTTGTAATGAATGTTATAGTGTTCCGCTACTTAGTTAGCTTGGTAATTTCAAAAGGACTTGAAATGCAGCATATGTATGTGGTTGTTACGTATCTCTGAAAGAATCAAGAGATAGAAGATATTTACAAAAGTATTTGATAGCCTTTTGTTTCCCAAATCAAATTACTCTAAACCACAGAGTACGTTTACAGTTAGGTAGAACGCTCGATCACTTATAGAATCAAGAAATCAGGCGGATGTGGTATACCCGTCTAAGTGTCTATTTGATTTGGAGAGGATAGAAAAGTAAGTTATTTTTCCTTGCGTATTCATAAGAAAGTTCCTGATTTGGAATTGTAGCTATTTATGTTGATGTTACAGATGTGTACTCTTGATGTAATAAGAGACCTTAAAAGCTATTTAAAATCCGAATTTGAGATGGAAAATCTTGGGAAAGCTCGATCGAATACTGAGCTTGTGGTATATTATTCCACCAGTTTTCATATGTCTAAAGTTGTCAGGCAATTTAACAAAGACATGCATCCTGGTAGCACTCCCATGATTAGTCGAGGTTCAAATGTAAGTAAGTAACCATTTCGTCCAAAGGAATATGACGAAGATGTGTTGGGAGATGAAATTCCCATATCTAAGTATAATAGACGCATTGTTGTACTTAGTATAATAATGCACTCGATTAAATTTTACATCCTCAGGGAACTTGTTAGCTAGATATAGCTCAGTGCCAACGCAACGTCATTGGAATGGTATAGTGAATGTAATCATGTACTTAAAAGTAACCATTGACATAAATTTGTTTTATCCCTGTAAACACATAAAAAGGAATGCTAATGAAAGTGAAATCCAAAAAATTTTGATTATGAAGGAACAATAATCTCTTTTCCAATAAAAGTAATCAGGGGGAGATATGGTAGACTATTTTCTAAGTCATTACCAATATTCAGTTTTGAAAAATAGATGACTAAAGGAACTGTCTGGAACAACTCTGAAAGTAATCAGGGTTTGATTTCGATATCTTGGGGAGGATCCAAGGATATGATGTCGACATATTTTACTTCGAAATTGAAGCTGTGTTGTACTCTTTTTCCCTTCGATCGAGAATAGTTTTTCCCAAAGGGTTTTGTTACTCGACAAGGTTTTTAGCGAGACAACACTAAAACATAAAGTATGTTGAACGTTGAAGACATAAAGATCGCGTTGATATTACTAAAAATATCTAAATCAAATAAATAAAACGCGATGTTCTGTTAAGCAACACAACTTCCAGAATCAACAACATGGTCTTATAAGCTTTCAAGTCACCAAGGTACAGTGTGATAAACTCCTTTTGACTGCATTAGACTAATTAAAATTGTCTGACATCAGGGGGATCATCTAATGGTGTGTTGAACTATTTTCCTTCACCGAGGTTACTTTTTTCCAACATGGTTTTATTACTCGGCAAGATTTTTAATGAGACAACAACAAACACCGTGAATGTAATTTCCCAGCTAAGACTATTGTCTTTCCTACAAGGATTTTCTGCCTTAGGAGTTGTGAAGAAACTAGTCAACTTCAACGGAGCAAAGTGATCATCTGCAATAGATCACCTTTACTTGCATCTTTCATGTTGTACTCTTTTCCCTTCGTCAAGGTTTTATCTCACTGGTTTTTCCTTATCAAGGTTTTAATGAGGCAACGTATACAAATCCAACTATGTTATAAGTTTACTTAATATTGAACTCTTTTTCTTTAGTTCAGGTATTGTCCCTCTGTGTTTTCCTGATGAAGTTTTAACGAGGCAATTAACTTAGACTCGTTAATTTTTGAAGATCGTATTGCATGTAATGAACTACATGTAAAGTACAAGACAACATGTGAAGTACTACATGTTAAGAGTTGTACCAAGGTTTTATCCCACTGGGTTTTTCCTTATCAAAGTTTTAATGAGGCAATGGACTTCGACACAAGTCATCAAGGAGAACGACATTTGAAGAATTATATGTGAAGCACTATGTATAATTTTTTTTTTGTTATTGAACAACACAAGGGGGAGTGTTATAGGGCCTACGGCCCATGGATGTGCGGTCCAACTAGATTCCTAGGGTTGTATATAAACTATGTAATGCTTTTACTTTTATCCCCTAATAAGATTCTTCTTTTCTTCATTTTATCTCTCCATGTTTCACCTCTAATTCTCTCCTCAAACAAATTAGATATTCTTTATTCAAAAGCGTTTTTTAAATTGATTTTTTTTTTGAAGCATACAATTAATAAAAGACTTAAATTGTTATTACACGAGGAAATTGGATCACCCCAGAGTCACTTAATATAATTTGATTGATGCAAGGTAGGATAGAACGGTCCCATATCATAGTCATAGGTTTCCTGCTTGGCTTCCGTCCACCGCGAAGTTTGCTAGACCGTCTGCCGCTTGGTTTCCTTCCCGATACGAGTGTTGGATATCACAACAGGGGATTTGGCGCATATGTTGTTTTATTTCGACAATCATTTCCGCAATATACCAAGGTGCTTCCGTTGGGGTCTTTATGAATCGCATGAGATTTTCTGAATCCATTTCAAACAAAACCTTGTTCCACTGTCTTTCCATTGCCATTCTAGTTGCATGTAAAATCGCACAAGTTTCTGTTGTGATTGCATTTGTTATACCTAAAGGATGTGCAATAGTTATCAAAGTGTTCGTGTCTGAGTACCTGCAAATGATCCCTGCTCCTTCCATCCCTGGGTGTCCTCGAGCATCTCCATTAATGTTTATTTTAATCCAATCTAGTTCTGGTCTGATCCATCCTACGAAAATTATTTTTGTTATTCTTAGGTTGTTTGGTGTAATTCTGGATGGTGGGTCCCCTGGAAAAATTGGTGGAGTTATCTTTTTAACCCATTCAAATTCTTGTTATTGTTGTTGTAGGACTCGCCTTAAAATGTCCTCTGGAGTGGAGTTGGTTTGAAGACGAGATCATTTCTGGCTGTCTAAAGTGACCAAAAGAGATAACAAATAGATGTAATGGTAGAAGGATGGGTAAGACCTTGGATGATTTGGGTTATTGTTGTTTGAGTTATAATAGTAATTGTTTGTTGATTGTTGGTGGGATGAAGTGTTGTTAGATGATTGGACAACATGTCCCATAAGTAAAATTGATGATGTTGGCTTGGATAAAGACTATAATCCAAACACATTAAATATTTTTTGTCAAATCAGCATAGGCTTTAACCTTGATCTACCTTTTATCATCGTTCATGATTCAACCTTGAAGCTTAGCCATGTCATCTTGATTCAAGGGGTTACTTTTATCCTAATTCAACATTGAATCAAGAAAGCGTCTAATGGTTTGACATATAATATTGGAACTGCTGAACTTTAACATTTAGAAAAAAAATTGATGGCTCAGAATAGATGGGTCCAATGGTTGCACGTAAATAGCACAACCGTTAGATTTTAACTCATAAAATGAATCTAATGGATCAGATTCAATATCCCAAAAGTAAAATTTTGCTTCGCCAAATTATTCGGCACCCCAGAATTACTGATAAATCTCAGATGACATCTAAAAAACACCTTTCCACTATTGGATATATACGTCCATAATTATCAAATGAAAATCTAATAATGTTTTATTTTTGAAAGTTGAGAACTTAGTTATTTCCATTTATATATACAATATCACCTTATCACCTCAGGGAGTTAGGTATTTTATATCTGCGATTGGCTAATCATCCAAGCTAAGAAAATTAGCAAACCCCATTCAAGTGCTTGACAATACGAAAAGCAGAATGGGAGCGGGGATCCCAAATGGCCATTATAACTGCACTGCTGGATAAGATACCCAGAGTCACCCTCGCTGGCGCAACCTTGTCATGCAAATGCATCTTGGTAAATCCATATTGTTTCCCTTAATTTTTGTCCGACTTCACTTTGTTTTACACAAGTATCCTACACGTGCATGCTGGATCCGGGTCCATTACTTTTGTCTGTAAATTAGTATCTTAATATCCTATGGTAATTTTCGAACAAATCAAATTACTAATATACCCTCAAATTATTTATTTCTTATCACTTGGATCTGCATAGAATATAGGCAAAATTGTCTAAATAAAATTTACAGCTTCAAATCACTGTTCATCTACATTTCCTAAGGGATGTTCTCTTTATAAAAGTAATATAATATAGTTATAATAGATGTTTTCTTTAATTTTTGTCCGACTTCACTTTGTTTTACATGCTAATAGATCTGGAAAACAAGCCAAAACCCGCGGGTTTGCCCGGCCCGGCCCGTGAAAAACCCGCACCCGGCTCGGCTGGTGTCTAAACAATCCGGGTTAGGGTTGAAGAAATGCCGGCTTGTGGGAAAATGGGCTAACCCGTCCCGGCCCGTAAAACCGCGGGTAGGACCCGTAAACCCGTGTGTATCATATATAAACAACATTACCCATTTGATAACCCTAGAAATCTAAAATGTTCTGACTTCTTCTATATTTTTAGTCACAACGACAGCCATGAATTCATGATGGCATCTCAATCAGAGATACTGCAATCAATCACCACCTCTTTCTTCTTCTTCTTCTTCTTCTTCTTCTAATCTTCTTCTTCTTCTTCTTCTCCATATAGAGATAGAAAGTTATGCTTTTTATTTCAGAGTTAGGGTTAGGGGATCAATTCGTGAAGAACTCAGGGGGAAAATTGAGAAGATGAAGTCGTTTTGAGTAGAAATAGATAGTTTATGACGAATTACTCGATGGGTTTGCTTCTGAGTTAGGTTAGGGATTGTTGCTGGTGGCTGAGTGAAGATCGAGAAGAATTCTAGGGTGGATTGAGTTTTTGTAATTAGATGAAGATTGAGAAATAAGGGGTTTGTCTAGTTCAGTGGTTGAATTGAATGGATCAATGGAAGCATAACCAAAGCTGGCAGCATGTATTTCCTTCTGTATAGTAAACTATCCAAATTAATAATCATACCATCAACTCCAACATCATTGTTTGGTTCAATTAATGGTGCATCCTTTGGTCTGTAAATCGGCTTGTGGAACGACTAAGCACAGAAACCGAATGGAATGAATTTGGTAGTACATTTCAACTTTTTCCCAGAATGTAGAAACCGAAGGTGAACGGATTTCAGGTGTTGTGAAATCAGAGATTATAGCTTTTTGGAAATTTCCATTAACTGAGATTTGGACTGAAATAAGCATACCATTGTGGTATTTCATTGGTACAGCAGGTAGGTCTTGGACTAAATTGATGTTAATTGTGTTTGATAGTTGGAGAAGCTATTGGTAATGATTTTGGGGGATTGAACGGTGGCAATAGTGGTTTCTTGATGTTGTTTGAGAAAGTGCAGACTTAGATGTATGTTAGAACAGGGTTGTGAAGATGAAGATGCAGATGTAGCTCTTGATTTTTGTGTTGAATGGAACTGTGTTGAAATTGAATGGATACTTGTTTGATTTTTATGTTGAATATAGATTGAAGATGCTCAAAGCTTAAATAGGAGTTACAGGACCACAAATTAACTTAATTAGTTTTAATTTTAACATTAATTAAACAAGCCGGGTTAACCCGTAAACCCGCATGCTTCACCCGCTACGGGCGCGGGTTGATGAAATGATGACCCGTGAAGAATAACAACCCGCAAGCTTGGGCCCGTGTTAACCCGAACCCGTGTAATCTGTAACAAGCCAACCCCAGCCCGCCCGTTTGACAGCTCTACATGCTAATCAGAAAATAAACACAAGACGGGACTTTGAAGTCGTTACTTCTCCATCTTGACAACAAAAACTCACTATCAAAGAAGACGGGTCTAATATGCCAACCTAACGTCGACAATAATACTTTATCGATAAAAGAAAACTTCGACAGTAGTACTACTCCTATAACAGATTGACAGGACAAGCAAGAAAGAAAATAACGCGTGCGGAATGTGATGTTGGTTGCTTACACTAAGCTACTTACACGTACAAGATTTCCATGTAGTCACAGTAGTACAATCTTCTATTTATGAGGTCCACATATTTATGTTTGTCTTCCATTAACTTCTTTAAGTTCACATGAATACATTAGCGTTCACAGTTAATGATAATAAATGAATCTATAAACTGATCATCATGATGTTTATGACCATGTTTATATGCTGATTAGATGTTTAATACTTTTCCACGTACTATATAAATCATCATTGTAATCTTTTTCATTAATAAAATTATTATTTTGTCAAAAGAGAACTTAATTATTATTAATAACAAAGTTTTGCGGGATGGTTATATGTCTTATAGCGTCTACACCGGTGCGACTAAAACTAAAGAGTAAAGAATAAAAAAAAAGATCATATTTGGGTTTAGTCCGTTGAGTGACGCAGTGGAGGACGAGTATATTTAGTCGAGCATTGATATAGATTACGCTTGTTGCGGGGCGTTGATATAGCTTACGCTTGTTGCGGGGAGTTGATATAGCTTACGCTTGTTGCAGGCGTTGGTAAAGATTACTCTCGGTGTGGGGCGTTGATATAGTTTACGCCTGATGAGCCCGAGACTCTATTCACGTAATAAAACAAAGAAAAAAAACAAAGAGTAATATGGGGCGGGGGTATAGTTACCGCCCCATACTAATTAAAAAAAAAAAGAAAAAAAAATGGGGCGTTGTTATAGTTAACGCCCCATGCTAAAGAGGAAAAAATTGGGCGGTGACTTTAGGTGCGCTCGGTATGGGGCGTTAAGTTTACGTACGCCCGACTAAATTTGGTTTGGTCTTGGTCGCGGACCAAATTTAGTCTGGCTACAGTGGTATAGTCTGGTATTTGATCTTTAGTCCGTCCCACTACGCCTCTATTTCTTCCCAAATTTTTGGTCTTGGTTGCCCGCTGCAGACGCTCTTAATAGACTATTATTATTGATTTTGGAATAATGGTCTATTATTCCAAGGATGGTTCTCTTATTATACCTAGTGTTCACATTGTTGGTATCCTTATCCTCAGAATTCATATGATCAAGAATTTTGCTCATACTTTTTCTTTTTTTCTTTTCATATAATGAATTCTTAAAATATCCTCTTTTTACGCCATCCTTTGTGACACTCTGGCCACGTTATCCTTCATTCCTCTTCTCCTAAGATCAGGTATGTCTTTTCCGCCTCCACAGTACGTGATGACATCATCGAAAACCCCATGATCAGATCTTCCATTCCATTTCTGTTGATACCAATATCATTATTCATGTCTTCAATAATCAAAATAAAACCTTGTAATTGATTCGTCCAGTCTTTTGATATACAGAAGCGATAGAGGGCCTTTTACTGGGAGCAATTCCTATGATTCGTCCATTACTGGGAGCAGTTCATATGGAATGAACAAACTTGGAGTTTGATCATTTTGCTCCCACTATGGAATGAACAAACATGAAAAATGGATGTTCAAATCAACAAATCTGTTGCTTTGAACATTGAGTCGGACCACCCAGCGCGCGCTTGAGGAAAGGACGTGCGCGTTCTTGCCAAAAACGATGGTGTTCTAACCAAGAACGTTGGTGTTTGTCCTGCCAACGCGTTTTTTATTATAACACTAGCGTCGATACTATAATCTCCAGCGTTTGACACAATGACGCCAACGGCTCAATCTGAATAGTTGAGCAATCTTGCGATCCAACGGCTAAATTTTTTGAGTTCTATAAATACTCCTCATTCCAACTCTAAATTCACACATTCTACATATTCTTCACTCTCAAATCATCTACAAAAATGCCTCTCAGAGTTCGTGGTGTTAGATACACTCAACAAGAGGATTAAACTATTTGTCGAGCCTACGTTTTTCAAACACAAGATGTTGCTACCGGTAGGAATGTATCACAATCGAGGTTCAGGGAGAAAGTTTTTCAAATGTACGTTGCTGAAACGATGAACATTAATAGGCGTGATTTTCACGGATTGGAGCATCATTTTAGTGTAATTAGTTGTAATGTATTGGAGTTCGTCGCTCGACTAATGGAGAATCACAGAAATAAACTCAACGGTGAAACGAACATGAAGTGGAACCCATAACTCTAGCGATGTAGCCATCATCTCACCACGGTCGTCCTTTCGAATTCCATTCTTGTTTCAACATTCTTAGGGTGCTCATCAAATACGATCCCTACTTCGCCATAGGAATACCACCACCCGCACCACCCGCCGAGAATTGACGCCTATGTAGTAGTTGTTGTTTTAATCTAATGTATTTCTTTTATTCTCATGTATGATGTGGTTGTTCAATGCAGTATATTTTTATTTATGATATTGATGGTGCAATGTTTAATCGAGGAAAATTTTAAATTACTTATGATATTGATGGTGCAAATGTGAAGACATCCACATGTTTGATTTTAGATAATCATAAATAACACAAAATTAACAACAAACTAATAACATAATACCATAGTGAATCGATTTGTCCTTCAACTTCAATCAACCCACTCCACCAAAAAACACTTAGGACATTCCCAGAAATGCCTTCCATATGTGTCTTCTTCATAAGAAGTCCTAAAATTCATATAAGTCTTACAATCGGGCTTTGAGCATCAACTGATTCTCTGTGGATAATTTTTGTATTTGTGATCTCCATATCCATAATGCTTGCAGTGTAATAACTCTTTCTTCAATTTGGCTTTAAGTTTAAAGTTTTTGCAGAGTGTTGCAATCTTTTTTTTTTTTTTTAATATTCATAGCATCATCTAGCATATGTGGTTCCTCTGGACAGTTGGGATCTTGACATTGCAAATACCTGAGCTTTTCCGGTTGTGATTCAATGACTATTCTGATGCGTGAACAACCTTCCCACGGACACTTTGAATACATCCAGGGGAATTTCATAAGATTGTGGTTATCCATGAAACATTACAGACAAACCTCTTTTGCTTCGACACAAAATATTTGCTTCGACACAAAATATTTGCTTTGCTTTGCCTTTAGAAAACATGGTGGATTTTGAGAAAGAAATTTGTTGGTTTGGTTGAGAGGCACCCCTAGTGTGTCGTATTTATAACAAGAAAATAGGCATTGGTAATTCAAACGGGCGGTTTTAGTAAAGTCGTGCGGTTTTACTACAAATGTCAACTTCTGTGGTAATTCAAACGGTCGCTTAAAGGAAAGTCGCGCGCGATGTTACTTCAAACACCAACGGATAAATTTCCAACAACTCGTTTTTGTTTCTCGACCTATAAATTTCTTTCCTCAGATATCCAAAATCACATATTCTTCTTCTTATTTTTTGCTAAAGATCTAATCTCCCCCACTCTTCAGAAATGTCTGTTAGAAATCGTGGTCCCAAGTTTACTGAAGAAGAGGATATAAATATATGCAAAGAATATTTTTTTTCATAGGGTAATCACTGGTATGGGATTTCATCAAGACATTTATTTTTGGGAGAACGTTTTTTCAATGTTTGTCTCACTGACGGAAACCCAGGAAACCGAGATGCTCGTCGATTGCGTGCTAGTTTTCAATCTATTAGGCTTGCAGACCATCCATTTGTTTCTCTGGTAATGGAAATTGATCGAGAAAAGTTCATCGGTGTAACTGAAGATGAAGTCATCCAAACAACTCTTGATAATTGGGAGGAAGCTCACGGAAAACCTTTTCGTTACGAAGCGTGTTTTAGAATTCTAAAAGATGGTACATCTCAAGCATATCGCCGCTCCCGGTTTTTTCAATGGAAGAAGATGTTACTTTTGTTCGATGTTGTCGTTTGATGAGACCAATGAACATTGACTATTTCTGGGAAAGAATATTGGGACATTTTGTAGCATCGCGGAACGAAACCATAAGAAACACTAAGAGACTAGAACTAAGAATTACATTCATCACTAAGGAAGTCAAACATTATACGAAAGTTTTGTGGATGGTTCACCGTAGCTATTCTGGATTATCAAACGAAGAACTGGTGAGTATATTACCTTTGTCCTCACTGATCAACTGCATCATAAATATCCGAACTTATTTTTTATCTGTTTTACAGAAAACCATCGCTCAGACCAAGTTTACTGAAGAAAATGGAAGAGAGTTTAAGCATTTTGAATGTTATGAACTTTACAGAGAAAATGTCGCTGGATTTGATGTAGTTTGATGTTTTTTTTTTGTGGTTTATTAAAATGTAGTTTGATGTTATTTGCAAGTTTAAATTATAATAACAGGGGTTTACTCAATAAATACTTTTACCGATTTCCAAAGAGTTTAATGGATTTACAAAGTATTGTGTTATTGGTTGTATATTTTTAAAATCTCTTTCAAAGTTTATGTTACTCGTTGTAGATTGTAAAAAGGTCTTCTAAAGTTTGTGTTACTCGTTGTAAACTTGAAAATTCAAAGACTTTGCATACTTATCTATTTTCAAGACTTTGAGTGACTTTTGGGTATATGTTTGCCTTGATAAAATTCTTGCAAAATATTTAAGATTTTGGAAGACTTCCAATTTTTTTATAAAGATATTTTTTACTCTATCTTATTTTTTTTCATGAATACACAATCTATAAAACTCCTAATATGGATGAGTATAATTATATGATATGATTAAACTTTTTTTTTTAATTTTAATTAGTATGTACAAATGTACAATAATAATTATTTTAATTTATTGTATTTCATTGAACCAAAGAAATAAGTTATATATATAAAATAATAATAATTTATTTTAATTTAGTTGAAGTTACTATAATAAATAAGCTACAATAAATTTTATATTTATGTCTATCATGCATATTTCCATATAAAATTTGTTTATACAACTCTTCAAGACTGTACAAATGTCTGCAAGACATTAAACAACTCTGCATAACTCCGCAAAAGTTTGCTCAATTCTGTATAATTCTCGCAAAGTTATTAATTTTCATGACTCTTTTTAAATATCTACAAATCTAAAAATGTATTTATTGAGTAAACCCCCGTAAATTTCGCTTAATCTGAAGTGAAAATCTCTATTTTAAAATCTAAATATTTTCATTCATTGATGCCAATTCTTTTACAAGATATAAACTTATATGCAATAATTAAATGTAAACAACTTCAATAAAAATAGAGTACGAGTTTTGGCCTCCTGTTTATCTTCATTTGACGTATCTTCCATTCAACGCGCTCTTTGACAGTTTCACCTTTGTTTTTGAATTTTTTGTTGTTAACTTTCAAAACTGGAACTCTTCTTTTCCTTTTAGCAGAATATTTTCTTGGAGAAACTTCTAAAACTTGCACTTCCCTTTTATAATTTTGAATCTTTTTAAAACTCCCACATATATTAGAAACAACAGTTTCAAGTTTTGCATCGAAAAAAAGTGTGATCGCCTTTTCAGCCATTTTAGAAGAGAAAATTCAAGTGAATTTTGGTGTGAGTGGATTGTTTGAAGATGGTGGTAATTTATAGAGGTAAAAAGTTAATTTCGAATTTTGAAAAACTACATGTTGGCATTTGTAGAAAAAACGCCAGCGTTTTATCTTGAGACGCCGCGTCGGTTCTTCCCTCGCCAACGTTTGTCCTTCTAACGCCAGTGTTTTTACCTGGACCTTACGCCTATTGATCTAACTTCCAATACTTTACCATAGTGGAAAACCTAGTTTGGCCATCCACCTAGATCAACAAAATAATGGGTTTGTTCATTCCCATAGGAATTGCCCTGATCATGATGTTTATGACCATGTATATATGCTGATTAGATGTTTAATACTTTTCCACGTATTATATAAATCATTGTAATATTTTTCAATAATATTTTTTTTATCTTATCTTATGACTAAGTTTTATTTCATTCAAAATAGTTTTAATATTCTTACATAGCAGGCAAGCGAGCAACAAGCTGCGCCGCAAGCCCTTTTTGAATTGCAAATCCTATTCTTTTGAAAATAAACTCTCTTGAACCGGGGGTCATGACATTACTGTGCATGAATTTTTGGACTCTTTTGAGGAGTCCAACCTCCTCAGGAGCCAAGAAACCAAAAGTATCAAAAGCAAAGGGAATAAAAGTGTGTCCATTATCAATACATGCTTTCTCATGCTTCACTATCTTACCTGAGGCAGCTCTCAGCGCTGTTTGGCCGACAGTAAAGGTACCATGTACAATGCCTACTAATGGAGAAACCCACGTGAGGTCAACACATGCATGTTTTCCATTAGACCATCCAAAGATAAGTACGTCTGCTGGTCTGAGTGTGGATCTCCCCTCCAGTGGGTTTGTCAAAAAGTTGACATCCGCTTCCTTCTTTCTTTGAAATACTGCTCGCTTTAACACATCATATAAGATATATCTCACATGATTATGTCTAAACTTAAAACCAGGATATACCTTACAATGGACAGCATGTTCCCCATATGTGTCTAAGCATCCTGTGAAGCAAACAGGGCAGTGTGAATAAGAAGGGTATAAAGGGATCATTAACATGTATTTAAGGATGGATCGGTACTCCACGGGTGACAAATTATTATTTTGGCAAAAGAGAACTTAGTTATTATTAATAACATAGTTTGGCAGGATGGTTATATGTCCAAATAGACTATTATTCTTGATTTTGGAATAATGGTATATTATTCCAAAACGAGTTTGGCGGGATGGTTCTCTTATTATACCTGGTGTTCACATTGTTGGTATCATTATCCTTAGAATTCATATTATCTGGAATTTTGCTCGTACTTTTTTTCTTCTTCATATAATGAATTCTCAAAATATTCTCTTTTTACGCCATCCTTTGTGACACTCTGGACACGCTATCCTTCATTCCTCTTCTCCTAAGATCAGGTATGTCTTTTCCGCCTCTACAGTACGTGCTGACATAATCGAAAACCCCGTGATCAGATCTTCCATTCCATTTTTGTTGATACCAATATCGTTGTTCATGTCTTCAATAATCAAAATAAAACCTTGTAATTGATTCGTCCAGTCTTTTGATATACATAAGCGATGGTGGGCCTTTTACTAACTGAAATTGGACAAGTATACTTGATTGTTGATATGCAACTTTCAAAGTGGTGGATAACTCTCACAGTGTGATGGAAAAAAAAAACTTTTATCCCTAATGTTTAAGTTGAAGTCTCCAGTGATTTGCGACATTAATTTGTTGATGTTATTGCCTACCCACTGTCTATTAATATTGTAATCCGAAGAAATATAAGCTAAACTTAAAGACAGAAAGTTTTATCTGGATATTTTAGTGTTCCAAGTGTCTGTCTCATAATGATTAATTATTTCTTCCTTGTATTTGAATCTTCATCCTATTTGCTCTGCATGGATTCTCCTGGTCAGCTTTATTAATCAGCAGGAATCTAATTCTAACTCCGGTTTTCTTTCCAACTCATCTTCCCACTTGAATGCTTCTTGAGAAGTTTTCAAATGAACTTTTAGGTTGCTTCCATGAAGGTGCCCGAAACCCATGGCTCCTTTGCATTCTTTTGTAAAATCTATCAAAATTAGTCTTATCTCATAATTATTGACAGCACTATTGCATTGAACTTTGATATTGGTTTTTGGGGGTGAATTATTGTGGAGTTATCCATTGAATTCTATATTCTTGTTCTCTACTTCTCCTCTAGTGTACCCTACATGCATGCAATTATCTTTGTTTCTAGAATTTGTATTCATGCTTGTGTTTATGTAGTGAATGATTTTCCTGGAAGTGTTGGTGTTTGCTAAAAGACAACTCGCATCTTGTCATGTACCCATGGAATTTTATCAGCAGTTTCTTTTTTGTAAGGGTAGTTTAGTGAGAATTTGAGAATAATTTAATTTGGGTAAAATTCCTCGAGTTTCACACTAAGTGAATAATGGTAATAATGGTTGTGAGATATAATTATTTTAGGCGATAGTATTTAAATCTAATCGTCTTTATGAACTTGGCAGTTAATGATGAAAACCTATTTTTATTTTGGAAGATTTCAGGTTCTATTCTCAAAGAAAAGGTAGCTTCCAAAATTCATCTGTCTTGTACTGATACAATACAATTGCTATTAGATTCATTTCCGGAAACCTGTATCAATGATGCTAGGTGAGAATCCAACCATAAGAGACGTTCTCGGGATTTCTCAGGAAAACTCCATTGAAATATCTATTCTTAAAAAACGATTGGATAATGAATCAACTACTCGTGATGCTGCTGAAACTCGCACAAATGCAAATTTTGTGTTTCTTTTCAAAGAAATGGGCATTACTCCACCATACCAGACCGAGGTTTCAGATCAAACCATATATTCCGGTTAAGTTTCTGGTTCTGAAAACCATTCGGATCAGGAGGTGAATGGATTTCGCGATCTTGTTAAAAATACTTCTTCTGGTAAGTTTTCTTGTACTCCTTAGTTGATGACACAAATCCAAGGGGTTGGACTCAAAAATGTGAAAGGTATTTTTCGTTTCATAATTTTGTTGATGTCGACCAAGTTGGTGTGGTTACTATTCACTTTGATTCTAAAGTTGATCCGTGGTTTTGGATTTATCAGCAAAGTAAATTTAATATGTCTTGGGATGCATTAGTCAATGATTTGTATGTTAGATGTGAGGATGTATCTAATGATGATTATGTCGGTAGTTTTAACAAATTGTCTCAAACTATTACTGTGGAAAATTACTATGATAGATTTGAGCACTTTAAAGCATACAAGGCGGCTAATAATCCTACTCTTCCCGGGAGTTTTTATACTCTAAGTTTTATTAGAGGCTTAAAAATGAAATTCATACTACCGTGCAAATGTTTAAATCAGAAGATACTTTTAGAGCCTTCTACTTAACCAGAATGCAACAAGGCTTAGTTGGTACTTCTGTTAAGCAAGTAAACAATCCTTCTCGACCTTTTTATCCAACTCTTATTTTTATTCCTCAAAATTCTTCAACATTCAAACCCTTCTTTTCTAATTTCAATAAACCTTTTATTTCTATACCTATTGCCACTGATCCCACTACAACCACTAAATATGATTCACCACTTCCATCTGTTAAGAAACTCACTCCTCATCAAATGAAAGATCAAAGGGAGAAAGGTCTATGCTATTATTGTGATGAGTTTTATAGACCATCCCTTATGTGCAAGTCTTAGTAATTATTTATGCTCATTGCTACTGATGAGGATGTAAGTAACCAGAGTGACTTGTCACCGGAGGAAGTTCTGAAAAACTCTCCATCTAATAGTGACACTACTATAGAAATATCATTACATGACCTAATAGGAAACTTTAACCACGACATTATTAGTATTTATGACGGTATCAACAAATACCCCATCATGATCTTGACAGACACGGGAAGTACTCATAGTTTTATAGGTTCACACATCACAGATAAAATTAATTAGTCTTCATGTGTCTCTTATAGGTCACATGTTTTTTACTATTTCATATGGAGACAACATTTTCAGCAATGGCATGTGTGAGAATCTTCACTGGAAAATGCAAGGATTTCATTACTCTATTGAACTACGATCTCTTCCACATGGCGGCTGTGACATGATACTCGGTGCCGATTGGTTACGCAAACTCGATGATGTACTTTTAAACTTTGCTCATCTCATAATTTCACTTTTGCATTATGGGTGTCAAATAACACTCTAGGGAAGCTCTTATAATTAATTCAACTCCAGTATATTCAATTTCAAGTAAAATTTATACCTTACTAGATTCCTTTGCAGATGTTTTTAATGAACCAACCAAACTGCCACCTTCCAGAACTTTGGACCATAAAATTTCACTTAAACCCCTACATCGCGGCGACCTTATAAATGCGCATATATTCATAAATCTATGGTTGAAAATTTTATGCAGGTGTAGATGGTGAAATTTGGATAAGGGGAAAAAGTGTCATTTTAACTCTCACATGAGAGATTAAGCCCTTGGACCTCAAGGCATCCTTAGCCATGATTTCTAGTATACGTCACCGCGAGACACTGCTGGTCATGATGCCGTGATTCTTAGTGCACATCCTCGATGAGATACTGCTGGTCACCTAGGTTCTGCAGAGCGTTAAACGTCCCCTACAGACTTATGAAACAAAACAACCACATTTCTAGTGTGTATTCGCGAGACCCAGCTGATTGTGATGCCATGGTTCCTAGTATACATCCTCAACGAGATGCTGCTGGTCATGTAGGCTATGTAAATACGTAAGCACAACTCACCCTATTTGAGTAAGCACAACTCACCCTATTTGAGATCAAGGACTTATGACCCAGAGCGGAGATTTGCATATCTAATGTAAGCACAACTCACCCTATTTGAGATCAAGGACTGATTTATAGTACATCATCGCGAGATACACTGGTCATGTCTGCTCTAGGATCTGAGTCGACTTACTAAGGTTTCCGAATAACTCCTAGGACATCCCCACGAGATACACTGGTTATTCTGCTTCCGGGCCCTTTCGACAAACTCCTAGAACATCCTTTCACTACACCAAATCCTAGATTTTATCACGGGGCATATCTGTTACTAAAAAAATTTGTAACACATATAGGCCATTAGAGAAACGATGTGATATTAATTGTTATCTTTTTTTGTAATAGTTTTTACTGTGAAAATTTGATTACAGTCGCCTTTATAAACTATTACAATACTTAATAGTAACAGTTAACCTAATTTTAGAATAGCGACACGTGGTTCATTTGTCACAGTAATTATAACAGATTTAATTGTTATTTTATCTTTGCAACAATTAGGTGATGACACGTGTCTTGCACCGCCACGTAGGCAACTATTTTGTTTTGCCACATGCCACTTTTTCCAACAAATACAATAACACATATAAGTGTTGCATACTTTTTGCAACAAATTCCCTATGGACACCTGTCATCTTTTTGTCACTATTATTGTAACATTTAAACTGTTACTCTCATTTGTAACAACATTAGGATGATGACACGTGTTGTTTTTCTTCACAGTTTTGGTCACAGTTATATCTGTGACAATTCTTTCAATTACAATTAAAAAACTTGGATAGTCCAGGTCATTCTCATGGACCTGGGCTTCCAGTTTACAGGCCAGCAGAATTAAACCTGAAACACAGGCCTACAATACAACAACCAAACCTGAAAAACATGCCTGCAATCTTCGATTTTTCAATCCGTCGAACATTCTCGTAATTTACAATTCATACATACACATTTACAAAAATCATTCTATTCATTATGAACAAAGAAACAAATATGATTGCAAAATAAACTTCCTAGGCACCAAAAAATAAGTGTTTGAACAAACTAATAGACACCACATTTTTTGCCTGCGCGGATAGATTTCAAGATCACCATTATCTTTATTCCAGCAGCCTAGTAGTTCAAACTGAAATAGAAAATCCTCATTTTCGTCTATAAACTGCAGTAAATCACAACGGATCAGTGGAAGAGAATAAAATAGGATGACCATGAACAGTGATGAAACCAGGATTTCAAATTTGAAATTGCAGGGAGGGGCACGGTGGAGAGACTGTTTTGTTTTTCTTATATGCATATTAGGCACTTGTATATGAGCTGAAGTGAATTAGATGAAATCTGAAAAATTGAACGAGTACATGCATGACTTGGTTAACAACGAACCTTTGTCAGATGACCGGAATAAGTTTCATGGACCCAACCTTTAAGAATTTTTTTTTTGGTCTACTGCTGATACCTGTTTAAGAATGCAAGTGAACTATGATACTTAGAAATTATATAAATTCAAAGCTTTCAATAGACCAAGCAGTTAATTATCAGAAGAGATATTGATCAATTCGTTATAACCACGTACAATTATTGTCGAACGCTTCTGAGATCTGTAGATGCATTATTTTAACGGCCCCAACAAGTTTTCATATAACCTGCAATGGAAACAACGTCATCAATACTCTTAAGAATTTTTAATTTCATCGGCTGCATGTTCCCCGTATTTCACCAACAGAAGAGCACTTCATTTCAAAGTACAAAGGACACTACAAGACGTACATAGTTTCTCCAAACCATGATAGTTTATTCCAAGTAATAAAGAGAAAATTAGTAGTTCACAAATATTTACCTAAATCTTTCGAACAAAGATATTTCTTTTGCAGATTCCTTACAAGCTTCTTTTAGTGGTTCAACTCAATATTGAGCAACATGAAGCTAACCTCTACAAAACATCAAAAAAAAAAATTGGAAATCTTAAGCCAAATAGTTTTGTTTGATTATTTCCCAAGAGAAAGCATAACGAATGTTACAGAACATTAAGAAAGTGTACAAGATAAATGGGTTTAAGTTTTTTGACCTTTTCCAATTAGCTACAAGTGTTGTACTTTCTCAGGCCTTCGCCTATGATTTGTCGACTGTGGGCAACTCGTGGTATAATTCTTGCATATCTGTCAAGGTAATTTAGTTGTTGACTTGGATCCAGTAACATCAGTTTTCCTTGTAAAAACTCACAGAAGTAATTTGAGATAAAGATACAAGTTCCTCACCGTCAATTCTTCGTCTTCTTTCGATATTTTGTAAGTGATACCATCTAAATACCCCCTGCAACATGAAACCCGAATGTTAAAGAACTACTACCTTAGAAATTGAGATTTAAAACTACTAACTAGTGTATATCATATACCTTACTTTTGAAATTAGGGTCCTAGGTTATGCCATTCTGGAACCTTGCATAGACTCATGAATCGCACTATGCTCTCAAGAAAAAATCAAACTCCTCCATGTGAAAGTAAAATACGCGTAAAGAGTTATGATCGGAATGAATTTGATAAAACACACCATACGCATACAGGAAAATATGACATTATATTAAGTCTAACTTTATTTGCCACATTTTGTCAACAACTGCAATTTTTACTAACTCCTCCATATCAGCAGACACCAATCTTTGCACTCCATTCGATTGTAGAACCCTTTGCTTCAAGTGAAGCATGTTTTCCTTTGAAAGTGATCTCAAAATGTTTGAACTTTTTGATCTCAAATGCGAGAATACAAACATCATTTCCTTAAAATGACATTCCACGCACATAAGAAACAGTTATACAGAGAAAACTATCACGAGTTAAAGTATAAGAAAACAAACCTCTAATTGGACGTACTTTGTTCTCCAACCTTCGACAGAGTCTCCATCAGTTAACCTGAATGGTCAAGTATACAGCAGTGAATTAAAAAATTGTAGTCAAACTAATCAATCTAATGAAAACAAATGTATGTTGATACGCAGTTGAAGTCCACCCATAAAGTTCAACCGCAGAGTTGCCAAGGAATTGAATATACTACAAATCTGAGAATGTTCAGGTTCAAAGCTTAGTACAAACAAGTCAAGCCTATGATACTTCTCAAGGTAGAAAAAGTATATCACTATCGAGGTATATAGAAGTATAAAAATGCGATTTCTCATTTTCTTGAACACGTAACAGCACTACCAATACCAAAGAGCAATTGCCAACTCCAACATCACCACCTATAGAACCACCAGTCCACCACCAACACCAACACACACTTAGCTTACCAGTGATCAACACATGGATAAGAAGAAGATATCTTACAATCACATGACTGCAAAATACGAAGACGCAACATTCAACCAAAGGTATAACTTGGACATAGACTATTTCTGTTCTGCACTAGGCACAACACATGTGACAGGCATAGCATATTGTTATTAGGAAGAACTGACACTAAACAACTATTCTTGTTAACTACATTCTCATGTAGTAATACCAAATTCTTAATAACCAATCACTCAACCAAAATTAGTAGGACATATGCAATGACAGCAAAAAAAAATAAAAAAAATAAAATATCGACATCCATCTGCAAACCCGATTCATATCATTAACATACAAATCAAGATTTTGACTAGGAAAAAGAAAACAAGATAATGAATACAAACTTCTTTGCTTCATGTTAATCCTTCAAACCAATGTTGCTTTGCAAATCACCGATGCCATAGATTACTCTTAGAGTATGGAATGCTTCATAAAAGCTATCACCAGTAGACTTTTTTCTCTACAAGATTGCCCAAATTCTCCTACAATTCAGATACCACTTTCACAAATCACAACAAATTCAAGGACTATAAAAACTTAATCAAAAAATAAAATCCAAAGATTTTAGAAAAAAACAAGTTCGTAAAGATGATGTTTCAGACATCCAAGGCAGCATTAGCTCTCAAGCCCGACAAAAGGCGAAAGCAACTACAGTTGTTCTTGAGAAACAAGCCTTAGGTTTATCATCATCAACACTTTACAAACAAAAAAATAAATACTCATTCAAATAAATTTTTCTAATGGGAATTTATCATCCCATATGCACTTAAACAATCCATGGGGGTGGACATCAAATCCCAAAATCAAATTTTTTTTAAGGCCACTCAAATAAAACTGAACTAAAATTGAGTTCAGAATACTGGCTTGGAAATCTCTTTTGTTGAGAAAGAGATTTAAACAAAACACATATCATAATCATAGTGGATAATATTGGGAAAGGATCATCACCTCCATCTCAATTATTTCTCATTCATTCAACAAGAAAAAAAATTTAATTGAAAAACATTAACATAGAGCAGTATAAACTCATAGATCTTGCTTACCATGCACAAAAGTATTTTATTTTTACCTAAATAACACTGCAAATACAAGTATGTGGAGATGGTATTGCAACTTGATTACCATTCAAAGAAACCATCAATCCAATTTTCTCTATTGGAAGGCACTTGATATGTTTCTGTATCACATGATTGCCACTATAATCACACACACACACACACACAATCTCAAATGCCTGCATAATTTGATCCACCATAGAATTAGTATACCAATAAAAGGTGGAATCATCCATTGTTTGGAATCTTCAAATCTAATTAATGTATCATATGTATTTATGAATCAACAATCCTCTCCTAATTTGAGTGGTATCTTCAAGCATCTCAAACAAGTACTATTTCCAAGAGTCGATAAGAGGTATAATATTTAGTGTCAAGTGTATTCCAATGGAGAAGTATCTCCAAGCATATCAAACAACGCACTACAGTTACCGAAAGAGTGAAAAGAAAATACTTTGAGAACTAAAAAGAAAAGAAAATTAAAAGCACAAGATTTAGCAAGTCAGACCTTTTGAATAAGGTAATTTACAAACATAGGTCATTAGTTTAGAAACGGGGGGAGAACTTCTTGAAAACAGACTACTCACCAGCCATAACTAAAATCCTAGTCCATAAACATAAAGCCACTATTTGTTTACCAACAACACTCTAGCATACCAATTTCACTAATCACTAACCAAATCACACCAACACTCTAAGAAATTGAACAAGCAAAGAAAATTTTACAAAACTACCTCTAAGAAATTGAACCATAAAAAAAAAGTATTTTTTTTTTCATTTATACCTTTAGATCCATATATAACCTTCAAAAAAAAATCCTACCTCAGAAGACCCTCATTACCCAAACGACAAATCTTTCATGCATATAAAAACTCAAATCTCCCGAAAAAACAACACAACTGATAAAATGGGAACAGATCCTTGAACAGAATAAGAAATTATAACTACATCGTTCTATCATTCAGCAAGTCCAAGAGGTAGTTCACATTTCCCTGCACAGTAGAGGAAAAAAAACTGAATCAAGTTGATAAGCTAAATCAGACTAGGGCGAGTAAAAAAAAGTAAGGGATTTGAGAATACACCCACCTTGAATCAACATGAACTAAGTTGATCTCATTTTTTCTCGCTCATGTTTAGGGGTTTCTCTCTTCTTTTACTTCTTCAAGCAACCTAACAGAGAACAGATAAAACATGATTAGATTTTAATCTTAACAAATAATAAAATTCATTAGAGATTTCGACACCTAGATTTACAGATCTGGTAGTTAAGAAACTTATATCTTCTTCTTCAGGTGACGAAATTAGGGATTCTTCAGAAAAAAATTTACTTAGGGTTTTGTTTTTAGTAGATTTAAAACATAAACTTCTTATATTTCTCGTTGTTATTGAGGTTTCTAATGATAAATGTAAGGGTTTCGATTTGGGTTCTGATTATTTAAGATTTAGAAAGGGAGAAGAAAGTTTGGTTTCTGAAAAATAAAGAGGAAGATGTGGGAGTGGAAGGCATATAGGAGAAGAAAAAAGATAATTGATAAGGTTTTGGGTGACTTTGTCTCTCGTCTATCTTTGTACAGAACCTTCGGTTATAGGGTATCAAAGATGGATGCCTATTTCATACCACACCAACATGATTGGTTTCTGGGGATCAAATGGTTAATCTCTAACCACGCGTCAGAAAACAAAGGTCATTGAACGATGGTCATTGTTTTTACATCTATATCGTATAAGAATGCTTATTTCCACGCATAAATTACACCAAAGAATATATTATAAGAATTTTTAACCATCTAGGGTTAGCCCAATTGGCTAGGATCCTGACTCTCAAGAATGGTTAATCGGTAGGCAAGTTCACAATCGATAGATAACTTTCGGGGTGTTTTTTTTAATATCCAAACTACCCTTTACAATCGGAAGTTAATCCACAATCGGGAGTCAAATATAAAGTATCCCTAAAATAAAATTTTCTATCTTTTGAATTTTGGTTATCATATAATTGGCAGTAAACGAAGGTACCCTGACTCCCGATTAAATTATTCTCAAGAATTAAATGACTGTGCCGGCAGTGGATTGAAAACCAGAAAAAAAATTCAAAACGGACTAAAATTGAAATTTTCTCGAAGAAAAAAAAAATTCTACGAGACGCTGTCTCGCACTGCTCTGGGAGCGCTGCTTCGTGACGATTTTGTCAGTCAAACATATCCGGGAGGGGTTACGCCCCGGACCCCCATACCCCCTGTATAGCGTACCGGCATTGTATTCATACCACGTCCATGCCCGCACCGAGATTTTTCAACTGCATTGGTTGAACCTATAATCGGTAGTAAATGAAGGTATCCTGACTTCCGATTATACAATGGACCTCTTTACCGAAATCCTAGAATAATCGGTAGTCAAGATAGTTCATATAACTACCGAATATAGAATCGCCACAAAATGAGATTTTGGAAACATTTTTTTTTTTCTAAATTTTGGTTGAGCCTATATTCGGTAGTAAATGAAGGTATCTTGACTTCCGATTATACAGTGGACCTCTTTACCGAAATCCTAGGATAGTTCATATAACTACCGAATATAGAGTTGCCCCAAAATGAGATTTTGCAAAAGTCCTCTGTTTTTCTAATTTGGTTAAGCTTATAATCGGTAGTCAAAATAGTTCATCCGGATGAAATGAAGACGAAATATATCAGAATTGAACATCAAAGTTTCAAACATTACTAGAGTTAGACCTTAGTTTTTCTTCCGGATGAACTGAAGAAGAAATATATCAGAATTGAACATAACAGTTTCAATGATTACTAGAGTTGGACCTGAGTTTTTCATTCCAGTGAACTTAAGATAAAATTTATCAGATTTGAACATCCTAGGTTCAAAGATTACTAGTGTTGGACCTGAGTTTCTCGTTGGGGTGAACTGAAGACGAAATATATCAGAATTGAACATCCCAGGTTCAAAGATTACTAGAGACAGACCTCAAATTCTCGTCCGGATGAACTGGAGACAAAATATATATCAGAATTGAACATCACAGGTTCAAATATTACTAGAGTTAGACTTGAGTTTCTCTTTCGGATGAACTGGAGATGAAATATATCAGAATTGAACATCACAGGTTCAAATATTACTAGAGTTAGACCTTAGTTTCTCTTTAGGATGAACTGGAGATGAAATATATCATAATTGAACATCACAGGTTCAAAGATTACCAGAGTTAGACCTGAGTTTCTGATTCGGATGAACTGAAGACGAAATATATCAGAATTGAACATCCCATGTACAAAGATTACTAGAGTTGGACCTGTGTTTCTATTTCGGGTGAACTGAAGACGAAATATATCATAATTGAACATCACAGGTTCAAAGATTACTAGAGTTAGACCTGAAATTCTCGTCCGGATGAACTGGAGACGAAATATTTATCAGAATTGAACATCAAAGGTTCAAATATTACTAGAGTTAGACCTGAGTTTCTCTTTCGGATGAACTGGAGACAAAATATATCAGAATTGAACATCACAGGTTCAAAGATTACTAGAGTTAGACCTGAGTTTCTCGTTTTCGGATGAACTGAAGAGGAATTATATCAGAATTGATTATCACAGGTTCAAAGATTACCAGATTTATACCTGAGTTTCTCTTTCGGATGAACTGGAGACGAAATATATCAGGATTGAACATCCCATGTACAAAGATTACTAGAGTTGGACCTATGTTTCTCGTTAGGGTGAACTGAAGACGAAATATATCAGAATTGAACATCCCAGGTTCAAAGATTACTAGAGTCAGACCTGAAATTCTCGTCGGGATGAAATGGAGATGAAATATATATCAGAATTGAACATCACATGTTCAAATATTACTAGAGTTAGACTTGAGTTTCTATTTCGGATAAACTGGAGACGAAATATATCAGAATTGAACATCACATGTTCAAATATTACTAGAGTTAGACCTAAGTTTCTCTTTCGGATGAACTTGAGACGAAATATATCTGAATAGAACATCACATGTTCAAAGATTATCAGAGTTAGACCTGAGTTTCTGATTCGGATGAACTGAAAACGAAAAATATCAGAATTGAACATCCCATGTACAAAGATTACTAGAGTTGGACCTGTGTTTCTCTTTCGGGTGAACTGAAGACGAAATATATCATAATTGAACATCACATGTTCAAAGATTACTAGAGTTAGACCTGAAATTCTCGTCCGGATGAACTGGAGATGAAATATTTATAAGAATTGAACATCACAGGTTCAAATATTACTAGAGTTAGACCTGAGTTTCTCTTTCGGATGAACTGGAGACAAAATATATAAGAATTGAACATCACAGGTTCAAAGATTACTAGAGTTAGACCTGAGTTTCTCGTTTTCAGATGAAATGTAGAGGAATTATATCAGAATTGATTATCACAGGTTCAAAGATAACCAGAGTTAGACCTGAGTTTCTCTTTCGGATGAACTGGAGACGAAATATATCAGAATTGAACATCTTATGTTCAAAGATTACTAAAGTTAGACCTGAGTTTCTCGTTTTCGGATTAACTGAAGACGAATTATATCATAATTAATTATCACAGGTTCCAAGATAACCAGAGTTAGACCTGAGTTTCTCTTTCGGATGAACTTGAGACGAAATATATCAGAATTGAACATCACATGTTCAAAGATTACTAGAGTTGGAAATTACTTTCTCTTTCAAATGAACTGTGGATGATATATATCAGAATTGAACATCACATGTTAAAATATTACTAGAGTTAAACCTGAGTTTCTCTTTCGGATGAACTGGAGACGAAATATATCAGAATTGAAAATCACAGGTTCAAAGGTTACCAGAGTTAAACCTGAGTTTCTAATTCGGATGAACTGGACACGAAATATATCTGAATTGAACATCACAGGTTCAAAGATTACCAGAATTAGACCTGAGTTTCTGATTCAGATGAACTGAAGACAAAATATATCAGAATTGAACATCCCAGGTTCAAAGATTACTAGAGTTGGACCTGTGTTTCTCTTTCGGGTGAACTGAAGACGAAATATATCAGAATTGAACATCCCAGGTTCAAAGATTACTAGAGTTAGACCTGAAATTCTCGTCTGGTTGAACTGGAGACGAAATATATATCAGAATTGAACATCCCAAGTTCAAATATTACTAGAGTTAAACCTGGGTTCTCTTTCGGATGAACTGGAGACAAAATATATCAGAATTGAACATCACATGTTCAAAGATTACCTAAGTTAGACTTGAGTTTCTGATTCGGATGAAATGGAGATGAAATATATCAGAATTGAACATCACAGGTTCAAAGATTACCAGAGTTAAACCTGAGTTTCTGATTCGGATAAACTGGAGACGAAATATATCAGGATGCCTATTTCATACCACACCAATATGATTGGTTTCTGGGGATCAATTGGTTAATCTCTAACCACGCGTCAGAAAACAAAGGTCATTGAACGGTGGTCATTGTTTTTACATCTATATCGTATAAGAATGCTTATTTCCACGCATAAATTACACCAAAGAATATATTATAAGAATGTTTAACCATCTAGGGTTAGCCCAGTTGGCTAGGAGCCTGACTCTCAAGAATGGTTAATCGATAGGCAAGTTCACAATCGATAGATAACTTTCGGGGTGTTTTTTTTAATAGCCAAACTACCCTTTACAATCGGAAGCTAATCCACAATCGGGAGTCAAATATAAAGTATCCCTAAAATAAAATCCTCTATCTTTTGAATTTTGGTTATCATATAATTGGCAGTAAACGAAGGTACCCTGACTCCCGATTCAATTATTCTCAAGAATTAAATGACTGTGCCGGCAGTGGATTGAAAACCAGAAAAAAATTCAAAACGGACTAAAATTGAAATTTTATCGAAGAAAAAAATAATTCTACGAGACGCTGTCTCGCACTCTGCTAGGGAGCGCTGCCCCCGTGACCTGACCTGTCAGGTCAAACATATCCGGGAGGGGTTACGCCCCCGGACCCCCCAGATCCCCTGTATAGCGTACTAGCATTGTATTCATACCACGTCCATGCCCGCACCGAGCTTTTCCAACTGCATTGGTTGAACCTATAATCGGTAGTAAATGAAGGTATCCTGACTTCCGATTATAAAGTGGACCTCTTTACCGAAATCCTAGAATAATCGGTAGTCAAGATAGTTCATATAACTACCGAATATAGAATCGCCCCAAAATGAGATTTTGGAAACATTTTTTTTTTTTTAAATTTTGGTTAAGCCTATAATCGGTAGTAAATGAAGGTATCTTGACTTCCGATTATACAGTGGACCTCTTTACCGAAATACTAGGATAGTTCATATAACTACCGAATATAGAGTTGCCCCAAAATGAGATTTTGCAAAAGTCCTCTGTTTTTCTAATTTGGTTAAGCTTATAATCGGTAGTCAAAATAGTTCATCCGGATGAACTGAAGATGAAATATATCAGAATTGAACATCACCGTTTCAAACATTACTAGAGTTGGACCTTAGTTTCTCTTCCGGATGAACTGAAGAAGAAATATATCAGAATTGAACATCACAGTTTCAAAGATTACTGGAGTTGGACTTGAGTTTTTCATTCAAGTGAACTTAAGATAAAATTTATCAGATTTGAACATCCTAGGTTCAAAGATTACTAGTGTTGGACCTGAGTTTCTCGTTGGGGTGAACTGAAGACGAAATATATCATAATTGAACATCCCAGGTTCAAAGATTACTAGAGTAAGACCTCAAATTCTCGTCCGGATGAACTGGAGACGAAATATATATCAGAATTGAACATCACAGGTTCAAATATTACTAGAGTTAGACTTGAGTTTCTCTTTCGGATGAACTGGAGACGAAATATATCAGAATTGAACATCACGGGTTCAAATATTACTAGAGTTAGACCTGAGTTTCTCTTTCGGATAAACTGGACACGAAATATATCAGAATTGAACATCACAAGTTCAAAGATTACTAGAGTTAGACCATAGTTTCTGATTCAGATGAACTAAAGACGAAATATATCAGAATTGAACATCCCAGGTTCAAAGATTACTAGAGTTGGACCTGTGTTTCTCGTCTGTTTGAACTGGAGACGAAATATATATCAGAATTGAACATCCCAGGTTCAAATATTACTAGAGTTAAACCTGAGTTCTCTTTCGGATGAACTGGAGACAAAATATATCAGAATTGAACATCACATGTTCAAAGATTACCTGAGTTAGACTTGAGTTTCTGATTCGGATGAACTGGAGATGAAATATATCAGAATTGAACATCACAGGTTCAAAGATTACCAGAGTTAGACCTGAGTTTCTGATTCGGATAAACTGGAGACGAAATATATCAGGATCAAAGATTACCATATTACATTGTTGGAAATAAGTGGAATAAATATTATGGAGACAGTGAAAATAGACATATTATCCTTGTTGGAAAAAAGTGCAATAATATAAATATAATGGAGACTGTGAAAATGACCAGGCTACCCTTATCGGTAATAAATAAAGTAAATGTTGCCGATTGTGAAAATGACCATATTACCCTTATTGTAAAAAGTGCAATAAATATTATGGAGACTGTGAAATTGACCATACTACCCTTATCGGAAATAAGTAAAGTAATTCTTACAGACTGTGAAAATGACCATATTACCCTTATTGGAAAAAGTGCAATACATATTATGAAGACTTTGAAAAAAACCAGACTACCCTTATCGGAAATATGTAAAGTAAATGTTACCGATTGTGAAAATGTCCATATTACCCTTAATGGTCATTTTCACAGTCTGTAATATTTATTGCACTTTTTCCAATAAGGGTAGTTTGGTCATTTTCATAGTCTCCATAATATTTATTGAACTTATTTCCAATAAGGGTAATATGGTCATTTTTCTAATAAAGTAAATGTTGCTGATTGAACATAGAGCAGTATAAACTCATAGATCTTGCTTACCATGCACAAAAGTATTTTATTTTTACCTAAATAACACTGCAAATACAAGGATGTGGAGATGGTATTGCAACTTGATTACCATTCACAGAAACCATCAATCCAATTTTCTCTATTGGAAGGCACTTGATATGTTTCTGTATCACATGATTGCCACTATAATCACACACACACACACACAATCTCAAATGCCTGCATAATTTGATCCACCATAGAATTAGTATACCAATAAAAGGTGGAATCATCCACTGTTTGGCATCTTCAAATATAATTAATGTATCATATGTATTTATGAATCAACAATCCTCTCCTAATTCGAGTGGTATCTTCAAGCATCTCAAACAAGTACTATTTCCAAGAGTCGATAAGAGGTATAATATTTAGTGTCAAGTGTATTCCAATGGAGAAGTATCTCCAAGCATATCAAACAACGCACTACAGTTACCGAAAGAGCGAAAAGAAAATACTTTGAGAACTAAAAAGAAAAGAAAATTAAAAGCACAAGATTTAGCAAGTCAGACCTTTTGAATAAGGTAATTTACAAACATAGGTCATTAGTTTAGAAACGGGGGGAGAACTTCTTGAAAACAGACTACTCACCAGCCATAACTAAAATCCTAGTCCATAAACATAAAAGCCACTATTTTTTTACCAACAACACTCTAGCATACCAATTTCACTAATCACTAACCAAATCACACCAACACTCTAAGAAATTGAACAAGCAAAGAAAATTTTACAAAACTACCTCTAAGAAATTGAACCATTAAAAAAAAGTATTTTTATTTTTTTTCATTTATACCTTTAGATCCATATATAACCTTCAAAAACAAAATCCTACCTCAGAAGACCCTCATTACCCAAACGACAAATCTTTCATGCATATAAAAACTCAAATCTCCCGGAAAAACAACACAACTGATAAAATGGGAACAGATCCTTGAACAAAATAAGCAATTATAACTACATCGTTCTATCATTTAGCAAGTCCAAGAGGTAGTTCACATTTACCTGCACAGTAGAGGAAAAAAAAAACTGAATCAAGTTGATAAGCTAAATCAGACTAGGGCGAGTAAAAAAAAGTAAGGGATTTGAGAATACACCCACCTTGAATCAACATGAACTAAGTTGATCTCATTTTTTCTCGCTCATGTTTAGGGGTTTCTCTCTTCTTTTACTTCTTCAAGCAACCTAACAGAGAACATATAAAACATGATTAGATTTTAATCTTAACAAATAATAAAATTCATTAGAGATTTCGACGCCTAGATTTACAAATATGGTAGTTAAGAAACTTATATCTTCTTCTTCAGGTGAAGAAATTAGGGATTCTTCAGAAAAAAATTAACTTAGGGTTTTGTTTTTAGTAGATTTAAAACATAAAATTCTTATATTTCTCGTTGTTATTGAGGTTTCTAATGAGAAATGTTAGGGTTTCGATTTGGGTTCTGATTATTTAAGATTTAGAAAGGGAGAAGAAAGTTTAGTTTCTGAAAAATAAAGAGGAAGATGTGGGAGTGGAAGGCAGATAGGAGAAGAAAAAAGAGAATTGATAAGGTTTTGGGTGACTTTGTCTCTCGTCTATCTTTGTACAGAACCTTCGGTTATAGGGTATCAAAGATGGATGCCTATTTCATACCACACCAACATGATTGGTTTCTGGGGATCAAATGGTTAATCTCTAACCACGCGTCAGAAAACAAAGGTCATTGAACGATGGTCATTGTTTTTACATCTATATCGTATAAGAATGCTTATTTCCACGCATAAATTACACCAAAGAATATATTATAAGAATGTTTAACCATCTATGGTTAGCCCAGTTGGCTAGGAGCATGACTCTCAAGAATGGTTAATCGGTAGGCAAGTTCACAATCGATAGATAACTTTCGGGGTGTTTTTTTTAATAGCCAAACTACCCTTTACAATCGGAATTTAATCCACAATCGGGAGTCAAATATAACGTATCCCTAAAATAAAATTCTATATCTTTTGAATTTTGGTTATCATACAATTGGAAGTAAACGAAGGTACCCTGACTCCCGATTCAATTATTCTCAAGAATTAAATGACTGTGCCGGCAGTGGATTGAAAACCAGAAAAAAATTCAAAACGGACTAAAATTGAAATTTTCTCGTAGAAAAAAAAAATTCTACGAGACGATGTCTCGCACTCTGCTAGGGAGCGCTGCCCCCGTGACCTGACCTATCAGGTCAAACATATCCGGGAGGGGTTACGCCCCCGGACCCCCCATACCCCCTGTATAGCGTACCGGCATTGTATTCATACCACGTCCATGCCCGCACCGAGCTATTTCAACTGCATTGGTTGAACCTATAATCGGTAGTAAATGAAGGTATCCTGACTTCCGATTATAAAGTGGACCTCTTTACCGAAATCCTAGAATAATCGGTAGTCAAGATAGTTCATATAACTACCGAATATAGAATCGCCCCAAAATGAGATTTTGGAAACATTTTTTTTTTAAATTTTGGTTGAGCCTATAATCGGTAGTAAATGAAGGTATCTTGACTTCCGATTATACAGTGGACCTCTTTACCGAAATCCTAGGATAGTTCATATAACTACCGAATATAGAGTTGCCCCAAAATGAGATTTTGCAAAAGTCCACTGTTTTTCTAATTTGGTTAAGCTTATAATCGGTAGTCAAAATAGTTCATCCGGATGAAATGAAGACGAAATATATCAGAATTGAACATCACAGTTTCAAACATTATTAGAGTTGGACCTTAGTTTCTCTTCCGGATGAACTGAAGAAGAAATATATCAGAATTGAACATCACAGTTTCAATGATTACTGGAGTTGGACCTGAGTTTTTCATTCCAGTGAACTGAAGATAAACTTTATCAGATTTGAACATCCTAGGTTCAAAGATTACTAGAGTTGGACCTGAGTTTCTCTTTCGGGTGAACTGAAGACGAAATATATCAGAATTGAACATCCCAGGTTCAAAGATTACTAGAGTCAGACCTGAAATTCTCGTCTGGATGAACTGGAGATGAAATATATATCAGAATTGAACATCACATGTTCAAATATTACTAGAGTTAGACTTGAGTTTCTCTTTCGGATGAACTGGTGACGAAATATATCAGAATTGAACATCACAGGTTCAAATATTACTAGAGTTAGACCTGAGTTTCTCTTTCGGATGAACTGGAGACGAAATATATCAGAATTGAACATCACAGGTTCAAAGATTACCAGAGTTAGACCATAGTTTCTGATTCGGATGAACTGAACACGAAATATATCAGAATTGAACATCCCATGTACAAATATTACTAGAGTTGGACCTTTGTTTCTCTTTCGGGTGAACTGAAGACGAAATATATCATAATTGAACATCACATGTTCAATGATTACTAGAGTTAGACCTGAAATTCTCGTCCGGATGAACTGGTGACAAAATATTTATCAGAATTGAACATCACAGGTTCAAATATTACAAGAGTTAGACCTGAGTTTCTCTTTCGGATGAACTGAAGACGAAATATATTAGAATTGAACATCACAGGTTCAAATATTACTAGTGTTAGACCTGAGTTTCTCTTTCGGATGAACTGGAGACGAAATATATCAGAATTGAACATCACAGGTTCAAAGATTACCAGATTTAGACCTGAGTTTCTGATTCGGATGAACTGGAGACGAAATAGATCAAAATTGAACATCCCATGTACAAAGATTACTAGAGTTGGACCTGTGTTTCTCTTTCGGATGAACTGAAGACGAAATATATCATAATTGAACATCACAGGTTCAAATATTACTAGAGTTAGACCTGAAATTCTCGTCCGGATGAACTGGAGATAAAATATTTATCAGAATTGAACATCACAGGTTCAAATATTACTAGAGTTAGACCTGAGTTTCTCTTTCGGATGAACTGGAGACAAAATATATCAGAATTGAACATCACAGGTTCAAAGATTACTAGATTTAGACCTGAGTTTCTCGTTTTCGGATGAACTGAAGAGGAATTATATCAGAATTGATTATCACAGGTTCAAAGATTACCAGAGTTAGACCTGAGTTTCTCTTTCGGATGAACTGGAGACAAAATATATCAGAATTGAACATCACAGGTTCAAAGATTACTACAGTTAGACCTGAGTTTCTCGTTTTCGGATGAACTGGAGACGAAATATATCAGAATTAAACATCCCAAGTTCAAAGATTACTAGAGTCAGACCTGAAATTCTCGTCCGGATGAAATGGAGATGAAATATATATCAGAATTGAACATCACAGGTTCAAATATTACTAGAGTTAGACTTGAGTTTCTCTTTCGGATGAACTAGAGACGAAATATATCAGAATTGAACATCACATGTTCAAAGATTACCTGAGTTAGACTTGAGTTTCTGATTTGGATGAACTGGAGATGAAATATATCAGAATTGAACATCACGGGTTCAAAGGTTACCAGAGTTATACCTTAGTTTCTAATTCGGATAAACTGGACACGAAATATATCTGAATTGAACATCACAGGTTCAAAGATTACCAGAGTTAGACCTGAGTTTCTGATTCAGATGAACTGAAGATGAAATATATCAGAATTGAACATCCCAGGTTCAAAGATTACTAGAGATGGACCTGTGTTTCTCTTTAGGGTGAACTGAAGACGAAATATATCTGAATTGAACATCCCAGGTTCAAAGATTACTAGAGTTAGACCTGAAATTCTCGTCTGGTTGAACTAGAGACGAAATATATATCAGAATTGAACATCCCAGGTTCAAATATTACTAGAGTTAAACCTAAGTTCTCTTTAGGATGAACTTGAGACAAAATATATCAGAATTGAACCTCACATGTTCAAAGATTACCTGAGTTAGACTTGAGTTTCTGATTCGGGTGAACTGGAGATGAAATATATCATAATTGAACATCACAGGTTCAAAGATTACCAGAGTTAGACCTGAGTTTCTGATTCGGATGAACTGAACCCGAAATAGATCAGAATTGAACATCCCATGTACAAAGATTACTAGAGTTGGACCTGTGTTTTCTTTGGTGAATCAAGACGAAATATATCAGAATTGAACATCACAGGTTCAAAGATTACTAGAGTTAGACCTGAAATTCTCTTCCGGATGAACTGGAGACGAAATATTTATCAGAATTGAACATCACAGGTTCAAATATTACTAGAGTTACACCTGAGTTTCTCTTTCGGATGAACTGGAGACAAAATATATCAGAATTGAACATCACAGGTTCAAAGATTACTAGAGTTAGACCTGAGTTTCTCGTTTTCGGATGAACTGAAGAGGAATTTTATCAGAATTGATTATCACAGGTTCAAAGATTACCAGAGTTGGACCTTAGTTTCTCTTCGATGAATGGAGAGAAAATATATCAGAATTGAACATCACAGGTTCAAAGATTACTAGAGTTAGACTGAGTTTTCATTCGGATGAACTGGAGATAAAATATATAGATTTGAACATCCAGGTTCAAAGATTACTAGAGTTGGACCAAATTCTCGTTCTGGATGAAATGGAGACGAAATATATATAATTAAACATCCCGAGGTTCAAATATTACTAGAGTTAAACTTGAGTTTTCTTCGGATGAACTAGAGACGAAATATATCAGAATTGAACATCACATGTTCAAAGATTACTAGAGTTATACTTGGGTTTCTGATTCGGATGAACTGGAGATGAAATATATCAGAATTGAACATCACGGGTTCAAAGGTTACCAGAGTTATACCTGATTTTCTAATTCGGATGAACTGGACACGAAATATATCTGAATTGAACATCACAGGTTCAAAGATTACCAGAGTTAGACCTAAGTTTCTGATTCAGATGAACTGATGACGAAATATATCAGCATTGAACATCCCAGGTTCAAAGATTACTAGAGATGGAATTGTGTTTCTCTTTCGGGTGAACTGAAGACGAAATATATCAGAATTGAACATCCCAGGTTCAAAGATTACTAGAGTTAGACCTGAAATTCTCGTCTGGTTGAAATGAAGACGAAATATATATCAGAATTGAACATCCCAGGTTCAAATATTACTAGAGTTAAACCTGAGTTCTCTTTCGGATGAACTGGAGACAAAATATATTAGAATTGAACCTCACATGTTCAAAGAGTACCTGAGTTAGACTTGAGTTTCTGATTCGGGTGAACTGGAGATGAAATATATCAGAAATTGAACATCACAGGTTCAAAGATTACCAGAGTTAGACCTGAGTTTCTGATTCGGATGAACTGAACCCGAAATAGATCAGAATTGAACATCCCATGTACAAAGATTACTAGAGTTGGACCTATGTTTCTCTTTCGGGTGAACTGAAGACGAAATATATCATAATTAAACATCACAGGTTCAAATATTACTAGAGTTAGACCTGAAATTCTCGTCCGGATGAACTAGAGACAAAATATTTATCAGAATTGAACATCACAGGTTCATATATTACTAGAGTTAGACCTGAGTTTCTCTTTCGGATGAACTGGAGACAAAATATATCAGAATTGAACATCACAGGTTCAAAGATTACTAGAGTTAGACATGAGTTTCTCGTTTTCGGATGAACTGAAGAGGAATTATATCAGAATTGATTATCACAGGTTCAAATATTACTAGAGTTAGACCTTAGTTTCTCTTTCGGATGAACTAGAGACAAAATATATGAGAATTGAACATCACAGGTTCAAAGATTACTAGAGTTAGACCTGAGTTTCTCATTTTCGGATGAACTGGAGACGAAATATATCAGAATTGAACATCCCAGGTTCAAAGATTACTAGAGTCAGACATGAAATTCTCGTCTAGATGAAATGGAGACAAAATATATATCAGAATTGAACATCACAGGTTCAAATATTACTAGAGTTAGACTTGAGTTTCTCTTTCGGATGAACTAGAGACGAAATATATCAGAATTGAACATCACATGTTCAAAGATTACCTGAGTTAGACTTGGGTTTCTGATTCGGATGAACTGGTGATGAAATATATCAGAATTGAACATCACGGGTTCAAAGGTTACCAGAGTTATACCTGAGTTTCTAATTCGGATGAACTGGACACGAAATATATCAGAATTGAACATCACAGGTTCAAAGATTACCAGAGTTAGACCTGAGTTTCTGATTCGGATGAACTGAAGACGAAATATATCAGAATTGAACATCCCAGGTTCAAAGATTACTAGAGATGGACCTGTGTTTCTCTTTCGGGTGAACTGAAGACGAAATATATCAGAATTGAACATCTCAGGTTCAAAGATTACTAGAGTTAGACCTGAAATTCTCGTTTGGTTGAACTGGAGACGAAATATATATCAGAATTGAACATCCCAGGTTCAAATATTACTAGAGTTAAACCTGAGTTCTCTTTCGGATGAACTGGAGACAAAATATATCAGAATTGAACCTCACATGTTCAAAGATTACCTGAGTTAGATTTGAGTTTCTGATTCGGGTGAACTGGAGATGAAATATATCAGAATTGAACATCACAGGTTCAAAGATTACCAGAGTTAGACCTGAGTTTCTGATTCGGATAAACTGGAGACGAAATATATCAGGATCAAAGATTACCATATTACATTGTTGGAAATAAGTGGAATAAATATTATGGAGACAGTGAAAATAGACATATTATCCTTGTTGGAAAAAAGTGCAATAATATAAATATAATGGAGACTGTGAAAATGACCAGGCTACCCTTATCGGTAATAAATAAATAAATGTTGCTGATTGTGAAAATGACCATATTACCCTTATTGTAAAAAGTGCAATAAATATTATGGAGACTGTGAAATTGACCATACTACCCTTATCGGAAATAAGTAAAGTAATTCTTACAGACTGTGAAAATGACCATATTACCCTTATTGGAAAAAAGTGCAATACATATTATGAAGACTGTGAAAAAAACCAGACTACCCTTATCGGAAATATGTAAAGTAAATGTTACCGATTGTGAAAATGGCCATATTACCTTTAATGGTCATTTTCACAATCTGTAATATTTATTGCACTTTTTCCAATAAGGGTAGTTTGGTCATTTTCATAGTCTCCATAATATTTATTGAACTTATTTCCAATAAGGGTAATATGGTCATTTTCACAGTCTGTAACATTTACTTTACTTATTTTCGATAACGGTAGTCTGGTCATTTTTCACAGTCTCCATAATATTTATTGCACTTTTTACCAATAAAGGTAGTTTGGTCATTTTCATAGTCTCCATAATATTTATTGCACTTATTTCCAATAAGGGTAATATGGTCATTTTTATAGTATGTAATATTATTTTACTTATTTTCGATAAGGTTAGTATGGTCATTTTCACAGTCTCCATAATATTTATTGCATTTATTTCCAATAAGGGTAATATATTTAGTCACTTTTTTCAATAAGGGTAGTTTGGTCAATTTTTATTGCACTTTTTTATAATAAGGGTAGTTTGGTCATTTTTATAGTTTTATAATATTTATTGCATTTTTTTTTCCAATAAGGGTAATATGGTCATTTTGGTCATATTTACTTTGTTTTATTTCGATAACGATGGTCATTTTGCTCTCCATAATATTTATTGCATTTTTTTCCAATAAGGGTAATATGGTCATTTTCACAGTCTGTAATATTTATTGCACTTTTTCCAATAAGGGTAGTTTGGTCATTTTCACAGTCTCGATAATATTTATTGCACTTATTTCCAATAAGGGTAATATGGTCATTTTCGTATTCTGTAATATTTACTCTATTTATTTTCAATAAGGGTAGTTTGATCATTTTCCCAGTCTCCATAATATTTATTGCACGTATTTTCAATAAGGGTAATATGGTCATTTTCACAGTCTGTAATATTTACTTTACTTATTTTCGATAAGGGTAGTCTGGTCATTTTCACAGTCTCCATAATATTTATTGCACTTTTCTAATAAGGGTAATATGGTCATTTTCACAGTCTGTACGAATTACTTTACTTATTTCCGATAAGGGTAGTTTGGTCATTTTCACAATCTCCATAATATTTATTGCATTTTTGTCTAGTAAGGGTAATATGGTCATTTTCACAGTCTGTAATATTTACTATATTTATTTTCAATAAGGGTAGTTTGGTCATTTTCACAGTCTCCATAATATTTATTGCACTTTTTTCCAATAAGGGTAATATGGTCATTTTTACAGTCTGTAACATTTACTTTACTTATTTTCGATAAGGGTAGTCTGGTTATTTTCACAATATCCATTGTAGTTGCAGGAAATCCCACATTACACCCTTGTTAAGATCTTGCTATAATCAACTCATAATTGAAGATTAAAAACGACACTTTATCCTTTAATCCTCAAAAATGTATACAGAATTGGAAGAAACCAAGAATACAATTATTCTCTTGAAGTTTCTCTCTCCTCAAGACTCTTTCAACTCTAAAAAATACATCATCCCTTTCTGGACATATTGGGTCTCTATTTATAGGGTAGTTACATAATGGATGACAGCTAAGTCTTCCTTTTATCTCGGATTTACACTGCGATCATCATCGTGACAACCATGATTTTCCTTCTCGCTAACTTTATAACTATCGCAGGTCAACACATGCTCTTTACATGTTTCTTCATTCGTCAGTCATTATGTCATTCCTTAAGCAATTCTGCAACACTCGTCAAATGTTGTTGAAGTACTCGCGATGTTCTCTCAGAAATGTTGTTAATATCCAGAAGTGTTGTTAATATCGCAAAAGTGTTATTAATATCGCAGGAATATCGTTGTGGCGATATTCTGGTCCTACATCCATGATATTTATTGCACTTATTTCCAATAAGGGTAATATGGTCATTTTCAAAGTGTGTAATATTACTTTATTTATTTTCAATAAGGGCAGTCTGGTCATTTTCACAATCTCCATAATATCTATTCCACTTTTTTCCAATAAGGGTAATATGGTCATTTTCACAGCATGTAAGAATTACTTTACTTATTTCCGATAAGGGTAATATGGTCATTCTCACAGTCTCCATAATATTTATTGCACTTTTTTCCAATAAGGGTAATATGGTCATTTTCACAGTCGGTAACATTTACTTTACTTATTTTCGATAAGTGTAGTATGGTCATTTTCACAGTCTCCATAATATTTATTGCACTTTTTTCCAATAAGGGTAATATGGTCATTTTCACAGTTTGTAAGAATTACTTTACTTATTTCCGATAAGGGTAGTATGGTCATTTTCACAATCTCCATAATATTTATTCCACTTATTTCCAATAAGGGTAATATGGTCATTTTCACAGTCTGTAAGAATTACTTTACTTATTTCCGATAAGGGTAGTATGATCATTTTCACAGTCTCCATAATATTTTTTGCACTCTTTTCCAATAAGGGTAATATGGTCATTTTCACTATCGGTAACATTTACTTTATTTATTACCGATAAGGGTAGCCTGGTCATTTTCACAGTCTCCATAAAAATTATTGCAGTTATTTCCAATAAGGGTAATATGGTTACTTTCACAATCCGTAATATTTATTTTATTTTTTTCAATAAGGGTATTCTGGTTATTTTCACAGCCTCTATAATATTTATTGCATTTATTTCCAGTAAGGGTAATATGGTCATTTTCACGATCTTCTGAATTTTTATTGCACTTATTCCGATAAGGGTAGTATGGTCATTTTCACGATAAGGGTAGTATGAATTTTTTGCGTTCGGAAGACGCAGAAATTTTTTGTTGTGGTTTTGTCGAGAAAATCGAGAGAAAAGGTTGGTATTTGTCCAAGTCAAATGTCTTACAAAGTCATGACTTGTTGACTTAGTCTTGATCCTTTTTTCTAATATTAAGAAAGTTAAAAAATAAAATAAAAATAAATTTTGATATTTAGAAATTAAATAAAATTGTTATTTTGTATAAATGTTGCGAAAGTAGTGACAACCAAAATTCTAAGAGTGATTAATTCGGGGTTGTCTTAGATGTGGTGGAATTTTTGGGTGGAAATATCATTTTAGATTATAATTGTGATTGTCTGGATAATTGTCAACAAATATAATTGTGACTAGTAGAAAAATTAAATATTCCGATTCATTATCATGATTACAAAATTTAGCAACAATTATAATTGTTGCATGACTTATCAGAGGTATATCAGTGACTGAAAAATAAACTGTGACAGGTTACACTGTGAGAAAATCCGTTTTTGGTGTAGTGTTTCAGGATACACTCGTCTTGTTGGCCCATCATATGGATACACAGTTGATTCCTAGCACATCTCTGCAAGATACGCTGGTCAAAGACAAGTGAGCCAAAGTCTCGCAGAGGCATTAATTGGGCGTACAAAGCCTTTTTCTCTCTCATGACGAGTCCCATCTGACCATAGAGAGATTCAGATCCGTTAAGAAAATATTCGGAGAGATTTTGATCCGTCTGCAAAATCTCAGAGATATTCAAATCTCTTCGCAAAATCTCGGAGAGATTCAAATCTCTCTGCAAAATCTCAGAGAGATTTGATTCTCTCCTCAAAATCTCGGAGAGATTCACATGATAGGCACATGCCTTACCTAGTGCTCAAGCCTATTTCTCAGCCTCTCATACACACTCACGGCTAGTAAATTGAGCCTGAACTATACATGTCTATTCAAAACGTGGATAAGCTCTCTTGAGCTCCGGATGCTCAACAAAGGGACCCTCAAACAATAATACGGTCTTCACATGACATATGTGACCGGCCATGGAGAGAGGGAGATCATCCTCAACTCTTCTCACACTCTGCACACGATTCCTGAGGAATTCCATGCCTTTTCACATGACTTATCCTAGTCATTCTCACAAATCAGAGAATATCTCTCTATCTTGGCCAACTCGGCTAAAGAGAATATTTATCTCTCAACACATCATCACAAAGGTTGACTCAGTTTCACACAAATGGGGGATATCGATTAGGGTTTTGGTCTGGCGGTCTACGACACGTGTGAGGAATACCCGATTTATTTCTTACCGTAGAAGAGAGTAAATACGGTTGAATCATAAGATAAACTCAACCTAGTTTATCTCTATTCTTGAAGAGACGGTAGAATTGTTCCGCACGCCACGGAAAGCAATCTTTATCTTCACCGACCTGAGATTACAAAATTCAGCTATAAATATGTCATCTATTTCTCCAATCTACGATCAACTTTCTGATAAACTCTCAGAGAAATACTTCTTCAAACCCTATAATTCTCTGATCTCTCTCTTCATCTGCTTCCCTCCCTGAGACCATGCCTAAATTTCTTCCATATGACAGAAGCAGTCTTTGAACGGCCACAGTGCGTGGTTTAGGAGAAGACTGTTCATGCTCAACCTCCCGTAACTCACTTTAGAAACCCTATAATCTCACTTTAGCCTCTCACTGATTTTAGGTAACTGCATTTTGGCGACCACAGTGGGAGGTTATTCACTCAGTTATAAATCTCAATCATGGTTAGTGTATTAGGAAGTAAGCCTATTCCACCAATCCAAACACAAAAATGTTCCATTAATTTAGTCTCTGTAAATCCATTACGGGCTTAGCCGAGAGAGTTCTCCCTACCAGCACTTTCCCTCTCTTTCGAGTTTAACCTTGGTGAATAGGTTAGTGTGTCCAGGATCACATGGATCTCTTCCTGCATAACAAAACTCCCTAGTAATCCATCTTCATTAGAATTTACTTCTAATCATTGAAAACGTTGGTTATGGACCAAGGAGAACTCCCGTTGACTCAACAGAATCTTGCAAAATCCCAGATCGACATCCAAACTTATCTGAAAACACCTTTAGAGTTATCAGAAGGGATGGATCCACCATATCTATATCGAGTACATGCTTCCTAAAATAAGAGTACTAAAACTACTGAGAATAGCACTGACGGGATCTTGCCTGCAATCGACCTCATCAGAGAAGATAAAGCTCATTACGAATGTGAAAGAACAAATGAGAAACCATCCAGCTGACCTTATCACTCTCAAGAACCTAAAGGACTAGATGGCGTTCTTAACTTGGAGATTCAGATGAATATTTTCTCCAACATTCGTTTAGGTCAAGGGCCCTCAACCTGATCACATGGGACTCGGGAAGTTTACTTCATTTTACTATTTTAATTATGATTTTTTCATTATGTATCCGATTGACCTAGTTCTTTTTTTCGTCGGATTTGTCTTTTCGTTGTTTACATGATTAACTTAGCGAAAAACTTGAAAAGGCTCCAAAATTTAGTGACCTAGACAAAAGCGTTGCAGAGCCACATAAGGTCATAAATCGCCAGCCGAGATGCATTTTGTTGTTTCCTGTTTTAGAGGATCATGACCAGAACGCGACAAAGTATAAGATGAGACTAGCTTCCAAGATATTGCTCGGCCAAAGCTCATACTTATCCGAATATTCAAAGCCGCCTGTCAATATGGTATCTCAACACCCATCACGTCAAAAAGAAAAGAAGTCCTAACAATTATATGACCAAGTCTCGATGAGCCTCCATCTTGTCTACACCAACGATTATCCAGCATAATTTTTCGATGGAACCTCAGTTCACCCAAAAAGGATAAGGACTATATTCCGTATCGATGGAACCTATCAAGGGAAAAGAAATCCGTAGTGATATTCGTGAGGTCAACCGTTTAGATAAAGAATCCATTACTTGACGTACAACCATAACTAGATATTTTCATTGAAGTAAACAGGGGAAGAAACTGATATCGTAGCTCTAGACCATACGCTACTTATTCGGAGGCCTGCTTGCAGTTCTCTCATTCAAATCCCCATCTCTTAAAAATATATGCTCGACAGGCTATCCCATGAGTCAGATTCAGATGCGGTGGCAAAGGACAAGATATTACGATCACATACGATTTCCTCATGTCAAAACACGACTCCTCCACGTGAAGAATTACCTAGCGGATTCCCAGAGAACTCTCCCATCAATAAAGCAAACAAAAATCGACTACGCAGTTAATACTTGAGTGTATCCATTAACTTGTTGGTACCTGAAGGCATATCCTACTCTCAAGTTCGGTTGAGAATCCTCCCAAAATAAGAATAAATCTTAACATATAATTTTTTCTACAGAAATTCACATGAATCCATGTCAAGACACCTAGTAGAGGCGGAACAACAACTTCATCTTGTACACAAAGACACATGCAGCAGTATTTCTACATGACTCTCCACAGACGTCTCCAACCCACAGATTATCATTTTCCCGCCTTGAAGACTCAATCTCATACACTACAAGGATCTTACTACATTTTCCAAGCGTATCGATTCAATGGGAATCCATAGTCTTATATAAAAGTAGGGACTAATGAAGAATCGTGCATCACACACCTGCATGGCCAATGGGAGGTGGACCAGACATCCAGTTTTCATATAACAGATTTAGAAATGATCAGTGCAAGAGTTTCTAAAGATCGGGACACATCAAGACCATTCAAACCCACATTACAACATGTTATTGCTTGGGGACTATGAGATTAGAGTTTGGCCTTCAAAATCGTGAAGGGACTTATCCGTGACTCGAGAAATATCGCATGTCTCTCCGGTATTGTCGAAATTCTCCTCCATCAACATCTTCTTTGTACTCAGCAATTGCAACTATGTCTCGGATCCTGACTGAAGATAAAATATTTTAGGTTTTTATACGTGTGCAACATGAATATATCAAGTATAAAAAGAATTCAAATTATCCTTCGACAATAAACGCATACATGAGACAAACTAGGGTTTTCACAATCGGTTAGAAGATGAGTCTATAGTTTCCGCTATACTCAGACGCAACTCATACTTTAGTCACATAACTTGACGAACAGAGACAAACGGGTAGAAAATTTGACAATGCGCCATTAATAAAAGTATCCGTCCATGTATCTCCTACCATGTGTTATAAGGGAATGATGTTTCAATACACGATCCAAGAGATATCAGCAAAACACTTGAAGAAATTATTGCTAAATAGATCTGGATTCCGATTTCAACTTCATATAGACATATCACCGGAAAAACAAGTTCCAAATCCTAATTTTTCTCTAATAGATGAAGGTTGGGTCTTTTGTGTTTGATAGTTGAGGTCAACCACTGAAATCGGACGTCAAACGAAGTTTTTACAACATCTAGAGTCAGGATCGCACAAGGAATGAACTTCTATTACGAATTTAACTTAGGGTTTTCACCTACTCGCATACAAGACGGAGAAATCTAGGGTTTGCATCAAGTTCGTACTCATGAGGGTCCCATTCCTTTACCAAATCCATAAAAAAAAGGTTTAGAGAGAGAAAATATCAACCCTGGAGAAATCTTCCGACAAAGCCCCCTAGAGAAAATATCTTTCTTCATGTTCTGCTGCTTCACTTTGACCTCTGTATCTCAAGCCACCTTCTTAGCATGTTCCAACTCTTCATTTACCATGTTTCATTTCAGATTGAAAAACTCTCTAAAATATGAGGACCTGGACTCAACTCACCCCGACGAATCCTGACAGAATTGAGCCACTCTCGCAACCACCTCACATTGAAAGCAAAGATTCTCATGGGTTGTCACCAAGTTTTTCAGGTTTACAAAATTATTAGAAGAAACACCATTTTGAGTTGTTATTCTCATGATATAATCCATCGGTAAGTGTTTCATCCGTAGTCAAGACATGGGTTCTGTAAAATTACCCTCAAGCCGGTCAGTTGTCTATGCACCCGAATTTGTTTCTGAAATCCCTTTGAAATTGTTGAAGCCCGCCTCATTCGCATTCTACCAAGATCTAACTCATTCTTACCATGAAGAGTACTCTACAAACAAAGAGAAGATTAGATAAGGCTGAAAAGTTCAAATTACATAAGTTAAAATCAAGGTAGCAACAACACGGGACTAGGGTTTGATTTACATGAGGACCGGCCTTTACCCCTTAAACCTTGTCCTCCTACAATCCCTTTAATCCTTGTCTTATACTAATCTCTTCAAGCATACCCTCATTCCTAGTGTCTTGTACTTATCAAGAAATCTATCTCACATCTTAGGACTCGTGGATTTGTTTGGGTCCACACTTTAACAAGGGATCAAGCAAAATACGCTTTCTGGAAACCAAAGAGTAAAAATGAATAATCATACCACGAACATGTCTCTGGCCTAAGAGTACAAAATTCACGACCTAAACCAATCTAAGTAAGGGTAGTGAAGTCATAATACTCCAAGGGGTTGTGCTTGAAGCAAGAGAACGCTTTAAATCCAACTGAAACAAGGATTCCTTTGGTAATTCAGATTGATGAACATTGCAGCTCAAAGACTTGAAAACTGATGACAATTCATAAGGAATTTTAGGATACTTTCCGAAGAAAATGTGTTCCTCTATGTCTTCCTAAAAACATACTAAAGGGGTGCCTCAAATGGACAAACGATCTAGGATATGTGGTCCCAACACCGAAGTAAGCGCAATCTGAAAACTCCTGGATTTTTTATACGAGATTTCTGAAGTCAAAATTATGCATGGATTTGATTGACCAATCGAACTCAGAATCGAGTCATTCTTTTTGCTTTAGAAATCCTATCTTATTTTCTTTCAAAGTTGTGGCTTGGGACTCAAATCAAAGTCCGTATGCAGATTTTACACCTATTCTCCCTAAGTGTCTCAAATCTGAAGCTCTATAACGAACACCTAAACGAAGAAAATCCTTGACAAATATGACTACTTCTATTGATTTGATGGTCGAAAAAGTAAGCATCATAGATAATTGGAGAAATAAAATCAAGTTCTTATCCACTCATGTCATACCATACATATAGTTTTCAAACTAGAGTTCAAGTCAAGCAAAGAAAGGAGTTTCAGGAAAAGACAGAAGAGTTCGACTCAAAAAAGGAATATCTACGAATAAGATTTGTCAAAAAAGAATGGACCGATCTCCATAACTAGTTGTTTGTGGGTGAAAATGATTTATGCTGATTTCGGTAATTTCGGGTGTGTGGGTAAGAAACGAATTTAAACCCTAAACAGTGTACTGCAAGGGAGTACTTTAGATTCGAGAGATCAATCTGTACAAGTCCGGCCTAAACCAAGAAATGGTCATTCCAGACTTGCCTCGGTCACAAAGTGAAGGAGAATGGGTTGGTTTTGGGGAGGGAAGCAATGAAAGTGATGAGACCAGAATAGTTGATTTCTGGAAGAGTAGTTGTTTTCTACGACTTATATCAGAAAGTGGGAAGCTAACAAATGGAAAGCTAGCAAGTGTGTTCTGAGTGTTGTATGTTCCTGACTGAACCTGTCATTCGGTGGAAATAGGTAAGACCTATTTATACAAGTCAAAGTGAAACGTACTCTGGTCTCATTAAGGAATGGAAAAATGGGTGAGTAAATGGGAGGAGGTGGTAACCGTTAACGCATGGAATTGATGTTCCATAAAACCGTTAACGCATGGAATTGATGTTCCATAAAACCGTTAACGCATGGAATTGATGTTCCATAAAAAGAGAGTTTCACTATTAACTCCATGTATTTACTAACCGCCTCATCCTTATGACACTTCCTTATGACGGGCGTAGTGTACGCCGCACGCTGTAAACCTCCAAACCAATACCCAAAGAGGATCCCCCAGTTTGTGATATGTGTTGATGTCTCGAATGTTTTTGTGGAAAACATGTAGTATATTTTTGTTGCCTTACAAGTCGAGTTTGGGAGACTTGCTAGCTTGGTGACCTTCGACGGTCGAGATTTTGCATCTTAATACGAAAGGTAGTCGTTGATTATCGCACGCTTTAGTTTTTGGTTGCCACATAGGGAAGGCCAGCATGGTGGCGCGACAAGGTTGGCATGCCGTTGGCATGGCATGCCTTGGCGTGGACAAACTAGGGTTTCGGGCCAAAGGTTACCATGCGTTGTCTGGTAACCTTGGACGGCTAGGATTTTCTCCTGGGATTGAAGGGAGACCGTTAATTATCTCACGCCTTCATTTTAGTATCCGCATAGGGAAGGCCAGCATGGTGGCGTGGCTAGGTTGGCATGGCATTCCTTGGCGTGTCCAAACTAGGGTTTTGGGTCAAAGGTTACCATGTGTTGTGAGGTAACCTTGGACGACTAGGATTTTCTCCTGGGATTGAAGGGCAACCGTTGATTGTCGCACGCCTTCGTTTTGGTAGCCTCATAGGGAAGGCCATCATGGTGGCGCATCTAGGTTAGCATGTCATTAGCGTGGCATGCCTTGGCGCGGTTTGGCTTGGACAAACTAGGGTTTTGGGTCAAAGGTTACCATGTGTTTCCTAGTAACCTTGGATGGCTAAGATTTGCTCCTAGGATTGAAGGGCGACCGTTGATTGTCGCACGCCTTCATTTTGGTATCCGCATAGGGAAGGCCATCATGGTGGCGCGGCTAGGTTAGCATGTCATTGGCGTGGCATACCTTGGCGCGGTTTGGTGTGGCCAAACTAGGGTTTTGGGTCAAAGGTTACCATGTGTCGTCTGGTAACCTTGGACGGCTAGGATTTTCTCTTGGGATTAAAGGGTGACCGTTGATTTTTGCACGCCTTCGTTTTGGTAGCCGCATAAGGAAGGCCAGCATGGTGTCGCAGCTAGGTTGGCATGGGGCCATGGAAAGGTGCGCTTGGCATGGCACGGTGGGGGCCAAGGTCTTGGCATGGACGGTTTGGGTTTCCATGGTGGGGACAAGAGCTTGGCATGCCATGGGCGCATGGTGCGGCTAGCATAGCTAGGGCCAAGGCAAGGTGCGGTTTGGCTTGGCATGGTGGGGCCAAGGGTTTTGAGTGGACGGTTTGGCTTGGCATGCCATGGGTGCATGGTGCGGCTAGCATGGCTAGGGCCAAGGCAAGGTGCGGTTTGGCTTGGCATGGTGGGGACAAGGGTTTGGCATGGACGGTTTGGCTTGGCATGCCATGGGCGCATGGTGCGGCCAGCATGGCTAAGTCCAAGGCAAGGTGTGGTTTGGCTTGGCATGGTGGGGACAGGGGTTTGGTGTGACCAAGATAGGATCGTGACCAAGCTAGGGTTTTGGGTCAAAGGTTACCATGTGTTGTCTGGTAACCTTGGACGGCTAAGAGTTGCGTCTTAGATGGAAAGATGGTCGTTGATTGTTGCAAGCCTTTGTTTTGGCAGCCAGCGTTGTGCATGACGTGTTGGGACGACAAGCATGGTTGGCATGATTTAGCGTGGAGATGTGGATGGCATGGTTTTCCATTGGCACAAGGGGTGCGGCTAGCATGGTTGGCATGCCTTGGAGCGGTAGGTGTGGATGGAACGGCTTTCCATTGGCATAGGGAGTGCGACTAACATGGTTGGCATGCCTTGGCGCGGTAGGTATGGCTGGCACGGCTTTCCATTGGCACATGGGGTGCGGCTAGCATGGTTGGCATGCCTTGGCGCGGTAGGTGTGGCTAGCATGGCTTGCCATTGGCACATGGGTGCGACAATCATGGTTGGCATGCCTTGGCGCGGTAGGTGTGGCTGGCACAGCTTGCCATTGGCACAGGGGTGCAGATAGCATGGTTGGCATGCCTTGGCGCGATAGGTGTGGATGGCATGGTTTTCCATTGGCACATGTGGCGTGGGAATTAGGGTTTTGGCCCACCAAAACCCTAATTCGTAATTAATAAAAAAAAGGTAACCTGGTAATTTTCTCGCAGACATATTAAAGGGTTCATTAAATACGTTTAAGACCTGTGACGTCACTATCTGACTAGGGTTTTATGACTTTACCCCTAAGTTAAAAACCACCATCAACACTAGTACACACCCAAAAGAAGTGAAAAATTATTATCTTTTCAATCATATCTCTCAAGAAAAAGGAAAAGGAATTAGAGCAAAAGAAGAAATTAAGGCAATTTGGCTCTGATAAGGAAACCTAGGATTTTCCTCATTCAAAACATTCCTACAAGCCATGGCCAAGACCTTCCCCACTCATTTAACAACACTTTCCAAGACCAACGGGATGTCATCCATTCCCTTGGAATTTTTCAGAAGAGAAATTTGAAAAAAGAATTAGGGTTTTGACCAAAAGCCCTAATTTGAAGAACTTCTATATTAGGTATGTGAAGACTGGGTCATTCTATTTTACTCATTATACCATCATTCTATCTATTGAGACTATGTGATATGAATTATAGTAGATTCACAAAGAAGATATTTCGAGTCAAGCTTGTCTTGTGAAAAATCTTGAAATATGATTTAACGATTAGATGTTCAAAGTCCTTAACAATATTTGTGGCTCAATTGAAAATTTCCCAGGAAAATGATTATATCACTTGGGAATGTTTCAAACATCATAAGAGAGAATATGAACTTAGTGAAATTTCTACTCAGGGCAGGTTGGAGAACTCAGTTTGCAAACTGTAGATATCTGAGATACAAAAATACAAGAAGGCTGGAGAACCAGTTCGCAAACTACAAGTTCAGTGGGAACAAATTACGAACTCGGTTGGAGAACTGTGGTAAATTGATTTTATTAGTTGAATAAATTGGCTAGCAGTTGGCGAACCCGATTCACGAACCGTGGTCAACTGAGTTCGGTAGTCTAGTAGGTTTGTTGAGCCCGGTTCACGAACCGTAGTATCCTGACTCGTGAACAAGCCCTACAGTTGGAAAACCGTTGTACCAACTATCCCAGTAATATTTAGAAGATGCTAAAAGACTTATTATTTTAATATGTTTAGAATTGATGAAAATATTTTATACACTTTTAAGAATTCATTGATCACTTAAACACTTATTGCGTGAACTATGATTAATTTCTTAGGCATTTAAATGAACATCAAATTGCTTTTAGTTCTTTGGATAACTTGTCAAACCGAACAATCATTGTACACGGTTCAATAACCGAACTTATGTGTATAGTCTTATATTGTAGTTTGAAGACCTAATTTGTTTACTTGATTCTTAAGTTATCTTATCTTGAATTCTAAGCTAACCATGGTATTTGAAAACTATAAATGTTAACTAGGAAATTTAATCTCTGACACCTTGTGTCCAAGTTGATTCTAGAGTCGCCTTTATTGACCTTTTAGGTCTATGACTAAAAAGACTTCACTTGGGGATTCGTTAAGCCTGGTCCGACTATCTTTACCTTGATAGTTCGTGTATCCTGATCTTTCTTTCTGTTATCGAGGTTTTCGTAATTTATTTCGGGCAAGATAGACAGTAATCGCAAAGTTCACTTCGTCTCAGACTTTGTGATTCCTCAAGAGATCTAAAGACTGATCTTATTTGATCTTTAGACGACTTTTCTTAAGAGGTGGTTAAGAATCTAGGATGCTCTTCAGGAGTCGTAAGTTCCAGATTTGTGAGGTTTGCTAGCTTGTCTATTGCAAACGATTTCCACACCTTGATCTTTGATCTAAACGGATATCAAATAAGCTTATTTGTTAGAGGCATATTTTTATCAAAAATCTTCACTTCGGCTGAAGTAACTCTTAGGCTGTAAAGGACGCCAGCTAACGGAATCAAATGCGTAGAACCTTGCAAGGTTCAAGAGATGTAAGGAGCGCGACTGCAACTGAATCGCTTGGAGGGTCGATTTAGTCTCAACTTTATTCCAGTCCGAAATATGATAGTAGGCTAGTGTTTGTAGCGGCTTAATACAGTGTGGTGTTCAATCTGGACGAGGTCTCGGGGTTTTTGTGCTATTGCAGTTTCCTCGTTAACAAAATTTCTGGTGTCTTGTATTTTTCCTTTTCCGTATTATATTGTTTATCTTTATAATTGGATCTTTCACAAGTTTGTACGTATTCAATATAAGTAGATACGTCCGCTTAATTATAACCGATTACAAGGCTAGTTTCTTGAAGAATTTGTATGTCCAAAGATAGATAACAAGTTTAATCATAAACTCTCCTTGTCAATTATAAATAAAGCGACTAACACTATACTAGATAAAATATATAATATAATAACTTGGACAAATAACTTATACTTATTTGATAATCAAAATATAATAATAACTCTCCTTGTTAATCGAAACATATTTATTTGTTCACAAATAACTTGGACTATATGGAGTATCAAATTATAAATACCAACTATAGACTGTGTTTTTTCAGTATAAAAACCAAACGTGGGGGTCAGACATCCTAAGCATTGTAGGATCCAAAACGAACTTCAAGATTTTTCAATTACCTTTTCTTTATTCTATGTGGTGTGATGTGATGATGTGATATTATGGTATCTACTGGTGTTACGTAATTCTCAGTTGTTAATCCTCTTTGTCCCTCACTTAAAATTTTGGATTTCGTGTTATCTTTCCTTGGAGGAGGGAGTACAAAAACAAATAGCACAATACTTAGTATTACACCATGTTATTAAGCCGATGTCTGCATCCTATTTGTGGATCTCAAAAACTGTGTGAAGGAAGACGATGTTAATTGATTCTATTCTATTGTGATGTCTTTTAAAGAACAGAAATATGCGAGGACTATTTGTAATGGCCAAGCGTCCTTTAGTGATCTTGCATAATTGGATGTGCGAATCCAATGTTTGATTACCGTAATAAAGTTATTATTTTCACAATTTGATCCTCCCATAAGGCCGGTTCCTATGGGTACTACCAGTTTTGCACTCACTATGGAGCTGGAAAACTAGTAAACATACCTGGCTAATTTGCAACTTAGCCATGTCAGGTCGAGTCCCTACCGAGCGGTGGAGTCTCGATCGGGCGATCCAGTCTTGACCGGGCGATCTATACTAGATCGCTGGCAGTCTAACCTCCACCGCTATTATTTTAAAACTTCTTCTATCCTTCTTTTTCTCATTTTAATATATTACTTTTATTTCATAAGAGTCTCACCAAATATATTAAAACCTTATAAATACCCCACATATACACACAAACCATATTTTATTAACAAGGGTCCCACTTATCATATCAAATATATTATGGGAACATTATCTATATACCCCTAGTATGAGACCTATTGAAAAATACCCTTTCCAACTTAAATTATACCTCGAATCTTAATACATTACTAAAATACCCTCTTTTGTATAGTGTATATACAAAACCACTAACCACTATTCAAAAAACAAAAAGAATACCTCTACTGCCCACCACCAGTCCACCGCCAACCACCATCACCACTGTCCACCGCCGCCCACCACCAGCAACCACCACCGACGACCACCACCACCAACCACCACCACCGACGACCACCACCTCCAACCACCACCGCCAACCACCACCAATGTCCGCCAACACCGCCACCGCTAACCAACACCACCAATGTCCACCATCGCCGCCAATAACCGCCACTCACCGTCGCCGACAACCACCATCACCACCGCCAAACATCGCTGTCGACGACCACCACTACCATCTGGAGTCAACTTGCTGAAGTTGTGTCCATATCGGAGGAAACTAGCTCAAGTTGTCTCCAAAGTGGAGGCAACTAGCTTAAGTTGTCTCCAATAAATAGTGTCCATACTTGAGACAACTAGCTCAAGTTGTCTCCAAAAGTGAAGGCAACTAGTTCAAGTTGTCTCCAATAAATAGTGTACACAAACAAGTTGCAAAACAAAATGGAGCCAACTAACTCAAGTTGTCTCCGAATCTGAGGCAACTAGCTCATGTTGTCTTCAAAAGTGAAGGCAACTAGCACAAAGTTGTCTTCAAAAGTGAAATCAACTAGCCCAAGTTGTCTCCAAATATGGAAGCAACTAGCACAAGTTGTCTTCATATATGGAGGCAACTATCACGAGTTGTCTCCAAAAAATAAAAATTGTACACAAAAAAGTGAACCTAGTGTGAGTCAAACATACATCTTATAACATATAGTCATTTGTGCTACCATTGCACCACAGATTCGTCAAATACAAAGTAACATATCAAAATCACATACCAGCACCTGCCACTTCATATCTCTTTTCAGTGCACAACCAACAATTCGAACCACCATTAGTTAGTATCGCATCCTCCATCTCTGCTACTGCAACATCTTCATGACCACAACTCTACCTGCAATAGCTTCATGATCACAACCATCTATGTAGACTTGCAACATGAGCCAAACAGCTGCAGTCACTTCCATGCCCCTACTCAAACACCATCAACAACACACAAGTAGCAACAACTCCTTGTTCTACTCTTCACTGACTGGATACATATTCAGTTTCTACTCAAACTTCCTAAGCATTCATCTATTCTCTTGACTTCAAAGCATAAGCATCAGCAGCACAACCATCTTCTTCATTGTTTTCTTATATTATGTCTTTTAATCTCCATGGCATCATCATTCCATTCAACATCAACATAGCACAAACAACTCCTTCCATAATCTCATCTGTAACTGTACTAGCAAGTACTCTTAGCTCCATAGTTATCTACGTATATATAGGTATATGGAGGTAACTAGCCAAAGTTGTCTCCGTATATGGAGGCAACTAGTTCAAGTTGTATCGGTATATGGAGGAAACTTGTTCAAGTTGTCTCCAATTTGGAAGCAACTAGTATAAGTTGTGTCCAACGACATGAAGTTATGTTCAAGCAATACATTCCTTGAACCACTATTAGCTAATTGGACTTTTTATTCAAGTGCACAACTGCAACACATACACAGTGCAACACAATTAAGCCTCCACTCCACCAGCACTATAACCCTGAAATCTCCAGCTCTGCAACAACATCAGTCCTGACAATTTTATCTTCTGCATCTCACTGTAACCACAACACTACAACAATTCCTTGCGGCACAACCTTAGCTATAGAAGCAACCATCTCTTCTCATTCAACAAACCAAACTCCTTATAAGCAACATCAGACATAACTTGTTTACCTGCATATCATTGTAACCACAACATTCTCAACTCCTTGTAGGTATATTGTGCAGAAGATAGATGGTAAATTGTGAGAACAAATTAAGGGAAGTAAATTGAAGTATGTCCAGGCAAGCAAGATAATAAGTGCATGGCCATTTTATGAAGAGAAGTAACATATGTTGCGCCTATTACATAAATTTAATCTTATTCATGTTTGAATCTACCACTAATAAAGAAAACTACCACATTGACAAGGACTTAAATCCTTAAACATTTCCTAAAAGAAAACTTCCACATTACAAAGTTTCATGATGATATAATTCATTATGAGATGTCTTTCCAAGGTCATGAAATAACTTACTTGTCAATGGAATGTCTGAACATTTTCATTTAGCGTCAACCGATGCATCATGGTGAATTTGACACTCTTCCTTGGAAATTAAATGGAACACATGCCAGTACCTCAATCAATAGCAGTAACATTAGCTCTCCCCACTCGGCACTCAACCAATGTAACTGCAACACCAACATAGCCTTAATCCATTATCACTACACTTTATATAACCCATTTCATCTCCAACAATCTACAACCATCTTATGTTTCTGCAACGCCCATTCTCCTCTGTGACACAACCACCAGATTCCAATTACGACACCACCAACAACTACCTATAATCTCACATACAACAACTGCATAAACCATTTCAATTCCATTAGTACCACCAGATCCTCCGATGTTGCATTCTTGACCTAGCCATCTATAACAGCAAAACACCAATTTCCATTCAATCAATCAACAACCTGCAGCTTCCCAGTTTCACCAACACTGACTATCAAAATCCACTGTCATCTACTCCGAGCCTTAAGCTTCACCATTACATCCACTAAACAGCACCTCAATTCTAATTTCCACTGTTCAATTCAATTCAATTCTCGACATCATAATTCAACCCTAGATATTCATAAATTCGAATTTCATTTCTAGCAGCAACCGCAACCATCTCTTCCATGATCTCAAACAACAACTCAAACCCTAGTTTCCATTTCCATCACAAATTCGTTATTTCTTCTCTTCATCGATTCACGACCAATATCTCAGATCCCCTTAATCAACATCGAGACTCAATCAGATCCATCTCATAAATCTTCAACTAATATTGAAAAACTCAGTGATAAACAAGTTTAAATTAAGAAGAAGAACATTCAGTTTCTGCATTTGATGAAGATTCGACGAAGATGTCTCTACTGTCGTTCTCTGAGATGAGAGAGATTTGATGAGATTTCCATGGTAGTGATATTTGAGAATTTGCAGCGAATAAATCTCTCTCACACACGATTTCTCTTCTCCCTAGTTTAAAGTTGCGACAGAGGTGGTGGATGTGGAGGGATGGTGGTGGTGATTTTGAAGGAGGAGGAAAGAGAATCGAAAGATTATTTTTCTTCGGATCTGAAAAGAGAATGTTGATAAGTCTAATACATATAGGGCATATATGGGAATACTAATAAAGTTGGTTTCCTTAAAAATGTGAGGGGTATATACATAATGGATAAGGGTATTAGTGCAAGACCCATGGATAGTAGGGGTGTTTATAACATTCCCACATATATTATTTTATCTAAGATTTGCCAGTTTTACCTAATATTTGCCAGTTTTCCCATAGTGGAGAAACGGATTCGTCATGGAAAAACAACTTTTATGCTATACCACATAGGAACCGGCCTAACGTGCGGGTTGTCCGCGTACACTCCTACCAAGTGCAGAGATCAATTAACTAGTATATGTAATGAAAAGGTTTCATCATTTCATCTTCATCTTCTCTCATTTTGGCATTGGTCGTATAAAATGGTACATTTCGGTCCAGTTTTGGACGTGCTACAACAAAAACCATAAGCATTAATTCCACAAGTTTGAATAGGAACTAGTCTGAGTCAAATTAAAAACTCTAAACCGATCCCTCCTCATCATAATGTAATTCTTTTGGGTACTGCATGACCATCTCTTTACCTTTTACATTGTTTTGTGTCATTTAGTGGTTTTTTTTTATTGCAATTTGCAAATACATTATCCTAATAGGTCACTAAACTATTAACACTTAATAGGATCGTACATTATCCTGCAACTGTATGCTTTGCTTATAGTCAAGATTAAATCATAATTTTTTTTTTATTTTGATAGGAAGAGAAATTGTATTAGATGAGAAAGAATGTATAAACAAACTACCAGAGGTAGTAAATTAAGAAAAGAAAAACAAACAGTACAAACAGAAAATTTAATGAAATATAGATGCCTAGTTTATGATGGTATGCGAAAAATTGGTGTGTATTCTGTTTCCAGCTGCAGCAGCCCATGAAAGAACAAAAACCTTAGCATTATGACACAGTTTTTCATCTTTTAGGGTTAAATCATAGATAATGTGCAATTGTTTTTGTATTGGTAAACGATCTTTCCACTAGAGATGAGTAGGATTACTTATGAAGTTGTAGATGGTGGATTTTCGACAAAGGCTAAAATCGTAACTCCGTAATTATACGAACTTCTGATCCAGCAATCAGACGCGAATATTTAGACACGGGTCTCTCATTGGACCTCTGGCTGAAAATACTGTCTCTCAGAGTACATGCAGATATGTAGTCTCTCGGCTGGACAACGACATATCTGTATTGAGACACGGGTCTCTCATTGAACCTCTGACTGAGAATATTATCTCTCAGAGTACATGCAGATATGTAGTCTCTCGTCTGGACGACGACATATCTGTATTCAGACACGGGTCTCTCATCGAACACCTGACTGATAATACTGTCTCTCAGAGTACATGCAGATATGTAGTCTCTCGGCTAGACAATGGCATATCTCATGAATACTGAACACTTCAGTAATTACTTTTATATAAAATCACGAGATTGACGGCTCCTAGATAGCTTGCCTGCTAGTATAGAGCGATAACGTCTTCAGGATACAAACAACAGTTTTCCCTGACTATATAAAGGATATGATGCTCCAACAAGCTCATGTCGCTCATAATAATTAATGCTCCTAGACAGCTTGCTTCTAGTATAGAGCCATCAATTAATTATTCCTAAATTCTTGGATTCATCCACTGAATTTCTGAAAATATTCAAATATTTTCGTAATATTTCGTTACTTCAATATATGGTTCTTCCCAACAGAATTCCATGGGTTAGTAATAAATATTCAACGTACGGGCGTCTGAGATACCTCCGAGTAAGCCTAATTTAAATGGTGCAAGTGTACTCAATGACGATGCACTAACAATCACCGCACGAACGAGTATTTCAAAATACGACGAAACGATGAACCTATGCAAATAAAAAGGAAAATAATAAATAATTAAATATTGACCAAGGCACTGGGGGATTGGCTCACCGACCGGCCGGCTGTTCCGTGGCCAATCCCACGCCAGTTTGATATTTTATCATATTTTTTCATTATTTTCCTTGAGTTCATGAAAATCCTTTCACTTGAACATATATCCTTCGTTTTGAGGAAACTCCTCGGATTCATGGTGTTTCCTTCGCACCAAGGAAATAATATAAATTTGGGAAAAATATGGTGGGGTCGTGATCATTGGCCAACCGGCCATGCATTGATCCCGGCCGGCCCCATACCTCATTGTTCCTTATTATTTTATTATTATTTCCCTAATTTCATGAAAACTCCTTAATTTCAAGGTATTTTCACAAATCCATTAAAAATAATATAAAATTAGGGAAACACGTGGGATCGGGCCTAAGCGTCCAGCCATGGCCTAGCCGCTCCCACACGCTCTTTTATTTTATTATTATTATTTTAAGTTTTCATTAGTCCCATGAAATTCCTTGATTTCATGGTATTTCCCTCAAATTATGAAAAAATTCCTTCAAATCATGGAAAAATATATAAAAAATACATAAAATTAAGAAAAACTTGTGGGACTGGGCCCAAGCCGTCCTGCCATGCCCTAGACGGTCCAATCAACCCTTATTTTTATTATTTTAATATTATTTGCTTCCTTGATCCCATGGAAACTCCTTGATTTCAACAAATTCCCTAAATTCATGATATTTTCATAAATTCATAAAATTAGGAAAAGGAACCACGGGACTATGGTCACTGGCCGGCCGACCATACCTTGGCCTCAGCGGTCCCATGCCTCATCATTCCTTTATTTTATAATTATTTTCCTTCATCTCATGAGTTTCACTCAGTTTCAGCAAAACCCTAATTTTGTCATATTTTCTCGAGTGGATGCTCAAATGCACGCCAGAAAATATCAAAATTCTCATGATTGAGACACGGATGTCTTGATGATTAAAGCATGTTACCTAGACCGACCAAGGTTGGCTTTGTGGCTTGCAGAGATCCGGTCCCATGTATTTTCATAAATTGACCTAATTTGCACAATTGCACATATTGGGTCCAAAACTTTTCCAAATAAATTTTGGATTTTCATGAAGTGATCGTCAGTTGATCTCGTGAACGCCCATGGATGATTTCATGACCCCTTGGTCGGTCCCTCACCTCTTCATAATTAGTTAGGTTTTATCACCTAAGGCTCGAGAATTTTTCGAATAAATGATTAAACCAGCATTTAATCATTCTTTCATCAACAAGTCACCAACTCCTCGAGAGGTCTTGGTATTTTCTCACGTGAGCATATGGGTGTTACATGATCGACTCACGGTCTAATGTAACCGGTCCTTCCTTCGTTCCATGGTTAAATTCTTAATAAACATGAAGTGGTCATCAATTGATCAAATTAGGGTTTCTGAGTCCAAGGATCAAAATTCCAGATTCAAACACTAATAACTATACGACGATTTCATGATCAGTAGTATTCTTATTAATTATGCTCGGTTCAACTACACGTATTTTAATTAATATTTTATTTTGGTCATGCTACCAATAATTCATCGAATGAGCAACACTTGCTCACCTCAACATGATAATTACACCACTGTCTCAGCAGACACGTTTAATTCATGAGTTTTAAAACATTTTGCCAAATCATGTTCAACTCAGCAAATACATGGACTCATCGTCCCATAAAGTCATGAAGTCAACAACTGACTAATTAACCACGAGACGTCAATCGTGTCAATTGGGGGGGGGGGGATATCAACTAGGGTTTTGGTCTGGCGGTCTTCGGCACGTGTGTTCAAACACACGATGGAATGTGAGCAAGTCGTGCAATAAGTTGAAGGAATTAACAAATGAGTGGATGGAAAATCGACCAAGTATCCGCACGATGAGCAACTAGTTTCAAACACGATTTCCATTTCCCCACTCCTCGATTCCATCAACTGTCACACTTCATGGGATCATGGTGTCTACAATTACAGTAATATAAATAAGTCTCTGAATCATGATTGAATATACAACGATCTCACGTCTCACAGACAACACGAGATCAACAACTCATCATTTGAGCAATTATTCTCAACTGAGCAATTTTAATCATTCAGAACTTATCATATTCAGAATTCACAACACACCTACAATCTTTGATTACCATTGATTCCACACATTTCTCAGCTTCCCTCCTACAGATTGACCCATCCTCTCTTGTGACCGAATTTACTCTAGAACGGCCATTGTCTTGGTTTAGGCCGGAGTACTACAGATTGATCTCTTGAATTCAAAGCACTTCCTTCTTGCAGTGCATCTGTGTGAGGTTGAACATTTCGCTTGGTTCAAGGAGTCTCCTCCTTATGGTCGTCTCCTTAATTTCGTAAAAACGCGCAAATCGTTTTGCCCCATTTACAGATTGGAGACCACAGTGGGAGATCATTCTCTCGGTTACAATCTCAATTCTCACAAAGATGGTTGGTCTTAGGTCTGCCAATCCGGGTTGAAAACCCGATCCTAATATCGCAAGCTCTAGTGGTACCGCTAACGCCACTCCTCCAATCACTGATGCTCTAGTGATCACCCCTACAAGTGACGACACTGACACCATCAATAATCTACTCTTCAGTTGAACTCCCGGAGAAACCAGAGGAAATTATCCTACCATAGTTGATCTCATGAAGGTTCAGACTGACGTAGATGCAGCACAGAAAGAGTTGTGTGCTTATCTCAAAACTCTCATAGACAAGCTTGCATCTGAACAAACTCAGACTCAACGGGAGAAAGGAAAATCTAAAGAAACATCTTCAACTGCTGATCCTGAAATGTCACCAATCCATGTTATACATGATGAAGAATTCCGCAAAGCTGCAGATGACTCTCTAGCAATGGAACCCGCATGTTTTATCACTCGTGAAGACCTGAAGAACTTTTTGAGGGTCGAGGAAAAGACAAGGCATCATCTGTCCATCTTCACCAACCTTCATATCCTGCTTCCATACATAGGATTCCTCTTCCAAAGGTTATACCGCTCCAACATTCATTCTTTATGATGGAACATGAAATACTCAAAAACATATTTCTCGGTTTCTGGAATTATTGGGCGAACACGAGCACAACATGTCATCCGTCTAAAGGAATTTTCAAAGTCTCTGACAGGCAGAGCATACACCTGGTACAACAACATCGCACCGGGAAGTATCACCGATTGGAGAGAGATGATTAATGCTTTCTACAGACTATACTTATTCGTGTAAGAGCAAATCGGTCGAGGAACCTCGGAGAAGCCGACGCCTGATCAACAAATAGTACAATGTCCAACCTTCCATGAACGTTGTTGCTCAAGGAGGCAAAAGGAAAGATTCTGCTCAAACATGCGACATCCAACATTTCATCCTACAAAAGCATCACAGAAGGATAACTAATCTTGCAAAAACCTCGACCCGGCATCGAACGGGAAATGATCGGAAAGACTTAGACTTCCCTCTTCTCATGAAGGAGTGATTGAGTTACTGGAAGTTTTGGTTCAAGATGGTGCGATCAAATTGTTGTTCATCAAGAAAGAGCCAACAGAAGAAGAAATGGAGAATCCCAGGAGTACAAAAGAATCCTCTCTAATCAGAACCTTACACTATCTGAATTCAAAGAAGAAGTTCAATCGTTGCTCGAGCAAATATGTAGAATTGCTCTATCTGGCGAAGGCACATAGGAGAGACATATTCACAGCACTGAACCACATCGTGTCAAGAAATCCATTCCAGGAATACTTCTTGAGCCACCATCCACAGACCAAGATATGTACAACTAGGGACTTCCTACCACAGTCAATCTCAAAAGAAACGAATTTGGAAGAACGTTGATCGATGCTAGCACCGCCATCGACATTATTCCACTAAAAACCCTCAGAACCGCAGGCATCACTCGACAAGTAGCTACTCATGATTCCATCTCAATAAGAGACCTTGAAGGAGCTCTCAGAAATACTCATGGCTATATCACTCTCAAAGTGAACATAAGTCCAACCTGGACAGAAACCAAGTTTCGCATAATCTGGAAGATCCAGGATATGGCATGTCCTTCAGACGAGCGTGGATCCACGCTAAAAATATGGATACTTACAAAGCGCCTTTGGTTATACATCTCTAACGAAGAAAGTTCTAATCCAGAAGGTTTGATGGACATTCCATCATCAGAGTACTTTGAGGAATTTCAAACTTTGATGAGGTTGAAGCAAGAACCTGCAAAAATATGCATAGACATTCATCAAGAGGTTCCGCATTCAGGCAAGTCTCATTTCATGTTTATGTCATTTATTTCCTCACATGCTATCCTAGCATGGGGACTTAATTATGCTAGCACAAGATGTTATGAATGGTAGCTTCACCACATTAGTATTTTACCAAGTGGCTGAATATGACGTTTCTCCGAATCAAGCACTGAAACATTTATTACTGAGATGATGTCCAAACATGGAGAAAAATACTTTGAGAGTTTCTCCTGAAAGTCCATGTGTTCCACAAAATTAGAAGGCTATGATGTCTGCACAAGTGTTGAATCCTACTACCACAACGAAAGGGATGCTGAATCAACAGAAGAAACTCCAGGGTCGAGATAATCAAACCCCTAACGCATTTGATGCTTAAGGAGTATACGCTTCAATGCTCAAGCATCTGAGAAGCCATCAAATTGTACTCTGAATCAAAGAGTACAGCTTCAGCACAAATATCTAGACGATGACACATTAATTCAACACCAGCAAGATCAAAGTGTTACTAAACTACAATCGATAAGTCTTCATTATCCCATGATAAGACATCTGAAGCAGATGTAACATCATTAATACATGGATGACACTAACTCCTTCAATGTACACTGGGAAACCTAAGGCGATTCCGTGAAACTTCATCAACGAGATTTCTCTACATCACAAGCCCATGCATGATTGAGGAACTTTCTCTCTTCACCAATCACATCCAGTATGAAAATTGTTGATGCTATCTACCGCAACAATGTCGACTCACTGACTAAGCCAGTTCGTGGTAAAGTTATGCTTTCAGGAGCATTCAGGTTGAACTCTCAGTACACCTTCATCTTACGGATGCTCAACTCATCAACTAGTTTGTGAATGTAAAAGGCTCACTGGAAGAAGGAGCAAAGATTATATCTATAATCATGGTTCTATCCTTTTCGGTCTTTGGAGCAACTTCAACAGTGGTATCAGCATTAACAATAATCTCTATGGGAACACCATCCATGATCACAGCAGCGACAAGGATCTCTGGAGCGTGATCATTCATAGTCTCAGCACCAACGACGGTCTCAGGAGCAACATCCTCAGGGCTTCATCAACTAATCATTCTCTGAAGTGTTACACATGAAGCGGATTTCACTAAGAACCAATGATTCATATCAAGATGTGTAGACCTGATAACATGCTTACATGAAAGTCTTCCCAAATCTGGCACGACCGGGGGAAATAATCCAAAGTCTTCTACAAGATGTTCTCATCACCTCTACAAATGAGATACAACACACTTCAAGTCATGGGTTTGCAAAAACGTACCAATGGGTGAGGAACGGGAAAATTCTTCCTCAACGAAAATGTTCAACTATGTCTCTTCTACAACATGCCAAAAGGGTGCATTAATCGGACATACGAGCTGAAATATATGGCCTTTACCGTCAGGTCTACGAAACCTGAAAAATTTGTACGGGATTACAAATTGCAAATGTGCACGCTTCATTGTCAGACTTCTACAACTCCAAATTGAGTGATTCTTCTATCATGTAATAACTCAGTCTCTTAGCTTCAAAAGTTGAGGTCAAGCATCGAATTCCGACGTCGTGTGAGGTTCCTACAACTTCTAGAGCATACAACATGCAAGCAGAAATTCGTGGACGGGATTCATAACCTCTACAGTCGATCGATGTCCACCAGGTCTTTTCGCTAAGTCCTTCATCAAGGTACCTCCAACTTCTACCACATGGGTCTTTACATCAATTTTCCACCCGGGTCCTCTATCTAAGTCTTGCCAGAAGAAGAGAAAACGAAAAGGAGAGATTTAACAAAATACTGGGGACTGACGGTCCACTGATCATAACGATCAGTTTCACAGTCCAAGACTCGTGGCACCAGACTCTCATGTGCTAATTGTTTATCATAAAAGTAATGCTACCACTGGGACATGAGACCATGGTCATTACATCATCCCATCGCGAGAGCAGCCTCAGCTATGGTCCCGTGACCAGGGTTTCAAAAGTGATGTTTCTACGACTAATAGAAGCAAGATGGCACTGCAAGCACCATGCTCATGTATCAATCAAGGGGTCCTAATCTCAAACGAATCAATGACATTAAAATTCTTCACCAACCGTTCAAGACACATGCGAATGATCTAAAGACACAACATGAGTGTTTTACAGTAAACTTGTCGGAGATGATTTTACACTGTCCTGTACAAACCGACGATCTGGGAGCAATTGGTGAAGAATTTGGGGATGGGTCATACACCATTCTCTTCGTATGGATGTCCTATACAGAGTATCCAAAATTCACAGCAATTGGAGAAACGAGCAAAGAGTTGTGGCCAAAACATTAGACCGCATGCCATCTGAAAATTTTTGAAGGTCTCCTGGAAGTTTACTGTTTCGTCGATTTCGGATCCTAAACATGCTCGGAACCCAAAAAGATTCTCTGTTAAAGTTTGGAAATTTCCTGTGCATGAGGATACATGGGTAGACCGTGAAAATCATACATCGGATGAAGATTCTACAACAATTTCAATGAAGACCTAACTTCTGAATTTTCTGATGACGAATTATGACGATATTCTTCGTTCAGACACATATGAATCAGGATCAACGCCATCAACGCAAATCATGCCTTCATCGTCAGCCGATAGTCTCATTTTCTGAAGTCGGTGGTGCATATGCTGACAAGGGACGACTCACAGATGATCGAGAGACATACAAAGTACCATCTTTCCAGCGTCTCTGAAAGGTTGATTCATCCCAGGATGAACATCTGCAAAAGTCTTCATGTTTGACTTGATATTTATGGAGAGTTCTCCGGAAGATCCAGAAGGGTGGTTGTAACCAGAAGTCATCACTATCTGAGGCGAAATACATGGAGTCATGGATATATTAGTAACAAGCACGCTCTCAAACGGTAACAATCCCACTCTTGCATATTTACAATTTCACTAGCTATAGTGATTATAACGTCAAAATTTCGAAAAACTTGCTCGTCCCTTCAAATCTGCAAAGACGAGCAAAATTTATTATTCAAAATCATGACATGATTGTCATCAAACCGTGAACAACCCACATGAATTTTAACATCCACTGGTTTTTCAAAAATTGGACAGACATCCATCTTACAATTGTGAAAACTCACATACAGACATTATTTCACCATGTATAATTGTCTACTTTCAACATTTGTTCAAAATCAAAACATTGATTTTAAAAAATACATATATTTAACGTGAAACTCACGTAAATTTAAAAATATATCTATATAGTTTTCTCCCTCGCACGAGCATCTGTCTTTGAAGCTAGAGTATATTTTCAAAATTTTGTGAACGCTCACATATCGAAAATAAAAAAATTCATGAAAGCTCATAGATAAAAAATTTATTAACAGATGCACGTCTTTTCAGAAAAAAAAACTTTTCTCTCGTACGAGCATTCACTTTTGGAACGAGAGTTTATTCCATTTTGTGAAATCTCACAAAGATAAAATTTTGGTTTTCGTGAAAGCTCATAGACAAAATTTTATATCATTAGACTTAGGTCTATTTTGTTTGTTCCTTAAACTAACGAACAAACTAGCATCTATTCCTAAAATAAGGATTTATTTTTTGGGCCCGGTCCGCGAATCCAAAACAACCAAGGTCTCGTCATCAAGATCATTGGTTCAATACCAATCTATGCTCATTAGAAGATACTCCATCATGCCACTGGGATATTCATTCAAGTCATGGTTTGCTCGTACTATCAAAATCAGGTAATGTCTTAACTTACAACTAAGTTCAATTACTTATATTGTTTATGACCGAAAAATCACCATTCAATGCTGATTGAGTAACACGGCTTTCCTCACTAAGAAGGGACTTAATGTAGATGGTGGATTTTCGACAAAGGATAAAATCGTAACTCCGTAATTATACGAATTTATGATCCAGCAATCATACACGAATATTAAGACTCAGGTCTCTCATTGGACCTCTGACTGAGAATACTGTCTCTCAGAGTACATGCGGATATGTAGTCTCTCGGCTGGACAACGACATATCTGTATTGAGACATGGGTCTCTCATTGAACCTCTGACTAAGAATACTGTCTCTTAGAGTACATGCAGTTATGTAGTCTCTCGGCTGGACGACGACATATTTGTATTGAGACACGGGTCTCTCATCGAACCTCTGATTGAGAATACTGTCTCTCAGAGTACATGCAGATATGTAGTCTCTCGGCTAGACAACGGCATATCTCATGAATACTGAACACTTTAGTAATTACTTTTATATAGAATCACGAGATTGACGTCTCCTAGACAGCTTGCCTGCTATTATAGAGCGATAACATCTTCAGGATACAAACAACATTTTTCCCTGACTATATAAAGGATATGATGCTCCAACAAGCTCATATCGCTCAGAATAATTAATGCTCCTAGACAGCTTGCCTGCTAGTATAGAGCCATCAATTAATTATTCCTAAATTCTTGGATTCATCCACTGAATTTCTGAAAATATTCAAATATTTTCGTAATATTTCGTTACTTCAATCTATGGTTCTTCCCAACAGAATTCCATGGGTTAGTAATAAATATTCAACGTACGGGAATCTGAGATACCTCCGAGTAAGCCCATTTTAAATGGTGCAAGTGTACTAAACGATGATGCACTAACAATCACCGCACGAACGAGTATTTCAAAATACGACGAAATGATGAACCTATGCAAATAGGAAGGAAAATAATAAATAATAAAATATTGACCAAGGAGCTGGGGGAATGGGCTCACCGACCCGCCGGATGTGCCGTGGCCAATCCCATGCCAATTTTATATTTTATCATATTTTTTCATTATTTTCCTTGAGTTCATGAAAATCTTTTCACTTGAACAAATATCCTTCGTTTTGAGGAAACTCCTTGGATTCATGGTGTTTCCTTCGCACCAAAGAAATAATATAAAATTGGGAAAAATATGGTGGGGTCGTGATCATTGGCCAACCAGCCATGCCTTGATCCCGTCCGGCCCCGCACCTCATGGTTCCTCATTGTTTTATTATTATTTCCCTAATTTCATGGTATTTTCACAAATCCATGAAAAATAATATAAAATTAGGGAAACCCATGGGACCTGGCCTAAGCCGGATGGCCTTGCCCTAGCCGGTCCCACACGCTCCTTTATTTATTTATTTATTATTATTTTAAGTTTTCCTTGGTCCCATGAAATTCCTTGATTTCATGGTATTTCCCTCAAATTATGAAAAAATTCCTTCAAATCATGGAAAATATATATAAAAAATATATAAAATTAAGGAAAACTCGTGGGACCGAACCCAATCTGGCCGGTCATGCCCTAGATGGTCCCACCTGCCCTTATTTTTATTATTTAATATTATTTTCTTCCTTGATCCCATGGAAATTCCTTCACTTTAAGGAAACTCCTTTATTTCAACAAATTCCCTAAATTCATGATATTTTCATAAATTCATAAAATTAGGAAAAGGCACCACGGGACCATGGTCACTGGCCGGCCATGCCTTGGCCTCAACGGTCCCATGCCTCATTATTTCTTTACTTTATAATTATTTTCCTTCATCTCCTGAGTTTTCCTTAGTTTCAGCAAAACCCTAATTTTGTCATATTTTCTCGAATGAATGCTCAAATGCAAGCCAGAAAATATCAAAATTCTCAGGATTGAGACACGGACATCTTGATGATGAAAGCATGTTACCTTGACCAACCAAGGTTGGATTTGTGGCTTGCGGAGATCCGGTCTCATGTATTTTCATAAATTGACCTAATTTGCACAATTGCACATATTGGGTCCAAAACTTTTCCAAATAAATTTTGGATTTTCATGAAGTGATCGTCAGTTGATCCCGTGACCGCCCAAGGATGATTTCATGACCCCTTGGTCGGTCCCTCACCTCTTCATAATTAGTTAGGTTTTATCACCTAAGGCTCGGGAATTTTTCGAATATATGATTAAACCAGCATTTAATCATTCTTTCATCAACAAGTCACCAACTCCTCGAGAGGTCTTGGTATTTTCTCATGTGAGCATATGGGTGTTACATGATCGACTCATGGTCTAATGTAACTGGTCCTTCCTTCGTTCCATGGTTAAATTCTTAATAAACATGAAGTGGTCATCAATTGATCAAATTAGGGTTTCTGAGTCCAAGGATCATAATTCCAGATTCAAACACTAATAACTATACGACGATTTCATGATCAGTAGTATTCTTATTAATTATGCTCGGTTCAACTACACGTATTTTAATTAATATTTTATTTTGGTCATGCTACCAATAATTTATCGAATGAGCAACACTTGCTCACCTCAACGTGAGAATTACACCACTGTCTCAGCAGATACGTTCAATTCATGAGTCTCAGAACATTATGTAAAATCATGTTCAACTCAGCAAATACATGGACTCATCGTCCCATAAAGTCATGAAGTCAACAACTGACTAATTAACCACGAAACGTCAATCGTGTCACTTGGGGGGATATCAACTAGGGTTTTGGTCTGGCGGTCTACGGCACGTGTGTTCAAACACACGATGGATTTTGAGCAATTTGTGCAATCATTTAAAGGAATTAACAAAGTAGTGGATGGAAAATCGACCAAGTCTCTGCACGATGAGCAATTGGTTTCAAACACGATTTCCATTTCCCCACTCCTCGATTCCATCAACGGTCACACTTCATGGGATCATGGTGTCTACAATTCCATCAATATAAATAAGTCTCTGAATAGTGATTGAATATACATCGATCTCACGTCTCACAGACAACACGAGATCAATAACTCATCAATTGAGCAATTACTCTCAACTGAGAAATTTCAATCATTCAGAACATATCATATTCAGAATTCACAACACACCTACAATCTTTGATTACCATTGATTCCACACATTTCTCAGCTTCCCTCCTACAGATCGACCCATCCTCTCTTGTGACCGAATTTACTCTAAAACGGCCATTGTCTTGGTTTAGGCCGGAGTACTACAGATTGATCTCTCGAATTCAAAGCACTCCCTTCTTGTAGTGCATCTGTGTGAGGTTGAACATTTCGCTCGGTTTAAGGAGTCTCCTCCGTACGGTCGTCTCCTCAATTCGATAAAAACCAGCAAATCGTTTTGCCCCATCTACAGAAGTGAACCAACACTGCCGAAGAATAGTTATTATTGAAGTGAACAAAGGAGACTCAATATATTATACATAAGGTAAGACCCATGGATACTATCTCACATGATTTGCATCGTCTTTTCCACAAAACTCAAACGACAATAATGACGGAAAAATCAAAGAGAAATAACCCAGTTGGAAATGATCGAGCTCCCAAGTCATCGGTTAGAGGTTCTAATACCGCGCTGATCATGTCAAATAAAAAAAAAAGGCGGAACTAGGTTTGGTTATCATTCCTGGCTTATTTATCTGTCCAACTTAAAAAGGGTAGTTAGAAAAACAAAATTTTGGAGGTTTGGGGCGGTGGGGAAGGGTTCAACTAGGCAATGAATGTAAAGATAATATTTTTTATGATAAATTCATCTTACAATTTACAATTTACATTCCTAGAAAAATGAGCAAAGTATGAGACATATAACACCACAATCTACCATCATCAAAATCGGTCGTTGAAAATTTAGCGGTTGAAATTAAGATTTGTAGATGGTGAAGTTTAGTATCATGGATTTTGTTCATCTTTGGTAGAAACGTAGAATCTTATAAGAAGAACATATCATCCAAATATTAGTTTTTAATTCATTGTCGTTTGAGTTTTGTGGAAAAATGACGCAAATCATGTGAAATAGTGTCCATGGATCCTCCCTCATTATATTTTTTTTGTGAAAATCCCTCATTATATCGACTCGGTAAATGGTTTGATAATCTATTCTTAAAATTCAATATCTTTCTAATTACAAGAACAAGTTGAGAGCACATGCGCTGCGTGGCCGCTGCCGCACTCTTGGAATTGTAAGGGTGAATTTTGAAACATGTATTTGCATTCTTAAACTATTAGCAACAGTTATTTGAGTTACAAATATCGTAACAGAAATATGCGTTCCCAATGGAAGCACATGTTGTAAAGGTTATAATGCCACAAATTTAGAAACAATTATAAGCGTTGCAGTTAGAAAAACGAGCCTAACTGTGGTGGTAATGAAAATTAAGCGTGGTACACGAAAAATACAGCCATATACCAATGTCAAATTCTTTTAAATTAATCTATTGTCATTAACAGGGAGGAGATATTAGGAGTAAATAGCAGAAATAATCTAATAATCTCATTTTCAAACAATCATTATGAGAGAAAATTAAAAAACAAAGTAAGAATTAACAACCATTTGGTCCTTGTTTGATCTTATAATAAAGAATAAATTCCTATCAAGCTCTACATTACCTCTATGATCGGCAGATGGTAAATACTTTTCGTGCAAAGGCATGCTATGATATGATTTTTGCAAACTAGACACCCTTTCAAAATCTTGCAGTGTTTTGTGAAGTCGTGTAGACTAGGATACACCATTAAAGGAACAATTCATGCTACATGCATCTTTGCAAAACGTACCATTCCAATGGAACTACCAAAAAGTAAATTCAGAATACGGACTGCGAATGTAGTGAAAGAGAGGAAGTCAGATCGAAACATTTAATTGTTCATTGCTTGTACGCATGTTTGATTTGGAAAAAAATTCAAAGGGTTTCCAAAATTAATTGGATATTCCCTTACACTCTCCGAAAATTTTTCTTTAGCTCAAGTAATATGAGATTCTTCTTTGTAATTAAATAATTATTTTCTTTTCTTAGCCCGCATAATAAGTGTTTATTGGTAATTATGTAGTATGGAAATAAAAACACAAGCAATAAGCGTTTTTTTTTTCTTCTTTTTTGCGGAATCAATATCCGAGTTAATTAAATAATTAAAATCTATTGCGACATTATAGTGCATTGACAATGAGACCTTCAGTTCTATGCTTGTGATTATACGCTTTCCAACTGAAAATTTTTATTTCGTCAATAATCTTGTTGTGATACTCTCGACTTCTCAATGTTTGAAAATCGACTGAACTGCCAAGTGTTACCAATAAGTGTTTTCTTCCAGTGGTTTTATGTTAGTCAATTATGGTGTATGTTAGCAATCTGTTATTCCAGCTGTAATATTTCATGTCAGTTGTCATCTGCTACAAATAACACTGTAGCCCTGTAAGAAAGTAAGATTTGAAAAACGAAAAACCTGAGAAAATGTCTAGCGACACAACAACTCTCAACATGGTATCAAACTCAAATTCTAAAATTCACCATAAACAGATAACTCAGAATCTCCTAATTCACCTTTAAACAATCCTGACCACCATTAAAATTATCAACCACAAACTATGCTCTCTGGGAATCACATATTGTGCCACTTTTACGTAGGTACAACTTGTTTTTTTTGTTGACATAAATTTTTCATATTCGGTGAAATATGTTCGTCCTGATCTGAGTTCATCAACAAATCCTGATGATCATCGGGATTTTGTTCAAAATCTAGTTTATCTATATTGGATCAATCAGGATCAAGCAATTCTATCTTGGCTATTTACTGCTCCCACTAAAAAAAATTCACTCTTAGGTTGTGGAATGCACTAACTCTCATGGGGTTTTGATTCGATTGGAGAACAATTATAACGCTACCACCAGATCTCGCTTTATGCAATTGAAAATTGATCTCGTTGATTATATGCATAATAATTACATTAAAAAAGCTCGATATATTCTTTTCAACTTACTCAGATAGATCGTCCAATTTCTGATGAACATCTTGTGTTTCATATTCTTCAAGGTTTACCTGTCGAATTCAACGCTTTCAAGACATCGGTTAACATTCAGCAGTTAAAGAATCTTAATCCTATTACTTCATCAGATTTTTTAGGTCTTCTCTTATCAGAAGAAACTCGAGTTATTACAAATTCACAATTGGATTCGACTACTACATCTACAAATATTGTTCATTAACCGCTTCAATTTACTAATTAATCTTTTCACCTTCAGTTGACATCCTCCTGCACACAATTTCTTCGGTAACTTTTCACCTAATTCTCAATATTCGAATTGGTCTCCTGATCATTATCGTGATGGTTCTTCTAGATCACCTTCTTTTCATGTAGCTTTCCTAGGGGTGAACGTTTTCATTCAGCTGGTAGATCTTCTTTTGGTGGTAGATATTCTTCTAATGAAAGATTTTAATCTGGTGGATGGTTTAATGGTAGATTTAGTAGAGATCCTTCTAATTTTTATTTACCTATGAAGTATGACTATTACATAGAATGTCAAATATGTCTTAAACCTGGTCATTCTGCATATGAGTGTCGACATAAGTATTCTGGAGATGATTCTCCTATGGCTCAAGCATATAATGTGTATTCTAATGAGTATGCTGAAGAGTGTGATGACTTCTGGTTTCCTGAGTCCGAGGCTTTTGTTGTATACAATTTGGATTTTTCAGCTCCTTCTACTTCATGAATAGAAAATTCCGGTGAGATAAATCATATTACTTTAGACGTTTCCAATTTTAATCTTCATTCTGAATATCAAGGTTCTAATCAAGTTATAGTCGGTAATGGATCAGGTTTGCTTATAACTCATGTTGGCTCATCTGTTTTTGATCCTAATGATACTATGTTAACTCTTACAAATGTTTTTCATGTTCCTAGTAAGAATCTAATATTAATGATTCAATTTGCAAAGGATAATAACTATTATTTTTCATTATATCCTAATCATTTTTGTGTCAAAGATTTGGTCACACACAAAGAACTTCCCAGTGGACCAATTAAAAATGGACCACATGAACTTCGGTTTTCCTCTACTCAACTCAAGCAAGCATTCTCCACATTTTCAAGTCTAGATGATTGGCATAAGAAGTTAGGACATCCGGCATTCATGACTCTCAAGAATGTTTTATCTTCTGTGACTGACATTATAGATGCTCATTTTTCTAGTTCTATTTGTAGTGATTGTCAGATTGCTAAGAGTCATGCTTTGCCTTTTCCTTCCATATCTCAGAATAATAATCATGGTCCTTCGGGTCTTATTCATACATATATATAGGATCCTATCTGTTCAATCAATGGATTCAAGTACTATGTTTTTTTCATTGACTTTTACAGTAGATTTACATGGCTTTATCCTCTTTCTTATAAATTTAAAGTGTTGTCCACTTTTATCAAGTTTAAGACTCATGTTGAGAAACAGTTTGCTACATCTATTAAAATGGTTCAATCAGATTGGGGTGGAGAGTATAGAAATGTGTCTACTTACCTGGATTCTTGTGGCATAATCCATAGAGTTTCATACCCACATGCCCATCATCAAGATGGAAAAGCAGAGAGAAAGCATAGACATTTTAAGAAACTGGTATTGTTCTTCTATCCCATGCTTCCCTACCACTTTCATATTGGTCTTATGATTTTGTGACAACTACTTTCTTGATTAAAAGATTGCCAACATCTACTTTGCATCAAATTTCTCCTCTGGAAACTCTCTTTCAGCTGAAGCCGGACTATAATTTCTCAAAACTTTTGGATGTGCTTGTTATCTTTGATTGAGATCATTCATGTCCATAAACTGGAGCCAAGGTCAGTTAAATTCCTTTTTCTAGGTTATAGTGCTATGCACAAGGGAGAAAGGTGTCTAAATCCATTAACTAATAAGCTTATCATCTCTAGACATGTTTTTTATGTTAAAGATGAATTTCCATATACTACCTATTCAGTAGTACTGTACCTATGTCCGCTTCAACTTAAGATGTTATTTTGTCCACTTTATCAATTTCTCTAACTTTACCCAGTCTACCAATATCTAGTGAACCTACATACCTCTTTCTAACATAATTGCATTTCCTCTGCTACCTTCCACTGCTCAAACCTCAGTTTATCAGAATGCTCATCCAATGCACACTAGGGGAAAAGTAGAATTACAAAGCCAAGAGTATTTGCATCAGAGATTCAATTTTTCAATGAGGACATTATTGTTCCTACTTCATTTACAATAGACAATAATATACCGGTTTGGAGAGGCTTTATGTGTGAAGAAATTACTTCATTGTTGCAAAATGGCACTTGGGACCTTGTTCCTCCAGATGCTTCTCAAAATATTATTAGTCGCAAGTGGGTTTTCAAGGTTAAAAGAAATTTAGATAGATTAATTGAGAGATATAAAGCAAGGTTAGTTGATAAAGGATATAACCAAGTTAAGGTTATTGATTATCAGGACACTTTAAGCCATGTTATTAACCTACCACTATCATAATGATGTTGTATGCATGTCTTTAAAGGGCTGTACCATAAGGCAATTGGATGTCAAGAATGCTTTCTTGCATGGCTATCTTTCTGAAGATGTGTATATGAGTTAACCTACAGGCTTTCAAGAAAAGGAATTTTTAAATCATGTTTGCAAACTCAGAAGATCATTGTGTGGCTTAAAGCAAGTTAAGTCAATTTCTAGCTTAATCTGGTTTCACTGCATCTAAAACTGACACATCTCTGTTCTTTAAGATTTCTGCATCTACTACTTTGTTTATCCTCATCTATGTAGATGACAGTTTTATACTGGTAACTCTCCTCAAGCTATCATTCTTCTCTTTCAGAGTTTGAGTTCAGAGTTTTCCATCAAAGATTTGAGAGATTTCTACTTCTTCTTAGAGATTCAGACTATACAGAATACTCATGGAGTTCATATTTCTTAAGAGCAGTATGTTACAAATCTTTTAAAGAAGACTAAAATGGACAATGCAAAATCTTGTTCTACATCAATTTCTACTGCATCATTTAATTCTCAATCTCTTTTACTGGATGATCTTGTAGTTTATAGGAGCACAGTGTGAAAATGCGGGGGTACAACAACCACACCCAATAATTCATTTAACAATCTGAGAGGACTTACTCTAATATACTTTCTAGAGAATCAACTAGCCAGTTAGACTTAATCTAGAGAAAAGTATATACAAGAGTTCATATCTTTGTTTCATAATATAATCAGAAAATCAAACAGATAAAAATCTGTGATCCTGATTATTATGTGAAACAACTTGAACGGTGCCAAAGACCAATGTTCAAGTGTCAATTAATTTAAATCAACAACCAAAGGTTGGATTATCTAATTGATTGATCCTAAGGCATAACCTATGATATTTCAATTATATAATAATAACAAAATATAATGCGGAAAAGAAATAACACAGACACCATAATTTTGTTAACGAGGAAACCGAAAATGCAGAAAAACCCTGGGACCTAGTAAAGTTTCAACACCACACTATATTAAGCCGATACAGACACTAGCCTACTGCCAATGAACTTCAGACTGGACTGTAGTTGAATCCTAATCAATATCACACTGATTCAAGTTACAGTTGCGTTCTTTACGTCTCTTATACCAGCAAGATAATACGCACTTGATTCCCTTATCTGATCTCACCCACAACTAAGAGTTGCTACCACCCAAAGTCGAAGATTTGATAAAAAAATCACACAGAAAAGTATATAGAATGAATAAATCTGTCTCCCACAGAAATACCCAAGAGTTTTTATTCCGTCTTCTGATAAATCAAGGTGAACAGGAATCAATTCATAACCTGGACTTATATTCCCGAAGAACATCCTAGTATTATCAATCACCTCACAATAATATAAATCGTATGATGGCGAAACTAGCTATTATGGAATCGCAAACGATGAGACGAAGGTGTTTGTGATTACTTTTTATCTTGCCTATCGGAGATTAAATCTCGAGCAAATCTTAGAGAAGATAGTACCCAAATGATAGATATGGGAAATATCAGAACACACAACTATAAAGAAAATAGTTGGGTATGGCTTCACAATCCCAATGAAGTCTTTAAAGTCGTTAACCTACATGGCCTCAATAGAAACCTAAGGTTAAAGGATAATCGACTCTAGTTGATGCAACTAGTAACACAGAGGAGGTTTGGGGATTAGGTTTCCCATTTTCTAGAGTTCTCCTTTATATAGATATCAAATCAGGGTTTGTAATCCAAGTTACCTTGGTAACAAAGCATTCAATATTCACCATTAGATGAAAAACCTGATTCAACCAAGTTAATATATTTAACCGTTAGATCGAACTTAGCTTGTTACACACAAATGAAATGTATCCTCATTTTGGTTTATGTAACTGTACCCAAACATGTACACCATGTTGGCTTAACAATAGTTAACCGAAGTTAGCCATATGATTACTCTCATATCAACCTTATTCATCTTAACCATATATAACTAGTTCAAATGACTCAAATGAAACGAGTTAAAGAGCCGTTCAATTGTTATATTCTCATAGAAGTATACAAGAACTCAATTGAAGCAAAATCGGTTTGCAAAGATTGCATTCCTTATTTTATAAAAGTTTAACAACGGATTTTAGAAAGTAACCAACTCAAGTATGCAAATGGGTACGCATACTTAAGTAGCCGGACCGAGTTTGGTTATGCCATCACACGTACAGGTGCGCATACCAATTCACACTTCCAAACTCCAGCAAAAATTTACGGATGTGAGACTTCCGCCATTATGCGTATGGGTACGCATACTTACCCAGAAATCCAACAACCGCCAGTACGCGTACGGGTACGGATACTTCATGTTCCCGATTTTAGACTTACACACAAATGTGAGAACACACTATGTTTATATCCGAACATGGTTAATTGATTCTAAACTCTTAATTTCAATCATTGAAACTTTCTTAGAGGATGACAATAACCATTTTCACTCACTATTAGCATCAAAGAAATTTTCAAGATATTGAAATAATCATAACGAAACATTCTAATTCTACGTCAAATGATTGTATCACATAAACCATGTAAGATATTACTCAGTAATTTTCACATGGTCATATTCTGACATTCTTCAAGAATATAAGATGAACTTGGTCGAAGCAAAATCTTGCCAACACATATTTCGAGAAATATATAAGCGAGATAAACTCAGCTCGAAATCTCAAATGTGTATAATAGAAAACTATATCGTAATACGAATTATGTCTCAATATAAAAGATAGAGTATAAATAGACTTTCCAAGTGATAGATGAGTTTCAGTCTCCACATACCTTTTGTTGATGAAGTTCCACAAGATCCGCTTAGTAGTTCTTCATCTTCAAATGATGAACGCCGTGAAGTCTATATCTCAACTACACAATCTATGTCCTAGTCCGAGACATCTATAAATAAGCTATAAATCAAGACTTATAGTTTTGATCACTAACATTGACAAACATGCTTGAGATAGCAACGCATGCGAGTTCGACCGAGCAGTGCTTTAATAATCTCCCCCTTTTTCAATTTTAGTGACAAAATTATCAATACATATGGATTAAAAATTAAATAAAACTTTGTACATTCTCATCCAAATGCTTGATCTCCTTGGCATCTTCAACACGACCCAAAATCTTCATCACTTCCAAGTACTCCATGATTCTAAACGTGTTCAACTCAGCATCATAGTTGTTGAAGATCTGTAGCGATAACAATGAGAAAACAAGTGCTCTCAATCATTGTTATTCAGTGTCATAGTATTATTACACAACATCAAAGTTCAATAATATCACAACTTTCACAACAATACTATGGTGATATGTATCACTCCCCCTTAGTTAATACTTCATCCCAACATGAAAACCACTCCCCCTTATATAATGATCCGTAAACCATATGTATTTATAGTATGAAACTGCACATTAATTTTCCCCCTTTTTGTCAATATAAATTGGCAAAGGTACGAAAACTAGTGGGATCCTCATGAAATTTTCATAGAGATACTTCATGACCAAAAGAGAATAAAATACCAACTTATTTAGATGCAATCATAAAGCCGAAGCTAAATGCATTCATCAAGGAGTTTATAAAGATACATGATAACCCCTATAATATTCTACAGCCGCAATCCCCACAAAGATTTGGAAATAAACCACAAGTTCAAAAATAACTCCCCCCATAAAATGTCATTCCCGAAAGAACAACAAAGGCCACCTTGCTTTTACAAGAAAAAAAAGGATTTCTTTGGAAATAATCAAATCACATGAGAACATGAATTTGTATCCAAAAATCACAATTGAATTAGCCACAAAAATGATCAATTCAATTGGCTATGCTCAACATAATTAAGAGAACTTACGGATCAACATTGTATATGCACCAAAATGTAGATTGGAGATAGACCAATACTGCGGAATAAACAAGGATTCATTCTATTTATTCATCACTATTTGCACAATGACATATAATAGACTTAATCCTTGCAAACAAAAGTGTATCCTTTTCTCCATCAATATTTGCATAATGACATAAAAGGCTTAACTTTTGTTTGTCAAAAGTTCATTATATCTTTTATCAATACTTTTATACTGACATATAATAGAGATAACTTTTGAACAAGTATGGGATAGTCACAGGTTCACGGACATAAACATCATATCCCATAACAATTTGCAATATATAAAATCATAAAGATTAAAATTGAAAAAATCATCTTCCAAATAACTTAGAATTTAACTAAATAAATATAAAGACATTGATGAATTAAAAGATACTTTTGTATCTCTGGATGCTGAGGAAGACAAGAATAATGGTCTTACAGAAGAGCGGTGGGATGCAAGGATCAAAGTTAGGCAAGAATACTGCAATTTGTCTATTCTTAAAGCTGAGAAATGGAAAGAAAATGCAAGAGTTACTCATATGCAGGAGCAGGATGATAACACAAGATATTTTCATAGGCTTGATACAGACAGAAGGATAAGAAGTTATATAGGAGCTATTAAGGTTAATGGAGTTATGACATCTGAAGAGAAAGAGATCAAGGATGGTACTGTTCAATTTTTTCAAAATATCTTTCAAACTCAATCCCATAGGAATGTCACAATGGAGTTTATGCACTTTAATCAAATTTCTGAAGATATGAAGACATGGTTGGAGAGTGATATTTTTGAGGATGAATGTTTATCTGCCATGAAGAAATTGGGATAATCAAAAGCACCAGGGCCTAATGTATTTCCCATTAGTTTTTATGTCAAGGTTTGGGATATTATTAAGCATGATCTCATGTTGGTGATTCAAGAACTGCAACAAAAAAACTTTCTGGATTGGAGGCTAAAAAACACCTTTATAGCTCTTATTCCAAAAAAATATACAATTGAGGAAATCAAATATTTAAGACCAATTAGTCTTGTGCATGGAGTTTACAAAATTATTTCAAAGATCTATCAGATAGATTTAAAGTTTCTTTGCCTGATATTATTTCTACATAACAAACTGCTTTTATAAAAAAATAGATAGATTTTGGATGGAGTTTTGGTTGCTAATGAACTTATAAAATCTAGAATAAGAAGTGGTAAGCCTGGCATCTTAGTTAAAGTGGATTTTGAGAAAACATTTGATCATGTTAACTGGGATTTTATTGATAAAATTTTGTCTAAGATGGGGTTCGGAGATAAATGGAGGAGTTGGATGAAATGTTGCATAGAATTGGTGAGCTTTTATGTTTTAGTGAATGGAGCTTCAACAGGATACTTCAAATCTATGAAAGGAATTAGACAAGGGGATCCCTTATCTCCTTTCTTATTTCTTCTTGTTGGTGAATCACTTTCCTTCATGTTGAAACAGGATCAAGAGTAAGATTTAATCTCTGGTTTTCAAGTTACTGAAGGAGGCTCTTCTGTCAGTCACCTACAATTTGTTGATGACACACTCATATTTCTTGATGCTGCTATTGAACAAGTTAAAAACTTAAGGTTAATTCTCTTATATTTTGAGAAACTTATAGGTTTAAAAATAAATTTTGCAAAAAGTGGAAATTTTGGTGTTGGTTATTCTGGTGACATTCTGCAATTCTCCTATGTATTGGGTTATTATACTGGTGTTCTTCCTACTATGTATCTGGGGATACCTTTAGGAGATAAAAGTGGTAGTGTGTTGAAGTGGGACAAGATGATTGAAAGGTTCATTAAACAACTAGAGAAAGAAGACTATAAGCAGAGCAGGTAAAATTACTCTGATTATATGTGTTTTAGCAAGCTTTCCAATATATTATATGTCCTTGTTTGTTATGCCTGCTTCAGTGGCTACGAAATTGGAAAATATTATGAGGGATTTTCTTTGGAATGATAACAAAGGAAAGAAAAAACTGCATCTGGTTAAATGGGAGGCTTTACAAAGAAAGAAAAAGCATGGGGGTTTGGGTTTAAAGAATCTTAAAAAAGATAAATGAAGCTTTACTGAAAAAATGGTTGTGGAGGTTTGCTACTTAAAATGATGTGCTATGGATGAATATAATTGTGAAAAAATATGGGATTGAACTTCTAGGTTCGTTCTCTAAAATTCCTAAAAACACTTATGTCAGATCATTATGAAAAGGAATCATGAAGTGCATTTCAATATTTAGAAGTCATATAAGGTTTAAAGCAAATTTTGGTGGCTCAATATGTTTTTGGCATGACATTTGGTTGTCTGATACTCCTTTCAGCAATAAATTTCCTAATATCTATGTAGTTTGCAGGTCTAAATCTTTTACCATGGATGAATGTTATAATACGGATACAACTAGTTGGAATCTTTTATCTCCTAGAAAAATGAATGTTGCAGTTAGAGCTGAATTTGCAGATCTTCAAAGATGTCTAAATTTGGTTATTTGAATTCCACAGTTGCTTATGAAATTTTGTGGTCTGTTTGCAGTAAGGGCCATTTCTCAGTTAGATCCACCTATGATGCAATTAGTATTCTCCTTCAGATTAAGAGTCTCAACCAATCTTCAAGTATATATGGGAACATAATTTTCCTCCTAAAATCAGCTTCTTTCTCTGGACTATTGCTCATAATAGGTTGCCTATCAGGGACATAATAGGTTACCTACCAGGTACATGATGACTAATTGTTTGTTATGTAGTCATCATGAATCTGCAAAACATCTTTTTTTGCATTGCGACTTTGCAGGAAAGATTTGGTCTCATTTCAAAAACAAGCTCAACTGGAATTTTGTCATGCCTGATGATCTTTTTAAAATGCTTTTCTCTTGGGAGCTTTCTTTGCAGAACTCTCAACATCTTTAAATTTGTCATATGTTTGCTATTGATATCTTTTGGAATGAGAGAAACGCAAGGGCCTTTCAGAATAAAGAGAGTAATGAAGTTCCAATCCAATAGAAAGTTAAGTACACTCTTTTCACTTGGTGTTTAGTTTTTAAAAACTTAGAATCTCCTAGTTTTCATGATGTATGGCAAGTTGGCCTAAAATTTACTTTGATTTCCTTTAGCTTGTTGAGATAGTCTGTTATCTCCTCAACATTTATGTTTTTATCTCTTTCTTTTGTACTCTTTTGAGGATGGTACAAGCCACTTTATACCCTTTCTCTTTTTGATCAATATATTCTTCTTTACAGATAAAAAAAAAAAAAATCTAAAGACATTGAAGATGAAAACGTTGGAAATAGTTATGTGTACTCACAATAATGGATATCCCAAAACCTAATAATCCTTATAAAACACAAGAAATTAATTCTCATAAGAAGTTTCCTAGACAAAATAAATCAAAAAAAAAAAAAACTTAGACATGATCAAAAACCAAGGAACGGACAAATCTAGTTCATCAGATGCTTTCTTTAGCTCCTTTTTTCAGAAAAGCCATATTCTAAAACTCGGTTTACTTTGCTAAGATCCAAGATCAATGTCTCTTCCAAGACCCAGGATTTGGGGGATGCTAGAGAATCCACTAATTTCTCTACTACCTCCAAGTGTCACTAATATATGTTGTTTGTTAATGGTTTACGTTAGTCAATTATGGTGTACTTAGCAGTCTATTATTCTACCTGTAATAATTTGATATCGGTTGTCATATGATACAAATATCATTGTGATACCGTAAGAAAGTAAGATTTGAGAAATGAAAATATCTAGCAATACAATAGCTCTTGACACTCGGTAATTCTTTAATACTTGGACATGAAATTTGTCTGGATCATGGATCGTGAGTGAACATGAGTTTAACTTTTTTCGACTACATTAATATTTAGGATTGGATACATATTTAGTCTAAATTTAGTACTTTTGATGCTTGAGAAATCAATAATTCCATTATTTGTTTTCTTGATGGAGTATAATAATCCTCCCTAAATTGGGGCATATGCCACTTAATTGGGGCCTATAGCTACATGACAAAATAGGGTCATCAAGTAACAATTCATAGAAACCCCTTATCCAATATATATGTTAATACCTAATATGCTCTTATTAAATTAGTACTAATTCGGATAATTAAATAATGTCAAGTTAATCCTGAAATTAACTATGATTAATGCATAATCAACACTTGTAAAAACTAAAAAAAAAAATCCAAAAGACTCGGTCCAGAATCGGTTGGTGTTAGTGAATTTGTAAACCGATTCTAGGTTGGGTTTATCCGAATGAAGATGTAAACCCAGAATCAGAGTTTAACTAATAGCCACCACATAAACCGATTCCAATAATCGGTGTTAATATATATATATCCATATAATCTGATTAAAGATTACTTTCACAAAAAAAATATTCATTACATAGTTTAGAAATTAGCGCAGTACATATATAGGATTCAGTATGAGAATTCTAGAATTTGACACATCAAATGCTCGTCAATGAACCTCCGAGCACGTCGATACAACGTCGTATATTCTTTGTGGTGAATGAACTTAGTTTCCCCATTATGGATTCTCCATAGCCCGTTGAAATGTTCCAGCTGAAATTCAATGAATTCTTAAATGTTAGTATGTGAACTTTTGACATAGGTATAAAAATGATCACATTACTCACTTTTTCCCTAAGAGGAGCTCGTGGATGATAGTGGTACACCATATTTCTAACTTTTACGTACTCTCGCATTGCTCTTTTTATGTATTGGAATCGAAAATCCAAGTCTCTCCATTTACGGTTATAGGCATTCGCGGTACGTCCGTAAAAGAACTCTTTAACTCTCTTCCAAAACATTGAATAGATTTCATTCGGACATTCATGGAACGTATTACCAAATGATTTAACAAGACACGAATCTTCAAACGGTTCGAATTCCATTTTCTAGGCTAAGTGTGTCATGTGGGAGTGGCTCAAAGAGGTTTTCCTTATATAGCTGAAGTCTGAACGACTATTTTTTTTTTTAATTCAATTTACACAATCGTATTTTAGAGATGATCACATAGACCGATTGTGTCCTTACAAAATCTTGTAAAATATGCCTCTCATTAATCAGGCTTTCGTAATGCATATGTAATCCGATTCTTGGAAAAAAATGATACAAAACTTTTATTCATAATAATCGGATTGAAAATAGGTACACGTAAACAGATTTTTGAAAAAAAATGTTACAAAACTTTTTTTCATAATAATCGGATTACATATAAGTACATGTAAACCAATTATGAAACTGAACCTCTGGTGAACTGTCAGAATCGGACTACATATAGGTACATGTAAACCGATTCTGACTGAAAAATGCCAGAATCCTGCAAACACAAACAATTGTAGTTGGTTATTTTTCGCGTCTCGGACAATAACAAACAATTTTCAAAATAAACCAGATTAAGTCATTCATAAACTAGGAATATAACCAAACATAATTCGACAATAAGTTTAAGACAAGACATAAGTTTTGACTCCATAATTATCCATAGTTAAATACATAAACATGAATATAACCATTTATTCATGAACATCCCCACCACGACCACGTCCATCGCGTCCTCGTTTACCAGGTTGGGCGCTGCTCGATGCACCTTTAGACAATTTTTTTTGGGAGGGGGGGGGGGTCTATTCCTTTTCTTCTTTGGCTCCTTCTATAGCTCCCCATACTTTGCACCAGCTTCTACATCCTCGAGACTGTTCAATTCATCAATCATCTTTTCATTGGCCTTAACATTTTTCCCTTCCCTGATTTGTAGCTTTTCTTGGGTTATCAAGTACCCGACTCGGCTTCTCTGTTTCCATTTTAAAGAACAAAAAACACTAATAACATTAACAAATCCGTAATTGAGTAACAATATGCATCAGGCATTCGAGAGCCTTATGTTTGTCCTCTATCTTGGGCCTCTCATCTACTCGTATCACTCGAGTATGCGAAACATTGAGGTACCACGACATGTTACCCGGAATTACATCATCATATGTTCGAGATGGACCTTGCAGAGGATATTTGTGAAATGCTCTGTCTTCCCAATAATCACATGATGGTAAAGGCTTGTGAACAATGTCAATATCATTATCATACGATTTTGTTTTTTTCTCATTGATTTTGAACATCTGGTGCTGGTTTGGGATTTTTTTTTTACGTAACCGCATTGTCTTGCGACTCTCGTCGGGTTGTACATTACATATCCTCTTGGGTGAAACTAAGGCCCAAAATAATCACTTTTCTCTTCGCACTCAACCTTCTTTCCTTTTCCTTTTCCTTTACCTTTAGCCAAATCCTATTTGTAAGGATCAAAGACAACATCTTTTGTCGTCAAGTCATCCAACTGGCGTCTCAACTTCAGATAATCCTTTTTTTGGTTCTTCGGCTTACTTTTGTAGGTGTACATGTCTCCATAATACCCGTGGTCCCATTCCTTATTCTCAAAATCCTTTTGAGAAAATATTGGGGAGTGCAAATATATCCACATCTGCAGAAAAGCCATATTCCCTCCGATTTGGTTCCTTTGAGCCCTAGAAGCCTTTCTCAACTCGTTCAACGAGTGTGCAAGGATGACAGTGCCCCAAGAGTATTAGTGAATCTTTTCAAATGCTTGCAATAGCTGGATAAAGTTGGCGCTCACACGGGCACCGGAAACGTCTGGGAAGATAACATCTCCCAAGACGTAGAGGACATACACATTGGCCGTGGAAATGATACGTTCCGGCGTCACCTCTTTTCCCTCAGCACGAAGCTTCTTTGTTCCCATGAAGTTATCCCTCATCTTCGAGAGATAGAATATCCTCTGTTTTGATTTTCCTACCAGCACCTCTGACTTGGTCCTCTCCTCATCCCATTGGAACACATCCTTGGTGAACGAGTAAATATTGTCTCACTCAAGCTCTTGAGCGTATTCTTTGTGCTTCACTGCTTTACCTTCTATGCTTAGCCCGATAATGAAATTCGCATCATTTGGATTTATCGTCAGTTCTCCAAATGGAAGATGCAAAGTATCCGTTTCCCCGTAATATCTCTCGGCAAAGGCGCAACAAAGAGGTTTGTCGTAACCAAGGTCCAAATTCTCGACCGCGGGTATCAACCCCGTTGAATTGACTAGATCGATTACTTCCGGAACTTCTCCAATGGTTGATTCTATTGCTTCCAATGTCCATTTTCTCATCATACACACTGATGTTCCTGGCTTCATAAGACGAACGACTTCCTTGTGATTCAATAAAAAAAAACAAACCCGATGGACAATGTAGTTGCAGGATTTCCTACAACACACCCCTTATCATATCTTGATATTAATTCCTAAATCTACATGTAGAAATGGTAGTAAAATTGCTAAAATTATAAATGGACACCAAGATTTTTACATGGTTCGATCAATTTGATCTACATCCATGATTCTTCACTATGATTGTTTTGGTTTACATTTGATTTACATTGATAATCTCCATCAATGGAGTTCTAAATCTAGTTTTGGGGAAGAAGATGATAAAGAAAAATATATTCTCTCTCTAAAAATATCTCTGCAAAATCTCTCTCTCTCTCTCTTAAAATTGTCCCTCTCCCCAAGACTCTCTCAACTCTTAAAAAAAATACACCATCCTTTCCTGAATCTATTGGATCTCTATTTATAGGAAATTACATAATGGGTTACAGCAAAGCTGTCCTCTAATTTCGGATATCTCCCGCGATATTATCTTAGTAGCTATATTATCCCTTCTCGCAAGCATCGTAATCATCGCCAGTCAATCATGTTCTTTTTGTGTTTCTTCAATCGTCAACTGTTATGTCATTATTTTGTGACACTCGCAATGTGTTGTTGGAGAACTCGTTGTGACGCTCGCAGAAATATTTTTAATCTCGCCAAAATATTGTTGTGGCGATATTCTGGTACTACATCTTGCCTATTTTTTCTTGAATATTGCTTGAAAAGTAATCTTTAAGAAAAAATTTGTTGTTGTAGTAGTCTTTGATCTTTGTTGATGAAGGAACGAGCGAAAGAATACTAGACTTGAAAAGTACGTACTTGCCCTATTCTTTTGTGAAGTTCCATATTTTTGCTAAGTAAATAAGAAGTATTAACTCTTAAAGTATTCAAAGTATGAAGTATCCTTGAAGAAATATAAGAAGTACTCAATCCTTAAAATATAAGAAGTATCCGTCCTTGAATGAAAATCATAAGTATTGCCTATGTTCATGCGAAATTATTACTTCATTTCTGGTGAAAATTCTTGTCCATTTTGGAAATGATTCTTGCCGAGAAGATAAAGAACATAAAATGTCTTCTTGGTAATCCATAGTTGCCTCTGTTCTTTATCTATGAAGGAAGAATCCTTGAGAAAATGTTAAATGAACGAATTGCCTATGCCTCATTCTGCGAAATAATGACTTCTCCTGTGAAATTCTGAAATAGTCTGCGAGATACTAAATGAGTTTGCAAATTTCTGAATGTTTCTACGAAATTATGAATAGTGCCACGATGAATAGTACTTAATAGTTCCGCGATGAATAGTGTTGCGATGAATAGTGCTGCGAGATTGTAGACAATCCTCTTGAGAGACTCTGAATAATACTTATGAGAAATTCTGAACAATACTTTTAAGAGACTCTGAATAGTATTTATGAGAGGTTCTAAATAGTACTTGATATCTCTCTTGCGATGAGCAAATCTTTCCTGCATTCTTAAAAGAAAATAATTAATGTTTGAGATTATTCTATTGGTCTTATTTTTCCTTCCTAGTTAAAGGTCTTATTATGCCAATTTTTCTTTTTGCGACAAAATCGCAGGACGTCTTTACATTCGCATGTATTGACCCATTGATCTTGCCTTATCATTATTCCTTGATTGTATTGCGACAATATGACAAGTCTAAGTCCCCTCGCGAGATCAAAGACTTATGACATTGCCGTCTTGCGATGAAATCGCAGGACGTATTTACATTTTCATGTAAAAACCCATTGATCTCATCTTAACATTTCTCTTGTGGCTTGTTGACTCTGTATAATTTACGTCACACGACAATATGACAGGCCTAAATGTTCTTGCGATCATAAATCCCCATGACATTGTCGTCTTAAGACACTTATCATCTCCCTAATGGAGGGTGCCACCCTTATCTTCCCCTGGTTTCCCCTTCAAGGAGGGCACATCGGCCATACAAGACTATCTCCTCCCATCCAGATTTACCAACAACCAGCTGTTTTCGCAGCCTCTTGTCCTTTATGCCTATATGGCTTATAGTTACAAGACTACAACCTAAGTGGGGTTTTCTTCAGGCCAAGTGCATCATAACCAAGACTTACTAAGAATGGCCAGGGTAGTTTCGTACGCCCCGGGCACCCTTGGCTCAACCGTGTACCTCGACGCCTTGGTCATACTCTGCACTTCTTATGAGAGATCCTCAGTCGTCCAACCAGGGTATAACCTTTTATAATTGGAAATCCAAGGTCTCTCTCCTGGATAGGTTTTCTTTAACCCCAACATCTGCATGACTCAAGATCCAGCAGCGGTATAACCTTACCCATGAATCATGTAAAGAGATACCCCCTTATATGACGCACTATTAGGTCTTACATTTGCCTCTTGCGAAATTTTATTCGCGAACTAGGGTGCACGCCATAAAGGTTCATCCCATTCTTGTGTCTCTGCGAAATTGTATTCGCGTTTCTTCATTCTTTCATTTATGTCATTTCTTCTTTCATTCTCTCATAAATATTCTTAAAAAAAATTTGAAATCTTAGAAATATTCTTTGAAATTTTGAGATTGTATCAAAAATCTCTTGCTGTTAAAGAAATATTCTAGAGAAATCTTTGAAATCTTGCGATTGTATCGCGTTTTTAAATCAAAAATCTTCTATAAAAGAAATTTTCTAGAGAAATATATAAATTGAATGTTCTCAGTTTTTTTTGTGATTTTGAAGTCTTTGTAATCTTGCGAGGGTATCGCCTTTTTTTTTATTTGAAATCTTAGAAGTCTTTGCGATAATTTCATTTTCTGTAATCTTTGAAATCTTTGAAATTTTTTGAAATCTTTAAATTTTTTCGAATGTATCGCTATTGTTAATCAAATCTAAAAATCTTTGAAATGTTTTGAAATCTTAGATTTTTAGAAATCTTGCGATTATATCGCTTTTGGAAAATTAAATCAAAGTTTTTGAAATCTTTTGAAATATGAAAAATCTTAGAAATGTTCTTTGAAATATTGCGATAGTATCGCTTTTTGTAAAATAAATCAAAAAAATTATTTTCTGTGAATAAAATATTGAAGGAAGTGGTACTTAGCTTTTATGTGATTTTCTGTAGCTGCCGTCTCTCGCGAATTATATGATTTGCTTGTGAATTGAGAAGAAATAAGAAATGAACTCTTGATCTTCCTCTTGCATACTCTTGCTCCATACTAATTGTTCTAACTCTGTCTTGCGAAATTATCTTGCGAAATAATCTTCAATTGTATTCTCTGCTAGTATTTTCTTCTTAATTCTAGGATTGCTTGCTTGCGAAATTCCGAGGTTGTTTTCACATAATAAAGTTGATGCTCATGATGATATCCGTGAGTTGGTCTGGGCTTGATGAATTGTGCTCGCAAGTTACTTATTTCTTCTTTGCTGATTTTAGAATTAGCCTGACGTGATGAATAAATTTTCCCAAAATCCCGTGGTGTGTTGTAAGAATGGATGAATGGTGAGAGATTTTTAATCCTTTATTGCTTCTCTAGAGTTGTTGTCCATGGCGATCGTCGCTGTCAGTTTACTTGTGCTATGCATTTGTTTGTGTAGGAATGGCCAGATTCACATAAACTGGTCTATGGCTTCATTTCTTCATGTAGAGGTTAATTTTGTTGATAAATTAATTGCTCGCCAAAGTTGATGACGAAATATTCTTTATTATTGTTCCTTTACTACGTTACTTCTCTTCTTTTTTTGGATTCTGGCTCTTCTCTGCGAGGTGATCATTTAATTAATCTGAGAGGTTGCCTATTTTGATCTTCACTGTGGCACCTCCTTTCATCGCTGGATCGTCATTGTTTCCGTTTAGCTTTTATCTTGTTACTTAGTAGTTTTGCTTCTTACTCGCTATAGTATGTTGTTGCAACTTGAGAGCTGATACTAAACTACCGTTGTTGCTTATCTATTGTGTTTCTCGCAATTTATTTGGTTATCATGTTCGAACTTCGCCTCTCTATATATTCACAAAAAGTCAAATAAGTGAAAGACATTAAAAGTATACTACCCTTTTGTTTGGCTATGTGCGTTTCTTCCTTCATATATCTTCTCAATGATCTTCTTGCGAATTTGATATTTCCTCTATGTTCATTTTGCTAGACTATTCTTTTGCCTATGTGAATTTTGCTGACGGTGTAAATTCTGTCTTTCAGTTTCATTTCCTAAATGCCGCGAGTTTGTTTTATCTTCACACTGGTTGTTTTGCTCTTTTGGTTTTGTCCATTCTTCCGCTTTGTTCTGCGATAATAATGACCCTACGATGCTAAAATAATAATTAATAATTCATTATGCTAAACTGGTGCTATTACAATCATTATTCCACTTTATTCCTTTTGCCTTTATATGTTGCGACTTCTTTCTCATTTGAGTTCTGCGATAGCATCTCAACTCCTGCTCTGCGAAGTTCATTTCTCCAAAGCCCATATTCGGATTTATTACTTCAAGTCAGCAAATCAATGGTACATTAAATAACTCTTATGTCTCTTTTATTGACGTCATTGTTGTAATGGATAGTACTTTTCTTCTCTTGTTGTTGGGAATGTTAGTTGTCTCTAATTCATATTGCTGGTGGTAATAAACTAGACAAATCCTCCCTGATTTGCTGGTGTTTGCTCAAGCTAATATTTCTTTGTTTGAGAAGTAAGTATCCCTTATTTCCTTCGACATTTAGATACATTATCGATGGTTTCTTAAGTGCTCTTCATCCTTTTTGATGACATAGTAATGTTTCTCATCTCATGGAGTTCATCTCGTCACAGGGGAATACACATTGCTCATGTATATTTGCAGGAGAGTTTTGTGCTTTCTGCGAAGAGCGTCTACGAAAACAATATTTGTGTAGATTAATTTGCGAAGAAGAAGAAGTCATTATCTCCACATCTTGCTTGGTTTATTTTCTCGTGGATGTACTGGGATGTTGCATACGTATTCTTGCTTATTAGTACGTGGTGAAGTAAACATCAATATTAGTACATGAAGTAAACACCACTTCACTCTTATTTCCATTATTTTCTTTAAGTATGTGACTCTTTAAGTGATTCTATTAGTAAGCTTCGCAGAGTACCACTTCACTCTTATTCTTTACTTTCTTCATTTTCTCGCGGAGAATGATAGTTGAAACTATTGATGAAGCAAACTTTGCTATCAACAGTACTTCGCTGAGTTACTTTCTTCGCTGAGTTACTTTCTTCGCTTGGATAATATCCGTTTCATCATCATAGCTCAAATTTACTTCCTTCTTCCCTTTTTGCTGATATGACTGGTTAATGTGATGAATTTCTGAATTTCCCTGTATACTTATTGTTTGCTAATAGTAAGACTAAACTGAATATTGAGCGCTTCGCTAGTTGTTACTATTGCTTTACATGGTAGGTTTGAGATATCACTTCGTATTGCCGGTTGGCACCTGCCAGTAAACTTCGCAACATTTCTTCGCAGGTTATTTACAATAAGAAGATACCCTTCGCAGGTTGGATAAAATGAAAACACCCAATCATGCTGGATTTTCGTTGGTGATGATTTTTACAAGATCTTTTGCTTTGTTGGTGATGTGGCTATTTTTCGCTGGTGCAATCTTGCTTCCTTCACTTAAATTCCTTCCTTTATGCTCGCATAAAACACCCTTTTCCGCTTTCTTTCAACAATAATTTCCATAGTCTCCTCAGATGGTTGCTTTTTGTGTGATAGTAATTGACAAAGATAGTTTGGCAGCTTTCTCTTTAATTAATTGATCAATATTTACTTGGCTGGCGTTGTTGTTATTTTGACGAGTAATGATGGTAGTTTGCCTTTGCTGGACTTAATTTCATTTGTCGTTATCTGGGAATTGTTGATGATGTCCTGGTGTTATTAGGCACCTATTTTCTTCGCGGGAATGACTCTTCTTCGCCGGTGATATAATTAATTTTATTCGTTGGTTCGTTTAACTTCATTTGAGATGCTCTCTAGAGACACATTTCATGAGTTGCGATTTCCCTCGCAGAGAGAATCTTTATCTGCGAAAACCCAATACAATACATACGTCATAAGTTACATATTAATTTTATGGAAAATGAGAATCATCACCGAAAACCCAATTTACAGTAGAAATCCTCAAATTGATTGAAAATTTTAATACTTCAGCGAAATTTTAGCTGTAAAAACTCATCATATTTTAGTAAAATTTTATAGTTCACAAAACCAGCAGAATATTTATAAAATTTTAATAAACTTCATATTTTTGGAAACGAACAAAAATTAGTTTTGGAAAGGCTCTTTTCTTCAAATTTTTATTTAAAATCTCTCAGATCTGAAACATAGAGCAAAAAGAAAAGTGAGAATATAAAAGGGGATTTGTCCTTTTTGGAAGCAATTGTTGACGCAGCCTGTGTAAATTTCACTTAGCTCGACGATTTCCCCATATCCACATCTCTCTTCCTGAACTACTAAGATGTGTTTGTTGTTTGAAGATGCATAAAACTCCTGGAACTTCCATTTCTGCCCTCAAAGCTCAAAGATCCGGTAGAATTCATCACCAACAGTAACCAATTTTTTTAAACTTTCTTAAACCATCAATATTTGTCCCTGTTTCTAGCGCCAAAATGTAGTTGCAGGATTTCCTACAACACACCCCTTATCATATCTTGATATTAATTCCTAAATCTACATGTAGAAATGGTAGTAAAATTGCTAAAATTATAAATGGACACCAAGATTTTTACATGGTTCGATCAATTTGATCTACATCCATGATTCTTCACTATGATTGTTTTGGTTTACATTTGATTTACATTGATAATCTCCATCAATGGAGTTCTAAATCTAGTTTTGGGGAAGAAGATGATAAAGAAAAATACATTCTCTCTCTAAAAATCTCTCTGCAAAATATCTCTCTCTCTCTTAAAATTGTCCCTCTCCTCAAGACTCTCTTAACTCTAAAAAAAATACATCATCCTTTCCTAAATCTATTGGATCTCTATTTATAGGAAATTACATAATGGGTTACAGCTAAGCTGTCCTCTAATTTCGTATATCTCCCGAGATATTATCGTAGTATCTATATTATCCCTTCTCGCAAGCATCGTAACCATCGCCAGTCAATCATGTTCTTTTTGTGTTTCTTCAATCGTCAACTGTTATGTCATTATTTTGTGACACTCGCAAAGTGTTGTTGGAGAACTCGTTGTGACGCTCGCAGAAATGTTGTTAATCTCGCCAAAATATTGTTGTGGCGATATTCTGGTACTACAGACAACATTCAAAACACTACACGAATAATAATTTTTTATGTTACATAGCATAAAGTTTAGGTACTTAATATTGTATGAAAAACGACGGCGGCCCAACTTCCTTTGTACCCCCATAACATATGTCCTTCGTCACCGGGTAACCCGTAAACGGGATCCTTAGGGATTCGAGAAAACATCTTCAGCGGGTCGGGCATGTGGTCCCCTTTATTCTTCTTTGGACCATATTTCTTCTTACCATCTTTCTTACCTTGTTCTTGAGTGTATCCTCCTTGGACTTGTTGTTGAACTTGTTCTTGAACTTATCCTATCTCTTCATCACTTTCATCCTCACCTTCTTCTTCATCACTTTCATCCTCACCGTCTTCTTTATCACCTTCCTTGCCACCAATTTCTTCTTCATCAATCTCCTTTCCACCACTCTCTTCCTCATTAACCACCTCATCACTTTGTTCTTCGGCAACTTCTCTATCACCACTTTCTTGTTCAGTAGGTGTATCGGAATCAGATTCTTCACGTGATGGTTGCTCCGCTTGAGGTGGTGGGTCATTGATGCTGATACCTTTGGCTTTACTCCCCGTGGCCCTTCGGTGGGAAACATTCAAATTTTGACCATCTTTTCGACGAGGTCCCAAAGGCTTAGGAGAAGCAAGGTCATGTTTCCTCTTATATTTATTTTCGGATTGCTTTTTTTTGGTTGCCCTTGGTTGGCCTGTAGAATACGGAGTTAAGCAACAAATAACAATGGAATCGAATGCATTTTTTTAAGTCAAGGTACACAATCGGTTTACTCAAGTGCTTATGTAATCCGATTGTAACAATAAAACCAACAATCGGATTTTTGAAGTGATAATGTAACCCGATTTTAATAATTGGGTTTCTCGATATACATATAAAGTCTTATTATTGACTAAGCATATAAGAATTTTAAGGCTACACAATAGGTTTTTGTGAACACATATGTAATCCGATTCTAACGAAAAAAAGTTACAAAAACATCGGTTATCCCTACCATAACTGAATTGGGCAATTTAGACACTAAAATTTTCCGATTCCTATTCACATGCAGAGCAATCGGTTTATGTGATCAATTACATAAACCGTTTCTAAACTAAATCGGTATACTTTTACACTAACATAACCCGATTCTGTAAAACCCGAAAAATTTTGATTTCAAAATTTTCGATTTCTAAGCGATTGCATGTTACTAAAACCTTTTTTTTTTTTTTTTGTTAAACACCGGAGCGAAACTTTATTAAACCAAGAAAACAGAAGGAGGGGGACTAAGCCTTACCTCCAGAAAGAAACAGAGAAGAAAGCAAAAACGGAACAAAAAGTGAAAACCCACAGGGGATTACACATTACGAAAACGGTAAAGCGGAAGGAAAGAGTTATCTAACGATAGCCTATGTCTGGTGAAAACCGGAGGGTTTGACCACCAACGAGACTCCGTTGTAGCTCCATGATTAGCCAGCGAGTCAGCCACAAAGTTTCCCTCTCGAAAAACATGAGTACAATTTAATGTGATTGTATAAGCAAATTTCAAAACATTTTTCCACTGGGTTTTAAGACGCCACGGTACCAAGTTCGGGTTATGAATGGCATGTAAAACAAAAGTAGAATCACACTCCAACCAGAGCCTACGAATTCTCTGAGAGCAAGCCAACCACAAATCATAAATTTCTCCCCAAAGCTCCGCAAACGTCGAGTTACTGAATCCCAGAAATTATGCCAGGCAGCCTGTGACCCTCCCAGTAGAGTTTCTAAACACCACCCCGCATCCAGAACGCCCAGGGTTACCGAAGGAGCATCCATCGATGTTTGCCTTAATCCACCCTTGCGGAGGAGGCAACCATTTCACCATCACTGCCCTCGGCATGTTAGGCACATGCCTCTTTATACCTAGAATGTCCAACGTTCTTTTATCTTCCGAAGTGTAGAAAGAGAAGCCGCCGCTATGGGTGCTGGACTCCGCAATCAGGTTGGCTAACAGACTGACGGCCTGCTGAGGAGAAGTGTCTTTGTGATCGAATTTAAGCTTGTTGCGGCAGAACCAAATGATCCACAAACAGCTCACCACCGTGACCCAAAGAAGGTTCTTCAACTGAGAACCACCCTTGAACCTTCTAACAGCAGCGAAAACCGCCTGAATACTAGAGCAATCCATTCTCAGACCAAATACCTACATAATCCAGGACCACAGATTCCTGGCAAACGCACATTGCAAAAACAGGTGATTTTGAGTTTCCCCACAGCAGGGCGTAGGACACAGATTGCAGCAGTTCACCGTATGTCTTCCCTGGTACTTCACATTGTCGTCCGAGGCAATCCTGTTATGCAACAGTTTCCACACCGTACAAGCTCTGCGCGGCGGGATCTTGATGGACCATAAGTCCTTGAAGTCGCTCAAATCCAGCTCTTTCGGTCTGTGGTACTCGTAAGCCTCCTTCATAGTTATGTCCCCCGAGATACTCATCGACCAGACCTGCTTATCCTCCGTATGAGCAGCAAAAGGAGTCTCTGTAATCATCTGCGCAATCTGACCTGATAGCTCAGGCATGTAAGAAGGAATGCACCACCGATCATCTACGATAAAGTCCGCCAGTCTGTTATGAAGGTTCGAGTTATCCATCTCCAAGTAGTCCACAACCGAAACTCCCATATTCGTGTTCCACCGATCGTTCCAGAAGTCAATGTTTCTGCCATTGCCAACAAGCCACACCACGTTCTCTTTGATAATGCTCCACTGCTGTTTGAAGCCATACCAGATAGAAGATTTCTTATGCGTCGCACCTGCAAAATGAGTCTTAATGAAGTCGTCGAACGTCGAGGTTATTGACATCAGCTTCCAGGTCATTTTCATCAGAGCCGCGTCGTTCAGGCTAGATAAAGATCTAATTCCCAGTCCCCCCTCCTTAACCGGAAGACAGACTGTATCCCAGGCCACCGTGTTGTGCTGTCTAGTGCTAATGTCCCCAAACTAAACAAAGTTTCTAACCCACGTTTCCAGCATTTTAATGTACTTTCTAGGCCATTTGTAGACATGAAAGTTGTGCATAGCAGAACCTGCAATCACAGAGTTAACTAGCTCAAATCTACCCATCATTGATAATAATCTCCCTTTCCAAGCTGAGAACTTCATTTTGATCCTGTCCATGATGTCCCTGAAATGAACCTCTCTAGGCTTACCGCGAAAAATAGGGACTCCTAGATAGCGAAACGTAAGTGAACCCATTGGAATATTGTAGGAAGACGCAATCCCAACAATTCTGTCATAAGCATAATTACTAGCATACATTGAGCATTTCTCAGCGCTAATAAACTGCCCCGAATTCTGACCATACTCTTCGAGAATTTCCATTAAGGACCTAATATCTCTCTTAGTGCCTCTACAGAAAACCATTAAGTCGTCCGCATAGAACACGTGAGAAGGAAACTTCGGCCCACGCTGAGAAGAGATATTGTTAATCTTACCCTGAGCAAACGCCCTGGAGATAGCATTACTTAGAACGTCCTCTGCCAAGCAAAACAGCATAGGAGATAACGGGTCACCCTTCCGCACTCCACGCTTGCATCTAAAGTACCCCATAGCCTTGCCATTGATTACAATAGAAAGTCTCGCCGAGTCCAAGATTGAGCGAATCCAACTCAGAAAAATATCACAGAATCCAAAGCCTTTGAGAGCTTGAATAATGAAATCCCAATTGAGAGTATCAAAAGCTTTTCTAATATCGAGTTTAAGAGAAATGTTACCTCCAAAGCACTTGTAGTCGAGAAGGTTGACCGCCTCTGAAGTGATCCCAATGCAGTCAAAAATATCTCTGCCCTTGAGAAAAGCTCTCTGCTGAGGCGAAATAATGTTTGCAGCGATCGGCGTCAAGCGATTTGCTAAGATCTTACCAATTATTTTGAAGTGGAAGTTGCTCATAGCTATTGGGCGAAATTTGTCAATTGTATCCGCACCCTGCTCTTTTGGAATGATGATCACATGGCTTGGGTTGGCATTAGGGATAAGCCAACCATTTTGGAAGAAAGAGCGAACAGAATTAACCACATCCTTACCAACTATATCCCAGAAAGCGTTGAAGAATATACCTCCGAAACCATCCGGACCCGGAGCGCCATTAGCATTCATTGTATCCACTGTCGCCTTAATTTCCCTTTCGTCAGGAATTGCCGTCAGATTTTTGTTTTCTTCCGGGGAAACTGAGCTTGTATTATTCCTGGAAGCAAAATATGAAGAGGGATTAACACCATCAGAGTCATAAAGATTCTTAAAGTAAGACAGTACATGTGCAGAAACATCCTCATGTGAGCTCAACAGCTCATTGTTAGCCTTCAGATGGGTAATTTTGTTTGTAGCCGCTCTTATCTTCGCGTAAGTGTGAAAGAACTTTGTGCAAGCATCACCATCTTTCACCCAATTTAGGAGAGATTTGTCCTGCCAAAAGTCTTTCTGAATTTGGATAGCTTGAAACATCTTGTTAGAAGCATCCATCTCAATCAGGTGCAGCTCGTCAGAGTACCCCTCCTCGCCTATGCGAGATTGAATATTTCCCAGATTAGTTGTAGCGGCGTTAACATTAAGCTGGATATCACCAAATACTTCTCTATTCCAACACTTCAGCACCGATTTCAGGAACTTAAGTTTCTGAACAAGAACATACATTGGGCACCCAAAAAATTGCTGATTCCAAGCATCCTCAACCACCGTTCTCAAACCCGAGTGATTAAGCCAAGTGTGCTGGAATTTAAAAGAAGAGGCAAAAGTATTATCTCCCTTTAGCGACTCCAACAACAGAGGAAAATGATCCGACTTAACCCGTTCCAGAGTGCTACAAGTTGTAGAGTCCCAAGACAAAAGCCATTGCTCATTACAGATGGCTCTGTCCAACCGAAGCTCCGTGTGGTGTCTGCCTCTACGACCATTGGTCCAAGTGAATTTAGCTCCCTTCGTCTCCAGATGATGAAGATCACTTGTCTCCGTGAAAGCCAAGAATTCGTCACAGGAGTTTATAGAAGGAGCGTGGCCACTCGACTTTTCATGAGCTCCCAAAACCGCATTGAAGTCACCAATTATACCCCAAGGACCAATGAGATTATCCATCAGATTGGTCAAGGCAAACCACAAGTCTCTTCGCACTATATAAGAAGTGCTGGCATAAACTCCTGCAAGATAATAAACCATACTGCCAAGCGAGGCACGACACGCAATCATATGACCAGAGTTCATCACCACATCTACTTTTACAGTAGTTTTACTAAAGCACCAAAGATTCGGCTGCTTACTACCTCTATCATTAACTGCAACTAAATTCAGACCCATATTGGTCCAGAAAGCAATAGGAATAGACGAGATATTTATCCATGGTTCCGCAATAAAAACAATATCCGGAGAGTGAGAACGACAATAATTTTTAAAAAAAATTTGCGTGTCCGAGTTACCAAAGCCACGCAGGTTCCAGAAAAGAACTCTCATTGATAAGAGTTGTTAAGATTCCTCGGGCGCATCGGCCGAGTTTTTGTCTCCATCTCCATCTTCTTCTTATTTTCGCGCGCGTTTATTTTTTTCTGTGACTTTGTGATAACTGGTAGAAAAGGAGCTTCCTCCTCCTTCCGTTCGTCCACCGTCCCCACACTAACAGTATCATCCTCTTGCAGATTTTTACCCTTCGTATTCACCACCGCATTTTCTTCAGTGCCTTTCATATTCAGCGATTGATCTTGGTCCTCTTATGTAATCACCACAGCATTAGTTGGTTGTTCTAATTATGCCTCACCAGTCTCCACATCATTATCTGTTTGCTTTAATTCTGCCTCCCCAGTCACCACCACCGGATTGTCTTCGTTGTTGTCAGGAACGGTTATTTCCTCCGCAGTCCCCCCTTTTGAGCTACTTGCGTCATTGCTAGCAACCCGCGCAGTAATTGGTATGTCCCCCTGGTTCAACAAAGGTTCACACACCTGGTTACTAATCACGTTTTCCACCACCTTACTTTTCTTCTTTTGAGCCCTTGTCAGATTTCCGTCCTCAGTTGAGTCCTGCACGTTTAAATCCTTCGGTTTCTTCTTATTGCAGACACTTTCCACATGGCCAATGGTTTTGCAGAAGGATCAGAAATCTGGCTTTTGTTCGTAAACAATTTTGGCATCGAACGAGAAGTCATTTCTTGCCACCTGAATCTTTGATATTGGATCTTTTGCGAGATCAATTTCCACCAGAACCCTTGCATATAACCCAAAGCTTCTTGTTTGCGTTGCTTTATCAGCATAGAGGGGATCTCCTACTGCACTCGCAATCTCGAATAATGTTTTAGGTCTCCAGTATTCATAGCTTAAATTGAAGATTCTAATCCAAACCTGAGATAGAGTTTGATTTTGTTTGTATGGGTTGAAATCAGGAATCCATTTTCGGAAGTGTAAGACGCCCGGTTTGATCGAGCAGGCACCCGCCGCGCGAACATAACCCACATCTTCCTCACTAGAAAAATTAAAACAGAAAAAACCTTTACCTAGGGGTGAAATAACCCAAGGTTGAATCTTCCATACCTGTCTGAGCTTCTCGTTCATTTCTGCAATTTTCATAATAGCTGAATCCTTTGGTTGCACTAGTCTGCCGATCAAGAAAGTTCTGCAATCCAGCACCCCCTTTTGATTTTCTTCCTCAGATATCTTGATTGAGACATGTGATCCATTGAAACATGGTTTAGCAAGTGTTGAAGAATCAAAGTCAGGGTCTTTGAAAGATGAAAGAATGCTTGCATAAGATTGCTTACGTAATTTCTCCCCTGAATCATTTTCCTTATTTGTTTCCGCCGATTTTGAAGTACCCTCAGGCCAGATTGGGCAAATAATTTTTTTCATTGAAAATTAGTGAGATTTGAATACGTTAATCAGAATGATAAGACGGTTCAGATCCACTAATCATTATCAACGTTTATTAGTGTAGGTAATCGATCTTGCGCTAGAATCGAAAAAAATATTTTTGGAAATTTTCGCCGATTCAATCTCCCGGTTTGCAGAGCTTGACTCGCCGATTCAATCGATGTTACTAAAACCTAGTTTAGAGGATTGGGTTCATAGAAAAGTACCTGATTCGACCCATTTCCTCCTCTTGTGTGATACGAGAGGCTTCGTCTTCCTCAAGCACTTCCTTCGTTTTCTTTCGAATCACTTCAACGATTTTGGGATTCTTATCACTAGGAAAATTCATGTTAGTAGGATGCTTCATTCTCGATTGTTTCGACATTTTATTATAGAAGAAAGAAAACGATTAATCGTTTTCGGATCGTCGATAATCCACGATTTTTGGTTTCAAAAAAAAAAGAAAAAAAAGGAAAGTAGAAGGGATGAAGAATCGCTTTATGAGATCGAAATAAAAACTGATTTTAGTTTTAGGTTTATTATTAAGAGTTGATGGGGATAATTTAGTAATATTAATATTTTTTAGAGGGTAGTTTTGGTAAATTTAGACACCCCTTATCATTGTGTATTAGGTAGATGAAGTAATCTATATGCCCCAATTTAGGGAGTATAATAATCCCATATACTTATAGTAATAGTTGAATATTGGAGTCAAATAGGCCTCATACATTAATAAAGATTTTTGTTATAGGGAAAGCTAATTTGTTTAGGGGGAAAGCATTTTAAGGGGAAAACTAATTTTTTATAGCTATGTATAAGGGGAACTATTTAATGAAGTTTAAGTTTTACAAATAATTTTTATTACAAAATTATCCTCTGATCAACATCGCTCTAATAGCATCTCAATGGAATTTTCAATCCTTTTTTAATTAAAGACAAACAAAAAGAAATACAAAATCTCAAGGATTCACGTAGATTCAGACTTTAGTGGCTAATTTGATTGTAGATCAAGAGATCATGCTAACTGTCGAGGATTATTGTATAATACCTACTTGTATATTTTACCGTCTCTTTTGTATTATCCAAATGAATCTTTATATGATTATGATTAAAAAAGATGAAATAAATAGACAAACAATCACTAGTTTTGGTTGTTTTATTACGATCAGATACTCTATTACCATGATATTAGAAATGGTTAGATGAATAGTAAGTACGGGCAGGCTCAAATCCTCCCAAGACGGAAACGGGAAAAACTAAATATTAAATGTTGTAGGCTTCTCAATTCCATTTGGAACTCTCATAGTCATCCCATCCACGTCTTCATCATGAATGGTAGGGTTTAATCACAGAAGGGGTTTAGGGTTAGTCATGGTTACAACAAAAGCATAGAATTACGCTAAGTCAAGGGTGATTTAGTAAATATCAGTATTTTGTTAAGGGGAAAGATAAATTTCTACTCCTTCCCCTTATTGACCCAAACTCAAACGAAATATACCATTGTCAAACTATTTTAGCTTTTTTCCTAAACAAGTTAGCTTTTCCTATAATAAAAATCTTAATAAACGGAGATACATTTGAGCCAAGGAAGGAAAGAAGAAAAAGAAGCGTACCTGTCTTTCTTCCCTGAACTAGTCAACAGGTTTCGTATTCTCTCTAATTGTCCACACATTTTCCCCACCAAATGAACTATACCAGAATAAACGGCTACAATCATTAACACCACTAAAATAAATATCTGATCAAGGGGCTGTCGGCATTGCCCTGTTTGCTTGTTGCTTCGTATCCGTTTCCTCACCCGCCCCAACATTCCACAAGTCTTTCCTCTCCTCTTCCATATTCCTAGGAATGGCTGCAACGTGTCAATCTTAACTCCATGTCAAAACTCCAGTCGGTCAGTGGATCCCACTTCCAGCTTCATCAAATTTATCAACGAATTAATTAATCTCATCATGTACCATCCACGTTAACAGCCGACCTAAATCCCAGAAGCCGCAATTTATCCCTTAGCCCTCCTTATCCACCCTACACGTGTCCCATTTTCCCATGCTAAAGTGCCGATCCCCATAAATCTGACGTACATAGTATCTTGACGCGTGTCCGTGTAAGTTATTTTCCTATATATATGCCTTCATTGTTACGTTTGATAGTTATTAATTAAGTACATTACCCTCGAACACAAATCCTAAAGAAAACTAGACAGAAGGAAATCCAAAGTTCAAAACCAGTTTCATTCATCGATATTTGCTTCTTCAATATTACATCTCAAATGATTCATAGCTCAAATTCATCATCCGATGGTCGTCGGATACTTACATTTCCGGTAGTTCATCCATGTCAAAATATCTTACCCGCCACTCTCCTCGTCTCCCTCATTTCTTTAGCTCATAAAATATGTGATTACCAGTTCAAATCCTTCGTCACTCAAAGAAAGAATGCGAGGGAAACAGTACGTTACGTCCAAAATCTTCTTATATTCTTGGAAGAAATCAGGGATAACAACTATGTCTTGCCTCACTCCATTAATCTTTGTTTCTTTGAGCTTCATCTTAGTTTTCAAAAGATTATATTTCTTTTGGAAGATTGTTCTCAAGAAGGTTCACATTCATGGATACTAATGAAATGTAAGCAAGTATCTAATGAGTTTCGGGTACTCATTAGAACCATTGCAACAGCTCTAGATGTTCTTCCGATTGGTTTAATTGATTTACCAAATGAAGTCAAAGAGATTGTTGTTTTAGTTGCTAAACAAGCCGAGAAAGCGAAGTCCGGGGTGGAGCTAACTGATGAAAGAACTGCAGGTTTGGTTACTTCCATATTGAATCAATTCGAGAACCGGGTTGCTCCCAATCCGACTGATTTAAAGAGGGTTTTGGATTACTTAAATATTCGAAGTTGGAATCAATGTAATAAGGAGATTAAGTTTTTGGAAGAAGAGATTAGTAGTGCAAGAGCTCGTGGAGAAAACAGAGAGGTTGATTTCTTAAGAAATTTAATCGTCTTCGTTATTTATTCTCGTGTAGTGGTTTTCGATTTCATAGACGAACACCGAACTAGTTTTACACTTGATGATGGAAGTAAGCCCGGTTCGATGATTAGCTGTTTGGATTCGGAAGATTTTCTTTGCCCAATTTCTCTGGAGATTATGTCAGACCCAGTAATAATCTCAACTGGTCATACATTCGATCGAGTTTCAATTCAAAAATGGTTCAAATCCGGGAACTTAATCTGTCCCAAAACCGGCGAGAAACTTACAAGTATCGAGATGGTTCCAAATTCAGCTCTACGAAAGCTCATTCATCAATTTTGTTCCGAAAATGGGATCCCGATAATTCGAGAGCCAAGTCAGAATCAAAACCGAAAGGACGTCAAACGAACTAAAACAGAACACACTAGCCAAAGTGGTGCAGCAGAGGAAGCTATGAAAATGATTTCTGAATTTCTACAATGTAATCTCTCTACCGGAACAACTTCAGATAGAAACAAAGCTGCTTACGAAATTCGGTTAATAGCAAAATCGAATATCTTCGACATGTCTTGTGTAGCTGAATCTGGTACAATTCCTTACCTCCTAAATTTACTTTCATCAATGTCACCCTCGACTCAAGAAAATGCAATGGCAGCATTACTAAACCTTACTAGGCATCAGAAAAGTACAAACATCAAAAAATCCATTGTCGAAAATTGCGGATTGATTCTGATTCTAGATGTTTTGATCGAAGGTTTAAAGATCGAAACACGAAAACTCGCAGCTCTAACATTATTTCATCTCTCATCAGTTGAAGAATATAGAAAATTAATTGGTGAAATTCCTGAAGCAATTCCTTCATTAGTAGATTTACTAAAGGAAAATGCTCTGGACAACAGTGGAAAAAAGAGTGTCGTTGTTGCTATTCTAGGATTACTGTGGTTTCCTGGGAATCATAAGAGAGTTCTTGAATGTGGAACAGTAAAGATTTTAGTCGATCTTTTGAATTTAGAGAATTCATTGGATTTCATTACTGAAGCATTAGCCGTGTTAGCAATTTTAGCTGAAAAACAAGAAGGATCGTCAGAGATATTACGAACTTCGTCGGTTTTATATGCACTAGTGGCTACTTTAGAATCATCATCTATATCTGCACCAGCAAAAGAATACTGTGTTTCGATTCTTCTTTCTTTGTGTATAAATGGTGGAAAAGAAGTGGTTGCGGTTTTACGAAAACCTACTTCGCTCACGTGTTCGTTATACAATCTTCTTACACAAGGTACATCTCGTGCTTGTAAGAAATCTAATTCGCTTCTTAAAATTCTTCACGAATTTAATGATTCAGGTTCTTCATCAAATCGTTCAGGGAGACCAGAGTTCCGTGAGGATCATCACTTTGTTCATGCACAATAGTTTAGATATACCGTTGCCGATTCAAAATATTTTTAGTTTTTGTTTCAGGCTAATCAGTTCTTATAATATGTACATGAAATCTAATACACACAGTCTTAGATGTGCTTGGGTTTTCCCTTTTATCTTTCTTACCGTACTCTAGTTGAAATTTTGATTAGCTCGGATTTTATTAAGAGCTAATCAGTATTATTGGAGTAGCTTCCAATTATGAAGCTTAGGTGTTTTGTTAATATTACTTAATACATTATCCATTTGTTACAATTATATGTTGGAGTTTATGAATAATAAAGAAATTCTTATAAAATTCTTATTTGATTTCTGCCAGTTTTCTAAACATTGTACGGTTTTTTATTACCCAGGTTATTTTTATATGGACTGTTAACGGTAGTTTGTTTTTTCAAGTGAATTGCAACTATATAGCCTAACTTATTGGGGCCACCCTGTTTGAGGCGGCATTCTAATAGAATTATTTATTAATTTTGTATTATATCCTTTTATAAGCCTCTTGCATCCTTTATTTTGATAAATCCATTCATTTCTTTGACGATCAAAGAAAATAATACAAAGAAAGAAGAAAAAGAAGCTTACCTGTCTTTCTTCCTTGAATTAGTCAACTGGTTTCGTATTCTCTAATTGTCCACAGTCAACCGGTTTCGTATTCTCTAATTGTCCACACATTTTCCCCACCAAATGAACTATACCAGAATAAACGGCTACTACCATTAACACCACTAAAATAAATATCTGATCAAGGGGCTGTCGGCACGGCCCTGTTTGCTTGTTGCTTCGTATCCGTTTCCTCACCCACCCCAACATTCCACAAGTCTTTCCTCTCCTCTTCCATATTCCTAGGAATGGCTGCAACGTGTCAATCTTAACTCCATGTCAAAACTCCAGTCGGTCAGTGGATCCCACTTCCAGCGTCATCAAATTTATCAACGGATTAAATTAATCTCATCATGTACCATCCCAGAAGCCGCCAACCTAAAGTGCCGATCCCCATTACGGAAGGAAATCTGACTTACATAGTATCTTGACGCGTGTCCGTGTAAGATATTTTCCTATACATGCCTTCATTGTTACGGTTGATAGTTATTAAGTACATTACCCTCGAACCCAAATCCTAAAGAAAACTAGACAGAAGAAAATCCAAAGTTCAAAACCAGTTTCATTCTTCCGTATTTGTTGCTGGGAAAATTGGCACCCCGAGCGCAGCGGAAATCAGGATCACAAAGGGTGATTGGTAATTTGAACCAAATATGGGAGAAATTCTATATAATAACAGAGTTTTTTTAAAGCGTCCTCATTCACCGGAGCTCCACGTTAATTCTTGTTTTTGGTTGATTCTAGCCCCACCATAAATACTTTTGGTAAATTTATAAATTTTTTACCAATCACAATGAATAAAAATATGACTTAAAAAAATGAATCTTATTAAACCTCACAGTATTACCAAAAATATGTCGAAAAATCATTTTGAGTATATTCAATCCTAATTTAAATCCCAATAAGTAGACAACTAAATTTTACATGATCGCATTAATTACTAAATATATAAAAAAATCATCTAAAAATCTTGATCAATCCTATCATTAAAAATATAAAAACGAATAATTTGAAATAAATTAGGATTAAAACTATTACTCATCACGATTTTATCACATGAAATTAAGACAATTATAAAATTAAATAAAAAATTAATCGTCCAGTGTCCAATTTATACTTTTTAAAATTAAACTAATCCTAGCTAATTACAATTCTAATAATTTAGATTGAGATGAAGAAAAAAAATTGTCCATCGATAAATGATCAAAATCTAAAACAAAAATACTTATAGAATAGTGAATGATTATCCAGTGATCAGAGTATACTTCTCCATCCGCCGATAAATTGACAAACCCTGTCAAATAGTAGAATACAAATTAAAATTATTACTAAAAGAAAAAAAAAATTAAGCAAGACATTCAACATCAATCCTAAGCAAGAGAAAAAGAAAACCAAAGAATTGTGGGGAAACGATAAAGTTTCAATGTTATCTTCATCCCTACCAAAAAAGAAAAAAAGGAGAACTATCCCTGGAAATGCAGGATATGCTTAGTATTTTTTGTTGACAAAAATATACCAGAAAAATAAATTGCCCTAACCAAAAATGTAAAGTGATAGATATTTTACAGTAGTATTTATTTTTCGTGATATTTTTCATTCAAAAAAAAAAAAAACATCAATTACGTATTTCTATTCTTAGAGATTGTGTCAAAAGATACTCAATATATTTTTTTGCACCAAGTGAAATATTTGTCCAAACATATTAAAAAAACTTTCGATATTTTAGATATGAATTAATATTATTTCCAAATCAAGATCTTTAATTTATGGAATTTGTAAATCTGGTGTTTCTCTATATAAAGCATTCAATGCAAAAACCAAAACCTAATGTCCATGATGCTTTTCTTCCATGATCATTTTTCTTGCGGTTTGGGATTTGTTTTTTTGCCTGATCTATTTTATTTTTTTGCGGTTTATGATTTTTTTTTTGTCTGATCTATTTTTCCTTTTTGTTTTGCAGGTATTTATCATGTACCTGTCGTGAACCATTTTGCTCGATCATGCACCTGCTGTAACCGGGCATATCACCAATAAATATCAAGGTATAAACTCATTGATTCTTGCAAATATTGATGGGGTATCGAACACCATGGTTGTTTATCATTTTGCAGCATCAACACGATTTGCATTGGCAACTCTTAGTGTTATTGTTTATTTATGTTGTAGCTGCTTCACCTGCTGCTAACTCTGGCAACAAAGGTTAGTTCAATTTATCCCTGATCGTGATCCTACAATTTTTTTTTTGTTTTTATGTTTTTACGTTCTCTTTTTATGTTTTTAATTGCTGGTTGAGTGTGCGGTCAGTCTTATATAGTTTTTTTTTTGTTGTGTCGTGCCTTCACATGCATTAATGATAACAATTGCTACAAGGCTTAATGCAGCTCTTTATTTTTTGGTTGTATTTTATTTTGTTTAGCAGATATCTCGAAAACTGTACACGATCGAAGAATAATCTCTCCTCCGAACACACTTCTGGTAATTCTTCATTCAATGGAGTAATTGGTAGGGTTATTTCAAGGGAAATTGTAGCGCCCCCTAAGCTAGCAGCTGACTAATCCAAGAGATTAACTAAACAAAGAGGCACTAAAAATTAAAACATTTACTTAAACAAATGATTAAGAAATCTGCTACAAAACTTAACCCAAAACTAGCCCCTCTCTGAAATATATAAATACAATAACTCCTCTCAGATGATACATATACAATAATCATTTGGTTTACAAATAAAATATACAACATAATAAACATAACAGAAGTTAATCAACTAGCGTAATCAACTTGGTAAACTTTTATTGCATGAACCTTATATCATCTGGCTTGAAGTGGGAATAATTAACATTTAACTTCTAAGTAATCATAGGCAAGATTTGGAAAACAATACATGTTTTTCCGAAACATTAAAGAGTGACTAAGTCACTGAAATAATCATACATGTATATGGACAAACTCCTTCTTCAAACAATGTATAATATGGTTGTAAATCCCTACCCGGCAATTCACACCTAATAGCTATGGATGCCACCAAGACCATGGTGGCCAATACTTTAAACAATAAAAGATGAATTAAAGTAGGTATAAATGTGAAGGAGCGTTGATCGCTGTCGTAAGCGTCAAAAATAATTTCACTTTCTTACTCACAAAATATAAATGAAGTATAAAGTAAGGAAGAGTGCGTATCCACAGAGAGGCGATTGTAGTTATCAATTTCTAGTTTCTTAGTTACCAAGATGGGGGATTTCTGATTTTTGTAAAATAAAAGTAAAGTAAATAGTTGGAAGTAATCAATAGAGAAAGATATTGGTCAAGGAATTCATCTTCAATCTTAAACATGTGCTTGCATATATGATTAGAATTACAATTTAATCTCTTTTATTATCAAAATCCTAGAAAATCAAGAGGAAGCAAGATAATCTAATAATTTCCCAAGTTAATCAACACACATTAGAGCTGCGTATGTGAATTCTACCTAAAGAATAACCTAAAGCCTTGCGCTAATCAAATTCAATTCCCATGAGCATTAAGTTTTGGAAATAGGCTAATCAATGTAATTGTCATACATTGCGTATAACAATTCGGACAATGGTCAAACTCTACATATGATTATAAGAGTGTATCACTACAAACTATAATCATATCATGCTACTTGTATTTGGGGTTATCGCTCGATGAAAAACCCTAAAATAGCTATGGAAAAGATTCAAGTTCAATTAATTGGCCACTTAACTAAACAAACATCAAAACCTGTAGGTACCGAATATTGCAAGATATTAGCTTACGAACATCGTAGTAAATATAAGAGGAAAGAATCGCAAAATAATACGATGATAGAAGAAGCGCGGGGAAGTATGAAGGATTTGGGAGCATGAAATAATCTTACGAGGATATGTTGCGATACTTCGCAACACATATATGATTGTGCAAGTTTTTACCGTAAATAGTAGTTCAAATGTAAAATTCAAGAGGTTCTTTTAGTGAGTATTAGAAAATATCTTGGAAGAGAATAGAGAAAGTTGTAACTATTCTAGTTCCATTTAGATACTTCTTTGTAATCAATTGAGAGCATTAATAAGAAAATTGTCATTCATCATCAAGAACTTCTTAAGTTTTACAAATTCTACTGAGGGTGTATTTGTAGGTTAATCTGCAACTACATAATTGGCGCTAGAAGGAGGGGTAATTAAATAATTTTACATCATAGAAATGGTTAGGAGAAGGAATATATCAGAGCCATTGACTGCAGTAAGAAGAAGTGCAAGACTCGCTGGTGGAGAAGCAAACATAATAGGAGAGCCTAGTAGGAGGAGGAGTAATCGAAGAAATAAAACTCAACGAACAACAATGAAAGGAATAGAAATAGATCATGATCGAGTAAGCATACACACTTGTAGAACTGATACACCAGCAGAAGCATATGGAGAACCGCAAATTAGAGAAAATGGGAGATTTATGGGAGGAGCAATTCATGAAATAGAAATGGAGATATTAGAAACATTGAGACAAGAAATTCAAGAAGAACGAAGGTTTTAGTCAAGAAAGACAAATTTAACAAGACAAAATCAAGAATTGAGGAGGAAAATGAGATGTTACAAAGGAGGAGATCTCAAAGTATTGCAAGATCAAATATTAGACCAGGAAAAATTTAAATTCACCAACAATCAATAGTGAAAGTGCTATGCAAGGACAAGCACGAGAATCAAGTTGAAAGAAATCCCAGAGAGACGCTTCATTACGATACCAAAAATGGGCAAAACGTGGAAAATTTACAAACAGAACCATTTCCAAGAGAAAATAACAGAATGGCGGAGAAGATAGGGAGGAAGAGAGCAAGAAATCGTGGAAGAAATTGAGAGACAACAAGCGGTACATCAAAACAATTTCGAAGGATGGAGTAAGAAGATGCGAAGAGGCTTGCAATAATCAAAATCTTGAATATGATAGAATTCAGAAAATTGGAAATCAACAAACAGAAATAACAAGGAATGAACCAAATCTTGAATCATAATTCAGGCAAATCAAGGAGAGGTAAATCCACAGGAAGGAGGAGAGATGAAGAAGCAGTAAATTCGATATTCGCATGAGAAGGATGAGGAGAAAAGAAATGGAAGAACAAGAATTTCAAGATGTTATGCAATTGAACAATTGTGATAATTTGAGAGAAGATATCGCAAATTGTACAAATGGAAACATTAATGAAGAATATAATAGAATGGAAAGGATCGCAAAGAGAATAAATACAAGAACGTAGAAGAAAGAGGTCACAATTAAAGAAACCAATGGAGGAGAATTACAAATGCACGAATCTTCGAATAGCAGAAATGAGAGGAATGATAAGCATTAGAGAGGAGGAGATAGCGAAATTAGATGAAGCAATAGAAGAAGCTGAGGACTCCCTTTTTCTAAGGAAGGTACAATTGGGAGGATTCCACCAAATTGAAATCTTCTTACGATTAACCAACATCTTTGACGGGACTTCATGTGCTATTCAAGACATTAAATCATATGTAGATGCATGCTACAATGGGAGAATCACGATGTTGTATTATGGAAATACTTAGCATCAAGTTTAACAGGAGAAGCTCTAAATGGTTCGAAGGACTTCAGAACACTATTACATCATTTAATCATTTACAAGTAACTTTCTTAGGAGCATATATCACGAATCATTCCTTAGCGACTTGGCATTGAAGATGTGTTTGGTTTAAAACAAAGAATTGGTGAAAGTTTTGAAGCATTTGGTAAGAAGATGAAAACTATGTGCAGTGATATGGCAGGGCGTGTGGATGAGAGATACCTGATTTTGTCTTTCATAAATGCGATGTTAGCTGAACAATTATATGTTCAAATCTTGAAGAAAGAATTCAATTATGATGGAAAGTGCGAGAATTGCGAGAGGAGTATATTACATTAGAAAGAAAAGCAAAACAATATGGAGTCATGGCCAGTGGCAAACACCAACAATCAAGATACAGGTAAACTTGGCTTACAAAATAATCGATGTCAGAAAGGTGTACTTCACAAACATCCTCGCAAAACATCTTGCAGATATCGAGAAGAAGAAAATCAACAATAGCCAACCAAAAATGGTAGCAATGGGTAGTAAAAGATCAAGAAAAGTATGAGAGAAAGGAATTTCTACAGTGAGGAGGAAATAACTTGGATCCCAAGATTAGATCAAGAATGAAGAAATTATGGGGACAAAGGCATTATTTTGGACAAGGGAATCATAGAAAATTATAACAATGGTCAAGGAGGTCAAAGAATGATAAGAAATAAAGATGCCATCAATATGGGCTAGTGTAGAAAGATATGGCAAAGTAATTATCTTGACGGATATACCAACTCCACGGAATATATGGGAAAGAAAGACCAATGGGTCCAAGAAGTCATGAACTTTGCTCGTAGTACCATTTTCATGGAAATTCTACAAATAATTTCAATAATAATCAAGAAGATTATCATGCGAAATGATTGATCAAGGTAAACCGGATCACTTTTTACTCATAGCAAGCTTCTGATCTCAACAATTACCACAAGCTCCGATGATAATTAAGAGAAACACAACACAATAGGGGAAAAGGGCGTACACATAGAAGTAAGGCCAAAAACAAGGAATGTTTTCCTCGTGAATTTATCGTTCCTCATATAAAACCATGTAGAGGATTTTCATGATAATGTGTTAAGCATGGTATATCCTAGAGATGGTGAAGGAAAGTAAATAATGAGCATCGCAAAATTTCACGAATGGAAGATTGGCAAAGCGTGAATTTTTTTTTGAAGCCCGCGAAATTCGGAAGGTTGTAAATACATGATAATCCATTCAAAGGGAGATTAGCAATTTGTATGAATATGGAAAGTGAAGATGATACGAATGAAGAATCATTTGATTTAACGAGGATCTTGATTGATACAAAAAGTTCTCATTAATATTCTCTTCTATCTTGCTTCTGAAAACCATGGGGGAAAATAGGAAGATCTAATACCTTCTACATACGTGATTTATGGTTTTTAATGGAACTTAATAAGCCCAAAGTAAGTAAGCATGACCTCTAAATGATCTTGATTGAAATTGCATTTTAGTTATTATTATTTAATCACCGTCTAATGCTTTGATAGGAAGACCTCGTCATGGAATTTAGGCGTAGCTTCAACTCTACATCAATGCATAAAATTTCCTCATCTAAAGGGTGTTGGAGCTACTGGCGTGATCAACAAGGGAAGAAATGTTACTGATAGAAGTAGAAGTTTGCTAAGGAAAAACCATGCGAAGAAAAAGGAAAAGTCGAGAAAAAGAGCAAAGGTTGTGAAAAGAAGTGAAAATTTAATGGCCGAGATTAAGACGTGAAAGAATAAATTTAACAAGCTAATCTCTGGAAATTTATGATGATAGAAAAGGGATGGTTTTACAGAAGAAAATGAAGAAAAAGGTAATGAAACGAAAGGTAATCATATATTTTCTTAATATCATATTATTATGATAATAAGTAACATTGCAAAACAAAGAGAATTGGAACGTGTTAAAGCAACTTTTAATATTTTCTGATTAAAAGCGATTTGTATTAGATGACCTAGTTCAAGTATGCATAATTCTTAAGGCAAGGAATGAAATGGAGAATTTTTTACAATTATACCCTTATGATAGTAATTTGTAAAATTTAGAATTGATTTATCTCTCAAAATATACCATGGATTTTCGTAAACTTTATATCATTGGAAAGCATTTTAAAACACCTACGTAAATATAAACATGAATATCAAATTATGCATATTTCTTATACTATCGATAATCCATCAAAAGGATAATTTTAAAAATATCCCATTGTTTAATGAAATAGGTCAACTAATGGCCTTGTTTGGTAAAATTTATGATTATAGATAATCATAAATTGATAAATGATTATGATATAATCATTTTTAAAATAAATTTTTCCAAACACTTTTTTCAAATAATTGATTATCATAGAACGATGATCTCAAAAAGGAGAAGAAAAAATAATGATCTACGATGTTTTTTAGTCTTATGTTGTTTTGATGTCTCTCTCTTGATAGTTTAGAAAAAATAAGAAGAAAAAATTCAATTTGAGTTTCTTAGAAAAAATAATTGATTATAATAAATTTTTAAAACAATTTTTTCTTGTTTATGGAAATAATGGATTTTTTCAATTATGATTAAAATAATCAATTATTATAATGGTTACCAAACGCATATATAATCCATTATAATCTGTATAATGGATCCATTAAAATAATGGTTACCAAACAGCCCCAACAATGAGACAAAATTTTAAACTAAATATGTCATCTAATAGTGAGATGGAGTGATTAAAAAATTAAAAATAAAAGCGGGTTGACCGGGACCATAATGTAAAGTTCCAAAAAATGGGTGTGCCGTATAAAAGGGGCCCACATTATCAGATGGCCCAAAAAGGAACACTAAACCCCCTCTGTACATCTTAAACCCCATTTTTAGAGAATTTCTTGCAAAGGTAGGGTTTATATATTTCTCCAAGTCAGTTTCTTCCTGTTCATTATCTCTTCCTATGCTTACAAAAATTTAATTGCTTCCTGCTCAAAAACTATCTCAATTTTGAACAGAACTTCATTATACTTTTGCTTTTGGAACTGATTGGCATATGTTACAAACCAGCGGTAACTACTACTGAACTCAATACCACTACAGGTATTCCTATCGATTTCATTCTTTCACTTTGACACACTTATCTTGAAATCACTTATGTGGTGCAAATCCCTAATGTGGTTTTGGTCGTTATCCATGTTTCAACTATAACTAGGTCTAAGTATCTATTTTACTACTTGATGTTAAGTTTAATTTGGAAATCCTTAAACCCCGATAACTTGTGCATGATTCCACCAAGTAGGTTATCTTTCTCTTTTCTGTAAGAAACACAATTAGTTGTTCGATGAAATGCCTAAAAGAATGTGTTAGTGAAATCAAGTTTTTTTTTTGGGCAAAGGCAATAGATAAGGATATCGGTAATCTTTATTCAACATTCTAACTAGACTATATAATTCATCTGTATAGAGGAAAATATAATAAAATTTTACATAGTGGACATGACTGCAATTTTTGGAAAGGTGTATCAGAAACTGCTCCAAATAGCCTATTTGAAGAATGGTTAGTTAAAATTTAGAATATGGTCAGAGTCTGGAGTCGCACACACATGATTTTTGTCATACATCACCAAATTTCTAATTTTGTTGCACTTAAAGTTATATGCTTCCATGGAATTTCCAACAGAGAAAGATAGTGAGAATTTGTTACAGATATCAAAAATAAGGTTTTTGAGGCACAAGGATCAGAAAGTCTTGCTTTTCATTCACTTGATTGTGGTCCATATACTGGGGTTGCCGATGGGAGAATCGTGTTCAGATTTTGGCATTTTGCTTATATTTCACCAAATAACCCACACTGAGTTAGGGGAAAATATTGCGATCCATCAAGAGAAATGTTAGAAATTGAGAATTCTTTATATCTAGGGAAACCACATCAAAGAGCAGAGGTGTGTCAGCATGTTAACAATAAGGTCTGGAATTGTAGCATGTTTTACACATCACACAGCCAACCATATGCTCCTGATGGGGCTTGGTTGAACATCTCAGTGACCTTTGTTGGTACTGGTACAGTGGTACACACTAGTCATAGTGTAAATGAGGTTTTTGTATTGAAGTTAGATGTAGAAATCTACATTACCTTCATTATTTAGGATTGGAAGACAAAGAGGATTGCATGATTTATCCCAAATGGACAAAGAGAATACCAGGGTCCGCCTTCAGGAGGTAGCCTTAGTGACAATAAAGGTTTTATGCACACTTCAGCTCAGTTTTCCTGGACTGTACGGTTATTAGTTCTTGAGTTATGTGATTTTTTTTATTACTTGAAGTTTGATCCAAGGAAATATATATGAGCATTACAGAGATGAGTGCCCAGCATTCAACTAACCACGTAAAATAGCAAATCTAAAATGCTCAAGCAAGTAAATTAGACTATCCCCTGGTGTGTAACACTGGTTACTATCTAGTACTGTATTAAAGAAACTTAACTTAGATGGTAATTCTTTATCATACATTATCTTCTGTCACTAACATGTTTGCGATGTAAACAGATAGGTATATACTGGTAGCTCCACTCAAAGAATGCTTCTTCAATGTCCGTCTGTGGCATCATGTGGTAACTGGCATTATTGTCAATCTGGCCCAGATTTTAAAGCTCCTCATACGACCACTCTACCGATAAAAGGTTTACATATTGCAATGAAGAGCTTTGAAGGTGGAGATGGAACTTCTTCTGTTCAGCTAAAAAACCAACTTACTTGTTGCCGATCATCCAGCGAGCATTCTTACAATTACAGCTCTTTCAGGTACCACTGTTACAATTCTTTAGTTCAAGTAGAAATGCTTAGAGTTAGAACATCGAAAATATTGGATGCATTCTGATTTGTCTATGTTTAAGAAGATACTTAGTTGGGAGAGAATAGAGAAGATATTTTTTTTCCAAATACTATATGATGAATTCCATGAGAAATCTGTAGATCAGGAAGATTTTATTAGAATAAAATGCTTAGAAACCTCTAAATGAGGAAGAGATATTTGGTTTGATGGAAGAATGTAACAGATGATACTATGTAAGGCTGAAGAGAAATCTAATGAAAAAAAAAAAAAAAAAAAAAAAAAAGATAGTGAAGAAAAAGTAAATTATAACTGTGGACTGAACATGTAAGGTGAGGTTTGGGTCACATGCATTTAAATTTGTGTCTGGCGTGTTTAAATTTTAATATGCTTTTCATTCTATACGAGTGTATCAGAGTACATCCATGCGTTCTTTCATATTTCATCCCATGGCTACAAATCTGGTTCCATGACCATCTTCAGATTGTATGATAAAAATATCTGGAGTCAAAGGCAAAAATTTGCGGGGTACAATGTCTACAGTTAAGGATGTCGATTTTCTATTCTTTACATTTTTGACAACTCTCGTACCGAGGGATTTCTTATTTTGAGTATGTTTGATTTTTATATTAATTTTGGGATTTTATATGTCACAATTCTTGAGTGTATTAGAAAGATGAAATGAATCGTTTCCTTTATCAGCATCCATATTATGTGAAAAATATTTTTGTGCATCATGATCTTGTGTGCTAACTTTTTTGTGCTTCATTCTTGGGGGCGAGAAATAAGAATGTTGAATTCCTCTTATGTATATATTTTTTACACCTTACAGGGAGGACGAGATATCTGTCCATGGACTGTCTGATAAAATTGTTGGTGTCTTGGGAGGAGGACAATTGGGCCAGATGCTGTGTCAAGCAGCTTCGCAGATGGGTATCAAAGTAATGGTTTTGGATCCACTTGAAAACTGTCCGGCAAGTGCTCTTGCATACAATCATGTAGTCGGAAGATTTGATGATAGTGTTGCAGTTGAAGAATTTGCGAAGAGGTTGGCTCTTGGAAGCGAATGTCATTATAAAATTTTACCTCAACATGTCATCTATATTTTTGTATATGTACCTCTTTTGTTTGATCCAACATTTTCAGATGTGGAGTATTGACTATTGAAATTGAGCATGTCGATGTTGCTACACTAGAAAAGCTTGAGCAACAAGGCGTAGATTGCCAACCTAAAGCCTCTACAATTCGAATAATTCAAGTATGCACTTCATCCTGACCTCATAATTTATTTGTTATCTTCTCACGTCACTTCTTTCCTTTTCATTCATATGCGATGTTTTATGTATTACGTCATGATTTTGTAATGGATATAAGCTGCCACTAAGAAGTATCATGGTGCCGTTGGGGTTTAGTTTCAAACCGTGTGTTCTAATTTCATTTCTTGTATTAACTCTTATATACTGCAGGATAAATATCTTCAGAAGGTTCATTTTTCTCAGCATGCCATTCCAATGCCTGAATTTAGGGAGGTTTGTTCATCTCGCCTGTCTGCATAACTTAATTGGCTTCATTACTGTCTTATCATTTCTTATCTTGGGTGAGGCAGATCGATGGCGATGACAGTGCAACAAAAGCTGGTGACTTGTTTGGGTATCCTCTAATGATCAAGAGCAAAAGGTTAGCTTACGATGGACGAGGAAATGCTGTTGCTCATAGCAAAGAAGAGGTTTCTTCTTGCGTAGATGGTACACTTTTATGTTTTATGTAATCCAAATGGCAAGCTGTTTGCTCTGTCATTCTTTGCAATAATATATCCTAGTGCAGTACAGCTGATTGTAGCATCAGCGTGGTGGATTTGAATAACCTATCAATCATGAAGTTTTATGGTTCTCGACTTCAATTTTCATTTTTTTTTTTGCTTGCAGCTCTTGGAGGATACGCTCACGGTTTATATGTTGAGAAGTGGGAACCATTCGTGAAGGTTTGTTGGTGATGGTCTTTTGGTTTATAATGTCCGATGTGTATTTTTCTCCTTCACTATTAATCTCCATGGTCTGCTGTTGGCCACTAAACCATAGATCTGTGGCGTCTACTTGGTCCACAGTGGGTAGTGTGATTCACCATGTATATGGAGGTCTTTCTCAGCTGGGTCAAATCATTTCGACTATTCAGTAGAAGAAATAGTCTGTCACCTCAATTTCATTCCTAGGGTATCAAAATGCAGCACTTTATGCTATCTTGTGCACAGTCAGCTTAAAAATACCAGTATTTAGCTTTCACACATGGTGTTTTTTCCTTCTTATGTTTTGGGAGCTTGCTGTCATTGTTGCAAGGGGAAGGGATGGTTCCCTTTCTTGCTATCCTGTTGTTGAAACCATCCACAAGTAAGATTTGGATTTTAAATGATTTTATTTCTCAGTTTCGTTGTCCTGTATTTGAATTCTTGGTTCATTTGCAGGGATAACATTTGTCACATAGTTAAGGCGCCTGCGGAAGTATCTTGGAAGATCAAGGAACTTGCAACTGAGGTTGCCCAAAAAGCTGTTAGGTCATTAGAAGGTGCTGGTGTCTTTGCGGTTGAGCTGTTTTTGACCAAAGATGAGCAGGTTGTTTCTTATGCACGTGCAATCCATGCGGCATATATGTCTCTTTCTTACAATATCCAGTTTTTGATAATCATTTTGGTGTACTCTTTATCCACAGATTTTGCTCAATGAAGTTGCTCCTAGACCTCATAATGGTGGGCATCAAACAATCGAGTGTTGCTACACTTCACAATATGAGCAGCACTTGCGAGCTGTTCTTGGTCTTCCACTTGGTAACCCATCAATGAAGACCCCAGCTGCTATCATGTACAATCTACTCGGGGAAGAGGAGGTGAACTTCTTTATATTTTCTGTAAATGTATTATATGGTTATACTGAAAGCTGAAGTAAGCTTTGATATAAAAAGAGGTTTTTGTTTCCTTTATTTTAAATATTGTTGATCAGTATAAGTTGCTTTCGAAGCCTTTATATTTGGTTATATACTCCAGTCAAAGTTGCTCTCAAATTTTAGACTTCGCTTTCTACTGTTATATTAACGATTACAGTTTGATTAATGTACATTTAAAAAACCTCTGAACACTCTAGGAAACAACAGTTGATGCGTGATACAATTCCAATTTTAATATTCATAGGGTGAACGGGGTTTTGCTTTAGCTCATCAACTAATCGGAAGGGCATTGAGTATACCTGGAGCTTCTGTTCATTGGTATAACAAGCCAGGTAAGAACCTGTTTGAGCTTTCGCCATTGTTGTATATATTTTCCATCTTCTTCTTGCTTTGATGGTCCTAATGTACTTGCAGAAATGCGAAAACAGCGAAAGATGGGCCACATTACAATTGTTGGTCCCACAACGGCCATTGTAGAAAATAATTTGAACTCCTTACTGAGTAAGGAAGTAGAAAGTTCTGACGGTCAGACATCAGGTATATTAGTTCATCTTTTTGAGTAACTTGGTCATCTTTCCATTCTCCTTTAATTTACAAACCTAAGTAATGATGTGTTTTCATTACCAGAAGTGCAAGTTCTTAACCTTAGCTTGTCTTTGAATTTGATTCCTAAAGATACATCCCTGCTTTTCAGAGCCTGAATTTGTGGCAAATGCACATACATATTTTTTCTTTAAAGAGAATCTTGCTTTTGATTGAATATGATGTGGTTGAATTATGAGTAATTATGGTTTGTCCTTAAAAGGATTAAAAACTTGTCTTTTGTTATATTTGCTAGATTTCATGTAACAAGGTCACTCCATTTTCTGAATTTTCCGGTTGACTGGCACATTAACTTGATACTCAGCACTTGCACATGATAGTGTTCAATGCTGGGTGTATATCTTCTATACACTTGCACATAATTCACAATTGTGATCGGGCATATCTGACATGATGTCTAGACACTTGTACACACTTTAGTGGGTAGTTGGACAATGTTGAATGTGTTGGTTGTAGATTTTGTACATACATGTTTGTGGTCAATCGTGTCTGACACAATGCCTCAACGCTTGCATACACTTTAGTTTGCACCTTAGTCACGAATTTCCCTGAGATTCGCGAACCTGCGCTCCTCAGCAAGATTGGCGACGGAAGCGCGAAACTCACTTCTAATAAGGGAGGAGCCTTTCCATAAATACCAATAGAATTTCCAATTTTAAATTCAATTTCCAAATTCTGTAATTATGGGGAGCGAGTCGGGAGCGTAATTAAGTTTTATAGATATATTAGTTGTACCGCTAATGCTCATAATAAATAAAACAAAAAAAAAAATAGAAATTCAAATGACTACTTTCTAGTTTACTTAAGTGTATCTCTCGACTTTTTCAACTTGTTCTTCATCTTCCTCTTCTGAATTTATACTAAGCTAGAAGAATTAGAAGCATCCATGGAAGGAAAAAGAAGAGAATAAGATCGAGTGGTTTTCTTTTGGTGCTTGAGGTATTGAAGAATGTATGGGTCATATATATTGAGTTTTAGGTGTTTTTACAAATTCTAGACCTTGAAAAAAAATCGTAGAACACTCTAGAACTTCTAAATTTCTAAACATAAGTCAAATTTTGTTTTCAAAAAACAAAAAACATAAATACAGACTTGGAAGTTGTATTTAAACATGGAAATGGAGTTGGTATTAATGGAAAAGCTCCTCCCACTGAGGAGTGCAAATTCGCGAATCTCAGGGAAATTCGTGAGGACTTTCATGAATCTGGTGACTAAGGTTTGCACCTAATGATGTGAGATGTTTTTTATTTTGCGTACTTATTTTATTTGTAACTCAACTATTTATTATGTTTCCCTAGCACTTGATGGCACCTCTGCGGATACTTTCATGTAGTAATATCAGGTGTTGCTTGTATATATTCTGGGTTTTGTATGCTTGCACGTGATTGAACATGACATAATATGTAGGTTGATGAATGTCATGCATTATGCACCAATGTGAGGTCTAATGATCAAAGTATAACCCAAAACTATTGCACATAACATTGAGAATGTGAAATATGTATGAAAACTAGTCCTTCTACAGATTTCAGCTTTCCTAACTTACCATTATGCGCAATCTTTTACCTTACTTGCCAGTTCAGGAATGTTGAGGTTCAAAGATGGATTAATTATCTGAAAAGCTTTTATACCTGTTATACCTACTTCATAATATCTTTCAAGCAAAGTTGCTTGCTTGATGCTTTTTGCAAAACTAACTTTTTTGGTGATGTTCTGTGGTTTTGCACCCATTTATCATATGAAGCCATTCCACTAGTTGGGATCATAATGGGTTCTGATTCAGATCTTCCCATCATGAAGGAGGCTGCCAAGGTGTTAGACATATTTGGTGTGCGTTATGAGGTGGGCATTAGAGTTACTGTTTACGTTTTGGCATATTCATTATGGCTGTCAATCTCATCTTTTTTTAAGCCAGGCACATGATCTGACAGACCGTTGTACATGAAATTCCAGGTAAGAATAGTTTCAGCACACCGGACCCCGGAACTGATGAACTTTTATGCTAAATCAGCTGTTATGCGAGGCATTCAGGTTATAATTGCTGGTGCTGGTGGTGCAGCGCACTTGCCAGGTTACATGCTACATATTGGAAGTCCATTTGAATAATCTCTGTTGGAGTCGTAGGCATGGTGGCGTCAGAAACTCCCTTACCTGTTGTGGCTGTTCCTATACGTGGCTCTCAACTGGGGGGAATTGACTCTATTTTATCAATGCTCCAGGTATTTCTTTCCTGATCTTTTTTTTTTTTTTTTTTTTGCAACTTTCCTGAATCTATCAACCTCTAATAACCAACAATTGACAGAACACAACCCAACCGAGCTCACCAAGTTGAGCTGCTCTGGTTGGTGTTTGCAGACCGGTTGTTCACATGTATGGGCAATATCAAATTCACATGCAAAATGATATTAGCTTATAGCTGGTGCATTCATCTTTTTGATAGTTTCTGTAACATTTGAGTACTATATATTAGTTCGAATAATTAATGTAGTGCTATGATGCTACTGGTTCCCTCTAGTATTTTCAAAGAAAACTCTGCATCTTCAGTATAGTTAAATAAGTATTTAATAGTGTGGTTAAATTAGAAATTGAAGTCAGAAATCACGAAGTGTTTTATTTTCAAATGTAACTGTCTGACTTGCTCTTTGGACATAATTTGAATTGCTGCTCCTTTGACTTACCTCATATATACCCTTTCAGAAGTAAATGCTGGTAACTGACATTCTGTTAAGTAGGATTTCACCAACATTGATTTTGATGATTTCTAGCATCTTCAATTTGATAAGCCTAACATTTTCAACAAAGGTAATATCTTTCTTATTAATGCAGATGCCAAGAGGTATTCCTACTGCTACAGTTGGAATAAATAATGCAGAAAATGCAGCTTTGCTTGCTGTGAGGATATTGGCAATATTATACCCTGACTTACAGGCCAGGTTTGAGCACACTGTTTCGTTTTCTTATGTTATCCTTTACTATAAAATTTATCATATTACTTCCTATTATTCAGGAAGTAGGCACTCATGATGAGGGTGACAACAGAAAACATTTTTATTTTGGTGCAGAATGTTCCAATATCAGCGAGATATGGCGGATGATGTCCTAAAGAAAGGAGATAAACTATTAGAACTTGGTTGGGAAGAATACTTGAATGTTAGATAAGTGGATGATTAACTTACACACCCTGGTAAAAGCTTCCAGGCCCTCAGTTTGTAATTTCAACTTTTGTTGTTGGATTGATTGTTGATGAGTAGAAAATCAACTCAAGGATTCTGATTAACCCTGGTTTTGAACAAGGGCATGCATTGAATTCTAGTATCTACAGTTCTCCATGGTGTGCTGGTCATGGCCAATTTCTGGGCAATGTTTTTCTTTCCCTTTTTGTATCAGTACTTTGTTGTAAAATACAACTAACCCCGTCAACAGAGGGGTGAGCTTTTTGGGATAAAAAGCTACAAGTACAATGCCTCACTACATAGATGTTTCTCTTACATTACAACATTACAAAGTGGCGAAGACTATTCCTATTGTTTCAGCATTTGATACAAGTTAAAATAACTTGTAACAACTTACGGTTTAGGTGTTACTGTCTAGGTATTTGGTATTTGGTTTTTAGTTGGAGGTGTTTCTGTTTTGTTGGATCTGCTTTTCATTCCTGCTCGTCAATGGCCGGCCAATTTTGATGTTGTTAGGCAATTTTCTCCTGTACTATCTTTACAGTGTGTATTACATTCCCTAGTTAGATGTGGTTTGATCCGTTCTGAGGTTTTTTTTTTTCCTGGTAGGACTCATTTCCTCATTCTTTTTCCACAAGTAGAGTTTCATTAAGGATAAAGTTGCCGCCTAGCCAAAAATTTGCTTGGCGACTGAAAAGAATATCCTTAAATTTCCCCGTGAGCTAAAAACATGTTTAGTTGCCATTCGCCGTAACATATGCCACTGCTTGCCAAATTTTCGACACCAAAATCAACCTCCTTGGCAAAAGGGTGTTAACCACTCTGTTTGGTAGAAAGTAAAAAGTGGATTTTACTTTTAATATTTTGATAGGGTGTCAAATAGGAAAAATAGGAAAAATGAGAGTGGCAAATAGGTGAAACCTTTTTTTTTTGGCGGGATGAAGTATTTGTCAGAACCCAAATAGGTATATTCTAGCCAGTAGTTATTGTTAATTGTATGTTTATTTAGCCGTTGCTAATCATGATTAGTGGTCACCGTGTGGGTCATGCGGACTGCTACTGTAAGTAGCTTTTTTATATATCATGTGGAGAGATATTTCTTATCAAAAATTAATCAAAATCCTTCTTATCTTTTTCTCAAAGCTCATTCAACGAGAGTTGTTTCTGTGCAGTTTGTAGCGTAGATCATTACAATTGGTATCAAAGCACTCGATGCGAGTGACATGGGAACTGGTTTTGATGATCTTCATTAGAAGTTTAATACACTGATGAAGAGTTAGGAAGAGCTTATTAAGTGTGTTGATGAATCTCATAAGCAGTTTGAGGACTCTCGCAATACACTCTCTCCAGCGGTAGTCAACAGTAAGCCAGTACCACATCCTTGCAGAGAGATGAAATGAGAGCTCATGAGGAGAGAATGACTGGTAAAAACAAATCTGGAGAGGGAATACATGATGCCCCAACTGGATTTGGAGGACAAACTAATAATCTTGTAGGTAACAATATTCTCACTAATCAATTTTCTAATTCACATAAACCCAAGGCTGGATTTCCTAGATTCGATGGAAATAATCCTAGATCCTGGATTCGTAAATATAAAAAAAAAAATCAGTTACATCTCATGAACGAAGAGCAATAAGTGATGATGGATTCACTTTACTTAGAAGGAAAGGCATATGTATGGTTTCAGGACTATGTGTGGGAGGAATTTTGTATCGATATCATTGGGGAAGAGTTTAATAAACTGAGTCAAGAGGGGTCAATGTTAGAATACCTAGAACTATCTGAAGATCTCAAGGCCTTGATGATATCTAAAAATAAACACCTCACAGAAGAATACTCCACCTCTAGATTCATAAGTGGCTTGAAGGAATAACTGATGCTGGCTGTACAAATGTTTTCTCCACCAACTCTCAACAAGGCCATATACTTAGCCAGAATGCAAAAAATTCTGATGGATAAGGCTGCCAAGAAGGCCAAAGTTGCTGCTAGCAAGCTTCAACTTCTCTTCATTCCTCATAGACCAGAAGCTTTGTTACTTCATCAAAGTCCACTACACCATCACCAAGGCATGACACTAGTCCCAAGTTATCCCATATCAAGAAGCTTTCAGATGTATAAATGAGACTTAGAAGAAAAAAAAACGCCTTGCTACAATTGTGATGAAGTTTACAAGTTGGATCACAGATGCAACAAACAACAATTGTTCATGTTAGTGGGAGAAGATGAAGAAGTGATGACTTCAGAGGAGGAGTCACCCACCAGTTGTAGAAGAGAAGGTGGAAATCTCTCTCCATGCACTGTCATGTAATGTTTCCTATTATACTACGAAAATACAAGGCATAACCAAGAATGAAAGGCCTATGACCATCTTGCTGCACAATAAGAGTACTTATATAGAACCAACTACGACTTTCCATGTAGTTATAACTGATAAAAATAAGTTGTTGAGTGATGCAAGGTGTCCTCAGTTATCATGGAGCAAGCAGGGTTAGAAATTTCAATTTGATGTTAGACTTGTGGCTTTAGGAGGATGTAATATGGTACTGAGAGTATATTGGATGGAGGAAATCAGTCATGTCAAGTTTGACTTCAAACAAATGGTTATATCTTCTCTAGAGGGAAAGAAAATATTGAGCTTATCGGAAGTGCTGATACATCAAAGGTGTCCATGATGTAAGCTGGAACATATCAAAGATACTTCAAGAAGAGCAAACATGGGTTGATTGGTCATCAACACTTCTATGGATGCTGGTCTAACTGGTCCCCTGGTTTTAAGTAGCAAAATTTAGATTTCCTTTTGTGGGTTTTGACTCCCTTACAAAGGTTAGTCAAATAGGGATCACTAGGTGGAATACATTCCCTTTTCGATATTGCATCAAGTGAGTTGGGACTTTCCTTTGTGAAGACAACATATGGTGAAACAACCAGGTTTTGAGTACTTGCCTTGATCATAATGAAAAGGTAGTTTCATATTCGTTAGTAAACTTCTCAGATAGGACTTTGGTCATGTATGAAAAGGATAGGAGGGATGTCAGACCCCTTTATTTGACTAGGCAAAGTATCCAAATAGACTAAAGCTCACACATGGAAACCATAATAACAAATTCTGAAGCTCTAAAATTTACTCTTTCAAGATCCCACTTCATTACCCCATATGAGATCTCATGACCATCACATACCCCTCAAACCACTCCCCACACCACCTAACCAAAGGCCATATAAAATTTGATATGTGCAAAAAGAGATAGTCGAACAGTTGGTTCATGAAATACTTAATGCAGGAGCGATTATGCCTAGCCACAATCCATTATCATCCCCAATCTTACTAGTTAAAAAGACGGATGGGAGTTAGAGGTTTTGTGTTGATTATAAGAAGCTGAATGAACTCACTACTAAAGACATACACCAAATTCCTGTCATAGAAGAGTTGATGAATTGCAGGGATTAAAAATCTTATCCAAGATGAATTTGAGAATAGATTACCATCAGATCAGGGTACACCCTCTATACACTCATAAAACATTACTCAAGACCCACCCAGGCCATTATGAATTTCTAGTTATGTTATTTGGGCTAACCAATGCACCTGTTAACTTCCAGACACTGATGAATGATTCCTTTAAGGTATATTTGAGGAAGTTCATCCTTGTTTTCTTTGATGATATCCTGATCCACAACCCTGACATGGAAACTCATACTCAACATTTGGAACTCACACTAGAGTTACTCAAGAAACTTAGTTTGTTTGCTAATATGAGTAAGTGCTTTTTTGGTCAGTTGTCAATTGAGTATTTGGGTCACATTATAACTGGAGATTGAATTGCTGCAGATCCAAATAAGGTTGAATGCATGAAGAAATTGCCAGATCCAAAGACATTGAAAGAATTGAGAGGGTTCCTAAGATTGACTGGCTATTATAGGAAATTTGTTCAATATTATGGTATTATTTCCAAAACAACTGACAAAGATACCGAAGAAGAACATCTTCATATGGAGTGAAAAAGCTCAAAAGGATTTCTTATTATTATAGGAAGCCATGACTACGACACCAGTTCCGATGTTACCAAATTTTGGTAAGCCACTTGAGTTTGTGAATTAGGAGTGAGAGTTGCATTGATGTAGGAAGAGAGACCAATTGACTTTTTTTACAAAGGCATTGGAGCTAGATTCCTAGCCATGTCAGCTTATGAAAAGTAAATGATGGCTTTGGTCATGTGTGTCACCAAATGGAAATCATATTTGATAGGTAACAAGTTCACTATCTATACTAATCACCAGAGTATTAAATACTTTTACTGGAACAAATAATTCATTCATTAGTTCAACGAAAAATGGTTAGGTAAAATAAATGTATACAACTTGAAAAGACGAGGGTACCCAAATACACCACTGTAGATGGTGGATTTTCGACGAAGGCTAAAATCGTAAACCCATAATTATATGAACTTCTGATCCAGCAATCAGATGCTAGTATTGAGACACGGGTGTCTCATCGAATCCTCTGACTGAGAATACTTTCTCTCAGAGTATACGCAGATATGTAGTCTCTCGGCTGGACAACGACATATCTATATTGAGACACGGGTCTCTCATTGAATCCTCTGATTGAGAATACTTTCTCTCAGAGTACATGTAGATATGTGGTCTCACGGCTAGACAACATCATATCTCATGAATACTGAACACTTCAGTAATTATTTCTATATAGTATCACGAGATGGACGTCTCCTAGACATCTTGCTCTGCTAGTATAGAGCGATAACGTCTTCAGGATACAAACAACGAGTTTACCCTGACTATATAAAGGATATGAAGCTCCAGCAAGCTCATATCGGAATAATTAATGCTCCTAGACAGCTTGCCCTGCTAGTATAGAGCCATAAGTTAATTATTCCCAAATTCTTGGATTCATCCATATAATTTCCGAAAATATTCAAATATTTTCGCAGATATTTCATTACTGCAAACCATGGTTCTTCCCAGCAGAAATCCATAGGTTAGTGATAAATATTCAACACACGGGCGTCTGAGCTACCTCTGAGTAAGCCCCAATTTAAATGGTGAAAGTGTACTCAACGATGATGCACTAACAATCACCGCACGAACGAGTATTTCAAAATACGACGAGACGATGAACATATGCAAAATAGGAAAGAAAATAATAAATAATTAAAAATTGACCAAGGCGCTGGGAAATGGGCCCACTGACCGGCTAACCGTTCCGTGGTCAATCCCAAGCCAGTTTTATATTTTTATCATATTTTTTGTTGAGTTCATGAAAATTCTTTCATTTGAACAAATATCCTTCGTTTTGAGGAAACTCCTCAGCTTCATGGTGTTTCTTTCACACCAAAGAAATAATATAAAATTAGGGAAGAATATTGTGGGGCGTGACCATTGGCCAACCGGCCATGCCTTGGTCCCAGCCAGCCCCACACCTCATGATTCCTCATTATTATATTATTATTTTCCTAATTTCATGAAAACTCTTTAATCTCATGATATTTCCTTGGTCCCATGAAAAATAATATAAAATTAGGAAAACCCGTGTGCACGGGCCATAACATGTCGGTCAAACCCTAGATGGCTTCACACGTCCCTTTTTGTTATTATTATATTTTTCATGTTTTCATAATCCCATGAAATTCCTTGATTTCATGATATTTTCTTCAAATTATGAAATTTCCTTTAAATTGTGAAATAATACATAAAATTAGGGAAAATGCAGGGGACCGGGCCCTGGCCGGCCAATCATGCTCCAAGCCGGTCCCACATGCCCGCACGTCCCTTATTTTATTATTATTATTTTTTATGTTTCCTTCATCTCATGGAAACTTCTTGATTTGAACAAAAACTCTTTAATTTTAGCAAAACTTTTTGATTTTATCATATTTCCCTAAAATCATGAAAATATTATAAAATTTTGGAAAACCGTGTGGATTGTCTCCCTTGTCCGGACGGTCATGCCTTGGCCATGGACGGTCCCACACTTCATGATTCCTTCACATTTTCATTATTTTCCTTCATCTCATGAAGTTTTGACGGTTTTATTAAAAAACCATGGTTTCTTCATATTTTCTAAAATGATGGCTCAAACGCACATCCGAAAATATCAAAATTCTCAGAACTGAGATAAAAACGCTTTGGGGACATGAGCATGTTACCTTGACCAACCAAGGTTGGATATTTGGATCTCAATGATCCGGTCTTACATATGTTCACAATTTGACCTAATTTGCGCAATTGCACATATTAGGTCCAAAACTCTTCCAAACGACTTGGAACTTCATGGAACGATCAACACTTGATCCCGTGACCACCCAGGGCCGGTTTCATAACCCCTTGGTCGGTCCTCCATTTCTTCATAATTAATTATGTCTTATCACCTAATGCTGAACCCAGCAGTAATTCGAATAAATGATTAAACCAGCATTTAATCATTCTTTCAATCAACAAGTCACCAACTCTTCAAGAAGTCTTGGTGTTTGCTCACGTGAGCATATGGGTGTTACATGATTGACCCACGGTCTCATGAAACTAATCCTTCATTCGTTCCATGGTTCAATTCCTAACAAACCATGAAGTGGTCATCAATTGATCAAATTAGGGTTTCTGAGTCCAAGGATCATAATTCCAGATTCAAACACTAATAAATTTATGACGATCTCATGATCAATACTCTTATTAATTATACTCGGTTCAACTACCAATATTCTAATTAATATTTTATTTCGGTCACGCTTCCAATAATTCATTAGATGAGCAACACTTGCTCAGATAAGCAATACTTGCTCAAATAAGAGAATATTGGTTCAACTATCAATATTCAACAAATCATCGAATGAGCAATACTTGCTTGCCTCAAATATCAACGTGAGGATCATGCCCACGTTCAATCCATGAGTTTCAGGAAATTTTACAAAATCATGTTCAACTCAGTAAATACATGGACTCATCGTCCCATGATATCGCAAAGTCAACAATTGACTAAACTAATCACGAGACGTCAATCGTGTCACTTGGGGGGATATCAACTAGGGTTTTGGTCTGGCGGTCTACGACACGTGTATTCAAACACACAATGTAATGTGAGCAATTCGTGCAATCAGTTGAAGGAGTTAACAAATTAGTGGATGTAAAATCAACCAAGTCTCCGCACGATGAGCAACTGGTTTCAAACACGATTTCCGCTTCCCCACTCTTTGATTCCATAAACTGTCACACTTCATGGGATCATGGTGTCTACAATTCCAGCAATATAAATAATTCTCTGAATCATGATTGAAATAACAAGAACAACAATGTCAACAACGACGAGAATCTCACGTCTCATTAACATCACGGGATCATAAACTCATCAATTGAGCAATTACTCTCAACTGAGCAATTTCAATCATTCAGAGCTTATCTTATTCAGAATTCACAACACACCTACAGTCTTTGATTACCATGGACTCCACACATTTCTCAGCTTCCCTCCTACAGATCAACCCATCCTCTCTTGTGACCGAATTTACTCTGGAACGACCATTGTCTTGGTTTAGGCCGTAGTACTACAGATTGATCTCTCGAATTCAAAGCAATCCCTTCTTGCAGTGCATCTGTGTGAGGTTGAACATTTCTATCGGTTCAAGGAGTCTCCTTTGCACGCTCGTCTCCTCAATTCCATAAAAACCAGCAAATCGTTTTGCCCCATTTACAGATTGGCGACCACAGTGGGAGATTAATCTCTCGGTTTCAACTTCAAACTTTCACAGGATGGTCGGTCTAAGGAGTAATTCGACTACTCCAATCTCAATTCAGAATCTTTCAAATATCGATATCCTTCCTTCCAATGCTACATCTGACAGCGCGAAACACAGAGAAACCCCAACTCTAACTGTGTTAGCACGAGTTCTAGAGATCCACACCCGAAACATGGATCTGATGAAAGATACAATGAATCACATACTTGATTTCCTCATCAAACTCACATCCAAGCTAGGCAGAATCTCCGCTTCAGAAGTCCCAGCACCGGGGACTGACTCGTAACGTGATGATCCTCAAAGCAACAGTTTCACTACTTATGAGAAGCCAGTAGACCAGGAGGTTACACAACTAGTTGAAGGCCTATGCGAACTCTTACACTTTTCTAGGAAGCAGCGAACATACACGTTTGCTGCACTCAACCAGATATCATCTGATGTATCATTAGCTTCCTTATCTCCAATAGTTGAAGAAACATTCATGATATCTGAGAACTCGATCAACAATATCACCTTCGGAGAAGAGGACCGCATAGCATACGAAGGACATAATCGAGCCTTGTACGTAACTGGTTTTATCAAAGACTCTGAGTTCAAGAGAGCTCTCGTGGATGCAGGTGCTTCTACAAATTTTGTCACTATGAAGACTCTAAAGGAGGAAAAGTTTCCACGAAATATGATCATTCGTCATCCCATATTGATGACGGGTTTTGAAGGAAGCCAAATCCATACATATGGATATGCATACATAGACCTGAAGGTGGGGCATATTCAATCAAAAGCCAAGTTCCACGTGATCAAACAAGAGCATGACTATCACATGATACTTGGACGGCCATGGCTATATGATAACAAGGTGGTTCCTTCAACGTACCATCAATGCATGAAAACTCTAATCAATAACAAAATTGTTCGTATTACGGCTTCATCATCTCCCTACGCCTCGATCTATGATGCTGAATTCCTTGAGTCGCAGAAGAACATCCCTGAACCTCCAAACAAGATTTACAGTGCTCCATACCCAAGTTGGGAGTCCGTTGAAAAAGATGCAAACAAGCCATCATCCTCAAACGTCAAGTCAGTTAATCCACCTGCCACACCAATTAAACGTCGCAAGGATCAGATCTCAACTTAGGGATCTAATTTCATAAGTAGTCATGATGCGGAGGGTAGAATCATTTACCGGCTCAAGGATTAGCAATTACCAAGGGAGAACGACGAAGAGTCTCCCCGCCCCAAATAATCATGTCAGAGTGAATCATCACTCGAAGAATAGGTTCAAGATGCTCCTCGATAATTATAAGACGACACTGACTCCACCACTGATGATCTCAAAACGATCAACATCGGAAAGGAGGATGATCCAAGGCCGATTCTAATTAGCTCAGTACTGTCACCAGAAGAACGAACATAGTTAATAGCACTACTGAAAAAGTATCAAGATGTCTTCGCATGGATGTACGAAGAAATGCATGGTCTAGACGACAAGTTGGTTACTCATCATTTGCACATCACTCCTGGATCCAAAGATGTCAAACAACCGCCTAGACAATTCAGACACGAAGTCGAAGAACAAATCAAGGTCGAGATTCATAAACTATTAGCAGCAGGGTTCATCAAACCTATTCAACATCCAACATGGCTGGCGAATGTTGTTTCTGTCAAAAATAAAAATGGTCAAATCAGATGTTGTGTTGGTTTCAGAAATTCAGACACTACTTGCTGTCTAACAGAGTCTTGCTCATTTCCAAGGCCGACCCTATAAAGTTTCTGCTATCAAAGCCGGCCTTAATAGGAAGACCAGCAAAGTGGCTACTCCAGATGTCAGAATTTGACATAGCATGTACACCACCCAAAGCAATCAAAGGCCAAGCAATGGCAGACTTACTCGCTGCTTTTCCAGGAGACGATGCAATAGTGCTACATGAAGACGTACCTAATGAGTTTCCAGATGTCTTAGTCATCAAAGAAGAGACATGGATTCTATATTTTGATGGTTTCGCCACCCCTATCAATGACACTGGAGGAGCTGGCATAGTACTAGTCTCTCCATTTGGCTAGGTTTTCTCACATTCATTCAAGCTGGATTTTCACTGCACCAACAATTCAGCAGAATATGAAGCCTTCTTGCTGGGATTGTCTCTAGCTAAGCAATAAGGAGCAACACACCTCGAGATAAGGGGAGATTCAAAACTACTGGTCAATCAAATAAATGGAACATACTCTCTCAAAGAAATCACACTTGTTTTATTCAGAACTGAAGCTCAACGGCTGTTAACTTACTTCGCTGATGCAACGATCGTCCATACTGGACGAACTCACAATAGACACGCCGACTTCCTGGAAACTCTCACTTCTAAGATACAATTTGAAGGAGCAGAGAAGACCATCACTGTACAAAGGCGCACTGTGTCATCTACCTGGATTGCTCAAGTCGAAGACATCCAGGCAGATGATTAGCGAACACCTATTATTCATGAATTGAGCAGTTCTCTTTCAGAATGAAAGATCATTCTCAAGGAATTAAGGAATTATTTTCTACTTCATGGAGCATTATATTACTGAAACTATGATGGGTCTTTATCACGATGCCTTGGACCTAACGAGGCAGACGAACAACTCAAGCGCATACATGAAGAAACCTGTGGACAGGCACTGGTGGTAACAATTTACCGAAAGCTTCAAAGAATGGGATACTATTGGCCTTCCATGGAGGTTCAATCAAAAACTCTGCAAAAGTCATGTCCCAACTGTCAGACGCCTCCTCATCACTTGGAAGCTCTAACGGCCCATCACACTGGGGACTGGAGGGAACCTTACATCAAGTACCTCCGGGACAATGAGTTACCGCTGGAAAAGAAAGAAACAATAAAGCTCATTCATAGAGCTAAGAGATTTGTTTTTCTCGACGGGATCTTATATCACATAAGTTTTGGTGGAAACCTACTGAGATGTTTAGCTGAGCATGAGATCCCAACAATCCTGAAGGAGATGCACGATGGATAACATCAAGGAAATGGGAAATTATTTCTCCAGACTCATGAGAAATATTACTGGCGGATCATGGAAGATGATGCGGCTGCGGACGTTCAAATATGTCATCAATGCCAAGTCCATGGTAATCTCATCCACACTCCTTGTCTCCCATTGAATTCTGTGAATAGTCCATGGCCCTTTTATAGCTGGGGACTGGATATCATCGGGAAAATCAATCCATCATTTTCGAAGAAGCATGAATACATCATCACTGCAACCGAATATTTCACCAAATGGGTTGAAGCCATTCCTCTTCGAAGCACCACTGGAATTACGATTGCAACCTTCATCAAAGAGTACATAATATGCAGATTTGGTGTTCCCAAACATATTTTTACCGATAATGAAACCCATTTTGCTAACAAGCGTGTGACAGAATTTCTCGAGGAATACGGTATCAAACAAATTTTCTATACACCATACTATCCTCAAGGGAATGAGCAAGCAGAGAGCACCAACAAAACTTTGATCCGCATTCTCAGTCGAATAGTTCATGATAATCCCCGAACCTGGAACGAACAATTGCCTATGGATTTTTGGTCTTATCGAACCGCGCCAAGGAGCTCGATCGGGACTTCACCGTATTCTCTTTTCTATGGGGCTGATGCCATACTGCCGGCAGAAATCAAAATTCCTTCAGCAAGGATCACAACATCCAGTGGATTGCAATGGGATGAAGCCGAAGTGTCCAACTCAAGAGTTGCTGAACTGTACATGCTCGAGTCAAAGCGGGCTAAGGTGGAAAAATATGTAGAAACCTACAATCAAAGAATCTCCAGAGCCTACAACAAAATGTTAAGACCTCAAACATTTCAAGTAGGAGATCTGGTATTAAAGAAAACAAAGCACATTCAACAAGACATGTCTGCTCACAATTTCTCTTTGAAATGGGAAGATTTAGTCACCAAAGCAGTATCTAGCGGATAATATAAAATCTTAATGATTGACGGAGGAGTGGAAGGAAATATAATCAATGGCAAATGTCTCAAAGCATATTACGCCTGATCCATAGAAAATAACTGCCTTTTCATCATTTCATCATTGCAAGCATTTTAAAAAATGTAATTTCCATTCCTCCAAAGAGAATTCAAATTCTCCTTTGTTCATTAAACATTTCATAAATGATAAAAATTCATTCGTACTACGATCAATTATTCCACCTAACCAGAAACTTAAACCAATTCAAAAATAATAATCATAAATGATCCCTCAGAGCAAACCATCTAGTAGTGGATAATCCCTATAAAAAACTTTATCAAGTTTCTTCTGAAAGGTCCTAGTCTTTGCCTTCAAATCCTCAACTGCCTTCTCGACCCTAGAAGATTCTAGAGCCAGTATCTTTTCCTCCTCCAATAAAGCAGTGTTCACGGAAATTGCATCAACATCCTCTGCTGCCTTATGAATCTTGATTATCTCAAGTCGATGACGGAGCTAGCTCACGTTAAATCGCAATGTCTCACAGTTTGAAATCATCTCATTCCATTTATGTAGTTCATGGTTTTTGACATCTCGCAAGTGCATTTGGTTCATTTCCTTAATAATCGGCAACAGTACAGCTACCGTGGTTAAGAGAGTTGGAGGAAAGCCTTTCCATACCTATGTAGTGGCAATATGTCCATACTTCTTCCAGATCTTAGTATACAGAGGCGCATGACATTAGGGAACGACGAACCCGCCAACTACTTCATTGTCCGGGAAAGTATTGATAAAAGGGGATTCAAATGGGAGTTCAACTACAGGATATTATCGGGCATGAACACTGTCTCATGTCCCCACGGACTCTACAGAATCTTCACCTACCCGGTCGGTGCTATCTTCAACCTCGACTACAGTCACATACTTTCCGCTTCTTCTTCTGGCATCGACAACGACGCGAACATCCGCCTGCAATGAAACGAAGGAGTATTTAATTCCAATAAGAGCACAGTATAATCTCAAGAGTTATAAGATTACTCACAGATGATTCAGCCACAACACGAGATGACCTATATCGGATATGATCTCTAACAGTTCGCTTGGGCCGAGAAGAAGTGTTTTTCTGATTATCCTACAATAAGTCGTTTGCTTAATGATCAAATCGTCATATTGATCAGGCAAAAATGAAAATAGATGCAACTTACTGAGATGGACACTGCTGTTTCACGCTTCGACTGAGTATCATCTTGAGAAAAGATACCATTGATTGACATGGCGGCAACAAGGTATGATCAATAATTCTTTGCATGATGAAACTAACTCAGGAATGGAAAAAATATTTGCGTAGACGGTAGACTCGAAGTCTTGAAGATATATGTTAGACACGGTGAAGGTTTATCTTTTGTGGATAGTCAATTCAGTTACGGGTTTTACTAAAACCCTAATGTTTCAACAAGGACGACATTGAAGATGTGGAGAAAAACAACTGGGGACTGGCGCACATGATCAAGATTACATGGAATCAGGTGTAACACGTATTCTCTCAGCCCACACAACACGTATCTTTGTACTTTCTGCAAACGGGAATCACTAAGACGAGTCGAAGGTCATGATGAATTTTAGGACACAAACATTGGTTCTTCATCGTTATCCTTCTCATCATATGAGTCATCGTAGTTGTCATTACTATCCTCCTCTTCAGAATCAGAATCAGCAGTGATGGGGTTCAGACGAGCTTCAGGATCATCATCTGAATCCTAATCTTCTTCCGATTCAGCTCCAATTTGCTTCATAGTCCTCTGGTACTCTCTTTCACATTGATCAGAGCAAGTCCCGGGTACCTCCCATATGTCTTCTTCAGAATCATCAGCATCAGAATCAGCAAGCTTCCCATCCAAGAATTGACGTTTCTCCTCTATCCTTTGTATTTTGCACCTGATTCGATCCTTTTCACGCCGAGCCTGTTTTGCATCATCCTCAGCTTTTCTTTTCCTAATTTCATCTAAAGTAGCCCTCCACTCATTCACCAGACTTCGGCCCCTCACCCTGAGAAGCCTTAGACTTTGATACATGAACTTTGGAATCCTCATCAGAAGAGCTAGAGGAAGAAGAGTAATTGTTGTTGTCGGACATTTTCTGGAATCGGAAGCACAAAAGATTACCAACATGCAAACAAATTCATCGGCAAAAATGGTAATTCTTAACTCTTACCTTTTACGCTTCCACTAACAGTAGTGAGAGTAATGCTAGAGTTAACGATTCAATATCGTTCGTTTCTTCGAAACCTACAGAAGACAAACAAAACTCATATTTTTCATAAACTCATGAATATTTCTATTGTGTGAACATTCACCATGGAATCATGAAAACTGAAACATTATTTCATCATAAATAATTGTTTATTTCTAAGTAGTATTACATAAAACTCAAGTTTTGATTTTAAAAAAAATATTTTATTTACTCACGTAAATAAATAAAAAAAAAATCAACGTGATCAAGGCTCACAAAAATAAACCTTGTGGACACTCCACGGTTTAAAAAAAAATAAAAAAAAATCCATGAACATACCATGGTTTTATAAAAAATATTTTCCTTCGTATCATCATACGTCTTTGAAACGAAGGTTTATTTCAATTTTGTGAAAACATACACATTATAAGATAAAGTTTTGGTTTATATGAAATCTCATAAACAATTTTTTTCACTGGACACAAGTTCATATATGTATAAAGAAGAAAAACCCCATCTTCGTATCATCGTCATTCTTTAAAACGAAGGGTTTATTTCGGTTTTGCAAAAATTCATCTTTTCATGATAAAACTTTGGCTCACATGAAAGCTCATAAACATAGTTTTATTACTAAACCTAAATATTCATATATGAAGAAAAAATCTCTCCTAAATCAGGGATTATTATTAGTTTTCAAAAACTAACGATCAAACGAACATACGTTTTCAAAAACGGGGGTTTTCGACGAAACCCACACTCATATATGCACATGTATATAACTTAAACATGATCACATCATGAAACTCACATGAACTCAGCAAACAAAAAAAAAAAGTTTGGACACATACATGTCGGCGCCAGCAGAAAATAGCCGGACGGTGGCGGCGTTGGTGGTCCGGCGATTTTTTTTCCTCTCCTCCTGATGCTGGCATAAAGGTGATGGAGAGGTGGTGAAGTTCTGGTCGTGGGGGAAAATTAAAAAAAAAAGGAACAATTCCTTTTATATCAAATTTTATTTTTAAAACCTAATTTTCTAAGGATTTCTTTATTGAGCCCGCGAATCCTAAACGACCAAGGACCCGTCGTCCAAATCAGCGGTTCAACACCAATTTATTCTCATCAAATGACGCTCTAGCATGTCACTGGAATCTTCATTCAAGTCATGGTATTCTCGTACGATCGAAATCCGGTAACATCTTAATTTACGACTAAGTTCAATTACTTACATTGTTTATGACCGGAAAATCACCATTCAATGCTGAGTGAGGAACACGGATTTCCTCACTAAGCAGGGGACTTAATGTATATGGTGGATTTTCGACGAAGGCTAAAATTGTAAACCCATAATTATATGAACGATAACGTCTTCAGGATACAAACAACGAGTTTACCCTGACTATATAAAGGATATGAAACTCCAGCAAGCTCATATCGGAATAATTAATGCTCCTAGACAGCTTGCTTTGCTAGTATAGAGCCATAAGTTAATTATTCCAAAATTCTTGGATTCATCCACATAATTTCCGAAAATATTCAAATATTTTCGCAGATATTTCATTACTGCAAACCATGGTTCTTCCCAGCAGAAATCCATAGGTTATTGATAAATATTCAACACACGGGCGTCTGAGCTACCTCTGAGTAAGCCCCAATTTAAATGGTGAAAGTGTACTCAACGATGATGCACTAACAATCACCGCACGAACGAGTATTTCAAAATACGACGAGACGATGAACCTATGCAAAATAAGAAAGAAAATAATAAATAATTAAAAATTAACCAAGGCGCTGTGAGCGTGGGCCCATTAACCGGCCGACCGTGCCGTGGTCAATCCCACGCCAGTTTCATATTTTTATCATATTTTTTGTTATTTTCCTTGAGTTCATGAAAATTCTTTCATTTGAACAAATATCTTTCGTTTTGAGGAAACTCCTCAGATTCATGGTGTTTCTTTCACACCAAAGAAATAATATAAAATTAGGGAAGAATATTGTGGGGCGTGACCATTGGCCAACCGGCCATATCTTGGTCCCAGCCGGCCCCACACCTCATGATTCCTCATTATTTTATTATTATTTCCCTAATTTCATGAAAACTCTTTAATCTCATGATATTTCCTTGGTCCCATGAAAAATAATATAAAATTAGGAAAACCCGTGTGCACGGGCCATAGCCAGTCGGTCAAACACTAGATGGCTTCACACGTCCCTTTTTGTTATTATTATATTTTGCATGTTTCCATAATCCCATGAAATTCCTTGATTTCATGATATTTCCTTCAAATTATGAAATTTTCTTTAAATTGGGAAATAATACATAAAATTAGGGAAAACGCACGGGACCGGGCCATGGCCGGCCAACCATGCTCCATGCCGGTCCCACACGCCTACACATCCCTTATTTTATTATTATTATTATTTATGTTTCCTTCATCTCATGGAAACTCCTTGATTTGAACAAAAACTCTTTAATTTTAGCAAAACTCCTTGATTTTATCATATTTCCCTAAAATCATGAAAATATTATAAAATTTTGGAAAACCGTGTGGATTGTCTCCCTTGGACGGTCCCACACTTCATGATTCCTTCACCTTTTCATTATTTTCCTTCATCTCATGAAGTTTTGACGGTTTTATCAAAAAACCCTGGTTTCTTCATATTTTCTAAAATGATGGCTCAAACGCACATATGAAAATATCAAAATTCTCAGAACTAAGATACGAATGCTTTGGGGACATGAGCATGTTACCTTGACCGACCAAGGTTGGATATTTGGCTCTCAATGATCCGGTCTTACATATGTTCACAATTTGACCTAATTTGCGCAATTGCACGTATTAGGTCCAAAACTCTTCCAAGCGACTTGGAACTTCATGGAACGATCAACACTTGATCCCGTGACCACCCAGGGCCGGTTTCATAACCCCTTGGTCGGTCCTCCATTTCTTAATAATTAATTAGGTCTTATCACCTAATGATGAACCCAACATTTAATCATTCTTTCAATCAACAAGTCACCAACTCTTCAAGAGGTCTTGGTGTTTGCTCACGTGAGCATATGGGTGTTACATGATTGACCCACGGTCTCATGAAACTAATCCTTCATTCGTTCCATGGTTCAATTCCTAACAAACCATGAAATGTTCATCAATTGATCAAATTATGGTTTCTGAGTCCAAGGATCATAATTCCAAATTCAAACACTAATAAATTTATGATGATCTCATGATCAATACTCTTATTAATTATACTCGGTTCAACTACCAGTATTCTAATTAATATTTTATTTTGGTCACGCTGCCAATAATTCATTAGATGAGCAACGCTTGCTCAGATAAGCAATACTTTCTCAAATCAGAGAATATTGGTTCAACTATCAATATTCATCAAATCATCGAATGAGCAATACTTGCTTGCCTCAACTATCAACGTGAGGATCATGCCCACGTTCAATCCATGAGTTTCAGGACATTTCACAAAATCATGTTCAACTCAGTAAATACATGGACTCATCGTCCCATGATATCGTGAAGTCAGCAATTGACTAAACTAATCACGAGACGTCAATCGTGTCACTTGGGGGGGATATCAATTAGGGTTTTGGTTTGGCGGTCTACGACACGTGTGTTCAAACATACGATGTAATATGAGAAAGTCGTGCAATCAGTTGAAGGATTTAACAAAGTAGTGGATGTAAAATCAACCAAGTCTCTGCACGATGAACAACTGGTTTCAAACACGATTTCCGCTTCCCCACCATTTGATTCCATAAACTGTCACACTTCATGGGATCATGGTGTCTACAATTCCAACAATTTAAATAAGTCTCTGAATCATGATTGAAATAACAAGGACAAGAACATCAACAACAACGCGAATCTCACGTCTCATTGACATCACGGGATCATCAACTCATCAATTACTCTCAACTGAGCAATTCCAGTCATTCAGAGCTTATCTTATTCCGAATTCAGAACATACCCACAGTCTTTGATTACCATTGATTCCACACATTTCTCAGCTTCCCTCCTACAAATCAACCCATGCTCTCTTGTGACCGAATTTACTCTGGAACGACCATTGTCTTGGTTTAGGCTGGAGTATTACAGATTGATCTCTCGAATTCAAAGCACTCCCTTCTTGCAGTGCATCTGTGTGAGGTTGAACATTTCGCTCGGTTCAAGGAGTCTCCTCCGCACGGTCGTTTCCTCAATTCCATAAAAACCAGCAAATCATTTTGCCCCATCTACAACCACAATCTTTAAATTATCCACCTATAAGTCCTCTTACCGAAAGTGATTGTCTATGGACAAAGTCGAGACAATACGACAAATCGTTATTCACACTTTGTGTGATCGTCTATGGATACGAGATCGACACAATACAACAATCAAAGTGTGATTACTTGATAATAGGTTCGGGCTTAACAAAACTCTATAGGATCACTATCAAGTAAAGCGGAGTTAACGTTTGTGTAATTTACTTTAAATTATAATAACAATAATTATAATTGTGGAAAGGAAAAGTAAATGACACAGCAAGGTTTTGTTAACGAGGAAACAACAAATGTAGAAAAACCCCGATACCTAGTCCCGAACTGAATACTCTCAGAATTAAGCCGTTATACTAAATCTAAACCAAATTCGTATAATTGAGACCAACCAATTCTTCAGTATCCATACGATTTCGACATTCAATAAGTGTACACACTGGAACAATTCCTTTGGATCGTATTCCAAACAGTAAAGGAACAACAAATATGTTTGGTAACAGCTCTCTTGATTCTTTCCAGATAAAGATATCTCAAGTCATATGCAAAGGCTCTTCCATTTAAACTAATAAACTCCTTTTCCTGGTTAGATCAATCCAATCTCTATTACCTGAGTAATAAGATTCGAATTTGTAACAATCAAAATAGATCTCAAGAGAACTATTAAGTGTTACCGATCTCACGTAACTAATCGATCGAATAAATCCGATTCTAATTGGATGCTAGCCGATCAAGGTTTGTGCTACACAAAGATATGAGAAACTAATAAAAAAATTTCTTCGTCCTCAAATCTTCTTTAATCTTCAATTAAACCTTCACAACACCACTTGAATCTCTTGTGATCAATCACGCACATAACGGAGTATGTTAACAATGGATTATCACAAGATGTCTTTAGATCTATAAACAGTTCTAAAGATCCCTTCGACACTTCGATCTAGTTTGAGTGAATCTTATATCAGAAGAGAAGATTCTCAAGAATAAACAAACTAGGTGCAATCAAAGTTCAACAACAGTTAGTCAATCAAATCAATTAAAAACTAATACTGCAATTATCTAGTTTCCCACCAACGGTACTTGTAGAGCTTCTTGATCCCATAGAAGTGTTTAAACTAGTGGTCGTAAGAGATTTCGCCTAATTAGATTACTTTCCTCTCCGGATAGACGGCTTCACCAGAAAAAATAAAAAGATGAAGTTTGCCTAGATTTTAGGATAGTTTGCTCGAAATGCAAACTTGGGTATTTATAGACCAAGGATATTTGGACACCAAGGAATTTCCAAAACAGTAAGTATTCTTAAGATATGCAATAAATGCCCAATCGGTTTTCATAATTCCAGGAAATGTTTTGTCCAATATTTTCCGAAATTTCTCAATAGAAAATCTCCACTTAGTAAATGCACATTACTAATTTTTATTTTCTAGAGATTTGCATTTAATTGTTGGTAGTTAAAAGTATATAAAACTAACAACCTTAATTAAAAGATTCTTAATTTATTTCGGACCTGGATCTCCTCGAGCAATTAAGGAATAACTTTGAACAATAAAAGATAAGAGTTATTGTTCATGTTCAAAGTATGTTGACATCTTTTCTTTGTAAATCATATTTCATATTTACAATCTTGGAATCAATTATACCACACTTCCAAACAAGTTTAAAATTGGTTTATTTGTATTCCAAGACAACTATGTTATTGATCAAATATCAAATCACACTCATGGGTTCAATCGGTTGTACCAATCACTAGGATAGGTTATACATTAATATGGAACACTTGTGATCGGTCACACAAGTTACCAGGACATGCTATATCAGTTAACATGATCGGTTACGTCAATTACCAGGACCGATTACCATATAATCATGGTATTTCTTGTGATCGGTCACACCAGTCACTAGAAGTGGTAAGAATAAGTTTCGTTGCTCATACTTATTGAGATTTGATTTAAGACTTAATAAACAAAAATATTAAAGTACTAAAATATATACAAAAGTTTGCCGAGATAAAGAATTTACCGGGACTCGGGATTTCACTGTTTTTCATATTCAAATGGTTCAGAAATTAATCCTAGGCAATTATATCTCAAACAAAAGAAATATCAACTTTATTTATTTGCCAAAGGTAGATTTCATAAAATATTACTTGTAGATTATAAGCATGGCGCATCAAGAATCTCTGGGACTAAGCATGCTCCATCAAACAAAGTCACAAGTAACTAATCGAAATCTTAATTCAATTAAAATCGATGCAAAAAGTAAATAAAGAATTAACTAAATTACCACATGGATGAAATACAACTTCCTCCGTCTTCCCCGCATTTGGGTTTATCTCTTCATGGTGAAAACACTCTCAAAGGATATAAACATTGCTCAAAAGGTGTTTTTATTGAAGAAAATATATAACACAGTGATTCTGCAACGATGTATTGGCGTTACAGAAGTCACCGTTACAAGAAGTGTTACTAACTGAAGATAAATGTGACTAATGGACTATTACAGAACAGTTTAAATATAAGACACTGATTGCGACTGTTCTCTGTGGCTATATGTTCTTCATCCTAGGGTTCTTGAGAAATACACTTCTTATATGTCGTCTACAACTCTTCTTCTTCCTCTTCTCTGCTGCTACTGCAGAATCGCTCTGTACCGATTTTTCTTGCTCTCCAACTACCCCTAACTCCCGATAATCCTCCTATGAACCTCCCAGCACCTATATATACCCAAAAGCGTGATTAAATTTCCAAGAAATCTCTATTTTTATCCCTTTTTCTTTGACACCAAGTCTCGGGATTTTATTCCATGTTTTATTTCTACCCGTATTCTGCTTCTATTTGTAAACCAAACTCTCATTTGTTATTGATAGAATCGAATCCAAAGAGTCCAGAAGGAGATACTCTTTCCCATTCTTCCATGTAGTTTCCTGTCAAAACCAACATACGAGATCTCCACTTTTCCTGTATTTGTCTAGATAAACATTGAAGTTTCCTTCCTTTACGTGATAAGACCAACTAACTTCCCTGTTTTATTATACCGTATCCAAGAATAACTTCGAAAAAATCCCTCTCAAATTCTTCCAGTAATAGAGATGGCTTCTCTTTCCAGTTTTATCAAAATTATAAATGAAAGTCTCTTTTATCAATTCCAAGATAGTTACTGAACCTGTTTTATCCTAACAGGCCTTTCCTAGTCCAAAATGTAGAGAATATACAACAAAATATCATCCAAATCCATTCCAAGTAATCACACAGTTTTAATATAATATTCCTGCTAAAAACTCTTTCAAATGATGAAGATGGTGTCCCCTTAACCGAACTGGGGTGCCTTTAGCACTAGGATTCCCTGGGTTGTAATTAACATTAGGTGGCCCTTATAAATTAAAGTTCCTATTATTTAAAATAGGGGGTCCATTTAGTAATTTTCCCCCGGGTGTGCATATTCCACTTTTCGATCCAATTTTGCCGCAAAAGCTTGTTTCTCCAAAAACACCTACAAACACATAAATAGCCAAATAAGTACAAAATCGAGCACTAACAATACATGCAATTGAGATCAAAATATACACATAAATGCATCTATCAAATGCTTCATGGGTTCAACCGAGATATGATCTAACATCTTCAATTATACCTACACAACACCTCTTCAATCTCTTGTGATCAATCACACGTAAAACAAAGTCTGTTAACAATGGATTATCACAAGATGTTTAGGTTCAATTAAAGTTTGACTAACTTTATTCAATCAAATCAATCAAAAACTAATAAACTACAATTATCTAGTTTCCCACCAACAGTACTCTTAGAGCTTCTTGATCCCACAGAAGTCTTTAAACGAGCGATCATAAGATATTTCGCCTAATTAGGGTACTTTCCTCTCCGAATAGACGGCTCCGCCAAAAACAACAAAAAGATGAAGTTTTCCTGGCTTTTAGGATAGTTTGCTAGAAATCCAAACTTAGGTATTTATAGATCAAGGATGTTTGGACACCAAGGAATTTCCAAAACCGAAAGTATTCTTAAGATATGCAATAAATTCCCAATCGGTTTTCATAATTCTAGGAAATGCTTTGTCCAATATTTTCCAAAATCCCTCAATAAAAAATCTACAATTAGTAAATGCACATTACTAATTTTTATTCTCTAGAGATATGCATTTAATTGCTGGTAATTAAAAGCATATAAAACTAATAACCTTAACTAAAAGATTCTTAATTTATTTCGGACCGGGATCTCCTTAAGTAATTAAATAACATCTTTGAATAATAAAAGATAAGAGTTACAGTTCGTGCTCAAAATATGTGGACATTTTTTCTTTGTAAATCATCTTTCATATTTACAATCTTGAAATCGATTATACTACACTTCCAAACAAGTTTAGAATTGGTTCATCTGTATTCCAAGAAAACTATGTGATTAATCACATATCAAATCACATTCATGGGTTCAATTGTTTCTATCAATCACTATGAATGGTTATACCTTCATATGGAACACATGTGATCGGTCACACAAGTTACCAGGACCGGTTGCTTCAGTTACCAGGATCGGTTACGTCAATTACCAGGACCGGTTACCATATACTCATGGTATTTCTTGTGATCGGTCACACCAATTTTTAGAGCACTGCTCGGTCGAACTTGTAAGCGTTGCTATCTCAAGCTTGTTTCTTAATTTTTGTTTCCAAAACTATAAGTCTTGATTTCTAGTACACTTATAGCTAAGTCTCGGACTAGGATAGTAAGTGTAGTTGAGCTCTAGCCTCCACGGCATTCATCATGCAAAGACGAAGAACTACTCAAGGAACTTGTGGAACTTCATCGACAAAAAGGTGTGTGGAGACTTGAACTTATCTATCACTCAAAAGTATATCTATTCTATCTCCTATCTTGAGACACAAGTCATATTGCTATATAGACTTCGATTATACACGTTTGCTATTTCGATCCGAGTTTATCTCGCTTATATATTTATCAAAATATATGTTAGTAAGATTTCTCTTTGGCCAAGTTCATCTTTACTCATGACGAAAGTCATGTTGATTATTTCAATAACTTGAAAATCGCTTTGATGAAAAATAGTTTGTGAATAACAACTATATAACATCCACTAAGAAAGTTTCAATGATTGAAATGAGAGTTTAGAAAATATAAACATCTTTGTATATAAACATGGTGTGTTCTCACATTTTTGTAAAATTCCAAAACCGGGAACCCAAAGTATGCATACCCGTACGCGTACTGGCGATTATTGGAAATCCGGGTAAGTATGCGTACCCGTAAGCATACTGGCGGAAAGTTCACGTCCGTGAATTTCTGCTGAATTTTGAAAGTGAAAAACAAACTCAATCCGGTTACTTAAGTATGTGTACCCGTATGCATACTTAATTAAGTTACTTTCTAACATCGGTTTGTTCATGAACTAAAACATTTATATATTAAGGAATACAATCTTTGCAAACCATGGGTATAATGTTCATGAATCGATTCGAGTGAATCAAAACCGATTTTGCTTCGATTGTGTCTTGTATACTTCTATAAGATCTAATCAATTGAACAACTCTCTAACTAGTTTATTTGAGTCATTTGAACTAGTTATGGTGAAGATGAATAAGGTTGATATGAACGTGCTCATATAACTAACCATTGGTTAACTATTGTTAAACCAACTAAGTGTACACATTTAGGTACGGTTACTCAAACCTAAATGAAGTTACATTTCATTTGTGTATAACAAGCTAAGTTCGATCTAAAGGTTGAAAGATATTATCTTGAATCTAATAAGGTTTTCATCTAACGGTGAATATTGAATGCTTTGTTATCAAGGTAACTTAGATTGCAAACCCTGAATTGGAGACTATATAAAGGGAAACTATAGCAACTAGGAAACCTAATCCCCACACCTCCTGTATGATACTAGTTGCATAAGCTTGAGTCGATTCTCCTTTAACCTTAGGTTTTTCACGAAACCTTGTAGGTTAACGACTTAAAGACTTCATTGGGATTGTGAAGCCAGACCCAACTATTTTCTCTGTAGCTGCGTGATCTGATCTTGCTGTTTCTATCGTGATTGAGTACAATCGTAAGATTGTCTTGAGAGTTATATCTCCAATAGGAAAGATAAAAAAGTAGTCACAAACATCTTCGTCTCATCGTTTGTGATTCCACAATATCTTGTTTCGCTAGTCGATTAAGATTATTGTGAGGTGATTGATATTTCTAGGCTGTTCTTCTGGAATATAAGTCTATTATATCAATTGGTTCCTGTTCACCTTGATTTATCAAAAGACGGAACAAAACCCGTAGGTATTTCTGTGGGAGAAAGATTTATCTATTCCTATAGATTTTTCTGTGTGATACAAATTTGTTTATCAAGTCTTTGACTTTGGGTCGTAGCAATTCTTATATGTGGGTGAGATCAGATAAAGGAATCAAGTGCGTAGTATCCTGCTAGGATCAGATATGTAAGGAGCGCAACTGTACCTTGAATCAGTATGAGATTGATTGGGGTTCAACTACAGTCTAGACCGAAGTTATTTTATAGTAGGCTAGTGTCTGTAGATGCTTAATACAATGTGGTGTTCAATCTAGACTAGGTCCTGGGGTTTTTCTATATTTGCGGTTTCCTCGTTAACAAAACTTCTGGTGTCTATGTTATTTCCTTTTCGCATTATATTTTGTTATATAATTGAAATATCACAGGTTGTGCGTTGAATCGATCAATTGGTAAATCCAACCTTTGGTTGTTGATTGAAATTGATTGATCCTTGAACATTGGTATTTGGTACCATTCAAGTTATCACTCTTATATTCAATCGGGCTCGTAAATTATTATTTGGTTGATTGCGGATTGAATTGAGAGATTGAGATATAACTCTTTGATATACTTTTTATAAGATTGAGTCTAACTATCTAGTTGATTCTCTTGTAAGTATAATGGAGTTAGTCGATACAGATTGCTAAGCGAAATATTGGGTGAGGTTGTTAGACCCCCACTTTTTCAATTGGTATCAGAGCAGGCAAACACTATAAACCTAATAAGTTTGTGTTTGACTGATCCCTAAAGTCTTTCCTCATAGGAAATTTCTTTGGAAAACTTCCTCTCGACATCTGTAATGCACACCAGAATTCCTTAAAGATTGTTCAGAGATTATTGTGGACCAGTCATTTGGCCTCTCATGATAATCTCATTCCATCTAATACTTTGGAAAACTTAGATGATGAGAAACAATCTAGAGGAAAAATTAAAAATTCCTCTAAAAAAGGAAGGTTGAGAAAGCGTTCTTTACGCTCAAAGATATGAAATCTCACTAGATTAACTCTCAATCTTTTTGAGGAATGCTATCATGATGGATCAATTGACAAAGATCTGTTTAGAGCATTTGAAAACCTTTTTAGATTCTTAGAAAATCTCAACTCTAAGAAAAATAATCGCTCTGATAAAAGTTCAGTACATGTAAAATCATGCAATCATGATGTACAAACTAAACATGTTGTCAACTCAAGAGAGTTCAATAAATCGGGCTCTCATGTTGTTGATACAGGTTTAAGATATCGGAAAAATCTCCCTTCTGGTCATATGAATAGAAAGTTAAAAATCTCTGTTAACCCTGATTATTATCATTACTGAAATTATATCACTGGTACAATTCACAAATATCAACCGGAAATGGTGCATGAGGGTCTCTCTGCACATCTTGACACTTGGTAACTTGTTTGGCGCTACCCCATTTGTATATATCTTGAGATGGGGCAAGAAACGGTTTGATTTGTTTGTACTTGGGTTAGTGTTTTATTTTGTCCTCCTCAGGATAATTGTGAAATAGATTTATACTTCATCGTCTTTTCACACGATTGTGTGTTTTTGCGAGTTGCGTAACCTTGGTGTTTGATCACTTAAGAAATCCTATATTTTCTTTGTGGGTCGCGGTTCAAAAACAGGTCCAAGCCCATTTGTGGGTATATAAAGAAAGCGTACACATACCTTCTTCTTCCTCCCATATTGTCCACGTACGTGAACGCTCTAGGGTTCATGTGCTTTATCCATTAATCATCCTTGGAGATCAAAAATTAAAATGGGGTTTTCAAGAAACATATCAAGTAAGTCATCTCTCCCACTAATCTCTTTATTTCTAGATCTCATGAAAAATTTAAAGGTTTCAAAAGAGGGTTAAAAAAAACTTGGGTTCTTCATCTTCTTCTAGCATGAACTTACCAATATATCAAAGTTCAATTAGAATTAGATTTGTCAATGATTCTTTGTGGGGAGGTTTTTGAAAGGATTTCATCTAATGGGTTTATTCTAGAAAAGAAGTTGGATTTTAGTAGTGGGCATAAAGAGGATTTGATTTGTTTTGAAAAATTCAATCTTGGAAATATCTTTGATGGTCTTGGTGAAGGTTTTTACACTCTTACTAGAATCTTCTATGCTAAAATCTATGATGTTAATTGTGATGACATGGAATTCAATACCATGGTAAATAGACAAAGGATTCATGTTAATATAGAGTTGATTTCAAAAATCACTAAAATTCCCCTTGGGAGTTTTCGCCTTCCAAGACCTAGTCATAAAAGACCATCGTATGAAACCATCTCTAATAGTCTTTGTGGTAAGAGTGTGGTTTTGGAATGAAGGGAAATTTCATACCACTCATCTTAGTCTTGCTTTGATGTCTTTTGGAAAACTTGGTATCTCTAATCTTTGTCCCTCCACGATTGTGAATTCTCGTTAGAGCCGTGAGTTTGCGGAGTTGGTATATTTCCTTGTATTGGAAACTCAAAGTCTCTACATTCGTGGGTTTATCATATATCAAACATGTCAATGACGTCTTCCAACAAGAAGTTATGCTATCCTTGCTTGATCGAGCGAATTTGTTGAAATATCTCCATAGGTCTACTTGGAAACTCCATTGGAACTCCCAAGCCTATTCGTCCATGTACTTTCAAACATATGAAGGATAATGCTTGCAAAAGACAAAGATGTGACACCCTTGATGGCTCATGTGATTCCTCCATGAATCTTCTTTTCAAATTCTCAAGGGTTTTTGTAAGATTAATTCCAAGGTAAGGTATGTGCAAGAACAATTACTTGTGATTGCTTCTAAGTTTTCATAAATCAAGGATGACATGGATAAGATTCAAGATACTCTTATGATCTCCGATGATGAAAATGATGATTAGTTTTTCGTGCTTTATCATTCTTGTTTTTAATGCTTGTCAAGTTCTTATTTTTTCTAGGAAACTTCTTATGAGAATTTATCCTTGTGTTTTTAAGAAGGATAACCAGGGTTTGTAATAGCCATTATTGTGAGTACACATAACTATTTCTAACGATTTTCATCTTGCAATGTTTTTAGATTTATTTATTTAAATTCTAAAGTTTATTTGGAAGATGATTTTGCAGTATTAATCTTTATGGTTTCATATATTGCAACTTTTTATGGGATATGTGTGTTTGTGTCCGTGAACTATAATTGCCCCATAGATGGTCAAAAGTTAAGTCTTTCATATGTCGATATGCAAGTATTGATAAAATATTGAATGAACTTTAGACAAAACATAAGTTAAGCCTATTATGTCTATTATACGTCATTGTGCAAATAGTGATGAAGAATAGAATGAATCTTTGTTTATTCCGCAATATTGATCTTCCCTGATCCATATTTTTATGTAATATACTATGTGGCTCCGTAAGTTTTCTTACGTGAGCATTTCCGATTAAATTAGTCATGGGTTCTCTTGTGGTTAATTTAATTGATGAGATTTTTGGATACAAATTCATATTCTTATGTGATTTTTTAATGTCCAAAGAAATCCTTATTTTCTTGTGAAAGTAAGGTCACTCTTGTTGTTCTTTCGAGAATGACATTTTATGGGGGAGAGTTCTTAATTGAACTTGTGCTTAATTGCCAAATCTTTGTGGGGAGTGCGGCTGTGGAATATTATAGGGGTTATCTTGTATCTTTATAAACTCCTTGATGAATGCATTTAGTTTCGACTATATAATTACATCAATATGTGCTTTTCTTTTTGTCATGAAGTATCTCTATGGAAATTTCATTAGGGTCCCACTAATTTTCGTACCTTTGCCAATTTTATTGACAAAAACGAGGAAAATTAATGTGTAGTTCACACTACAAATACATATTGTTTTCGGATCATTATGTAAAGGGGAGTGGTTTTCATGTGAGATGAAGTATTGACTAAGGGGGAGTGATATATATCACCATAGTATTGTTGTCAAAGTTGTGATACAATTGAACTTTGATGTTGTGTAATAATACTATGACACTGTATAACAATGATTGAGAGCTATTGTTTTCTCATTGTTATGGCTAGATATATCTTCAACAACGATGATGCCGAATTGAACATCTTTAGAATCATTGGAGTACTTGGAAGTAACAAATATTTCGAGTAATGTTGAAGAACCAAGGAGATCAAGCATTTGGATGAGAAGCCAAAAAGTTTATTTATTTTGTATTTCATATGTATTGATAGTTTTATCACTAAAATTGACAAAGGGGGAGATTGTTAGAGCACTGCTCAGTCGAACTCGCAAGCGTTGCTATCTCAAGCTTGTTTGTCAAGTTTAGTTGCCAAAACTATAAGTCTTGATTTCTAGTCTACTTATAGCTAAGTCTCGGACTAGGATAGTAAGTGTAGTTGAGCTATAGACTCCACGACGTTCATCACTCAAAAGTCTATCTATTATATCTCCAATCTTGAGACAAAAGTCGTATTTCTATATAGACTTCGATTATACACATTTGTTATTTCGAGCCGAGTTTATCTCGCTTATCTATTTCTCGAAATATGTGATGGTAAGATTTCTCTTTGTCCAAGTTCATCTTTACTCGTGGCAAAAGTCATGTTGATTATTTCAATAACTTTAAAATCGCTTTGATGAAAAATAGTTTGTGAATAACTATTATATAACATCCTCTAAGAAAGTTTCAATGATTTAAATGAGAGTTTAGAACATGTAACCATATTTGGATATAAATATGGTGTGTTCTCACATTTTTGTAAAAGTCCAAAACCGGGAACCCAAAGTACGCATACTGGGGGTTGTTGGAAATCCAGGTAAGTATGCGTACTCGTATGCATACTGGCGGAAAGTTCACGTCCGTGAATTTTTGCTGGAGATTGAAAGTGAAAAACAAACTCAATCCAGTTACTTAAGTATGCGTACCCGTATGCATACTTAAGTAGGTTACTTTCTAAAATCAGTTTGTTCATGAACTAAAACATTTATATATTAAGGAATGCAATCTTTACAAACCGTGGCTATAATGTTCATGAATCGATTCGGGTGAATCAAAACCGATTTTGCTTTGATTGTGTCTTGTATACTTCTATAAGATCTAAATAATTGAACAACTCTCTAACTAGTTAATTTGAGTCATTTGAACTAGTTATGGTGAAGATGAATAAGGTTGAGATGAAAGTTCTCATATGGCTAACCATTGGTTAACTATTGTTGAACCAACTAAGTATATACATTCAGGTATGATTACTCAAACCTAAATGAAGTTACATTTCATTTGTGTATAACAATCTAAGTTCAATCTAATGGTTGAAAGATATTAGCTTGAATCTAATCAGGTTTTCATCTAATGGTGAATATTGAATGCTTTGTTACCAAGGTAACTTAGATTGCAAACCCTGATTTGGAGACTATATAAAGGAGAACTCTAGCAACCGGGAAACCTAATCCCCACACCTCCTGTGTGATACTAGTTGTATAATATAAAGTCGATTCTCCTTTAACCTTAGGTTTTTCAAGAAACCTTGTAGGTTAACGACTTAAAGACTTCATTGGGATTGTGAAGACAGACCCAACTATTTTCTCTATAGTTGCGTGATCTGATCTTGATGTTTCTATCGTGATTGAGTACAGTCATAAGATTGGCTTGAGTTTTATATTTCCGATAGGCAAGATAGAAAAGTAGTCACAAACATCTTCGTCTCATTGTTTGTGATTCCAAAATATATTGTTTCGCTAGTCGATTAAGATTATTGTGAGTTGATTGATATTTCTAGGCCGTTCTTCGGGAATATAAGTACGATATATCAATTGGTTCATGTTCACCTTGATTTACCAAAAGACGGAACAAAACCCGTAGGTATTTCTGTGGGAGACAGATTTATCTATTCCTATAGACTTTTCTGTGTGATACATATTTGTTTATCAAGTCTTCGACTCGGGTACATTATTTATATGTCCCTACTTTTGAACCCCAATAAATATATCCTTATACAACAATAAATATGTCCCTACTTTTTAATAACCTTATCCATTTAAATTTAGATTACCTTAATACCCCACCCATATAATATTTTTCTTTATTTCAAAATGGAACAAATTTCTTCCTTTACCACTTCACCACCACCACTAGCACCACCACCACCAATATTCAACTACCATTCCACCACCACCTACCAACTGCCACCACGACTAATATTTCACTACCACTCCTTAACCACCACCATTACACCACCACCAGTCCTCCACCACCACTAGTCTGTTGCCGCCACCACCACTAGTTCATCGCCGCAGCCACCGCCACCATTAGCGTCGTCGCCGCCACCGTCAGCGTCGCCGCCACCGTCAGCGTCGCCGCCGCCACTACTAGTTAAGATATTTTTGTATCAACAACTGTAGTTGATCCAAATAAAAATAGAACCAACAGTAGAAGTTGGTCCAGTTTAGGGGATCAACAACGATAGTTGATAAAAAAAAAGGATCAATAATAGAAGTTGATCCATGTAAATAGAGTGAACTTGGCGTGAGTCGAACACGCATCGTCTGACATGGAGTCAGTCATGCTACCATTGCACCACGCATCGTCTGACATGGAGTCAGTCATGCTACCATTGCACCACAAGTTCAACATTGGAAGAAATTTACTTGATTTAAACTACAACATGATTTAAACTACAAGCATGATTATACTTATCCAAGGAAATATTGTCAACAATAGGAGTTGAAAGGATCAACAACAGTAGTTGATCCTATAAAAAATTTGGTCAACAACATGACTTGATCCCATAGATGGATCAACAACCATAGTTGATCCATAAAAAATTGGGTCAACAACATGAGTTGATCCCATAAAATGGATCAACAACAACAATTAATCCCATAAAAACATAAACACCATTCAAAGCAACATTTATCACTGCCCTAACATCCACCACCAATGCCGCAAAACACAAACAACCACCACTACAACTATACCTTCCACCACCATCAAAAATATCCAACACAAAAACAATTATAATATTGTCATTACCACCAACCTAAAAAAAAGCATCAACAACAATAGTTGATCCAATAAAAATTGGGTCAACAATAGGAGTTGATCCAATAAACGGGATCAACAATAGTAGTTGATCCAATAGAAACTGAAGTAAGTAGGTTAATGAAAGGACAATTTCTATACCTGGAACACCATCAATATATTGAACTCGATCTCGAACACAGATTCAAACCTCTATTAAAATAGCACAAATAGTTTCCATCACCAACTATGACCCAAATAAAACAGAAACTTAATCTTCTTTGATAATATAACTCGATCTCAATCTTAATTTCATCTTAGGAACCCTAATTTCAAATTCCGTTCTTCAATCTCTCAGTTTAGATTTCACAACAGCAGAACATATTAACCTTAATAGATCTGTTGATAGCGGTTACGGAGCTAACATAGGTGATGGTGCTAGTTTTGGTGGAGGAACTTGAGATGATGATGATTCATTGATAATCTAACTCGATCCCAATCTTAATTTCATCTTAGGAACCCTAATTTCACCTTTTGTTCTTCAATCTCTCAGTTTAAATTTAATAGCAGCAGAACATATTGACCTAAATAGATCTGTTGATAGCGGTGGCGCAAGTAACAGAGGTGGTGGTGCTGGTTGTGGTAGGAAGGGTGTGGAATTGAGTATATAATACATAAAGGTTAAAAATGGAAACCATGAAAATAATTTTTTTGATAAAATTTCAATTATGCCACTATGGACATTTATAAAGTCTGTTAGGGATATTTGTGAAGTCCCATCAAAATGAGGGACAATAATTGAATTTCCACCATCGACTTTGGGTCGTAGCAACTCTTAGTTGTGGGTGAGATCAGCTAAGGGAATCAAGTGCGTAGTATCCTGCTGGGATCAGAGACGCAAGGAGCGCAACTGTACCTTGAATCATTATGAGATTAATTGGGGTTTAACTATAGTCCAGACCGAAGTTAGTTTGTAGTAGGCTAGTGTAGGTAGCGGCTTAATACAGTATGGTGTTCAATCTGGACTAGGTCCCGTGGTTTTTCTGCATTTGCGGTTTCCTCGATAACAAAACTTCTGATATCTATTTTATTTCCTTTTCACATTATATTTTGTTATATAATTGAAAATTCACAGATTGTGCGTTGAATCGATCAATTGGTTAATCCATCCTTTGGTTGTTGATTGAAATTGATTGATCCTTGAACATTGGTCTTTGGTACCGTTCAAGATATCTCTCTTATATTCAATTGGGCTCGCAAATTATTATTTGGTTGATTGCGAATTTAATTGAGAGATTGAGATATAACTCTTTGATATACTTTTTATAAGATTGAGTCTAACTGTCTAGCTGATTCTCTTGTAAGTATATTGGAGTTAGTCCACACAGATTTCTAAGAGAAATATTGGGTGAGGTCGTTAAACCCCCACTTTTTCACCAGTCACTAGGATCGGTTACACCAATTACCAGGATCAGTTACACCAATTATTAGGATCGGTTACACCAGTTACAAGGATCGATTACACAACTCTTTTGTGATCGGTCACACCAATTACTAGGATCCGTCACACCAATAACAAATATCGATCATACCATCTCAGGTGATTACTTAGGATCGGTTATACTAATTAATCAAAACTTGTCATACCAAATCATAAGTCAGGCATTGTGATTAGTTATACCAAGTTACATAACAAGTTATGATCGGTTCTACCATCTCACACATATTGGTAATCCAAAAATATGCAATGAATAATAGTACCAATAAGCCTAGTGATTTCCCTTTTGATTCATAAAACAAGTTCATGAATGTACTTCCTTTAAACAAATATAAAACATTTTTTCCTAGGATAAAATCTCCATATTTACCCATATACATAATCACAATAGCATTGATAAGACTATGTCGATGTCATATCTACGAAGTTCAAAAGATGAGCGTTATACTTCGTAGTCTAATTCCTTAATAATATGATCCTGTCTCACTACTAGAGTAAAATATTCATTCATAGCTTCGCAATTATGTTTTCAATATAGCACAACTTGAAAGATACGTTAGGAATGAAAATTTTCAAGTTAATATTGCTAACCTCAAGATGAAGGATGATGTCATCGTTGTAGCTCGTTACTTCTTCACGTTCTTCAGGTCTTCGATTAATACTTGTATGTCTCATATTCCTAGACTTTATAGTCTAACCTATACGAAGTTGTCTCTAGTACATAATCAAGTGACTCTTAGATGAGTTTTGATTCACTAAAATATGAAAACCAAACTTGACATACCAACGATTGGTGGGTTCAACCGAGCTATGCTCTAACAATCTCCCCTTTGTCAATTTTAGTGACAAAACTCTTAATACATATGGATAAACAAATTACAAGAATTCATTATACATACGCTTGATTCCATGTTTTAACAACACAATAACCTGCATATATTCAATCAATAAATGCCGTTGTTGACATCTGAATAACTAAGCTTATACTCCCACTAAAGGTAAGATATGTAGATATTCAATCCGAACATCTTTGTTATTCCCCTTTTGTAGTCAAGATAACTACATAGCAATATGATATGTTTCTCCCCCTTAGTCAATGTTTTACTCTTTTGTTAGATATAACGTTTAAGCACAATTGTCCTTTCCTTAGTGATTGCAAATCACTTGTTTTCTCCATATATTTCTCCCCCTTTTTGTCACAAAATGACAATGGTTCGAGCAAATAAAGGTCAAACCTAAAGGATCTTACAAATCTAAAAGACTTGTATACAACTTATAAGAGTTAAGCACGAAGGTTTCACATACCACTTTAGATAACCAATATTAAAACTGAAACTATAAGTAATTTAGTCTTAATATGTTATTAAGGAAAACTATTGCCCGAAGCAATTTTCCCTAATAGTTTAATAAATTGACTAAGAACCTTAGTTCCCTTGTTAAACTGATTGTACACATACAATCACTTATTTCGATAAGACCAAAATAAAGATCAAAAATAACTTTATTTCTCTCATCAGGTTCTAATTATCCAGACAATAACTTAGACCTTTCTCTTTATACAAGACAAGTACTAGGTTAGTTAACTAGTATTTCTTGTCAAGGCATTCGATTAGACTTGAATAACCGAATTCTTCAATTTGTTAAGTCTAACTATAGTTTCTCTTATCCGGAATCGAATTGGACTAAACAAATGACCACGTATTTCATTAAGCCATAAAAAATACATACAAACCAACATAAATTGACTTTCACAATTATTTTCTTAACCATAAGTAATTGAAACAAACATAGACATTATAGCACCGCAGTTGTACCGAAATTTTGTTAAGCAAAAACACTGGATACCAAACAATAATTCAAATAAATTGGCACAGTTTTTCTTAACTGGAAACAATTGAATCACACACACACACATCCATACACATCATAATGGAATATATATCAATTGTACCGAAATTTTGATAAGCAAAAGCAACATATATGCAATATAAGCAGGATTTTCTTAGACATGAAAATAATTAACTAACAAATTCGTTACCTCAGATTCCGCATCCTCTTCTCCCCAGAAAGATACATCATTAAGCGGAATTTCAAGTTAGAACTCTCCCCAAGTATGTTTTCATCCTCTCACAAGAACAATATAACAACAACAAAGAGAAACCTTTACCAGAGAAAGGTTGAATCGGTTTTAACTAATGAGTGCCAATAACAAAAGTTGAAAACCCGAAAGACATATGTTTATGCTAAACACAACTTATGTAAACACAAATTGATTTAACACATTGTGACTTTTTACATATGAGTTTTAATCGGAACACCTTATAATCCTTTGATAAAGCCTACTGTTACGGTACTGCAAGTGATGCATAATTATGACGCGTTACAGAGTTGCAGGCCAAGTCAGTATAGCCGTAATGGCGCAATAGGAAGCCATAATAGCGGTATACTGTATAAACTGTCAAGTGTCAAGAATGGCATAACCCTACAGGGCCAATGAAGTGCAAGAGTAGCGCTACATTTTTAATACATTTGGCTAAGGAATGAAGCTTATTGGCCGACACAATAAGGCTTCATTGAGGAAAGGCAAGACATGGCCAAAGTTGACAGATGCAACATGCGATGTTGGCATCGATGCATATCCATGGAATTGAGTTGGCCCAAACTCAAGGATGATGCAAGAAGAGTTAAATAGACTAAGAGTTAGTCTATGCATTGGTTCAAGGCATGGCCAAAGTCTGAACAGTGCAAACAAGTTGGTAATGCAAGAGTTGCATTGCTACTGTCGAACTAATTGGCGAAGTGAAGCATATATGACGCACAAGTAACTAGAGTGAGCTTAAGGAGTTGGCCTTGACAAGTAAAGTAATAAGACTGTCCATGCATGAGTTTAGAGTAATAAACATGCAGGGCCAAGAGAGCTAAACGTTGGAGCAAGGCAGAATCCAGTATGGCGCAACAAGTGGTGCAATACGGCTCAAGTGACGGTTACGAGTTGGTTACGAGCTTCACAAGAATGCCAATGATGTGAGACAAAGTATAACGGTTATAAAAGAAGTTATAACCATGTGGGAGTGTTTCTAACCACCAAGAACAGATGTGGCATCTGTTGGCTTGACAACACAAAAGGTGGCGGTTGAAAAGTAAGCTGGCGGTTATAGAAACTACCTGATGGGACACATGGCTGTTCCATGCGTGTGCAAGTGTTGTGCACGGTTTTTTCCATTGTAACCACTGTATAAATAGTCCTAAGGAGTAGGAAAATCAGTAGGCTACATAGGATAGATTTAGTCTCAAGTTTGGGAGAGTTAGGCATTCACCAAGAGGGTGAATGGCCTGTTTTTGGTCCATGTGATGGTCGAGTTTTGTAATCTTCCTTTGATACAATAAAATGGGTTAATTGTGTCATATATTTGTATTCATTATGTTGCTGGTTTGTGTGAGAATTGTTGAAGTGCATGGAAGAACCTCTTATGCTTATGGGGGCATGAAGCGTTAGAGAGAAAGAAGAAAAGACTTCCGTTGCGTATTGCCTTATGAGTGAAGGCAAATGCATACTTTGATGCAAGTGTGCAAGGCTGAGTACTTGTGGGTGAAGTTGATTCACTGAACCACATAGTATTGCCGGTCATGTCCCGTGAAAATTTTAGGCGATTAAATGGGCATGTGACACCTACCAACATGGTCTAGAACTTAATCCCACTAAATCAGAATGCCACACAAACCATAAGGGTTCACATCATATGAGATCGAATATTAAGGTTATGAAAACCGAAAGCAGACATCTCATAAACCGAAAACACATAGCAAAATATAGACATTCAAGCACAGGCTAGGTAATCAGAAACTATCACATGAAAAATTATAATATAATAATTTTATTCATAAATAATTGATAGTTTTATTCAAAAATAGACCTTATACAATAATCAAAATAAATCAAAAACTGATGTATATTTTCTTGAAGCTAAGATTTTAATTTTATTTCTTTAGAGTTTCTCTGATGTTTTTAGAGTCAGATCAGAAGATTTTACAGGATTCCAATTATATTCCATGATTACTAATCTTGATTCAAGACTAATGACATTGTCATTGACTTCCTTTACTTCCTTTCGCAAATCATTTTCCATGTTCCTTACTTCACATAAGATTAGATCTAATTTTAGTGAAAAATTCTTGAGAATATTATCATTAAGAGATGATATTTATTCATTAGGAACATCTTGATGAAGCTATGGAGATGAGTCTGAATCTCCACCTGAAGATTTAAGACAAAGTTTCTTGTTAGGAATCAATATAGTCCAGACTTTTTCAACTTTGCGAGAGTTGCAGCTAGAGGAAGACATTCTGTTAGATCTCTATGAAATGAAATATAAAATCTTTCCTCTTATAAATAAGAGAAGTTTTTCTCACAATCTTTGAGAATATTATTTCATTTAATCCCTTAACCGAAAATTTATTTAGAAATATTTTTATTATAAAATTTACATACATATCCTTACTGTTTACTTTTTGACGGTAAAGAAGTAAGGATTCATGTTTATGATAACTAAGTTAGGTTATCAATTTTCGGTTGTTGAATTTTCTCCCCTTAGAGGCTTCAACATTCTTAAAGATTTGAGAATCTTTTATGTTTGAACTGTTAGGTTCGTTTCTCAAATTTGAGGCAATATATTGATGTCTAAACATCACATTATTCAATTTTTCACGTTGATTTTGTGAAGTGATTTATGATCTTGACTTAGATCTTGGTTTTTTGGATTGGCAGAGTTTCTCCCTGTATGACACCATGGAATTATTTTTGATAGTTCCCCCATTATCTGCATCGGAAACAAGCCCCAGTGTAGATGGTGGATTTTTAACAAAGGACAAAACCGTAAAATCATGATACTGAATGTTTCTGATACGGCTTCAGGCATGTGAAGATTCATATTTTACGAAGCCATGATGAAAATGTCTTTCAAAAAGCCTCCACTAGATGAGCGTTCGATCCATGGCATTTCATTGTGCCCTCTATGTAGAATAATAGAATTGGGCGGTCCTCCTACATAATTGTTTGTTGAGAGGGCTTAACACCTTCAGGACGTCGGTGATATTCACTGTTCCATGACTACATGAGAGTGAACCCCCTCTACATAGAAGAACGATTGGGCGGTTCTCCGTCAGATTTAGAGCAACAACGCCTTTAGGACAATGACACTCACTGATCCTGACTATGTAGAGCGATGTGTATAGACTCAGGTTTTCTTAGTAGTGTCTGAGAGCACCCTCAGGATTTGCCATCTCCTGACTATGCACATAGATTAATTCTTCCGTGACATTCACCACCGAATTCCCAGAATAATCTATTATTGCTCATATTCCATGGTCGAATCCACGGCCTGATCCCATGGAATGGCAATAACAATTGCTCCTATTCCATGGTTGAATCCACGACCTGATCCCATGGAATGGCAATAACAATTGATCTGATTCTATGATCGAATCCACGGCTTGATATCATAGGATAGCAATGAAACAACTATATTATCTCATTACTCCGATTTCATGATCGAATCTATTGGTCTCATGAAATGGCGATGGATAAATATTAATTACTCCGATTCTATGGTCGAATCCACGATCCCATAGGATGGTAATGCTCGTTTTATTATTCTAAATTCGTAGTCGAATCCACATCTGATCCTAGGAATTAATAATGAAACATCTATTCACTTTTATTACTCATTTCGTGAATTATTATCCACTAGATATCATGAATTAATAATAATTACTCCACAATTAGGCATCTGAATCATCATTGAGTAAGTCCCGCAAAATGGTGCAAGTGTATTCGACAATGATGCACGACTAAGCACCCGGATTCACGAACGAGCATCCAAAAAACATGAAACAATGGAGAGTTCTCCACCAAATGGGAGAGAGAAAATAATAAACAATAAAATAATGGGAAGCGCCCATGTGCCGGGTCCTAGCCGGGGCCGGTCCCATGCTTCCCCATTGTTTTTCTCTATTTTCTCGTGATTTTCATAAATCCATGGAGACTTCTCCATCTTGGCAAAAATTTGAGAGTTCTCCATAACTTGGAGAATTCACCAAATAAATTATAAAATAAGGAGAGGTGTGCGGGAGTGGGAAACCTAGCCGGCCGGCCGGCCATGCCCAAGCCGTGGCCGGTCCCACACCTCACAATCCTTAGTTTTTTTTATAATTATTATTCCAAAACTTCATGGATTCTCCACATCTTCCTGGATTCTCCATATCTTCAAGGACTCTCCATAACTTCAAGGATTCACGAACAATAATAATAAAATAGGGAAAGGTGTGCGGGACCGGGCAACTTGGCCGGCCGGCCATGGTCGGTCCCATACCTTGCAATCCCTAATTTCTCATTATTATTATTTCCCTCAACTCGTGAAACTCCTGGGTTTGAACAAAATTCGTGACTTCTCCATATTTTCTCAAATATTGCTTGAATCACGAAAAACCAAAATCCAACATGGTCACGCATCCGGCTAGCCCATCACGGCAATTTTGGATTATTAAAATATTTTATTTTAATACTTTCAAAATATTGATGAATTGAGCATACATGCTCATTCCACCAAAAAATCGAGAATTCTCAGCCAAGATGAAACTCTTCTGAAAATTCACAACATCGCTCAAACGCGCATCAGAAAATACTGAAACTCTCAGTATGGAGACACGGACATCATGGCAACACGTGCATGCCTCCATCACCGACCAGGTCACTTCTATGGCTTGTATGAAGCTGGTCCCACACATTTTCGCAATTCTGACCTAATTTGCTCAATCGCTCATACTGGGCCCAAAACTCTCTCCTACCGTCCCTCTTGAATTTTTCCTGAGATTTGCTTTCGGGCTATTTTCACCTCCCAAACGAGCTCGAAACCTAAATATTCCTGCGATAGGAGATAGAAAATTCTTTTCCGTATAGAATGGATGGGAGGACCATCAAAATACAAGTCCGTATGAGAATTCTACATAGATTCTATTAAAGGACGCTAATTAGGGTTTCAACCAACCTGGAGAATCCTCCAAACGACCAACACTTGGTCACGTGACCACCATGAGCCGGTCCCATGCCCTCTTGGTCAGTCCCATCTCTCATACCTAGGTTTTACACCTAATGTTGAACCCACCAAGATTTTCAGTAAATGGTGAGCTCCCCATTTAATGATCACTTTTCACCAACTCTCAAACTGAGAACCCTGGTGCATGCTCACTTGAGTGCTGAGCATCACATGGACGTTCCTCATCCCATGTGGTCGGTTTCTCCATCACTCATAATAAATTTTCTACAATTCTCTAATGGATGGAGGATTGTCCAAAAATTAGGGTTTCGAATGAACGCTCTGTGAAACCATCATTCTGAGCAATTTTGAACACCAATAAATTTATATTGATTCATCAATCAATATCTAAAAATTAATTAAACACTATTCAGTAATCTACCAATATTTTAATTAATATTTTACTGGGCCACATCACTAGTAAATAATTCGCTGAATCGAGCAATACTTGCTCAATCGCCCGAATATTTGTCAATATTCAACAATTCTCCAATATTTGGTGAATTGAGCAATACTTGATCAGTTGACCATCAAATCCTTAATTTTGGAGAGTTGGGAAATAATTTCTCAATCACTCAACTAGTCAGTAATTCATCATACTGACATCTCTCCAAAGAACTACATGTTCGAGCCATGAATTGCTGAGCATTCAACATTCATGCTTGATTCACCAAACTTAGACTCAATATCTAATTAGTCGACAATTGACTAACCTAAACACGTCTGCCCCCACAGACTCCATGATTCGTGAAACATCAATCATGTCACAAATGGGGGGATATCACTTAGGGTTTTGGTCTGGCGGTCTACGGCATGTGGATTCATCCCACGACGAGAAATGTGCATAAGTCGTGTCAACGGTTGAAGGAGTTAGAAAAGTAGTGGGGTGCATGATCATTCAAGTATCCACACGACGTGGAACTGACTTTACCACGATCTCCCACTTTCCCACTCTTCCACTCAAGAAACCATCACACTTACAGGGGTCAGTGGTGTTACTACTCTAATAGTATAAATAAGTCTCTGAAACCATGATTGAAGGACATCTTGATAAACATTCGAACACTCGAATACACGTCTAACACTGAATTTCTCGAGTAACTACTCTCAAGAATTCATCAATCACTCAGAACTCAACAGTTCACCAATACTGTAAGAACCTTCAACACACCCACAATCCTCGATCATCACTGATCCCACATAATTCTCAGCTTCCCTCCTACAGATCAACCCATCTCCCTCTTTGCGACCGAATTGATTCTGGAACGACCATTGTCTTGGTTTAGGCCAGAGTCATACAAATTGATTTCCCGAATCTAAGCATCCCCTTTGCAGTAGTGCATATGTTTGAGGATTAACATCTTGACCGTCTGAGGAGTCTCGACAACTCACTCGACTATCCACTTTCCCGAAAAACCGGCGACGCGTTTTTCCCCATCCACACCCAGAAGTATTCCGGTTACAACCCTTAGGTTTTATAGGTTTATTCAACCATGCTTCCTTGCCTTTTGATATATTCATATCAAGTGTTGATTTGTCAGAGCAGACAAGTTTATCTCTCAATTTAAAATTCTCTGCCTTTTAACTTTTTGATTTCATCTTGACAACAATTGATATTATGAATGAGTTTAGATACTTGTTCTTCCTCAGAACATTGAGAGAGTTCGATTTTCACAAGACGCTTGCTAAGTTTTACTTTATCATTCAGATAACTTACTCTGATTTGATCAAGTGATGATTTTATTCCATTGATTTTAAATTCAAGAAACTGAGTTCTTTTATCTTTACAAGGAAATTCTTGTTAAAAGTATTTCAGAATCATAGACTTCTGCAATGGTTGCAACATGGTCTATCATACAGTCTTGATTATCCTCGTCAGGGGAATAATCAAGTGTGGCAGTTATGCATTTCTCTTCCACTGAATATCCTTAGTTGGACAATCTGGAAAAATATGACCAAACCCTCTACATTTGTAGCATTGAGGAATAATATCATCGTCCATGTATCTTCACTTTTATGCGTAGAAATATGATTTTTTTTTCGATACAAGAGGTTCTCTTTTTCGGTGTCTCAACAATTTATTAAATCGTTGGGTAATAAGAGACAAATGATGATTTAGTTCAGTCTCATCTTCATCATCTAGATCTTTATGATCTTGGGAGTCTTTCGGACATTGAGTCGACATATTTTTAATGGCTTTATAGGATAAATTGTCTTTTCGTTTTGACAAGCAGTCCTGATCGAATATCTTTAGTTTTCCTACAAGATAAATTCTTGATAAGGATGAAAGATCGTTAGATTCGATGATTGAATGCTTCTTAGATTCATATCTAGATGTCAACGATCTGAGAATTTTGCACACTATATCTTTTTTAGAAATAGTCTTTCCACGAGAGAAAGAAGCATAAATTATCTCAGAGAACTTAATATGAAACTCTTCAAAGGTGTCGTTATTATCCATTCGAAGGTTTTTCTAATCAGAAGTGAGAATTTGAAGTCTAGCTTCCTTTTCTGATGTGTTACCTTAGAATACGATCTGAAGTTTATCCCAAGCTTCCTTTGAAGTTTGGCATGTTGATACATGATGTTGTATATCACGGCTTACATCATGTGTAATAGCATTCAAACCATCTGTATTCTTCTTTGAAAAAGCCTTTTCTTCGCTTGTATAATCCACTAAGCGTTCAAACTCAGTTTCTGAATTTTCTACCTTCAGACAATTATAACCATCGATGAATAATAGACAAAGTATTAAAGTCTCATGATTGAAGAAAAGATCTCATAACAAATTTCCACCATAGACAATTTGTTCCGTCAAATCTTGGCGATATGTTAACTGAAATCCATTCATATGAGCTTGAGTTCATTTCTTATAGGTTGGATCGCACCAAACACAGATTGTTAGATATTTTCATGTTTGCATGCTATAATACCAATTGAAAAGACGAGGGTACCCAAATACACCACAATCTTTAAATTATCCACCTATAAGTCCTCTTACCGAAAGTGATTGTCTATGGACAAAGTCGAGACAATACGACAAATCGGTATTCACACTTTGTATAATCGTCTATGGATACGAGATCGTCTATAAGATCAGTATCAAGTAAAGAGGAGTTAACGTTTGTGTAATTTACTTTAAATTATACTAACAATAATTATAATTGCTTAAAGGAAAATTAAATGACACAACAAGATTTTGTTAACTAGGAAACCGCAAATGAAGAAAAACCCCGGGACATAGTCCAGAATTGAATACTCTCAGAATTAAGCCGCTATACAAAATCTAAACCAACTTCGTATAGTTGAGACCAAGCAACTAACCCTAGTTCACTTAGTTTCTTTAGTATCCCTGCGCTTCCGACATTCAATAAGTGCACGCACTGGAATAATTACTTTGGATCGTATTCCAAACAGTAAAGGAACAACAAATCTGTTTGGTAACAACTCTCTTAATTCTTTCCAGATAAAGATATCTCAAGTCATATGCAAAGGCTCTTCCGTTTAAACTAATAAAATCCTTTGCCTGGTTAGATCAATCCAATCTCTATTACATGAGTAATAAGATTCGGATTTGTAATAATCAAAATAGATCTCAAGAGAACTATTAGGTATTACCGATCTCAAGCAACTAATCAATCGAATAAATTTGATTCTAGTTGGATCCCAACCGATAAAGGTTTGTGCTACACAAAGAAACCAATAAGAAATAAGGTTATCCAATTCTGGTTGGATTACGTCGACACTTCGATCTAGTTTGAGTGAATCTTATATCAGAAGAGAAGATTTTTAAGAATAAACAAACTAGGTGTAATCAAAGTTAAACAACCGTTAGTCATTCAAATCAATCAAAAACTAATAAACTACAATTATCTAGTTTCCCACTAACGCTACTCGTAGAGCTTCTTGATCCTACTGAAGTCTTTAAATGAGCGGTCGTAAGAGATTTCGCCTAATTAGGGTACTTTCATTTCTGAATAGACGGCTCCACCAGAAACAAAAAAAAAGATAAAGTTTGCCTGGCTCTTAGGATAGTTTGCTAGAAATGCAAACTTAGGTATTTATAGGATGTTTAGACACCAAGGAATTTCCAAAACCGAAAGTATTCTCAAGATATGCAATAAATGCCCAATCTTTTTCATAATTCCAGAAAGTGCTTTGTCCAATATTTTCCGAAATCTCTCAATAGAAAATCTCCAATTATAATAAATGCACATTATAAATTTTTATTCTCTTGTGATATGCATTTAATTGCTGGTAATTAAAGCATATAAAACTAACAACCTTAATTAAAAGATTCTTAATTTATTTCGGACCAGGATCTCCATGAGTAATTAAGGAATATCTTTGAACAATAAAATATAAGAGTTATTATTTCGTGTTCAAAGTATGTTGACATCTTTTCTTTGTAAATTATATTTCATATTTACAATCTTGGAATCGATTATACCACACTTCCAAACAAGTTTGAAATTGGTTCATTTATATTCCAAGACAACTATGTGATTGATCAAATATCAAATCACATTCATGCGTTCAATCGGTTCTACCAATCACTAGGATCAGTTATACCTTAATATGGAACACTTGTGATCGGTCACACAAGTACCATGCCCGGTTATATCAATTACCAGGATCGGTTACGTCAATTACCCGGAACGGTTCTCATATACTCATGGTATTGCTTGTGATCGGTCACACCAGTCACTAGGATCGGTTACAACAATTACCAGGATCGGTTACACCAATTACTAGGACCGGTTACACCAATTACAAGGATTAATTACACAACTCTTTTGTGATCGGTCACACCAATTACTAGGATCGGTCACACCAATAACAAATATCTATCATACCATCTCAGGTATTACTCATGATCGGTTACACTAATTAATCAATACCAGTCATACCAAATCATAAGTCAGGCATTATGATTAGTTATACCAAGATAGATTATGATCGTTTCTATCATCTCACACATATTGGTAATCCAAGTATATGCAATGAAAAACAATACCAATAAGCTTAGCTATTTCCCTTTCGATTCATAAAAAAAAGTTCATGAATGTACTTCCTTTACACAAATGTAAAACATTATTTCCTAGGATGAAATCTTCACCTTTACCCATACACATAATCATAATAGCATTCATAAGATTATGTTGATGTCATATCTACGAAGTTCAAAAGATAAGCACTATACTTCAGAGTAATTCCTTAATAATATGATCATGTCTCACTACTAGAGTAAAATATTCATTCACAGCTTCGCAGTTATGTTTTCAATATAGCAGGACTTGAAAGATACGTTAGGAATGAAATAGTTCAATTCAATATTACCAACCTCAAGAGGAAGAATGAAGCTCGTTACTTATTCACGTTCTTGGTCTTAGTAATACTTGTATGTCTCATATTCTTAGACTTTCTAGTCTAACCTATACGATGTTGTCTCTAGTACATAATCAAGCGACTCTTAGATGATTTTTGATTCACTAAAATATGACAACCAAACTTGACATACCAACGATTAGTGGGTTCAACCGATCTATGCTCTAACACAACTATAATTTGAAGTATAGAAAAAGCAGTGATAATAGGATGTCAGATGCATCGTCAAGAATGTAGGTGATAGAAGATGTTTTATGCAATGTTATCTATGTACTACAACCAACTTGGCTTACACAAGTACAAGAGAGTTACTTGAAGGGTTCTTTAGAATATGAATTAATTCCAAAGCTAATAGCAGAAACTGCAGAATCTGGTGATTTTTCATATGAGCAGGGCATAATCAAAGAAAGAATGTATATTGGTAGTTCTGGTGAGTTGAGTAAAAATGTCTTTGTTGCAATACATGCTTGTTTTGTTGGTGGACATTCAAGCTCCAAAGCTAGTTATCAAAAGTCTAAGTTTTATTTTTATTGGGAATTAGGGCTTAAACATAATATACTACAAATGGTACAAGAGTGTGATGTGTGCCAACAACATAAGGGCTTCACTTCTCTTGCATCTAGTTTACTACAACTAGTACCAGTGCCTGATCAAGTTTGGACATATATCAACATGGATTTTATCTTAGGACTCCCAAAATCTAAAGCAAAAGAAGTGATTATGATGGTAGTATATAAGTTTACAAAGTATAATCATTTCCTAGCACTCAGCCATCCTTACGTTGCCGCTTCAATGGCTACGGTATTCCTGGATTCTATCATTAATAAATTTTATGGATTACCTTAGACAATTATGTTCAACATATATAGTGTCTTCTTGAGCAATTTCTGGTAATCTTTCTTCTCCAAAATGAGTACTTCTCTACACATAAGCACAAGATACCATCCACAAACTAATGGCCATACTGAAAGAGTGAATGCATGCCTGCAAACTTATTTGAGGTGTATGAAAAGTTTTAATCCAAGAAAATGGGTAACATCGTTATAATTAGCTGAATGATGGTTTAATACAAGCTTCCATACTAGTCTAGAGTTGAATCCTTTTGAAGCTTTATATGGTTATGCCCCCAACAATTTGGAGCGGATTTTTCATATGCTAGTGTGAGCTTAGATGCTAAGGACTATCTGCAACAAAGACAAGCTATGTGACATTTTTTTAAAATGTGTTCTGGAGGAAGCCAACACAGAATTGGACAACAAGCTAACAAGAGAAGAATTTTGAGGGAGATCAAGGTAGGAGACTGGGTATTTTGAGGCTACAACCTTATAGGAAATAAATAATTCAGCTGAGGAAGAATCTTAAGATTTCTTCTAAGTCCCTTGGACTTCAAAAGGTGATTGAGAAGGTTGCAAAGGTATCTTATAAGTTGCATGTGCTACCGGGGTCCTAGGTACATCCCATATTTCATGTTTCTCAGTTGAAGGTAAAGTTGGGTAGTAGAATGCTTGCTCAGACTACAATATCAACTCTTGACAAGAACACATAAATGAAGGTCTTAAATAGCAGACATATTAAGAAGAATAATCAGAACATCTCACAAGTATTGATTCAGTGGGAGAATTTCCTGACTCAAGATGTTACATGGGAGGATAAGGATTTTATGGCAAAGCGATTTCCAAAGTTGATCCTTGAGGACAAGGATCTGTAGGAGGTGTACGTGTCTATTTGTCAGAGCTTAGGTAAGTTATATTGTAGCTAGAGAGTTATTTTGGAGGGCATACCCCATTACTATTTACACCCGATAGTTATTGTTAATTATCTGTTTGTTTATCTGTTCCTAATCATGATTAGTGATCACCATGTGAGTCACACTAACTGATACTTTAGGTTATATTTTTATTTTGTATCATGTGGAGAGATGTTTCTTATGAAAAATTAATCAAAATACTTTTCATCTTCTTATTCTTCTTCTCAATACCCTTTCAACCAAGAGTTGTTTCTATAACGTTTGTAGTGTAGATCGTTAGAGTAGTAGACAATATATGTTTCAATTTGAAACTAAAATATAATTAGACAATATCCATTACCATTAATTATCCAAAATATTCACTACAGGCGAAAACATCAGTTAGTTTCATATTTTTTGGTTGATCCTTACTTCTTCCCGTGATTTAACATTAAATTAAATCTATGAATTCGGTATTATTTTTCTTCATTTTTTCCAGACCAAAATTATCAATATGTGTAATAAATTATGTATTTTTTTTAACCTACGATAGAAGTTTTGGACCAAGAAACAGATGTTAAGTCACTTGATATACTTGGGTATCGAAATGGATCACAAAACTTGATCTTGGGTTGCACTATAGATCTGGGAAAAAAAAAGCACATATTATCTTAGTTCTTGTATAAGCTTTTGGACCACGAAGAAAATATTAAGCCACTTGACATACTTGGGTCACAACGCACATTTCCGGATTAGGTGTTTTTTTTCCCTGGTCTTGTATATGTCGAGTCACAAAGCATGATTAAGGGCAAGGAGCAAATTTCTTTGTAAGATTGTCTATATTGGTGAAGGAACTTTTGAATAAGATGCCAAAATTGCAGCAATATCAAAGAGGTTAAAAGCTTTAGAATTGAGCCAATCTAGTTGTAGAATAGAACCCAACAAGTCATTTTGGGAAGGACAAACTGGTGAAGAGCAAACCATGCTCTTTACAACAACCGTAGATTCAATAACTATTAGAAGTTTGACCCATATTCGGAAACCTATAATCTTGGTTAGAGAAACCATCCTAATCTTTCCTGGTCTAATTCAGAACCAAGGACATGTTAGTAACTCTTAAATTCCCCCAGGTTTGGCTATACTAGAATACGTAAGTATTACCAGATTTTTGAAACCCTTATGAGAAGAAGATCATGAGTTTAGAGGAGTCTCTTCATAATATATATACAGTAGAGCTTCACAAGACCCGGTCCGGATTACCTGTACCGACCTGAAACCGAAAGAACCGGAGTTGTACCGACCCAGACCCGGAGTTACCGGTACATGTACCGGTTCTGAAAAATGATACCCGGAGTAGACCGGGACAGGTACCGGTTCTTACCTTATTCCCGACCACCTAGTACCGATAATACCCAATAAACCCGGTCCATAGATTATCTCCATGGAGTCTGGAGCTCAATTATACTTAACTATCCTAGACCAAGACTTAGTCATAAGTAAACTGGAAATCAAGACGTATAGTTTTGATTACTAATACTGACAAACATGCTTGAGATAGCAACACATGCGAGTTCGACCGAGCAGTGCTCTAACAGTAGAAAACCCCCGGGACCAGTCCATATTTGAACACCACACTGTATTAAGCCGCTACAGACACTATCATACTCCAAGTTAACTTCAGACTGGAATCTAGTTGAGCCCTAACCAATATCACACTGATCAAGGTACAATTGCGCTCCTTATGTCTCTGAATCCCAGCAGGACTCTACGCACTTGATTCGCTTAGCTGATCTCACCCACAACTAAGAGTTGCTACGAACCAAAGTTGAAGACTAGATAAACCAATCTGTCTCACACATAAAAGTCTATTGAATAAATAAATATGTCTCCCATGGATAAACTTATGAGTTTTGTTCCATCTTTTGATAAATCAAGGTGAACGAAATCAATTGATATACCAGACTTATATTCTCGAAGAACAACCTAGAAATATCAATCACCTCACAATAATCTTAATCGATTAACGAAACAAGATATTGTGGAATCAAAAATGATGAGACGAATATGTTTGTGACTACTTTGTATCTTGCCTATCAGAGATTAAATCTCGAGCAAATCTTAGAGAAGATAGTACTCAATCACGATAGAAAACAGCAAGATCATAACACGCAACTACAAAGAAAATGGTTGGGTCTGGCTTCACAATCCCAATGAAGTCTTCAAATCGTTAACCTACAAGGTTTCGTGAAAAACCTAAGGTTAAAGGAGAATCGACTCTAGTCGCAACTAGTATCACACAGGAGGTATGAGGATTAGGTTTCCCAGTTGCTAGAGTTCTCCGTTATATAGTCTTCAAATCAGGGTTTGTAATCTAAGTTACCTTGGTAAAAAAATATTCAATATTCACCGTTATATGAAAACATAATTAGACTTAAGCTAATATATTTCAACCGTTAGATCGAACTTATCTTGTTACACACAAATGAAAAGTGACTTCATTTAGATATGAGTGACCGTACCTAAATGTTTGCACCTTTGTTGTCTCAACAATTTTTATCCGAGGTTAGCCATATGAATACTTTCATATCAACCTTATTCATCTTACCCATAACTAGTTTAAATGACTCAAATGAAACTAGTTCTAGAGTTGTTCAATTGTTTATATTCTCATAGAAGTATACAAGACACAGTTGAAGCAAAATTGATTTTGATTCACTCGAATCAAAGCCATGAACATTATGGCCACGGTTTGCAAAAGATTGCATTCCTTATTATATAAATGTATTAGTTCATGAAAAAACCAATTTTAGAACATTATCCGTTCAAGTATGCATACGGGTACGCATACCTAAATGGCCGGACTAAGTTTGGGTTCACCAATACGCGAACTGGTACGCATACCTTCCAAACTCAGTAGAAATTCCCGGACCTGAACCTCACGCCAGTACGCGTACAAGGTTCCCGGATTTTTACCAAACCAAGAAGTATGCATACGGGTATGCATTGCATGGTTCCCGTACTTGGATTACATACATTCAAGTACGCATACTATACTTATATCCAGTTGTTTTAAAACTCTTATTTCAATTATTGAAACATTCTCGGAAGATGACAATAGATGTCTCACACAAACTATTAGATTCAAAGCAATTTTCAAATGATCGAATGATCAATACGAAACATTTTGAGTCTACATCAAATGACTGTCTCACACAAATCATGTAAGATATTACCAAGCAATTTTCACATGATCATCTTTGACTTTCATCAAGAATATATGATGAACTTGGTTAAAGTGAAAGCTTACCAACACACATATTTCGAGAAATATGTAAGTGAGTTAAACTCGGCTCTAAATATCAAATGTGTATAATTGAAGTCTATATAGTTATACGACTTTTGTCTCAAATAGGAGATAGAGTAGATAGACTTTTGAGTGATAGATGAGTCCAAATCTCCACATACATTTTGTTGATGAAGTTCCACAAGCTCTCCTTAGTAGTTCTTCATCTTCAATTGATGAACGTCGTGAAGTCTAATGCTCAACTACACTTTCTATCCTAATCCGAGACTTAGCTATAAGTAGACTAGAAATCAAGACTTATAGTTTTGGCAACTAAACTTGACAACAAGCTTGAGATAGCAACGCTTGCGAGTTCGACCGAGTAGTGCTCTAACAATCTCCCCTTTTGCAATTTTAGTGAAAAAACTATCAATACAGATGGAATACAAAATAAATAAACTTTATAGATCTCAATCCAAATGCTTGATTTCCTTGGTTCTTCAACATTACTCAAAATTTTCGTCACTTCCAAATACTCCAGTGATCTCAAAGTGTTCAACTCAGCATCATAGTTGTTGTAAGATCCGTAGATATAACAATGAGAAAACAGTGTCATAGTATTATTACAGCATCAAAGTCCAATTATATCAAAACTTTGACAACAAAACTATGGTGATATGTATCACTCCCCCTTAGTTAATACTTCATCTCATATGAAAACCACTCCCCCTTACATAATGATCTGCAAACCATATGTATTTGTAGTGTGAACTACACATTAATTCTCTCCCTTTTTGTCAATAATAATTGGCAAAGGTAAGAAAACTAATGGGATCCAAATAAAATTTCCATAGAGATACTGTTAGAGTATAGCTCGGTTGAACCTACCAAGCGTATGTCAAGTTTTGTCGTCATATTTTAGTGAATCAAAACTCAATTTAAGAGTCGCTTGATTATGTACTAGAGACAACTTCGTATTGGTTAGGCTAGAAAGATTAGGATAATGAGACATGCAAGTATTACTTGAAGAATTGAAGAATGTGAAGAAGTAACAAGCTACATCGACGACATCATCCTTCCTCTTGAGGTTAGTAATATTTTGACTTGAACTGTTTCATTCCCAACATATCTTTCAAGTCGTGCTATATTGAAAACTATGAAACCGTGAATGATTATACTCTAGTAGACATAGTGTTAAGGAATTATAATACAAAGTATAACGATTATCTTTTGAACTTCATATATAAGACATCGACATAATCGTATGGATGTTATTGTGATTATGTGTATGGGTATGTGTGAAGATTTTGTCCTAGGAAATAATGTTTACATTCGTTTAAAGGAAGTACATTCATGAACTTTTTTTATGAATCAAAAGGTAAATCGCAAGGCTTATTGGTATTGTTATTCATTTCATATCTTTGGATTACCAATATGTGTGAGTTAGTAGAACCGATCATAACTTGTTATGTATCTTGGTATAACTAGTCACAATGCCTGACTTATTTATTTCTATGACCTTTATTAGTGTAACCGATCCTAGGTAATCACCTAATATGGTATGATCGATATTTGTAATTGGTGTGACCGATCCTAGTAATTGGTGTAAACGGTCCTAGTAATTGGTGTAATCGATCCTGGTAACTGGTGTGACCGATCACAAGTAATACCATGAGAATATGGTAACCGGTCCTGGAAATTAATGTAACCAATCCTGGTAACTGATGTAACCGGTCCCAGTAACCATATTGAGGTGGAACCGATCCTTGTGTTTGGCAAAACCGTTGTGACTACTAATTTTCCCATAGTCTACGCAGTTTATATAGCTCAGAGAATCTAATACTAAGTAGTATTTATACCTCAGTTTAACTAATAATGATAAGTAATAAAAGGTGTTTGAGATCACAATAATAATGAAGAACACAAATATAATATAATGAGACACAAGAGATTACGTGGTTCGACATTTGTCTACGTCCACGGGATAATGAGTGATTGTTTGTATTAAGTTGTGGTGGTTACAAAGATCTTAAATGCTTCCCAAAGTAATAGAGAGAACTCAAGTTGAAGTTAATACTTAAGTTCTAAACATTAAAGAGGTATAAGCTTAAGACTAGATATTCTTCTCCTAGATATTGAATTCCCTTTGTTTGTTGGTGAAGCTCGGTATTTATAGCCCCTTCTGCTCCAGATATATCTCTGCTGTCTTTGGGTCCATCGTCCCCTGATATACCTTCCGTACAAATGGTACCTTCATTCACCGCACACATTATTCAGTCGGGCTCTGCCACCTCAGCTGACCCACGTTTCTTCGGGAACTTTCCAGCCTCAGTACAGATTGTACATTTATTCACCGCTAGCCTTCGCTAGTCAGACTCTGCTAGCTCATCTCTCTCCGTATGCTTTGGTTAAGAGTGTAGACAAGAGATTTGCGCATTTAATGCTGATTGGATATGTCATCTACCTATGTCCCTTCGCTAGCTGCCTCTCTCTAGACTAGATTGTACTTTTCCATCTTAGCCATCGAGGTATCCCTTCTTGGGATACGATAAAGTAGATCTGCGAAGGTTTCTTCTGCTACTCAGGTTGCTCTGTGTAGCGAGGACTACACAGGTATCTTGTACACATCCACTGAGACCGTGACACGTACTCCGTAGAATATTGATATTCACAACCATAAACCCATGATTAGTGTATTGATATTTGATCAAACACATGGTTCTTGGAAATCAGATGAACTAGTTCTAAACTTGTTTGGAAGTGTGGTATAATCGGTTCCAATATTGTAAATATGAAAAAGGATTTACAAAGAAATAAGATGCCGACATAGTAACTATTACTCCCTCCGTTTCACAAAGACAGTCCGCTTTGACTTTGCCAAAATATTAAGGAGACCATACTATTTTACTAGACTACCCTTAGTTACTTACCTATTTTATTTTAATAAAAATGCTAGTAATAAAGACTATCCAAAATTGTTGTGAGAATTATAAATACGAAATATAAAAGGAAAATTTAAAAGATATCGAATTTATGAAGTATAAACTTTATAAGGAATTTAATTTTTAGAGTTAAACGTATATTTTCTTAAAAGGAATGAATGATATATTTGTTTCCTTAATACACTAATTTCTTTAATATTTTAGATTGGGTGACGTTAAAAATGGATTTATGAATATAAAGAATTCAAGGGTATATTAGAGAGTTCATTGAAAAAGTATGACTATAAATAGAAGCTGGACACAATTTTGAAACTGACGAAAAAGGAATAGAGGACGGTCTTTCAGAAACAGAGGGAGTATCTTTTATTATTAAAAGATATTCCTTAATAACTAAAGGAGATCCCGGACCGAAATAAGTTGAGAATCTTTTAATTAAGGTTGTTAATTTTATATGCTTTTAATTACTAGCAATTAAAATGCATATCTCTGGAAAATAAAAATTAGTAATGTGCATTTACTAATTGGAGATTTTCTAGTAGGATTTTGGTTATTTTTGGACAGAGCATTTCTAGGAATTATGAAAACCGATTTGGAAATATATTGCATATCTTTAGAATATTCGGTTTTGGAAATTCCTTGGTCTATAAATACGCAAATTTCCATTTCGAGCAAACTATCTAAGAGCAGGCAAAAATACCTTGTTATGTTGTTACTGGTGGAGCCATCTATTCGAAGAGGAAAGTACCCTAATTAGGCGAAATATCTTACGACCGCTCGTTTAAAGACTTATGTGGGATCAAGAAGCTCTACGAGTACCATTGGTGGGAAACTAGATAATTACAGTATTATTAGTTTTCGATTTGATTTGATTAACTAACGGTTGTTGAACTTTGATTGCACCTAGTTTGTTTATTCTTGAGAATCTTCTCTTATGATATAAGATTCACTCAAACTAGATCGAAGTGTCTACGAGATCTTTAGAACTGTTTGTAGATCTAAAGACATCTTGTGATAATCCATTATTAACAGACTCCGTTCTGTGCATAATTGATCATAAGATATTCAAGTTGTGGTATGTAGGTGTTTATTGAAGATTTAAGAAGATTTGAAGATGAATAAGATTTCTTATTATGTTTCATAATCTTTGGTGTGCACAAAACTTGATCGTCTAGGAACCAACTATAGTTGGTTTATCTTTGACATATTTGATTGATTAGTTGCTTAGATCGGCATTAGTATTTAATATCTTGGTAGATCCTATTATTGATTGCAAAATCTAATCTCTGCTACTTTGGTAGTTGTTGAATAGATAGATATAAACCCGACAAAGGAGTTTATTGGATTAAACAGAAGAGCCTTTGTCTAACTCATATCACTGAGATCGAATAGATTTGTTACCGAACATATTTGTTGTTCATTTACTGTTTGGAATACGAACCAAAGGAATTGTTCCAGTGCGTGCACTTATTGAATTTCTTAAGCGCAGGGATACTGAAGAAACTAGGTGAACTATAGGTTTAGTTGCTTGGTCTCAACTATACGAAGTTGGTGTGATTTTGTATAACGACTTAATTCTGAGACTATTCAATTCTGGACTAGGTCCTAGGGTTTTTCTGCATTTGCGGTTTCCTCGTTAACAAAATCTTACTGTGATAGACTTAAATTTTAAGAAAAATATGGGACAATCACAGTTCACGGACGCAAACACACATATCCCATAACAAGTTGCAATATACAAAACCATAAAGATTAATATTGCAAAATTATCTTCCAAATAAACTTTAGAATTTAAATAAATAAATCTAAAAACATTGCAAGATGAAAATCGTTGGAAATAGTTATGTGTACTCACAATAATTTCTATTCCAAACCCTAGTTATCCTTCTTAAAAACAAAAGAATAAAATTCTCATAAGAAGTTTCCTAGACATTAAGACCTTTGAAAAAATCTTTATCGTCCCCGAACTCCTTGTCGTCAACATCCATTGGAACATAAAGTTCATAAAGAAAGGAGTCAATTCCAACAAACCTTCTTGACTGATGACGAACCAAGGACTTCTGAATTTCAAGATTCCAAAAAACAATAGCCTTTATTTGTTGTATCTCCTTTCTTGTTTCCTTAAATCTTCAAGAAAACCAGAAATTTTCTGAAGATTTGAAGGTACATCCCTCGGTTTTCTCACATTCCTCCTTTTTATTTTAAATGAAGAGTGTACCGGAGATAACTCTTTTCCATTCATGATTAATAGATTAACAATCATATTAATCTCTTTCCCATCAGAAGTCATGATGATTGGAGTTTCCATACAAGTATGAGATTGTGAGAGGAATTCACAAATCAATCTCAGCAAGCACCCTTGTGATAAAAAAATATTTTTAGAGAAGGAAAAAGGGAATGTAGAGTTATTGGTAGGCTTATAAAGATGCCTACAACTATGTTAAACTGTAAGTGCGCATCGTCTATGGTAGACAGGGCAAATACAGGTCGATCCCACAGAGACAAGGAGGGTGTAGATTTGAAGCTATGGTTTTACTATACTGATTTAAACAAGAAAGTAACACAAAATGGGGTTTTGTGTCGATACGACAAGATGTTGATGAAGATTATGACAGTAAAATAAAGAAGTAATAACAAAGAGGTTAACGCTGAGAATAAAGGCACTAGGATTGTCAAATCCACCACTAACTCCTGCTATGTATTTAACTAGTTTTATTACTCTTGTCCTTGTAACAGATAAGGAAGAAGTGTCAAGTCTATCACTCACCTAAGGTGTTCCACCAATAGATAGTTCAATAGCAGCTAAAGTATCAATCTGGAGCACTAACTGTCTAATTAAGCATAACTAGTCAAGGGATTAACAACAATATCTAAGGCATGAGATGAAGCACAATCAACACAGTTTTATCCTAACTACAATGGATACATGGCATACACTGTGAGAGCAAAGCATTGAAGTACTAAGATTGAATTTATCTGAGAACAAATTAAGAATTCAAGAGTAACATAAACAGTATGAATAACATAACATAGAGTCTGGGTTTCATCTAAACCCTAGTTATGAAATTAGAACATGATACAAATACTGAAACCAAACACAAACTATAGCTTGGTGCACCGGATAATCCGGGCATGAGTTTTACATAACACTGCCCTCTTTATTTATACACAATTCTCTCAATTTACCTTCAATTCGGAAATTAAATGAAGACCCACTCACCAAAACATCTGAATTAGTTTCCCCCTCTTCTATTTCAGCTCTGCAAGCCTGATTTTCATGTTCCCCCCCATTGTTGAATAAATCCTAACTCTAACTATCTCAAACCTAGCTTCTAGGGTTATTGCTTGTGGAGAAGAATCTATGATGGAGATAGATAGAAGATAGGAGGAAAAGAAGGTGGTTGTGCTTCAGAGGTGGTCGGGAATGGAAGGTGCTAGTTTTTGTCTCTGAAAAAATAGTCGGGAATGGAAGGAAGAGGGTACTGGTTTTTGTCGAGAGAGAAAGAAGAAATGGAGAGGAGTGTTTGGCTTTCTGCTCAGTTAGGGAAGGAGATACGCGACTAAAGTGTTAGGCAGCGCATCAAATGTTGATACATCGATTGAAGAAGCCATTGGATGCTTAGCTACATTAAATCTAACGGCTCCGGATGGAAACGGGTTTGGGTATATGATCTTGGTTCTTGGGTTCTCTACCAAGCCCATGATTTGCACACGGATTGCAACTTATCTTCCATAGTCACTAGTCGCCGTTCTTCTGCTCTTTGGATTATCAAATTATCCAAGGTTTATTTAGTACCTAAAAACACAAAGTTAATTAGTACATGAATTTATTCTTGAAAACAATGAAAATACAGAATTTGGGATAATATATGATTTTAAAGCGCAAAATATGAGTTAAATGTCAATAAAAAGGTGTAGAAATATGCAATATTTGGCACTCATCAAATACCCCCACCTGAATTTTACTTGTCCTCAAGTGAAACAGAAAATTTGAAATCCTAACTATACCACTATCGCTGGTCTCTCGAATGCATTTAGCGTATGCACTAAGCCTTTAAACCCCTATGTGTCCCTAGTGGACGAGTTGTAGTCTCGTGAGGGCCTATCAGAGATGTACCCACAAAACATTCTCCAACTTCAGAGCGTAATAGAGTCCCAAGCATCCAAGGATCCATGAGGACATATAGTTTTTGCATGCTAGTAACTTGAAGTTAGAACTACCAAAGAACGCATTCTCATCCTTAAGAGTTGAGCGAGAAATAACCATACCATATGAAAGAATTTGGATTCGAGAGTGATCACAAGCCTCGACTTCTGCTTCACCAATAGGGTTTTATGATAATTGCACTCAAAAAGACCGCTTTTTTAATCTCTCATGTGTGCAGACAGGAATAAAGAGTGAAATCCTGCACACTTTGAATGGTGGGAAGGGAAACCTTAGAAATAATTTAGGAGACTCCACAAAAGTGTGGGAATAAGAATCTTTTTCGATGGTCTCTCTAAGAAAGGAAATCTTCAGTAGAAGGATGGGAGTACTCACTTACCTTCACATCCGATCGGCAACCAACACCACTCTCACAGCATCCATAGAAACATCTTCGGTCTTCAATTGTTGATGATGAACTTCTGAACTTCATAGAAACTTGACAATTTGTAACTTTTCTTTACAATTTCCTTGTTGCTTGGAATTTATTCTTGAATTCTTCTTCTTTACCATGGTGTTATTTAAACAAAACTAAGAAAATAAACTACAATTTTTTTTTTTAATTATCTTAAGATGAAAATTCAAACATAACCAATGAAACTACTAAATCCATGGATGAAGGACTTTATCACTTAATTCTGCATGACTTGTATTGTCTTGATTTTATGAACTTCATTATTTCCCATCTTTTTCTGTTTTTTTTTTGTTCTTGTAAGATAAGTCTTCACTAGTGTATATAATTCTGCTTTTTGTATTTTGTATATATGGGACGAGCTCTCATACCATATGAAAGAATTCTGTGTTCGAGAGTAATCCAAAGCCTCACTTCTGCCTCACCAATAGGGTTTATGATAATTACACTAAAATTCTAGTCTCTGCAGAGACATGAATAAAGAGATAATCCCACACGTTGAATGGTTGGAAGGAAAACCTCCTGAAATATTCCCTGGAGGAGAGAAAGACCAAAATTAGGTGCACATTTTCATGGTCTCTAAGAAAGGAATCAATTATTATGGATGGAGGCCTTTACCTTCAATGCCGATAAAATATAGTTTCATGAACACAACACACCCCATATATATTATTATGATAATTTCTAGATCTAAATCTATTTCCTAACCAAAATAAAGATTAAAGTGCTAAAATTATAAAATAAGACACGACTTACGCGGTTCGACCAATGTGATCTACATCCACTAGGTTAGGGTTCTTCACTATGATTATTGAAATTACATTTGGGTTACATGGAGACTCCATTAATGAGTATTTGGAGCTCTAGATTTAGTTTTGGGAAGAAGATGATAAAGAAAATAAATTTCTCTCTTACAAAACATATCTCCTCCTCGAATGTGTTCCTCTCCTTCATCTCCTGCTCTTCTTTTATATAGTGTTTAATAGTGGATGACAGCCTCATATACAACTCATATTCCCTATTTTAGGATCCCTTACTACATTCTCAAGCTCTCTCCATACTTTCTTGCAGCTGCTAACATTCTCGCAGGTTCACTCTATAATTTCGCAAGTTACTCACACTTTCCTCTTGAATTATGCTGATGTCATCTGCTACGTCATTCTTAAGCACTCGCAAAGTCTTCGCGAATTCTTATTAGTCACAATTTTCACGGCACATAGTTTTGCAGATTCTTACTACCTGCCATAAAAAGTTGTAGAAATATACAATATTTGGCACTCATCAAATACCCCAAACCTGAATTTTACTTGTCCTCAAATGAAACAGAAATTAAGAATCCTAACTATACCATTGTCGTTGGTCTATCGAATGCATTTAGCGTATGCACTTAGATTTTAAACCCCTAGGTGTCCCTAGTGGCCGAGTTATAGTCTCGTGAGGGTTTACTAAAAGTGTACCCACAAAACCTTCTCCAACTTCAGAGCGTATCAAAGTCCTTAGCATCTAAGGAGCTATGAGGAAAAAAGTTTCTGTATGCTAGTAATAAGAAGTTAGAACTACCAAAGAACTCATTCTCATCCTTTAGAGTTGAGCGACAAATAACCATACCATATGAAAGAATTCGTGTTCGAGAGTAATCACAAGCCTCGACTTCTGCCTCACCAATAGGGTTTTATGATAATTACACTCAAAAAGGCCGTTTTTTTAGTCTCTCATGTGTGCAGACATGAATAAAGAGATAAATCCTGCACACGTTGAATGGTTGGAAGGAAAACCTTCCGAAATAATTTCTGGAGACTCCACAAAATTGTGGACAAAAATAATATTTTTCTGATGGTCTCTAAGAAAGGAAATCAATCATTAGCAAGGATGGGAGTACTCACTTACCTTCACATCCGATCGGCAATCAACACCACTCTCACATCATTCATAGAAACGTCTCAGTCTTGGTCTTCAACTCGTTTATGATGAATTTCGAACTTCAGAACCTTGACAATTTCTGATTTTCTCTTCAATTTCCTTGTTGCTTGAATTTTTCTCTTGAATTTTACTTCTTTATGATAGTGTTTATTAAACAAAAAAAAATGTAATACTTATATATTATATATTTAGATTATGTTCAAATTGAAAATAACAAAATAAATAATGAATCTACTAAAGCCATGTATGAAGGACGTTATCACATAATTCTTCACAACCTGTATTGTCTTGATTTTATGAACTTCACTATTTCTCATCTTTTTCTGTTTTCTTTGCTCTTGTAAGATAAGTCTTCACTTGTGTATATAATTCTGCTCTTTGTACCGTATCTTCACTTTGAATACGAGTTTTACTTTTCCTTGTATTGTTGCATGTGAAACCTTGATAATTTTAACTTTCTGCATGTATTCGACGTTGCTTTGCTCGTTGATGGTGATGTGTTTCTATGGATCTGCTTGATGTTGTCAAGAGAGAGAGAGGTGCTAACTGCAAATCAAACTACAAGAAAGAGTTTTCATCTTTATAACGTCATCCTCATGATTGACAAAAATTAGCACTCAAGAGATCAAAAATAGTATCTGAAAGTGGTGCAGTTGGGTAGCTTACCATTCCTACCGAAATTTACGTACGGTGACACACTACTTAAAGGCTGTTTTTTAGATAGTCATAAAAATTAAAGGTCGGTGCCTCTATTGATGTAAAAATAGGTAGTCTCCACTAAGGGTGATCACAACTCTACTACCAAATATCTTTGCAGCACCTAATTTTCCCACCGGGATGGTTAAATCCAACTTTAACGCTCTAACAACTAAGACACCCGATTGTGTTCTCCAGTCTACCTCGCAGTTATTTCTGGTCAGACTTCTATGTAAACATAACTAGAAGCATGCTAGTGACTCTAAGATCTCCAAAAGATGGAGGTTTTATGCAAATATTTACTTCTTCTTTTTTTCTTTTTTTAATAAAAAAGGAAAAGAAAAGACTAAAAACTCTATATGCAAAACACTCCCCAAACCTAAATCTAACATTGTCCTCAATGTTTCAAAATATGATCAGAATTACAACAACATACCAAGAGAACAAGGCAGAGCATATTTAAAGGAAAGAGATTTCCAGAAGCAAAATGGTGGTGCTAAACCAGAATTGAATGAATGCTTTGAAAGCAAACACCAGGAGCGCAAGACAAAAAAGTTTGGCTAGTACACATAAAAATTATGCAAAAAGAAAAAGAAAAAAAAGGAAAGAGAATGGACTTTTAATCCATATGTATGTACACAGGTGAACCAGTTTAGTCCACATAAACAGGGTCTTCCAAGTCCATGGTCTCAACTTCGGTGGAAGATACTCCGTAAATGGTTTCAATCTATGACCATTGACCTTGAAGATGTTCTTGTTTGCTGGATTTTCAACTTCAACAACTCCATGAGGAAAAACGGACGTATCAAGAATGGACTGACTCATCGAGAACGTAGTTTTCCTGGAAAATATGTAAACGAAGTGTTGTATAATAAAACTTTTGACCAGATGTGAAAGTCTTGCGCAAAATGTGCTTGTCATGAAATAATTTCATTCTTTGTTTGTACATTTTGGCACTATCGTAAACATCATTTCTTATTTCTTCTATCTCATGGAGTTCAAGTTTCCTCTGGATGCCACCTTTATCAAGATCAAAGTTCAATTTCTTAACATCCCAATAAGCACGATGTTCTAGTTCTACGGGTAGATGACATGTTTTACCATACACAAGTATATAAGGGGACATGCCAATAGGAGTTTTATATGCGTTATATAAGCCCACAAAGCATCATTTAAACGTAAAGACCAATATTTCCTAGTAGGATTAACAGTCTTTTCAAGAATATGCTTAATTTTCCTATTAGAAACTTCTACTTGCCCACTAGTTTGTGTATGGTATGGTGTTGCTACCTTATGAGTGATTCCATACTTGCGCATAAGTGATTCAAAAGGTCTATTGCAAAAATGAGTACCACCATCACGATTATTGCTCTAGGTGTTCCAAAGCGAGAAAATGTTTTCTTTAATAAAAGGAAAACTACTTTATGGTCATTTGTTTTGGAGGCAATTGCTTCTACCCACTTACAAACATAATCAACAACAATAAGAATGTACAACTTACCTTCGAATTAGGAAAGGGACCCATGAAATCAATACCCCGAACATCAAACAATTCAACAATCAAAATAGGTTGTAAGGGCATCATGTTTCTTCTTGAGATACTTCCTAATTTTTGGAATCGATCACAAGCAACACAGTATGCATGACTATCTTTGAACAACGATGGCAATAAAACCACTCTGCAAGATCTTTGCAGTAGTTTTCTTAGCACTAAAATGGCCTCCACATGCATGGTCATGACAAAAATAGATGACATCTCTTTGTTCAAAATTGGGGACACATCTCCTAATGAGTTGGTCCGGAAGTATTTAAACAAGTATGGGTCATCCCAAAAGGAATATTTCACTTCAACCAAGAATTTAGAGTGGTCTTGTTTAGACCAATGCAAGGGCATTCTAACGTAAGTAGCAAGGTAGTTAAAAATATCAGCAAACCAAGGCATTTCAGATACAAGCATCAATTATTCGTCAGGGAATGATTCTCTAATAAGCAAAGATTCATCAACAGATTCAACATTCAACCTAGACAAGTGATCATAAATAACATTTTCAGACCATTTTTTATCTCGAATTTCGAGATTGAACTCTTGTAACAAGAGTATCCATCGAATTAGACCATCTTTAGCATATTTTTTAGACAAAAGATATTTCAATACAGCATGGTCAGAATATATGATGACTTTAGATCCTATCAAATAAGATATAAACTTATCCAATGCAAACACAGCAACTAGTAATTCTTTCTCAGTTGTTGAATAGTTCAGTTGAGCATCATTAAGTGTTTTACTAGCATAGTAGATCACATAAGGGAGTTTATCTACTCGCCGACCTAAAACAGCTCCTACAACATAGTCAGACACATCACACATAATTTCAAATGGTAAGGTCCAATCAGGTGGTCTGACTATAGGAGCAGATGTGAGAAGAGCTTTCAATTGCTCACATGCTTCCTTACAAGCGTCATCAAAGACAAATGCAACATCTTTTGCAAGAAGACTACACATGGGTCTTGAAATTTTACTAAAGTCTTTGATGAATCGCTGGTAAAAATCGGTATGGCCCAAAATGACCTTATCTCCCTCACATAGCGAGGTTGAGGCAAGTGCTTGAATAAGATCAACTTTAGCTTTATCTACTTATATGCCTCTTTCAGAAATGATATGCCCTAGAACAATGCACGGAGTTAACCATGAAATGACATTTTTCCCAATTCAAAACCAAATTCTTTTATTTACATCGAATCAAGCACAAGAGCAAGATGATGCAAACATTCATCAAAAGAAGACCCAAAGACGAAAAATCATCCATGAAAATTTCAAGAAACTTATCTACCATGTAGGAAAAGATGCTCATCATGCAACGTTGGAAAGTAGCACGATGCATTACACAACCCAAAAGGCACATGACGATAAGAAAATGTACCATAAGGACAGGTAAATATGGTCTTTGGTTGGTCTTCGGTGCTATGTGAATTTGGTTATAACCCGAATATCCATCTAAGAAATAATAGTGATTATGTCTTGACAACCTTTCTAGCATTTGGTCAATGGAGGGAAGAGGAAAATGGTCTTTCTTTGTTACCTTGTTCAACTTTCTATAGTCAATGCAAACTACCACCCTAGTGTGTCACAGAGTGGAGACTAGCCTCATTTATTTCATTTTGAACTACATATGATGCCGGACTTTTTGGGTGAAACTTGAATGGGATTAACCCATTTGCTATCTAAAATTGGGTATATGATACTCGCATCAAGCAATTTCACTAATCTCACCTTTAACAACATCTCTCATGTTGGAGTTAAGGTCCTTTGCATTTCCTAGATGGTTTAGTATTTTCTTCAAGATTTATATGATGCATGCAAATTGTTATACCTTTAAGGTCTAAGATGGTCCATCCTAAGCCTCTTTATGCTCTTTTAAGCACTTCTAAAAGTTTAATTTCATGTTCTGTGTCTAAACATGATGCAATAATAACGAGGCAAAGTATCAGAAGAACCTAAAAAGCATATTTCAAAGTATCATGCAATGGTTTTAAATCAAGCTTAGGTGGTTCGACAAGAGATGGAGCATGCTTGGAATAATAAAGTGAAGTGTATCCACAACAGTCTGCCATTTAGCAATATCCATGGGTGGTACAGATTCTAAGCAAAAAGTGACTTCACTAATGTAATCAGAATCAAAAAAATCTAAGTCAAAATTATCTAAACATGCTTGCAAAGGATCAACAAATAAGATATCGGGCAATGAGTCTTGGATCGGACTCTATCATATCAACCTCATGAAATTCATCATCATCAAAATCCATATGTTGTTGGCTAACTTGAAAACATTTAATTCACACAAGTCATAGTTACCAAATGACAGAATTCAACACTCCATTACGACAGTTTATGATAGCATTGGTTACATGTCGCTAAGAAGAGATCGCCCAAAATGACGGGAATGTGACGTAGTATGGGTCTTGCCCAAGGAAGGTTAGAGTATCTGGAAAAGCGAATGATAAAGTCACAGGAAAATAAAATTTATCAACCTTGATTAGCACATCTTCAACAATACCACGAGGGGATTTTGACAGATCTCGTCCGCCGAGTTGTAGCACAACGGAGTGGGTCAATGATCTGCCCAAGACCTAATTTCTTATACACAAAATATGGCAAAGGTTCACACTTGCTCCTAAGTCAAGCAAAGCCCTAATCAGCTGTATGGTCACCTATAGTGCACGTGGATAGTTGGACCACCTGGGTATTTAAACTTCGGTGGGGTCTTCTTCTGAATAATCGAACTCACCTGCTCAGTGAGAAAAGCACGTTGTGCACATGAATGCTTTCATTTTTGTGTGGCACTTTCAAAAAATTAGCATAGGTAGTGGGTATCTTCCTAATTGCTCCTGAGAAATGGAATGTTTATACTTTTACGTTTAAACATTTCCAACATCTCATTGTAGTGAGTACCTCCTTTTTGTTGCATCAACCTTGGCAGGGAATGAGGCGTGGGCGCATTAGATGGCCTGCAGTAGACATTATTATCGGTGGAATTATTAGAGTCACTATCATGCTCAGATTCTTTTTCCGCAACAGGTGTTTTCTGTGGAGTTGTATGCACTGAAGGGATTGATTGTAGACTCGACTGGTGCAGGTACACCTAGTGAACATTGTTATCATTAACCTTGACTGGGATACAGACAGCATTTTTTGTGGTCCGAATTGTCCTCGATGTCTCTGTTGTTAGTGCTTGATTTGGTACTTATTATGGTGTTTTTGTGTTTGTTATGTGTTTTTGGAGAAATACATTTGCGCGAAAAAGTTGCTCAAAGTACTATTTGGGACCCCGAAGAAAAATACTAAAGGCATCCTCCGATTTGGATAAGGGGCATCCCGATCACCCCTATCGATAAGTTGCACCTGACTTTTGGATCGGGGAAACCATCTTCTTCCTCACGGTTTGAGAAAGGCTCTGGCGTGGAAAATATTGTTTGAAACTTAGTTAGGATGTCAAATTGGTATTATAATAGCCATCACAATGAATATTAATATCCAACTGAACAATATGGACATTACTCATTTTATGACCATAGTGTGAATAGTGGTTGGGAATGCCAATCTTTTGAAGGTTATGGGTCACATCATGGTGAGCCCAATTACTATCCACACGTGCATCAGTCTTACGAGCAAGAAGATTATAATACTAGTTCTTCTTCTCTAGAGGATACAATCAAACTTTTGAAAAGTAGTCCTTTTTATGATCCTTCTGTTCCTACTCCTTCTTTAGAAGAGTCCCTCAGGATGTTAACTGAGTCGACACGTAAGTTAGCTGAGGTGAATGGTATAGTTATGGACGAAAGAACTACAATAATGAGTGAGCCTTCTTTAGAATATACCCTCAAGCGGATAGCTGAGACAAATGAAATAATTGCTCGAAATAATCTGAATTTCCAACACAGTGTTCCCAGTTTCACCCTTGAAAATGAGGATAGTTATTATTCACCTAATCAAGATGACAAGGATATAATTGGAAATACTATTTTAGATGAGGTTCAACCATTTTCATATTATTATGATTATGAGGATAGTGTTAATGAAGAATCATACATATGTAGGCATAGTGATAAGGAAATTGTAACTCCAATTGAGCTTTATAATGATAGTACTATTTCTGGTTTAAGTCCCAATAATTTTAATGATTATTCACCTATACGAAAGGACGAGGATTTGACTAGAGATACCACCGTTTTAGACGATGTAGTATTTCCTTTTGATTGCGAAGCTAATGATGGTTTAGAGGAAAGAGTAAAATTTGAGTCTAGCGATTTAGAAACAATAGACTTAGAAAAAGAAAATGAACTCGTAGAGATGAGTGAGGATGTACCTGACTTAGAAGAATCAATTGACCATTTTCAAGAATCAGATAGCCTTGAAATTAGGGAAGTTGTGACTAGTCTTTCTAGAGACACTAAAAACTCTAAGTTTGGGGGTGATTATCATTCTCCATGTTCCTTAACTCTTATAAAGGTCCCTAACTTTGGACTTGACATATGTGTCTCAACCATTTTAAAATATTATCTTCATACACTTTTTCATGAACCTAGTTGTGTCCATAAAGAAGTTCAGTTGTTAGAAACCCATCCTCTGGTTGATGTGGTTAACCCATGCTATGATACCATGATTGACTTTGTTTTCCCACCAAAAACCTTCCTTCCAATTGTGGGAACATATGAATTTCAGATGTGTCAGTTATTAAGTTTTGAGACTAAACCTAATTACTTTTGAAAATTAGGGTCGACACATTTTCTTAAGAATGACCACTACTGTGGTCAATTGTGTGAGTCAAGTCTGATTGATTTAAAGGATTCCTAGTTAGTCAGGTTATTATTATATGCTTCTAAGTTCTTAATTAAGTATTTCCAGACTCTAGAACCTGATCTTCAGGATCCTTCCTTTGAGGAAATCCAACCGATGAAAGCTTTTTATCTAGACCCTTTTATAGATCCTGAAACCGAACCACAACTAGATATAGTTGTCTTAAACAAAAAAATAGATAAGGGTGTGTTGGATATCTTCCTCGTCTGTTGCAGTTTCCTCTTCTTGTGGTTAGCACTTTTCGATCCAGATGACCCGCAGTTATTCCGGCTGCTACTATACAATTTTTCGAGGTGACTAATCTCATCCAATGTCTGGCTGAAGACTTTAAACTTAGCACTTCTTAGGAGGTAACCCAATATTCTTGCAACATGGTAATATCTTTCCTTACTCTTTTCTTCAAGTGGTAATAGTTTCTCCTTGTTCATGCTTTTAATTTCATCTTTAGAACATTGAGGACAATGTTAGATTTAAGTTTGGGGGTGAGGAAGAACTTTTTAGTTGCACTTTTGAAACTTCTAGCGTCACATGGTATCCGGTTAGCTAAGTTTACATATTGTTTCTCACCGAAAAGATAGAAATTGGAATGCTAGGGATAACAACCTATTGAGACATTAGAGAAAAAGACATTGAGATCCTTGGAATTCAGGAGAGAACTTGTTCCTTTTAGAGGGTAACCGTGATGGAACTAACCATCCATGATGGAAAGGAAAGTAGGTCAGGAAATGCCAGAAAGACAAAGCAACCTCACAATGTAGTCTTAGTTACTGGATTACGACTCTCTCTCAGTAGAAACTTATCATCATCAACAAGCGGAGCGACATCAAAATATATGAAGAAAGTTGAAGACGTTTAAGGTTTAGAAGCAACAATAGAAAAGAATAATTCAAAAATCAAAGTTAAAGACTTAGTTACAAGAAGTTATAAGAGCAAAAAAAAAAAAAAAAAAAAACGATATAAGTTGTTGAAGTTCATGATACTAAGACATTACAAGTTGCGAAGATCCAAGTGTTAAAGTCCTTCTATGATGGCCATGTAAATTTTTGTCTTGCTATACTCTGTTACCAAAAAAAAAAAAAAATCATCATTACGTTCTTTTTTTGTTCGATAAGTCCACAGGGACGTAGAAATTTTTATGTCAAGCAAGAAATCGAAGAGAATAGTTAATTGTCAAGGTTTTGTGAGGCTCGAGAGTTTATCATCAATAGTTGAAGACCGAAGAAGACGTTGTTTCTACTAGGCACTATGAGAGAGTCGAAGAAAGATACATTTGGTTGCTTTGTTAGTCCGCTTTCAATCTGACACAAGTTCTTTCCAGCACTGGTTAAATTCAGCACACGTAATTAGTCCAGCTGTGTAGCAGATGTCCCTCTCATCTTTTTCTCTCTCCTAATCTTATCCAGCTGTAAATCAACGGACGCATCTTACAATGTTTATCTAGATGTGTAGCTGATATCTCTTTATCTAGAAGTGTTGTGGATGTGTCTCCCCTTTTCTTCAGCCAGCTTTAGAGCTGACATCTTTAATTTCTCTGGCATTCTAGTCACTTGTAGATAGGTTGAGAATTTGTATGTCCTCATAGCTCTTTGGATACTTGTGACCAATTAGGAGTAAAGGTTTTGTGGGTACACCTCTGGTAAACCCTTCAGAGACAACACTCCGCCGCTAGGGCCACCTAGCGGTTTAACGGCTTGCTGCACGTGCTAAGTGTATTTATTTTATTTTTTAGATTAGATTTGCTCGGGACTAGCAAATAATAAATTTGGGGGTATTTGATAGACACATTTTTGTGTCTAAATTGTCCTCAGTGTCTCTATTGTTAGTCTCGATTTTTGTACTTACTATGGTGTTTTTGTGTATGTGTAGGTGTTTTTGGAGAAATAAACATGTGTGGAAAATTTGGCTCGAAAAAGTTTCTCGAAACACCCCGGAGGAAATTTGCTAAAGGCACCCTCACTTTGGATAAGGGGCACCTCAGTTAGGATCCTGCTATTCGCACCCCCAGTTTCGTTAGGGGGACACCATCTTCAACGTTTGAATGTTGGTTTTGGCAGGAAGCTGATTCTTTCACCTGCGACATGTTCTGTTTTGGGTATTGGAGGAATTGCAGTGAGACTCGATCACTGTTTTCGATTGGGATGAGCTTGTTAAGCCCAAACAGGGTTGGTATGGGCTTTTGGTTGAATCATCGGAGGTAAAGAAAACAGGGACGTGTACATTTTCCCGGGAAATAATCTTGGGGATTTTCTTATCTTTGGAAGGTGGCGTGCGTCTTCTGCGAGTTTTACATACTCTAGAACACCTATTCTGCATGATGGGAGTTTTCCAGCGACAAAATAACGCGTGAAGGAACTGTAAAGGAAAATTATTCCCGTGATTGGAAAATAAGAATAATTGAATTCAATGAAGGATATCTGGAGTTATGTAGAGGACTTTCGATGATGTGCCTATATATATAGGGTACCGAGGTGTTCCAGGGGTGATGGAGAGTTTGGGGTACGCTGGATATCAAAGAATAGAGCTGTAGAGAATTCTTTTTTGTTGCTGCATGTGGAGGAAGAACGAAGAACTTTGACGCAAGAAAACAGTCGCATAGCTACAGTGTCTGTGACACTTTATCAATATCGTTTTCTATAACAGTTCTTTGTAACAATTATTTCAATTTTGCAACAGTCTGTTAGTGTTTTTCTGTAACGGTGGGTTCTGTAACAGTTATATCTGTTACAAACATACTGATTTGAACTCTTTCTTCTTGCAAACACCTTTTTGTGAAATGAAAAATTCCTTGGAGTGTGTTTTCACCATGTGGAGCTAGAACCCATCACTAGGACGACGGAGGAAGGAGAATTTCATACACGGGTAAAATTATTTAATTCTTTTTAAGACTTTTGCATTATTTTTAATTGAATTATGATTTGATTAAATTGGTTGTTATTCTTTGTTTAGATAATCTATGCTTAGGGGATACAACCAATCTTTTGATAATCTACCTTGGCAGAATCAGAGTCCATGTTAATTTTATTTGTTGAGCTATAATTATTAAAAGAATTAATATTTGAACCTTTTGTTATGAGTTTGGTGGAATTCTGAGTCATCGGTCATCTCTTCATCTGTGACAATATTTTGTATATATTTTTATCTTATTTCAGTTTATTAAATCCTAAAATCAATTTCAACAAGTCTGAGTGAACGACAACTCTTCTTACCACTTTCTACAACATTATTGATTCACATCACTTTAGAATCAACCTAATTCAATTAGTAAACCTTCGCTATGTTGAAGATATATAATAAAAAGGTGTAAAGTCATAAATGAGCCTAGAACTATTAGATAGACCTGTATGAGCCTTGTATGATCCTTTTGGATAAATTCTTAGAGTGCTTGTGTGATTAACAGTTAGTTTATAATAACAACGATCGATTCAAATGATGAATTAGTGGATCGTGGATCTCTAGGTAGGCGTGGCTTGTCAAAAAAATAGGTGGGAATACTTTTAACTCTTTTGAAACCATTGTTGTTTCTTTTACAAAAGTTTATGTTTAACAAACTCATGCTTTGTTTGTTTGTGCTTTTCATGCATTTTTTAGCTTGTATTATGATTGTTCTGTTGATTCTATGAATCTTTCCATGAATTGGAAAGGACTTGTAATTTATGTCATCATGAATTGTTATGGGAAATAAGAATTTCCACTTGTGGTATATAGAATACGCTCCTTCATGTTTATACCTACATAAATTAAGTTTTTATGCATATTACTTGTGGAACAACCCGACATGAATATATTATTAGGTGTGGAACAACCCGACATCACTATTATACATTGCTTGATGAAGATGTTTGTCCATATACATGTTTGTGTATTTATAGTGACTTAGTCACTTTGATGTTTGGGAAAACATGTATTGTTTTCCAAATCTTTCTCATGATTTCTTTAAAGTTAAATGTTACTCCTACTGCGCACCCCTTTTAGTGATGATGTGCTCACCCTTTCCCACTGAAACTTTTAGTTTCAGAGATAGATCAGAGTTGCGCAGCGAAAGTTTCGGGGGATTGACTCCGTTAATTAGTTATCTTCTGCTATGTTTATTATGTTGTTTATATTTACAAAACAAATGACTATTTTATATGTATCATTTGAGATGAGTTTTTGTATATATATATATTTCAGAGTGGGGCTAGTTTTTGGGTTAAATTTTGTAGTAGATTTCTTAATTGAATGCGTAAGTATATGATTTAGATTCTTAGTGCCTCTTTAATTAGTTAATCTCTTGGATTAGTCAGCTGCTATCTTAGGGGGCGCTAAAGTAACAATCGGCACATCAGATACAATTATACCCAAATTCACAATCAAAACCTGTTAATTACATCATTAACTAATTGGATTCATATTTACACATTCCAAGAGATGTCCTTGCAACTATTATAATGGTATCGAACTAGGAGGGTCCCAATCACCGATAGAATTTGGATGATCACCAAATGATTACATAAATACTCTTTCCAATTGAGATGCCATCTGGGCCTCTGGATCGAACTAAAATATCAAGAGAAAAAAAGGACAGGTCACAATTAGTCGGCTATGAACGAATAGTATTGTTCCAAACTATTGATTCTTTTTTTTTCTTTGAAGCAGTTCCAAACCATTGATAATTTCGCTTTATAAATTTAATTAGGGTTTGATTTTCTTAATCGTTTCCTTTTTTATAATAAAAACATATATTAATGGAAAAGGAGACGGATAAAAGTGATAGGTAAGTCAATTTTAGTTTGACTTTTTGTAGGTGGTAAATAGGAAAAACTAAAATTAAAAAGCACGTATACTTTTAAGATTCTGATAAAGGTGGTAAATTGGAAAAATGTGGGTGGCAAATAGGTAGAGCCTTGGGAAATCAGAAATGAAATAAGAAAGAAGCAATGTCAAGCATACCAGAAGAGATCTGCTTTGAAATCCTTTCGAGACTTCTAGTGAAATCAACATATATATGTAAGTGTGTTTTCAAGACTTGGTTTTCCATTATTTCTAGTCCTCTTTTTGTTAAGACGCACCTTCTTCATGCACAAAGAAACATTAGTATACTACTGTTTACAAGCTATGACGGGAGTATACAAACAACGTACTTGTGGTCTGTAGGTTATGATGCATTATCTTTGTCATCATTGAGTGAAATCGAAATTGATGTTAAGGCAGCCCCATATTCTGATTTTCGTTTTCTTTGTTCTTGTGATGGCTTGGTTTTCTTAGAGTGTAATAATAAAACAACACCCTTCATTTGTCTTTGGAATCCCCAGCAACTACAGAACACATGAAAATACCCAAATCACCGACTGAATATGTATTAAAAGATATTCGTCTATATAGGTCAAGTTATGACCAGAAAACCGATGATTACAAGTTAATAGTTGTGGTATACTTTAAAGCCAAGTATAGTTATTTATTCGACGTCTACACACTAAAATCAAATTCATGGAAAAGCAATACTCAAATTTTGCCTTATATGTATGCACCTAGGGTAAATAGTGTTGTATTTAGTGCCTTGAATACAAGTGTTATTCTTGTATGGGCATGACACCTTTAGATCCCAGGTGATAAACTTTTGTTGCACCAAAACAAGGGAATCAGGAGAATAAAAGGAAACCATATTTCCTTTTGTTGGTAAGAGAAAGTCATGTAATAGAGAGAGAAAATGGAGGCACCAAAAAGGGGGCTAGGGTTCTTGAGAGGGGATTAAGGGAAATACCATGTAACCTTGTTTAATCATAGTGGAATCATTTCGTTGTCTTCGCAAGTGGACGTAGATCATCTTGATCGAATCACTATAAATCCTTATGATGTGTGTGCTTGATTTACTTTACTTTGATTTCATTTTTATTTCAATTCTTGGTTGATTATGCTTGGAAGAGCCATTTGTTATAACAAATTTGTATTAGAGCTCCGGGTGGGAGTGATCTAGGATGGATGCAAAGTATGAGATTGAAAAATTTGATGGAAGGAATGATTTCAATTTATGGATGATAAAGATGAGGGATGTTTTGGTACAACAAGGTTTGGTGAAAACTTTGAAGTGGAAAATGGGTCTAGGAACAACATTGAAGGATGAGAAAAAAGATGAACTCGTGGAGAAAGCACATGGATTAATTTTATTGTGTTTGAGCAATGAGGTCTTGAGAGAAGTGGCGACGGAAACGACTCTCGACGGGATATGGAACAAATTGGAAAAGAGGTATATGACTAAATCCGTAACTAATTGTTTATATCTTAAGAAGAAATTACATACTCTTAGAATGCATGAAGGAATGTCTATTATAGATCATATTGATGATTATAATAAAATTCTCTTGGATTTGGCAAATATTGATGTCTAAATTGAAGATGAAGACCAAGCATTGGGTTTGCTTTGTTCCATATCACAATCTTATGATACCGTAAGGTATGGAAAAACCACAATTTTCATGCAAGACGTTAAAGCGGCTTTGAACACTAAGGAGTTAAAGAAGACGGGTATTGATGGTAAAGATAATTCGGGAAATGGGTTGTTTGTAAGAGGAAGAGGAAACCAAAAGTATGGATTTGATAGGAGTAGATCAAAGTCAAGGTCTAAATCTAAATCCGGTAAATTCTATTGCTTTCATTGTAAGGAACAAGGACATTTCAAGAAGGATTGCCCAAAATGGAAGAATTTTGAGAAGAATATTACCCAAGGTACCACAACAAATGTTGAAGTAGAAATTGATGATGGAACGGTTCTCACGGTTTATACTGAAAGCTCGAAGAATGGGTGGATTCTTGATTTGGGGTGTACTTTTCACATGTGTCCTCATAGAGAGTGGTTTACTACTTATCAAGCTAGAGAAGATGGCAAATTTATTATGGGGAAAAATGTCACTTATAAAGTGGTGGGTGTAGGTACAATTCAAATTAAGATGTATGACGGTATGGTGAGGATTTTAACTAGTTAGGCATGTTCCGTATTTAAGAAGAAATCTGATTTATTTGGGTACACTTGATTCAAATGGCTGCAAGTATCAAGGTGAAGGTGGAGTTATACGTGTCTCGAGGGGAAGTCTTACAATTATAAAGGAAGAGAGAATTAATCGTCTTTATTCGTTGCAAGGTACTAGTGTGATAGATGATGCAGCTATATGTTCTTCGAGTTCTGAAGATGATACTACCAAGTTATGGCATATGCGGTTATGGCATATGAGTCAGAGGGGGTTGGCTATTTTGAGAATGCAAGGATTTCTTTGTGGTCATAAAACAGGCAAGCTTGATTTCTGTGAGCATTGTGTCTTTGGGAAGCAGTGTAGAGTCAAGTTTAGTACAACTATACATAACACCAAGGATATTTTGGATTATATACATTTTGAGTTTTGGGGTCCTTCTCGGGTTGATTCACATGGTGGTGGTAGATATATGTTGACATTCATTGATGATTTCTCAAGGAAAGTATGGTTATTCATAATGAAACACAAAGATGAAACTTTTGTCAAGTTCAAGCAATGGAAGACTATGGTTGAGAAGCAAACCGGAAGACAAATTCAGTGCTTGTGGATAGATGATGGTTTCGAATTTTGTGGGGGTGGGTTCAATGAGTTCTGCAAGGAGCAAGGGATTGTGAGAAACATTGCACCGTCATAAAAACACCACAACAAAATGGTGTTGTAGAAAGGATGAACAGAACCATTATGGAGAAGGAAAGATGTATGCTCTCCAATGTCGAGTTACCAAAAAGTTGTTTTGGGCAGAACAAGCAAACAATCAGCTTATTTAGTGAACAGATCTCTATCGACTGTTATTGAGCGTAAGACTCCAAATGAAGTTTGGACAGGTTCACATGCTAACTATGAAGACTTGAAGATTTTTGGATGTCCAGCCTATGCTCATGTAAATGAGGGGAAGCTAGAGCATAGAGTAAAGAAGTGTATATTTCTTGGGTATACAAAGGGTGTGAAAGGCTACAGGTTATGGTGTCCTGAAGAGAGATCAAACAAGCTTCTTATCAGCAGAGATGTGAAATTTGATGAGAAATCGATGTTGAAGACAAATAATGAATAACTAGATGGAAGAGTTAAAGAGGGTGTTAGTGATAAGGTGGATGTTGGTGACCAGGTGGAACTAGAGATGAAAGTTCAAAAAAATAATTAGACTGTTGTTTCTGATGATGATGATGATCAAGATATTGTGCAAGAACCTGCCTAGGAAGAAGAAATACAAGATCATCAATATAATTTTGTGATAGATAGATTGAGGAAGGAAATCATACCACCTCAAAGATATGGCCATGCTAATTTGGTTGCATATGCACTTGAAATGGGTGAGAGCATAGATAGGGATGAGCCAAGGACCTATGAAGAAACAATCAATGGTGAAGAATCAACATAATGGGGAGCTTCTACAATTGAAGAAATTGAGTCTCTTAACAAGAATGGCATCTGTGAGATAGTTGCAAGATCTAAGGGACATAAGATTGTTGGAAGCAAATGGGTCTTCAAGAAGAAATAAGGTACTTCAGATGGTGAATGAACAAGGTACAAGGAAAGGCTTGTGGAAAAGAGGTTTACAAAAAGAGAAGGCATTGACTACAATGAAGTATTTTCTCCTGTTGTTAAACATAGTTCTATTAGAACATTGCTTGTTATAGTTGCTTTGAATTATATAGAACTGGAACAACTATATGTTAAGACAACTTTCCTTTATGGTGATTTGGACGAGTGTATTTATATTAAACAACCAAAAGGGTTTGAAGTTCCTGGTAAAGAATACCATGTATGTTTGTTTAATAAATCTTTGTATGGTTTGAATAAATCTCCAAGACAGTGGTTTAAACATTTTGATACGTTTATGTTGGAAAATGGCTATGATAGTTGTGTATATCATAGGAAACTCCAATATGGTTCATTTGTTTATTTTATTTTGTATGTTGATTGCTTGCAAAGACATGTCAGAAATACAAAGGCTGAAGGTGCAGTTGAGTAGTGAGTTTGAGATGAAATACTTAGGAGAAGCAAAGAAGATATTGTCCCAGGAGGCTTACATCGAGAAGGTGTTGGAGCGGTTTGGTATGAAAGATGCAAAACCAGTAAGTACTCCTTTGGCAGCTCATTTTAAACTTTCTAGAACACAATCTCCTCAAATTGCAGGTGAGGCATAGTATATGTCTCGAGTTCCATATGTATTGCAGTTGGTAGCATCATGTATGTTATGGTTTGTACAAGGCATGATGTCGCACAAGCTGTTAGTGTGGTAAGTATATAATGGGAAATCCTGGGAAGGCTCATTGGCAAGATGTAAAGTGGATTTTGAGGTATCTAAGGGGCAGTACAGATGTTGGTTTAGTGTTTGATAAACACTATATATGGTGATTCAACAAATGTTGTGGGTTATGTTGATTCTGATTATGCAGGTGATCTTGATAGAGAAGGTTATTGACAAGTTATACTTTTACATTGTGTGGTATTACTATCATTTGGAGGTCGATTTTGCAAAGTACAGTTGCATTGTCTAAAACTGAGGAAGAGTACATGGCATCCGCAGAAGCAGTGAAGGAAGGTATATGGTTGATGGGTTTGGTTGGTGATCTGGGGTTCAAGCAAGAGAGTGCAACTCTGTTCAGTGACATTCAAAGTGCCTTTCACTTGTCCAAGAACCATATGTATCATGATAGAACGAAGCATATCCATGTCAGGTATCATTTTATCAAGGATGCAGTTGAGGAAGGGAAGATAACGATGATAAAGGTTCCTACATCTGATAACCCCGCAGATATGTTGACGAAGCCGGTTCCAAGTATCAAGTTCAAGCATTTCTTGGACTTGGTTGGTGTGAACAGGTGTTGATATCCCTTGAGCAGGCTAAGCGAAGACGATGATGATGAATGGTGATGGTATGCAAGTCATGGTGGAGATTTGTTGTATTTAATACCTTGAATACAAGTGTTAGTTTTGTATGGGCCTTGCCCCTTTAGAGCATCAGGGGGATAAAAGGAAAACCTATTTCCTTTTGTTGGTAAGAGAAACTCATGTAATAGAGAGAAAAGGGAGGCACCAAAAAGGGGTCTAGGGTTATTGAGAGGGGATTAAGGGAAATACCTTGTAACCTTGTTTAATCATAGTGGAATCATTTTCTTGTCTTCGCAAGTGGATGTACATCATCTTGATCGAACCACTATAAATCCTTGTGTTGTGTATGCTTGATTTACTTTGATTTTATTTCTATTTCAATTCTTGATTGATTATGCTTGGAAGAGCCATTTGTTATAACAATTAGGGTAAATAGTGGGGGTTCTTGTTAACGGAACGTTGCACTGGATGCTTGGGAAAGACCCCTCCTCAATGTTAATAATCTGTTTAGATATCAGTGATGAGAAATTTGAAGAATTCCAAATTCCAAAAGAACCTCTAAAGAATTGTTTGTGTATGGCTCCGGGAGTACTGGAAGGTTGCCTTTGTGTACTTTTTTCCTTTACGGTTAATTTTCAAGTTTGGGTGATACAAGATTATGGAGTTCCAGAATCTTGGACTAAACGTTATACCATCTATCGCGAAGGCCATAGTATATATGTCCATAATTTGAATCTTGTCTGATCTTTTGAAGGAGGCGTTTTACTACTAAGGGGTTAGGGAAACTTAATTTTATATGACACGGAAAATTCAAATGGTAGGAAAGTAAAAGGGTTTTACCTATATCCCATCCCCACTTTTTCTAATTCCCATCCCAATCACATAAGTTAGACTAGTATTGCGCCCGTGTGTTGCACGGGTTCAGATTAAGTGTCCCATTTACTACCAAACTTATCCACGTCCTGTAAATGTGTTCAATTTATCTTACTTAAACGTATATATATGCTCAATATGTCAGGTGCCAATCTTGTGCAGCTAGTACGTATAGCTACAATGAAATATCGCGTGAAAATATGGGTTAATTGCGCGACATATACACACAATTTAGTGCTAGTATCGTGCCGTAAAGGAATGGACAATTTTACTTAGGGTAATGCAGGTACGTCATTTTGTTGGATTTGACTTTTAGTAATACATCATTATACATATAGATTGCTTTTATTTATTCTTTCTATGGACTTGCATGTTGGCGTGCTTCTTCCTTACTAGCCAAGTGTACTGCACATGGAATAATCTTCACACATCTTTATTTATCTCTTTGGGATTCTTAAGCTTGTTTCTCTCTTTGGGATTCGCATCTTTAAAGTCCGCTTTAAAGTTGGCCGTGAATGCTGAATTCCAATCCATCACATGGAGTCTTTGGACCAAAGATGGTAAAGATGAGGCTTGGACGTATAAGGCTATAACTCCCATTCCATACACAGTACTTTTTTTGGATGGTAACATGAAGCATCTTCACTGTACAAACTCTTTGGTTAGACCTACAATAATCTTCATCACCACTAAATAATCACAGCGATCTTTCCCTCCTACACAACAAAACACAAACAAAATCAGCAAGTATACCAAAAGAGAAAGACAGAGATGGTGCGAATTGTGTGATTAAGAGGAAGAAGAAGAGAAGGGTTATTAATGAAGTGATTTTAATTAAAAAAAATTGAAAATATAACCGAAGATGGAGTCTGAGAACGATGGATCAGACTTCAGAGAGGTTTCTAGGTAAAAAGACATATACACACTTCCACACAGAATAGGAGAAATGGTTTTAGTTTTGTTTGGTTACTGCTTAAAGAACCCTATAAGGCTATAACTCAGTCAAATAATTCTGGAAATATGAAAATAAAGATACAAAAATATGCTTAACTAATTTTATGCTTAAATACAATGCATTTCATGAAATTCAGTTTCAACAATATGCTTGATAATAATGTCATTTAGAAGTTCAAAGCATATCCAAACCCGTGAAGAAAAGAGGTATCATCATCTCAACATCCCATAAGGCTATGTTGATAATAAAGTACCCGCTAAGTTGAAATGTCAAAATGAAACTCTTCTATGGAACCTTATACTCGCAAAATCACCGCTAACTTCCTAATCAAAACAAACGTATGTTCCTTGGGTTTCTCAGATTTGTGCCAAAACCAACCTGGACTGATTGATCATACGTCACACTATCACAGTAACAGCTGGGCAACCAATATGCTCCTTTTAGGTAACCTGTATTAAGAAAGAAATATGAGTAAGGCCAAGCTTACATGCACGGTCAAACAATCAGAATACACATTAAAGTTTTACAGCCAGACTTCTTGTGAGTGTATTCTGCATGGTAGTTTTAAGTTTCTTGACTTATCAAAAAAAAAAAAAAGTATTCTGCATGGTATGGACGTCATTTTAATAGTACAACATCCCTTAGGATAACATAATTTTGTCCTAAGAGAATTAGGGAAATTGCAAAAAAAAAAAAAAAAAAAACATGATGAGAAAAGCCAAGGGTACATGCACGGTCAAAACAATCAGCAAACGTTAAAGTTTTACAGCTCACTTGTCGTGAGTGATCAGGGCAATAACGACCCTACGGCGTATCCAGCTGTTCTTGCCGGGAATATTTTCAGTCCATGATGATTCATAAGTTAACTTAATTAAGAGATTATACCAAAAAATGGGAAATCCATTTTTTTATCCACTACATTTGAATTAAAAAAATCGAAACATAACGGTTAGAATTCAAAAGTGATAGCAATTGCATAGGTCTAACAAATTTGAGACGACTTCAAGGTGATGCCACAACTTCCCTTAGTTGCTGAGTAGATTGAAGAAGAAGAAAACAAAGTGACCAATTGAGTAGACATGGATAGTGTTATGTATAATTACTTGCATAAATTCCCATGATCCCCATAACCAAGAGACTTGTACTCTGGCTCAGCATTGTCACAGATAACGTGACACAACTTAATGATTGTAGAGAGAGCGACTCCCATTATTTGAAGATATATCAAACAATAGAATCTCATAGTAAGGAATATTCTACAATCATATAAATTTACAGTTGTTTACCTCCCCTTCTTCTTGCTGGTCTTGACATCTACCTAGCTGAGCACCTTGTGTTGCTCCAATAGTAATTCCAAGCATACACAACTCTCCATCCCTGTAGAAAAAAGACTGAAGTCTTTTATGCAAATCAAATGTTGTGTGAATAGCCCTCTTTAGAAACTTGAAATAGAAACTCAGAAGTTGGATTTGTTCAAAATCACAAAATGAAGGAATTGGCTTACCTAAATATCAAAATTTTCAGTGGAATATCATTCGCCAACTATGAAAGAACAAAATATGTATCATCATACGCATTTATGTGATCCTTAAGGGGTTTCAAACTCTTTCGATCCAACAAAATTTCAAGTTCAAACTCTTCTTTCCTTTCAAGCAAGATATAATTAAATTCACAATAAGAGACAGTGGTTACTTTTTCGAATGCATTGCTACCAACGGTTGTTCCATGAAACTATCCAAATGCTTCCACAACATTGTTTCTGTAAACTGGTTTTACATGTAGTGATTGAAAAGATAATTTTGAAGGACCATATTCTTTTACATGTATTAGTAAATGCATTAATTGTATAACTAATACTCCGATTCATCAAAAAGATAATAAATATTGGAGATCAATGTAAAATACAACACCTATAAAATAAAATTAGTGTTTTAGAATTACTCTTTTTCTTTTACGTTATTCTATTAAATGCTGTAAAAATCGCATGTTTACCTTGTTGCTGGAATGCCAAGATATGATAATTGTGATCTATGTGTGGATTACATAGCTCCTTCCCTGTGATGGGAGGATGGATTTCTGTCGCCATAGTTTGATCTGAAAGTGAAATTAGGGCTTTAGGGCTTTTCGTTGTTGGATTATTTGAACGAAACCCATGTTTTGAATTTTTTTATCAAACTCTCGTAAATATTTTTTTTTCGCCATATCCAATCTTAAAATGATTAGGGCGTTATATGAGAGAGAGTAGGGGAAGGAAGGGTTGAGAATAGAGTTACGGCTTGGTTATTATGTTTTGGACGGTGAAGAATAAAGAAAACTGAAGAGGATATATATCTTGTTTACTTGTTAATCAATCAGATGCAAAACTGAAGAGGATATATATCTTGTTTACTTGGTTATTATGCTTGGTTATTATGTTCTGATCCAATCAATCAGGTTGTTGCTCACTGTTCAGAATAGAAAAGAGATGAGAATAGAAAAACGAAGATAATAGAATAAGGGTCTCGGTTTGGTTGTGTTTGATATCCGGATATTGACCACCTACCCCATTTTTTGTGCGATAAATACCGAAAAGATCTCAAAATCCTGAACTTTTATTGGCTGAGGGCCATAAGCTCTAGAATTTAAGCTTTTGGCCTAACTTTCAATGTGAGGCCAGCAATTCCCACTCAAATTATATATACAATTTTCCAAAACCCCTTTAAGATTGGGTAAACAAGACTTAGTCTATTAGTTTTGACAGCTAACCTAATTTAAAAAAAAAATCCGTCAATGCAAAATCATTAAATTTGGTGATAATCTGATACTATAATAAAATTCTAATTGAAATCATCTATGAAACTTATATCCTTGTTCATCCCACCGTTTCCATCGCATCAATATCCAGACCCAATAAAGAAAAATAATAATTAATTATTGATTTAGTGATTGTCAACTATAGCTTTCGTTTTTCTTGTTTTAGCATCATTAGATCACGTCTTTGGACAATATGTGTTTCAATAAACAACAAAGTCTATGAATAATATGACATTAATTACCAGTGATGATGGTAATTAATATAAGGGGTTGTCAATGTGAAGAAAACTATCAGAGGTTAGTATTCGTAGATTTAGGAATAGATTTGAGAGAGAAAGGGAGAGAAGAAAGACGCTGATGGAGGGAGATGAAAGTTACAGGAAAAATATAATAGGGTGAGTTTTGTTTACCCGAGTTAGAAGGAGTTAAATAAAAAATGATTTATATATATAAATTTTTTTTTTAAAGAATATTTTCATTAATATTAGTACATGAAACTAGTTGGAGGCCTAACAAACTAGGCTCCAACGACATACTAATACATTAATTGAACAGGTTGTTGTGCTAGCCTACCAGCGAGCCTCATGGCTAACCTTGCCAAGGGGAGCCGAAGCGGGAGGGGAGGCGAGATTGTGTCATAAGGGGGGCAAACTAACACTACCTTCCATGTTAATTCTTGCAATATTACGCCATTGGGGACTTGAACCTGGGACCTCCTGGAACGCATGAAACTTCGGGGAACGGGGATGACCAGCTGAGCTAGGGCCCGTTCTTTTATAATTCTTTTTATATATATTGGATGGGATTTAAGGAAAGTGGGGATGGAAAATAGGTAAAACCAAAATAAATGCTTCATCCAACAGATAATTATGTGGAAAGTCTAGTTTCTCCTTACTCTGGTAATGATGTGAGGCCAAATATAATGATCAGAACATGAAACGACAGGAATATTTTAAACAATCCTTGGGATATTTTTATTTTTATGACTGATGTCGGTTTGCCAATGAGTAGTGAGAAAAAATAATTGAACTATTTTTGATATTTTGCTCTTGGCAATTATGCTAATTACCGTTTGATGGAAGTGAAAATTGTGCTTTATATCCAAGTCTCTTATGTAATTAACTGCGGGGATCAAATGAAGGTTGTTAACAAAGATCTCCGATTACTATTAGTAATGCTGCGACTCCTTGTTCTCTGAAGGGAACTCGCTGGGCAGATTTATAATCATGTTCTCCAACATTAAAAATCATCTTGGTACAAGATATACAACTTACCTGATTGTAATATAAAAAACAAAATCACGATAGGCTAGGTCCAAGAGGTTCAACCTAGTTTAATTGGGGCCATGATATTTTATTTGCACCCCAAAAAAATTTGGGGCGTATTCATCTGATTATGAAAACACTGTTTTACTCTTGACTAAAATTTTTTTTTTTCAAATAACGACCCTTCAAAGACAATAACGACTTTAAGGGTCGTCATATACATAATAAAAACAATAACGACCTTTCCAAAGGGTTGTCAGGGTATTGATCTTTATATGACGACTCCAAACTGTCGTACATTTCCGCCATTAATGACTCTTCGAAGAAGATAACGATTTTTTTATAAGAAATAACGATGGTTTAGAGTCGTCACTGAAACTGTCGAAACATTAGCAACTGTTTATACGTTACTGTTTCAGCAGTCAGATAATGACTCTTTTATAAAAAATAACAATTGTTTAGAATCGTCACTGAAACAATCTAAACATTAACGACTTTTTAGAGTCGTCAATGAACCACTTCAATGCCATGACGATCTTCATACGGATCTGGGTAAAAAATAAAAGATTATCCATGATCTCGGCGATTTTTCATACACATGGATAAACAAAAAATTTGAAGAAAAATAAGTTAAACTCTAATTAATTAAGATTATCACTAATTATTTAGGGGCATTTTAGCCATTTAGAAGAAGAAAATTATAAGGGGTGGCCCAAATTAGGGTCGGGTGACCTTTTTTGTCCTCTTGTGGAGGCCCCAATTAAAATCTTTGGCCCCCAGTCTGCGAGATCCAAGATTCACAGCCTAGCTAGCTTATTGTAATGTGTTCTTTAAAATGAAGAAAACGACTCACAATTGGCTAGGCCCAATATTCAAACCTAGCCGATTGTATCTTGTTCTATAAAGATTATTAAGAAGATCCAACCTAATCGACCTAGCTGATCTTGGTTATCTGTTCTTAAAAACAAAATGATAACCTAGTCGTTTCTCTGTTGGTGAAAAATCTAGATTTACATAGACAGACTTCGAAGTTCGAACGCACATGCATTGGCAAGTTGATAGCAATTATAAGCTTGCAGTACCAACTACTGCCACTTGCCTATATCCGATTCCACTCAAAGTCATTATTTGCCAATGTGCACTGCGAAGTAATAGAGTAGTGACCAATAATTAAAAGTGTCCATAACTGAACTATTACTCCCGACCACATGCAAAAAATTCATCCTGAACCTCCTTGAGAAGGTACATCCACCCACTTAATATCTTGTTTGCACCAGAGTTGCCAAATTATTAGATAAGTCCACTGTTGAATCTATTGTCTCAAAATGAATCAAAATAGAACGAAGGTCCCATTCCTGCCAACAGATATACATCGAAGGTCCTTCCCATTTGTCAACAAGGTCCCATTCCTGCCAACAGATATACATCCTGAACCCCATTTGTCCCTTGTTGCCTCCGTCCCTGACGAAGGATATATACTGACTATAGTTACTTTAAAGTCAAAACTCAATTCTTCTTTCTCCGTTTAGGCACATGTACGTAAAGCAGGGGAGCAAAATTCATTCATTCTTTTAGCCTTATGCGTCGGCAAGTAGTGCATTGACTAAAGGACCACCTTACGTTTATATCAGATCGCACTATCAATGAAAAAAGCTCATTCTTAGTGGGTACTAAAAGGCACATAATGCAGCCAACAATGTCCCTTCATATGCAGCAAATGGCCACAGAGGTACGACACGAATCGTACACAAGCCTTTGAAGCTTATGTGGATGAAAATCACAGTGGTGGCACATTAAATCAGCCTATCATATCTAAGTAAAAATAGAAAAAAAAATTATTGATTTGGGTTCATTCTTACCTTTAGTTAATGACGGGGTCTGAGCGTGTGTTGCACTACACGTGATATGTGATCTCCACACTCCACAAAAAGGTGAAGCACTAAGTTAGCATAGTACACTTCACCTTTCTGCTTAATCCATTTTTGGTGTTTTTTTTTCCTTTCATTGTAAAAGTAAAGCTAATGTTTAAGAGAGTAATGGTACACCTACATTTGTTAATTTTTCAGCCATGCTTCATGCTTAATTAAAAAGTGTTGGAAATTTCGGAAAAGTATCGCAGAAACCTTAGTCCATCTTACTCACATCACTATCATTTTATTACTCGATCTAAATAAAGAACTAATAAAAAAGTTAAAACGAGTGGTATCAGGCACTCTAATGGATAATGAACATACAGCTTTAAATCGTCAAATTTACAATTATTTTTTGAAATGGACATAAATAAATGTAAATATGATGGTTTAGAAGTACTCTACGTGGAGTACAGGTAGTACGTGCGCATTGTTTGTCCCTGTCTTTTGATGGCTGGGTATTCAGCAGGATGCTTTAGCTAGATGATGGGAGCCCCTTGAAAGTGGTAACCCAATGTAGGTGTTCTTCTTTGTCGACTGTCAATTTGTGCTTCTTTAGCCAGATTGTTTGACTTACATTATAATGCCAATCTGCCAAAACATTTGTTTTAAACTATATCAATCATATCTAAAACCATTACACATGATTTTCACGGTAATTCTCTTAGATTATAGCAACAGCGATCTTTGTAGGGTCGACATGGGATTGCTTCACTTTAGGATATTGATGGCTTTGATTTACTAGCTACTTTATCGCGTCATCTAATATTAATTGATAATTACATAATCAGGGATGCCAAAAGAAGATAACAGAGGGATTAACCAAATAATTTTTGATTATTTGTAACTTTAGTTAAGAAAAATTCACAATCTGTGCTTAATTTGTGCAGGTGCTTTAAACATTTGACGTGGGTTAACTACGTCATACTACTAACTAAACTTCAGAAGAAAAATATCTATAATATGCTTTTCGTGGAAGTTTTCTATGACAATCAGACTGTGAACGTCATTGACTAGATGGTTTCAATTTTATACAGTGGAATCGGAGTTTTTCAATCTTTTTAATTTTTGTAAAGAAAGATATGCTGAAGTGTGGCAACAGACAGCCCATGCTGAAACTGATAAGGAACAAAAAGATTGTAATAGAATGGATATATTCAGATTTACTCTTTTCTTCCGGTTCACAGAAAAGAAAAAAGAACCCTTTCTTTATTATATTCTGCCACCTTAAATTTTGTCCACCAAATGTGAAGGGGTATTTAGGTAAAAAAAAAATACTCTTGTTCCTCCACCCACATGCACTATATAACACTATCTCAGTGTTGCTGAAGTAAGTACACTTGCTAGTACAGAGAGCACACAAAAAAAAAAAAAAGAGGGAAGAAGAAGCATCACTAATGGAGTCCAATAAAAGAACTCAACATTCCACAAATACTCATACCAAAGAACCTTCACAACCAGATGATAGATACCCAATAGAAGAAGTAGCTCTAGTTGTACCAGAAACAGATGATCCATCTCTTCCTGTGATGACATTTAGAGCTTGGTTTTTGGGTATTACTTCATGTACACTACTCATTTTTCTCAACACGTTTTTCACATATCGAACACAACCACTAACGATATCATCGATCTTAATGCAAATTGGAGTTTTACCACTTGGTAAATTCATGGCTTCTACTTTACCTACAAGAGAGTATAATGTTTTTGGTAAAGGGTTTACTTTAAATCCTGGACCTTTCAATATGAAAGAACATGTTATTATCACTATATTTGCTAACTGTGGAGTGTCTTATGGTGGTGGTGATGCTTATTCTATTGGTGCTATTACTATTATGAAAGGGTTCTATAAACAAAGCTTGAACTTTCTGTGTGCTCTTCTTGTTGTCTTGTCTACACAGGTAAGTGTGATCTTTCATGTGTTCTCTTCAAATTTAATTTAATTTTTGCAATTTAATGTTATGAAGCCTGCTTGGTATCCTGTAAAATTTCACAATTACGAAATTTTTTGCAATGAACTTTTCCTGTTCTTCTGGGTTTTTGCAACTGCAACTTTGGTGCCTTTGAGAAGTTTCACCACAAGATATCAAGCATGCCCTTGAAAATTTCATATTTATCACTATTTTTTTCTTTTCTGTAAATGATGCACTTATACCATTTTCACAAATGCAAAAATGCAGATATTGGGGTATGGTTGGGCTGGAATGCTCAGAAAATATCTGGTTGATCCAGCTGAAATGTGGTGGCCTTCAAACCTTGCTCAGGTTTCTCTATTCAGGTATCTCTCTTTCTTTAAAATTCAGTGGTTTAAAACTTTAGATGACAATTGGTAGTTGTGGAGGACCATGTGGTAGCTCTGATCAAAAAGTTCCTAGTCTTTAAACTTTATGACTGAAAACAACCACACCTAAAGAGAGTAGAGATAATATATGAAATGTTAATGGGAAGTTAACTTATTGCGTATATGTCTAATATTATTTGGTATCAAAAATAGTGGAAAACTTTTCCCATGTTTAGTTTTTTTTAAGTCAAAAAGATTTTGAAGATATTTTGCCATACTTGAAGTTATAGAGTCGGAATAAAGTGAAATAGCAAATAAAACCCATGTTCAGTCGATTCTTAATCATATTCCAAACAGCTTGATCAAAAGCAGTTTAGATTACTTTTTTTTTGTCGCTATCGGTAATGGAAACAGGATTCTAGGTAGAAGGGGTACAAAAGAATCTGTTGTGCGTTGGCAAACAACTGACCAAAAGATAAACCCATGAAATCTAAGGGAGAATATTTGAAGTCTAGACGGAGCTTAGGGGTCAGTTGGCAAGTGAGGACAAATGCCCCTGCTTGGCTCCGCATGTGTTGCACCCACAATATAACTGGTTTTTTGTGGTGGACTAACCAATGGAATGCATCTTAAGTGCTTTATGAATAGTTTCAGTTCATTTTTTTTGGTTTGTTCTGCAATTTCATTGCATATAATGGTTTGCAAAATGTACTGTCTGGATGTTAACCTTGCAGAGCGCTTCATGAGAAGGATTCGAAATCAAAAAGCCTCACTCGAATGCAATTCTTCTTCATTTTCATGGCAGCAAGCTTTGTCTACTACGCTTTACCGGGTTATCTATTCCCAATCTTGACATTCTTCTCCTGGGTATGTTGGGTTTGGCCTCACAGTATCACAGCTCAACAAATTGGTTCAGGTTATCACGGTCTCGGTGTGGGTGCATTCACACTCGATTGGGCAGGAATCTCAGCATACCATGGAAGTCCGTTAATAGCACCATGGTATTCTATCTTGAACATAGCTGTTGGATTTGTCATGTTCATCTACATAATTGTTCCACTTTGTTACTGGAAGTTCAACACATTTGATGCTCGGAAATTCCCAATGTTTTCGAATAAACTCTTCACTTCAACCGGTCACGTCTACGACACTACCAAGATCTTGACTCCTCAGTATGATCTGAATATTGCTGCGTACGACAATTATGGGAAGCTTTACCTGAGTCCTCTATTTGCTCTCTCCATCGGATCCGGGTTTGCTAGGATTGCAGCAACTATGACTCATGTGGCACTTTTTCATGGCAGGTAGAATTCCTTGAATTTTCCTTGCTAATCATTTTGCAGCTCGAGAAAAATGTGAATTTGATTGGTTTCCTATTGTATATATAGGGATATCTTGAAAAGGAGCAAGTCGGCTATGAAAGATGCCAAACTCGATATCCATGCAAGATTGATGAAGAATTACAAAGATGTTCCTCAGTGGTGGTTTCTCATCTTATTAGTTGTCAGCATGGCATTTGCTTTGTTAACGTCTTTCGTATGGAAAAAAGATATTCAGCTTCCATGGTGGGGAATGCTTTTCGCTTTTGTCTTGGCGTGGATTGTCACTCTCCCTATTGGGGTTATTGAAGCAACTACAAATCAAGTAATTTTCACAAGCTAAGACTTTTCAATTGTTATGTAGGAAAGTTGCATTGATAGCATCTCCATTTTCTTATCGCGTTTTGATCCTTTCAGAGACTTGGATACGATATCATAGCGGAATTCATGATTGGATATGTGCTGCCTGGAAAGCCTATTGCTAACCTCCTTTTCAAGATTTATGGTCGAATAAGCACTGTCCACGCTCTCTCTTTTTTAGCGGACCTGAAACTTGGTCATTACATGAAAATCCCACCAAGATGCATGTTCACAGCTCAGGTATCTAGCTAATTTCTTGAATCCTGTCTTGCCAGATAAAACTTCAGGGTTTCAGAACTTAATATCGGACTTTATCTGTGTTATGATTTTCACTCATTTCATATTTTTTGTGCTACAATGAAGCTTGTTGGAACGCTACTTTCGGGAACAGTAAACCTTGCAGTGGCATGGTGGATGCTGGAGAACATCGAGAACCTTTGTGACGTTGAAGCTCTTCATCCTGATAGTCCGTGGACTTGCCCAAAATACCGAGTTACCTTTGACGCTTCGGTGATTTGGGGTTTGATTGGACCAAGAAGATTATTTGGAGCAGGATCAATGTATAGGAATTTGGTCTGGTTATTTCTAGTAGGAGCTATTTTGCCAGTACCGGTTTGGGTGATGAGCAAAATCTTCCCAGAGAAAAAGTGGATTCCATTAATCAACATTCCCGTTATCACTTACGGATTTGCAGGAATGCCTCCTGCAACTCCAACAAATATAGCTAGTTGGCTTGTCACAGGCACCATATTTAACTACTTTGTCTTTGTTTACCGGAAAAGATGGTGGCAGAAATACAATTACGTTTTATCAGCGGCATTGGATGCAGGGACGGCATTCATGGGTGTCCTCTTGTTCTTCACTCTTCAAAACACTCATCATAATCTGAAATGGTGGGGAACTCACCCGGATCATTGTCCATTAGCAACTTGTCCAACTGAACCAGGTATTTCCGTTAAAGGATGCCCAGTTTTTTAATGGGGCACGGATAAATCCCCAAGAATTTGCAAGAATGGGATGCTCTGAAGCATGGAGTGAAGCTGGTTTCTAATATTAAATAATCGAGTCTTATTCTTTCTTGAAATGTGCTGGTATAATATGTTAGATTAGTGTAGGAACCATCCTCCAGTAGGATGGATTCATGTCCTCTCTATGGTAGGTCGAGGTCGGCCCTCATGCACAGCTGAGCATATGTCCTAGTGGGTTTGGGCGGGCTTGGAAGGCAGTGGGGCCGGCTCAGAAAATGGCTGGGGTATGTTTGCCCCAGAACTGTTGTATATGTGACTCTTCTATAGTTCTATTTAACTTAACGGCTTTTCTAGAGTGCCACTGTGTCAGTGCTACCAGATTTGCTTGACATGGCTTCGTTCCATAATGCAACTCCTTTCACTGTTAGAAATTGGAGTGCACATCGATCTTTTACCTTTTAACTAGTAGATGGTGATGGCCATTAGATTGTAAAGGATCAGTTTAAAAATGAAGAAAAAATTTAAGATAATTAAGCGGTCTGCGAGTTAAAACCCAAAAGGTGCCACTATTCATCTACAAAAAACTCATCAAAATAAAATTAACACAAAAACCCCAACAAAATAAAATGAACTCGCGGTTGATGAAACCAAATTTTGATTCATCATAAAATTTGATGCAACCAATTTTGAAATTTGGGTTTTTGTATCAATTTTTAAAAATTTGGGGTTTTTATATCATTTTTGTTTAAGATGGAGTTTTAATGGATCCCAACCTATGAAGCACAGATACTTCAAAATTGGTGACGTATCCGTATCGGCGCCGTATCAGTATCGGATACTTGGGGATACCTAAGGATACGTATCAGATACTCCATTTAAAGTGTCACCTTTTTTAAATTACAAAAAGGGTAGGGGATACTCTGGGATACCTCTCAGATACTCTACGAGGGATACTTCTTATAATCTAACATTTATTTTTTTTATACAAAAACTATATATTTATAAATTTATACATAAAATCTAAATATTTATAGATATTTGTACTCATGAACATATTAAATAATTATACCTAACCCTAATAACTTGTTGACTATAAAGAAAAAAGACTTGGTATTTATTTTTATGGTGCTTCAAAAAAAAAAGGTGTTAGAAAAATTTAGCTTTACGGCTTATTGGGCAGTCATGTTCTTCATGTTATTTAGAGAGAAATCAGAGTATATATGATTTTATCCATTCAATTAACATAAGTAAGACTAAATTTTCTAGCAAATTTTTTTTTTAACATAAGTAAGACTCAAACCCAAAATGACGAAAATTTAATGTTTGCTCACTTTAATATTCAAAATAATATCTATCGTACTTTTTTATTTTATTTTATTAAATATATTTTTTAATAAATACACGTATCCCACCGTATCTCGTATCCCCATTTTATGAAAATTGACGAATCCCCGAATCATTGTCTCCGTATCAGTATCCGTGCATCACAGATCCCAACATTTGAGTGGGGTTTTTGTACCACAAGTTTGGTCAACTTGGGTTTTTATGACTAATTTTGATAATTAAGAAAGAAAAAAGAGTATTAAAGTTTATTTCTTGGGTGTTCCTCTATATATCCCCAAAAATACTAACGGTACCCCCAACACTTATCTACCCACCCCATCAAATCTTTAAAATTCACGTACCCCCGTAAGGGGAAAAACACAAACCTATCTTCTCCAAAACCTAACTTAGCCCCATAAGCTAGGTAGACTAGTTCCTAGAGAAAAATTCACTATTCTCTCCCGTGGAATTCTTAGATGGATTATTTATTGAGAAGTAAGTTATGATATTTTCCATACATATGATGGATATTGAGGACATCCAGATGGTCTTGGCAAATAAAGAATCCAATTTGTTTTTTTTTTTTTTTTTTGCAGACTGATCTGCCTTTCCAGTCACGCGGTTTTGTTGTTGCAGACAGTCGCGGGTTTTGCCATCGCAAAAAAACTAATTTGACTTTTCATGGATTTTTTTAATGAATAAGCAAAATTTGAGGCATCGTGATCAGAAACAATACGCAGGTTTATGATCCAGTATTAGTCGTGAATTATAATACATCCTTCATTTCATTCATGAGTTTGTGTCTAACTATCGTCTGCACAAAATAAGTATATATTGTGATAAGGGAAAATTGGAAAAATGCCCTATATTTCGATGCCCCATAAAGAAAATGTCCTATGAAAAAAGAGTTATGGGAAAATGCCCCACCATCCCATCCAAGTACTGTTAAATGGTCAAAACAACCATACGTGTGCTGTAACACGTGTGAGTAAAATGACAAAATCACCTGTTAATCAAGATTTCGCCGCGTGTCATGGGATTAAAAGCGACGGTGGGAGATTAGACAATGTATTATTACCAGAAAAGCCAAACCTTTTGTTCAGATTCCCTCTATGTCCTACTGTAGGATTCCACCGACGTGTCATAGGTTGAAAATCGATGGATACAATACAGCAGAAGCAGCAGAGATGATTAGATAAATTTTCAGAGAGAATAAAATGTGTACTGAATCTACTGATTGAGGACGAGTTGACTCGTGGCTCGGGAAATATTCAATGAATTGGTAAATCTTTAGATATGCAAGAGATGGATTATGAAGATGTGAAGAACCTTAGATGGGCTAAAGATATATAATAAAAGGGTATAAAAACGTAAATGGGCTTAGGACTATTAGTTAGATTTGTATAATTCTTGTGTGATCCATTTTGGCTAGAATCTTAGAAATCTTATGTGATTAACAGTTAATTATTAACAACGATCGATTCAAAGGATGAATCAGTGGATCGTGGATCGCGAGGTAGGCGTGGCTTGTCATCAAAAGGTGTGGGAATGCATTTGACTCTTTTGTAATCATTATTCTTGCTTTTATAAAAGTTTATTCTTAACAAATTCATGCATTGTCTGTCCTTGCATTCCATGCCTTGTTTAAAATGCATTATGTTAATCTTGTTGATTATGTGAATCTTTCCACGATTTGGAAAGGACCTGTATTGTTTTGTTATCAATATGAATTGTTATGGGAAATGCGAATTTCCACTTGTGGTATATAGGATACGCTCCTTCACATTTATACCTACTTTAATTCAGCTTTTATTGTTTAGAGTATTGGTCACCATGGTCTTGGTGGCATCCATAGCTATTAGGTGTGAATTGTCGGGTAGGGATTTACAACCATATTATACATTGTTTGAAGAAGGAGTTTGTCCATATACATGTATGATTATTTCAGTGACTTAGTCATTGTTTAATGTTTCGGAAAAACATTTATTGTTTTCCAAATTTTGCCTATGATTACTTAGAAGTTTAAATGTTAATTATTCCCACTTAGGTTTTTGACAGATCGGGTTATGCAGTTGAAAGCTTTAAGGGTTGACTTCGCTAGTTGATTAAATTCTGTTATATTTATTATGTTGTATATTTTATTTAAAAACCAAATGACTATTATATTTGTATCATTTGAGAAAAGATCTTGTATATATATTTCTGAGCGGGGTTAGCTTTGGGTTAAGTTATGTATCGCATTTCTTAATTGAATGCTTAAGTGCATGTTTTAGATTTTAGTGCTTCTTTATTTAGTTAATTTGTTGGATTAGTCAGCATCTAGCTTAGGGGGCGCTACAAAGTTGGTATCAGAGCTCACTTTTAGATCTTATATGGGAAACCATAGGATTAGCCAGTGCCAGTTAGTGAATTAGATTAGTTTAGAACTGGGTTGGGTTTGTGAGATAAATCTTAATCAACAAAAGATATCAATAATTAAAAGATTTATTTGATTGATTGAATTGTTTGTTTGGTTGGTTGTATGTAATGAAGTAAAAACTGTAGGGTACACAAGTACTTTAGCTAATAAGGATTGTGAATAATTAATTTAAAAAGTATGTACACATAAACAATCTAATATTATAAAAAAATAATGAGTTTAGTATTATTGATAAATTTTGAAAGTCAAATAGAAAGTTATTGAACACCTTGATTTATACGTAGAGTCAATAATTTATAACCACATAAATATTAATAATATTTTTGGACTTAATAATATTTGTAAGAGTAGTTAGAATAATATTTCAACCATCAATGTTAATAATAAAATATTATTATAACAGTAACTATAAATGATAATAAAAGTAATGAAAATTTTAATTAAATTTGTTAGCATTTATCAATTAATGTCATGTTGCACTTAACTTAACTAAAATTCATTAAAGATATATATATAACGATAAAAATAATAATTATTATTAATTAAATAGTTATGGAAAATTTAATAACACTTGTTTACGGTTAAGTCTTGTAAATTTAAGTAATTATAAACTAGAGAAACATGTTTTGCGTCTAACCTAGATAACTAATGTAATGTTTATTAGGCGTTAGACTTAAGAAAACGATGACATAATATATAAGATGAAAAGACTCAATTTGTTAGTAATTTTGTACCGAAATTATATTTAGGCTAACAAATGACCCAGTAAATCTTTTAAAATTAAACAAATAGACATGAAGTAACAATAATAGTGTCCAAATGCTTAGTGTAATATTATAATTAAAAGAAAATAAACTCATATATTAATAGTATTCTTCTTCGTAAATAAATTCAACCATCTTTTGAAATAGAAAATTAGTATGACGAACTTAAACTATTAGAATTTAAATTAGTATTATATTGAGCATAACTTAAATTAACATTTAATTTATAAATATATATCGATAAAATAATGATTAGGAATAAATAGCTATGGAAAATTATTAGTGTTTATTTACGGTTAAGTTTTGCAAAGTTAACTAATAATAAATTAGAATCATGTGTTTTGCGTTTAAACCAGATAGATAAATAAGACTTACTAAGTAGGAATAAAAGGACGTGAGGTCATGTAAGGCACATAATAAAAAACTAAATTTGTAAACGATCTTTTACCTAGATTATCTATAGTCCAATAAATGATTCACTAAATTACTAAATTATACACCTGAAGTGATATTTATAATACTTGAATACTTAGAACAAAAAAAAAGAAAAAAAAAATTAAACTTAAAGGAGAATAAAATTGCATGTGAAATAGATACTTATTATTAATACCCAAAATCTAAAGACTATTAAGGCATTAAAATTTTATGCAGACTCAGAGTTAAATCATAATAAATTACCAACACCAATAATTAACAAAATATAGTATACAGATTCAATCTGAATATATAAAATCTGTTATAACAATCGATACGTGAAAGTAAAATTATATTTACAAGATTAGGCTTAATAAAATTAAATTAAGTATCATTACTGAACAATTATTTTAATTGTATGTTATTTACACTAGTAATCAAATAATTAAATTTGATAAAACAATAATGAAAATGATAGTATAATTAAGACAATAGTTTTCGATTAAATAAGCAAATTATAATACTATATAATACTAATTACTGTAAAGTTAGAGTTATTGTAATATCATTTTGATAATAATTATTGGATAGTAACAACAAAATTTAATTTTATTAAATTAATAGTACAACATAAGGATTACTTAACAATAATATAAATGTAAGGAAATAAAGTTAGATCAACATTGACAATAAAATCAAACTTGGAATTATGATTGAATTACGATTAAATTTTATCGGTCTGAGAACTAAAAATAAATAAATGTAATAATAATAATAAAATATTAATACCAAACAACTGTGAAAAATTGTTAGCAGTTAATTATTTATATCAAGTCACATAATGAAATAAACAATAGATATATTGGAAATAATATGTTGAAAATAGAATAATAACGTAACATTTGGATAATGGTTATAACATTAAGTTATTCGTAAATAGTTCATGAATCTAAAAATTATATATGATATCACATCAAAGTTAAAAATATTAGATATTATAAATTAACGTAAAATCGAAATTGGATTGCTATATAGATAAAATAAATAAATCAAATCAAATAAATGTTGATGATTAAATTGCTAAAAATGATGTAACCTATTTATATAATTTATGAAGTAGAAATTTTAAGCCAAATTAGTTACAATGAATTTATAGATTGATTAGTCATAATAAGTTAGTATTTAATTAATTAAATTTTGATGATTAAATTGTTTAAAATGTTGTGAACTATTTATATATTTTACAAAGTAAATTTATCGGACTTACACCAGTTATAAATAAAAGTTAAGAGACTAATAATCTTAATAAATTAGTAATTAGTTAATCTAGCACTGGAGAATAGTGAAGGTTGTGTTTTCTCTGTTCGTAGGAAGGCATTGTTGGGCTTGGCCAACCTTGACAGGGCAACTACATTCAGAGATGACCGATCATAGAAGGCTTAATTAGTTCTTTTTAGAGAACCGATAGTTTCAACCTTATAAAGATTTGTAGGTTTCTTCCTTGAAGTTAGAGATAGATATGTTACAAAATAGAAATTTGCAGATGAAACTTAGACTTCCCTATTTGATAGAAATTAAATCAACAAAGTTGAACTTTGAGCCACAAATTTTAGTAGTAGAAAACCACATAGGGTTGTTTGCGCTTAGACAAGAGATGGGATTATTCTATAAGGTGGGGAGTTTATGAAGACCAGAAGGATGGATCGATTTTTGAGGACGAAAATGATATAAGGTGGGGAGAATGTAACGATCCTCGAGCTCGTCAACGTTATTAGACTAGTCAAGAGACGTCTTAGCCAATAATAACTCGATGAGTTTAGCACGAACATTAATTAATAGGAATTAATCTAACAATGATCTAGATACGAAACTAGTACCATTGGATATATCTCGAAAATTTATACGAAGTGGACTACTCGAACGTGTCATTCTGACATCGGACGAAGAAGATATTTGTTATTTTAGGTAAAGGGTAAAATGGTCATTTCATAATAAAGTGTTATCAAGGCATCCATCTTTTCTTCTCAAGGCACCCTCTGTGGATAACTCTAAGGAAATTCGATAAGGTCGAGCATTTTCTATTTCTCGTTCATTTTCTTTTCTTCTTCTTTCTTCTCCTTTTTTCCTCTCTTTCTTCTGTTCTTCACGCCCGTGATTCCGTGAGAGGGTTTGGGTGTTTTGAGATCGGAAACTTAAGGGAAATCTTTAAGAGTTGATCGTTGGTGTGATATTGTGGTTTTTCGCGGGATGAAGATGATAGAGTTGTTTCTGTAAAGCGAAGATAAGATTTCTGAAGTTAGGGTTTCTGTCAAATTGGGAAGAGAATGGAGATGTTGATGGATGAAGAAGAAAAGGGTTGTTGTTAACTAAACAAAGTAAAGTTTAGGTAACATTGAATCGAAGAACTAGGGTTTCTCAGAGGATTGTTTAGAGGTTCGATTAATGATGAATAAGATGGGATTAGAGATGGGTTTTGTGTATTGAGAGCAAAGAAGAAGAATTGGGTATTCAATTTGGGGTTTGGTTACATGGAAGAAGTTTAAAGAGTTAGGTTTTTGTGAGATTGTTCTATAGAGTTTCATAATAAGGAACTATTGATGGTGTTGAGATTTATAGAACTCATGAAGTCGAGGAAAAGACATTTGAAAAGAACTGGCTGGTGCTTCATTAAATTGATTTGAGTGAATTGAGGTGAGTGGCAGGAAAGAATATTTATTGGCTTGTGGTAAAGAGAATGTTTGTGTTACTGGTGTTATTGCACAAATGGAGTCTGGTGATATGGTTGTTGCTGCAGAACTGGTGTTGGAGGTGGAAGTGTTAGTAAGGATGCAGTTGTAAATTGTGGTAGTGATTATGAATGTATGATCTGGACAAGGGAATTTGAGTTACTAATTGAACTGAGTTTGAGAAGATGGATTGGTTGAATCTACAGGGAATTGAATGTGCAGATGAAGAGTGTGGCAGAGATGTATGAACTGTAATTGGAACTGAAGTGGTAATGTATGGCTGAGAGAATAGTTCCCATGGAATAGTGAATGAAGTTGAGGATGAACTGTGGAATTACAGGTGGTGTTGGTTTGTTGAATGCAGAGAATTGTGTTGAATTAGTGGTGAATTGAAAATGGAAGTTGTAGGTGGGTATAGGTTGATAAGTTTAGAGTTTAAACCGGGGCTAGTAGACTTGAACTGGTAGTGCTAATATAATGAGTAGAGTGATTGTAGCCCTGGAATTCTGGTGGCAAGGCTTGCAACTTCTGGTTGCAGGTAAGTTGAGTTTATTTTTGTATATTAATTTTGAAAGATGTCATGGAATGAATGTTCATATGTAGATATGCATTATAGTTGTGATCTGCTAGAACTAAATTGATAAGGAGTGGGTTTGTGCTTGCTGTGTATGATGATGCTGGCTACATGAAGTTGAAGTTGGTCTGCACGTTGTGCTGGAATGAGATGTTATGTGACTAAAGTTTTGGAAAGAAAGTTAAGTGAATGTGTTGAGATGATCTGAGTTGGCTTAAAGCTGCAATTGCAGGTGAACTTAAATATTGTTGTATTGAATTGAATTGTATTTGAATGTATTATTATTAGATTGGACTGAACTTAAGTTAGGGTTGTTAAAGTTTAGAGTTTGAGTGTTGCACAATGGTTGTGCATTAGCATATCTTTGGCCTGTGCAAGTACTTTTGGCCTTGTGCCATTCACCCTAGTCAGTATCTGACTCTAGCTGACTCAGTCCATCTGACTGAGTCGAACCAAGTTGAATCGGGTTTAACCCACTGAGTCATTAGTCTTGAATCGTTGACCATTGACCTTGGACAATGACTTGACCTGGACGTTGACCGTTAGTTGACCATTGACCGTTAGTTTGACAGTTAGTGACTGTTAGTTGACTTAGTGGACTTGGGCTTGGGGTATTTTTCTAAGTTAGATGTTTTGGACCTCTCGTGGTCCGAAGTAGACTTTGACTTCTTCTACAAAGTTGTAGATACACATAAGACTTAGCTATTGGACTAGAGAACCAACCCAATGAATTGGTAAATCTTTATATATGCAAGAGATGGATTATGAAGATGTGAAGAACCTTAGATGGGATGAGGATAGATAATAAAAGGGTATAAAAACGTAAATGGGCTTAGGACTATTAGTTAGATTTGTATAATTCTTGTGTGAGCCATTTTGGCTAGAATATTAGAATTCTTATGTGATTAACAGTTAATTATTAACAACGATCGATTCAAAGGATGAACCAGTGGATCGTGGATCGCGAGGTAGGCGTGGCTTGTCATCAAAAGGTGTGGGAATGCATTTGACTCTTTTGAAATCATTATTCTTGCTTTTATAAAAGTTTATGCTTAACAAACTCATGCATTGTCTGTCCTTGCATTCCATGCGTTGTTTAAAATGCATTATGGTAATCCTATTGATTCTGTGAATCTTTCCACGATTTGGAAAGGACCTGTATTGTTTTGTTATCAATATGAATTGTTATGGGAAATGCGAATTTCCACTTGTGGTATATAGGATACGCTTCTTCACATTTATACCTACTTTAATTCATCTTTTATTGTTTAGAGTATTGGTCACCATGGTCTTGGTGGCATCCATAGCTATTAGGTGTGAATTTCCGGGTAGGGATTTACATCCATATTATACATTGTTTGAAGAAGGAGTTTGTCCATATACATGTATGATTATTTCAGTGACTTAGTCACTGTTTAATGTTTCGGAAAAACATTTATTGTTTTCCAAATCTTGCCTATGATTACTTAGAAGTTTAAATGTTAATTATTCCCACTTCAGTTTCGTGATGAGATCAGGGTTGCTTGTGATGAAAGCTTCAAGGGTTGACTTCTCTAGTTGATTAACTTTTGTTATATTTATTATGTTGTATATTTTATTTAAAAACCAAATGACTATTATATATGTATCATTTGAGAGAAGATCTTGTATATATATTTCTGAGCGGGGTTAGCTTTGGGTTAAGTTATGTATCGCATTTCTTAATTGAATTCTTAAGTGCATGTTTTAGATTTTAGTGCCTCTTTATTTAGTTAATTTGTTGGATTAGTCAGCAGCTAGATTAGGGGGGGCTACAAGTTAAATTTTGGCTTGCAAAATCTTCGAATCGACATTTTCGAATTTCGATGAATGCATTTCTTGAATGCTGGAGATAGCAATGCTTTCGTGAGAAAATTTGTCGGTTAATGAAGACTTCTTTTGTGTTAGTCTTCTAATGGTAGTGTTCTCGAGTCTTCACGCTTCTTTAAATACATTGAGAACTTTCTTCTTGGATTGCTAGCTTCTCGAAGATGATTCTCAGAACTAGTTGATCTAGTTCTCCAAGAAAGTGCCAAGATATGAATACCTTATCATACGTGAACAATAATCGTATTTGTGAGAAGGAAATCCAAATTCTTAGGAGATGATTTAGTTGATTTGGTTTAATCAAATGTGGGCATCCACTAAATAACCAAAATTGATACAACTCCCCCTTGGATTACCATCATGTTGAACAAATTTTCTTACTAAAACCTTGCCAATAAAACCCAATGGGAAAAAATTGGACGAAGAAAAAAGAGCACAATATCAACATTTTAAATGAAAAATCAAATGTCAAGGAGATGTTTCCTCTTTAAAACATTGTCACAAAAAACATATGGAAAGAAACCTGAAACGAAGGGGGAAAGAGTGCAACTTTTGACGTATTTATCGATGCTAACCCAGCTATGTGAGTTTTTCTGAAAATAAGCATCAAAAGAATAACTCTAGTCTATCTTAAAGACGATGTTATGGTAGCATAATTCTAACTGCATATTTAAGAAAGGAAATGAATAGAATTTATGTTGCTAAAGCATGGATTTTTGTGTTTTTAAGGACTCCTCAAGAGACCTATATATAAAGTTGATAGCATCAACTAATTATTCTGAATTCTTTCTTTTGTATCGAATTTCTAAAAACACATAGAGGATGTTCAGACTGTCATAATCGAGTCAGGTAGCTGCCAAAATATAATTTTAATCCTACAAGGATTACAAATACGAATATATTCTCTGGATATATACGAGTCATTGAAAGACTACCACGCCAAATGCATTATATAAAGAGAACAACTATTAAACAAATCCTAGGGTTTGAGCAAAAGAAAACCCTTAAATCATTTTTACAACGAAAATATTTCTCATATGAAGACGCAATATGACTACACCAACCTATAATTAATAGGCTTGGCATGTTTAAGGTGTTAATTTTGGATCCAAAATTTCATCAATTGAGAAACTAATCCAACCTAACTAGGATTGTATGCCAACCAATCACATGTGTCGATATTTCTCTGCAGACAGGTTAACAACCACCATCTTTTATTATTTTAGAACCTACTGTAACTGAATATTCGACAATGTTAACTAACTATGATCCCACACAATTCTCAAGTGTATGCATATCTTGAAAAATTCACAGAATTACTGGTACCAGCGCCCATAGGCATTATAATCTCCCCATCTTCCAGTGAGGAGATATGAACTATGAGAATGTGGATCTTTTTGATAGACTCTATTGGAGCACTCTGTATCCTCTTATAAAATTCCACGTTTATTATATTTGTGATTGGATTTGCCTTCCAAGAGGCATAAGCTTATTAAAAGCATAATGAAATATTTTCCCAGCTTATTTGAGATGGCAGCCTTTTTCGATTTGATCATGATGGGAGAAAAACATAACTTTTCAAGTGAATGGACACAAAATTCTAGTGGTGTAGAATCTCCCCTTGATTATGACAGAAATATTTTCATCTCATATACGAAAACTTAAAGTTTCGTAAAGTATTATCCGATTAATTCGAGGCATATATGCTCATTATGAAATGTCTTTCGGCATTAAAAAAAAGTAGTCTTAATAGAAATACATATTTAGCATCAACCATGGATTGTTTTTGCAACAAAAGAAAAATAAAATTAAAACATATAAATTAAAACCTAAAGCATTAAAAATATGCAAACAAATCTCCATTAACTTCGTGACTTCAATGGCCAGCGAGATAAAAATTTATTTGAAGTTATGGACACTTTCTTATCAAAACAAAATTAAATAAAGATCAATATAGTCACTACAAGGACTAATAATATAGGCTAACAAGCCAGGTGCGCACTCTTTTATCTTTAGTGTCCAATTCCAACAAGTGGAACAACTTCAAATTTTGGAGAATAATAATAATACAAGAAAGAGAACTAAAAGTTGCTAAATATCCCTCAATAAAGCAGCAATTCTCCATCTCATTGATGTTTGCAATTGTGAATACATGATAATGACATCTCATCCTTCTAGGATTTACAGAGAAACCAGTTTCAACTGTCTTATATGATTCTTTTTAAGAAAATAAAGAAATCATTGTCATTATCGACTTTGAAAGGAAAAAAATCCATTATGTGGTCGAAAAATTCACTCCTTTTTGGTAAAAATTTAGAAAATATGTCAATCTTATGGAAACGATGGAGAAAATTAGCACCAATTAGTTTATACGATTTATGAAACTCTCGTATAAAAAAAATCATCGGTTTAGTCATCGCAATGGAAAAATCCACTTTTGTTGTCGATGTATGGTTTTTTATCAAAAAAAATAGAAACCATGACACTAAATCACGTGAATGGACAGGGATACCAAATTAAATTGGACGTAGGTTTTTCAACCATGCATGTAAATTAAATTGCGATAACACCAATTTTTGGTGATTACAATCTTATTAAAGGAATAGAAACTGTAAACCATCTTATGATGGATTTTATTTTTTCTCTCTCTACGAAAAAATAAGAGAAGAAATGTAAATCAACTTATTCAAAAAGAAATATATATTGATCACCCGTATCCCATAATCCGTTTCTTTGGAGGATCAATCGATGGATTCTAATTGCACCCAAAAATAATAAAAGAGAAATAGAGAATGACTATAATCAATTTCTCATAGGTGGGATTGCAAAGATATAAGAAATCCAGAAGAAGAGATTAGACAATGCTTTATATATTCCAATCAAAACAAAATTATGGATCGTGGTGTTTGTTGAGATCCTTGAGAAATATCCAAGATACAAAAAAAATGTTATTTCTCACTTCTGCACTTCCGTGGAGATTAGAGATCACATGCAAACTCTTTCCATACGGGTTACACACCATAGAGACCTAGCTATTATAATGCCAATAAAATATATATAAGTATCCTTTTAATAAATAAAAGAAGGGAAAAAATCAATTTAAAAGGGTTAGATATAGATGTAGAGGAATCTTCTCCGTCTCCGGGAATCAGTTGGTAAGAGCAACGTACGTGATAACGTCTTATGAAATAGAAAATAAAGAACAGGAGACACAAAGTATAGGGAAGGGGAGAGAGCTATTTCTATTTATCTGTGACACAATACAAATGTCTAAGATTCTATTTATAGAGTTTACATACTTATTTCCCAAGTAATAGGGTCCCACCAAAGTGGACATCTACATGTAAACTTCTTTTTATAACATAGTTTACCTTTTCTCTAATCCCATCTTAAGAAATTTACCCAATGTTTTCGTCTTAATAACAGTCCAATAACATTTCATTCAGCATAAAAAGTGATTACATGGTTGCAAGAAAATCAAAATTTAAATACAAATAAAGATAAAGATATCAATTACATGTAAATCGTAAAGCGGAAGAAAAAAATATCTCAAAGGTATCCATTTTTGTCTAGTAAGGAGATTGAATTGGTAGTATTATCTTAATAATAAGTTCAGACCATTTTAAATATGTCTTCTTTACAAAATATTGATTATTACTTATTCTTGTATATATGAACGAAAAAATTGAATGCCCCAAAACCGACCCTTTTGTTGAAGATAATGAATTTAAAGTGGTACTGTGTTGAATTGCCGATATGCTTGAATCTAAAATAGCAAGCCAAAAACTATCTGTAAAAGATTGATCGAATCACCACTAAATGGAAAAAAGAATCAATCTAAGACCGGAGAAAAAATCATCAAAATAGTAAAGAAATATGTCAAAATGAAACTTCAAAAAAAAAAAATGTTACTCAAATTTGCTCGACATGAACCAAATATAAGCAAGATGATACTGACAATTATCAGGATTTCAATGACAAAGTTTTTAATTAAAGAGATATGGGTGTTCGCGAATTACTGGATTTAGTGAGATCTTTATGATGAATTTTTTTTTGTTATAAGAGCTTCTCAGATGGATGTATTTTAAACTATAAAGTGTTAGAGTAAAATAGGAAGTAGACACATTTTATTAAAAATCATCGTCATGTGTAGGGATTGTAGCCCATGTATGTGCGGCCCAATATAGTATCTAGGATTCTCTTCTTACTTGTATATAAAGCATACTATGCTATGTAATACGGCTGATGTTGCTATCAATAAGAACCCTCTTGTCTACCTGATAGTTGTTTTTCTTCCACTAATTTAAGGAATTTAAACAAGTTGTTGAACTATTTCCTTATAATGTGACTACGAGGATGGATCATCGAGTGCAGAACTGCTCAAAATTTGTTTTCAAGATAAAACAAAGACGTCACAAAATCTCTAGATGTACCGAGATATAATCACACCTTGTTAAATTCTCAAGTAACACGTGCAAATGGATATCATGTGGAACATCACAATGATGAGAATATAATTGATTGCATATTTTATAGTCTCTAATATATTTTGAACAAAATATATTTTTGAGCAACTAATGAGTCAATCTAGTGCAATGTAATTCACTATAATATTTGGATTATTGAATCATATTGACTCCGATGATGAAATGTTGGAAACTGACTCATACAGGCTTTGGGCATAATCATAAAGAAACTTTGGTTGTGACATGATGATTGTTTTGAAAGAACTCATACAAATATCACTTTATTTGAGTGAACGAAAATGGAAAAAAATTGACAGAATGCAAAGTGCCGACATATATCTCAATAAGTGTTTTCTAAATTACTAGATGCACAACCACCTTCCCATTATGATTTTAGGTAAGAAAGCATATCACTCATTTTTACAAAGTCTTCAGTAAAACAGGATCGAGACCATCCTAAGATGCAAATGGTAAAAATTCCATATTACAAAGAAAACAAGGTGAACTTTAGAAAAATATTCATGCAGAATGCGGACCATTAAAGTGATTGATGGATCTGGTGAATGTTTTGACATTTTGGACTAGTTATAGTTCCCAAGAAATTTGTGTTTGAAAACTCCTAGAACATATTACACAATGCAAAGTGCAAAGGCTAACCGCCCTTGTTAATGCTAGAGAATTTACATCAAAAGGACTTGATGAATGTTGCATGTTTAATAGGATCCATATAGAGCATCTTATATCCAATGGTCTCACAGAGGCTACCATCAAAGGTTACAAATGGTGTCTAAGGAATAGGTTATGCGTACCAACCTACCTTTTATTACTTTGGGGATATGCAATATTACGCGCTTCTTTACTTAATTTTTGTAGAACCCAATATTAGTCAACATTTTCTGCACACTAGTTGGTAACTGAATTTAAGCCTGACATTTGTGTTCTTGCGCATTTTTGGTTGCACTATATATGTGACATTACGAGTCCACATCGTACTATGATGGGTCACGAAAATTATTAAGTAATTTTGTTGGATATTAAGTCTCAACAATTATCCGCATTTTAAAACTTTTGGCAGGAGATCTCTTACCGCGAGATTTGGGGGTCATCACTTTAATGGGACAATCTTCCTATCGTTAAGGGGAGATAAGAAAAATAATTTTCTAAGGGAATGACAGGAATTTTCGTTGTGTGTTCCCAATGTGTCTCATATTGATTCTTGTACTCCACAAATGTAAATATGAAGTGATAAAGAATATTCGATTTTCAGAATGTACACTGATGTTGCTAAAGTGATCATATCACACATACCAGCTGAAACCCTACCTGCAAAGTTACAAATCCTCAATACATGATATACACCATAGACTAAGGTATTGCAACTACACTCAGTGGAAGTGTGGTTGAGGCCGCGGCTCCATAATGGAAGTTGGAGAGACCACTTGGTTCGATCAATCCTCACCTAGAAAGAAAGTAGGTGAGTAAGGCACAACTTATTTATATCATTAGAAATCATCTCATAATATTGTCTCTGAATATGTCCATGAATCAAACTGGAGGACGCTCCGAAGTTTTAAATGATTATAGAGAACAATGAAATCCTGACGGATTATGAAAATGCACATGAGTCAATGGAAGGATCATGCACGCATAGTGATGATATAATACATAAATAGTTTCTCTAGAAGTAGAGCACAATGAGATCGAACCATGCTTTATTTTGATTAATTTCAAATAAATAGCATATTTGGCATACACAATCCAGGTAGAACTTAGTTCTTTGGAAAATATACGGGTATTTGGTGTGGTAGTGCTAACCAACCAAGTGTAAAGCCTATTGGACATACATAATTAATTTGTCATTAAGCATAATGAGAAGAAAGTAGTCTTAAAGGACAAAGACTCGCCTTATGGCGCGAGGTTTCTCACAAATCCCTGGAATTGTTCTCTTGTAACGAACGTTATAGCGTTCCGCTACTTAGTTAATTATCTTGGTAATTTTAAAAGGTCTTGAAATGCAGCATATGTATGTGGTTGTTACGTATCTCTAAAAAAATCAAGAGATATACTTTTGCTTCTCTTGTGAATACGCAAGGAAAAATCAAGTTACTCTAAACCACAAAATGTGTTTACAGTTAGATAGAACGCTCACTTATAGATTGAAGCAATCAGGCGGATGTGATATACCCGTCTAAGTGACCATTTGATTTGGAGGGGATAGACAAGTAAGTTATTTTTCCTTGCATATTCACAAGAAAGTTCCTAATTTGGAATTGTAGCTATTGATGTCGATGGTACATACATAATGGGTAATCTTGATATAATAAGAGACTTTAAAAGCTATCTAAAATCCGAATTTGAGATGAAAAATCTGGGGAAAGCTCGACCGAATACTGAGCTTGTGGTATATTATCCCACCAGTTTGCATTTGTCTAAAGATGTCAGGAAATTTAATAAAGACATGCATCCTGATAGCACTCCTATGATTAGTCGAGGTTCAAATGTAAGTAAGTGACCATTTCGTCTAAAGGAAGATGACAAAGATGTGTTAGGAGATGAAATTCCCATATCTAAGTATAATAGACGCATTGTTATACTTAGTATAATAATAATGTACTCGAATAAATTTACATCCTCATAGAACTTGTTATCTAGATATATCTCAGTGCCAATGCAACGTCATTGGAATGGTAATGTGAATTTAATCATGTACTTAAAAGTAACCAATGACATGAATTTGTTTTATCCCTGCAAAGACATAAAAAAGAATGCTAAATGAACTGAAATCCAAAAGTTGTTGATTATGAAGGAACAATAATCTCTTCTCCAACGAAAGTAATCAGGGGGAGATATGGTAGACTATTTTTTTAAGTCATTACAAATATTCAGTTTCGAAAAATACGTGACTAAAGGAACTGTCTGGAACCACTCTGAAAGTAATCAGGGGGAGATGCCGATATCAGTGGGAGGATCCAAGGATATGATGTCGACATATTTTACTTCGAAATTGAAGATGTGTTGTACTCTTTTTTCCTTCGATCGAGAATAGTTTTTCCCAAAGGGTTTTGTTACTTGAAAAGGTTTTTAGCGAGACAACACTAAAAGCATCAAGTATGTTGAACGTTGAAGACATAAAGATCGCGTTGATATTATCGAAAATATCTGAATCAAAGAAATGAAATGCGATAGTCTGTTAAGCAATGTAACTTCCAGAATCAACAACATGGTCTTATAAACATTCAAGTCACAAAAGTAAAATGTGATAAACTCCTTTTGACTGAATTAGTCTAATGAAAATTGTCTGACATCAGGGGGAGCATTTAATGGTGTGTTGAACTATTTTCCTTCAGCGAGGTTACTTTTTCCCACAGGGTTTTGTTACTCGGCAAGGTTTTTAATGAGACAACAACAAACACTGGGAATGTAATTTCCTAGCTAAGACTATTGTCTTTCCTACAAGGATTTTTTTCCTTAGGAGTTGTGAAGAAACTAGTCAACTTCAACGGAGCAAAGTGATCATCTGCAATGGATCAACTTTACTTGCATCTGTCACATACTCACGTTGTGTTATTTTCCATTCGTCGAGGTTTTATCCCACTGGGTTTTCCTTGTCAAGGTTTTAATGAGGCAACATATTTGAGTCCATCTATGTTCTAAGTTTTCTTAATATTGTACTCTTTTTCTTTAGTTCAGGTTTTGTCCCTCTGGGTTTTCCTAGCTAAGTTTTAACGAGGTAATTAACTTAGACTCATCGATCTTTGAAGATCGTATTACATGTGATGAGATACATGTAAAGTATGAGACAACATGTGTGATGGGCTACATGTAAAGTACGAGACAACATGTGAAGTACTACATGTGAATAATTGTTCAAAGGTTTTATCCCACTGGGTTTTTCCTTGTCAAAGTTTTAGTATGGAAAATGATTTCGGCACAAGTCATCAAGGAGAGAACGACATTTGAAGAACTATGTATAAAGTTTTTTTATTGAACCGCACAAGGAGGAGTGTTGTAGGGCTTGTAGCCCATGTATGTGCGACCCAATATAGTATCTAGGGTTCTCTTCTTACTTGTATATAAAGCATACTATGCTATGTAATACGGCTGATGTTGTTATCAATAAGAACCCTCTTGCCATTTCTCATACTCTTCATCTTCTCCTAAAATTCCCTTTGAATACGTCATCATTTAATGTGAGGATGACATGTAATTTTTTGAGGACATCATCTTCATCCCTCTCTATACCTATTTTTGAAGGTGAGAGAACGTATAAACACTACATTTTGGTTTTAACCACTATAGAGATCCTTCAATTTTTCTTCAAATTCCAAGAATGAGTAGGAACCTTTCAATTTTTTGATGGTGGAAACTCATCCAAAGTTTCATATTTCACCCTGGACTTGGACTTAGAGGTTCACCAAGAGGATGTCTTCTGATCCAACCCATCATTTTTCAATAAAATCAATTCAAAAGTAAAAAAAACGAAAATAGTCTGAATCAATCATTAAATGACACATTATGCAAAAAAAAAAAAAAGTTTATGGATTGGAGATATTTATTTTTTTACTCATTTTTTTAGTCAAACAATATATTTCAATTCATTCAAATCAAAATACCAATTACATGATCACTTATACAAGAATAACAAAAACATCGAAATACAAGATAATTAAAACCCTAATACAATTCAAGATATCAATTACAAGTATATTGCAAAGAGAAAGAGCCATAAACCGTAAAGATACCCAATTTTAATTTATGTAGTAGGGAATAATGATGGTATTATCCGGAATCAACTCCGACCCTTCGATGTGATTTTCTTCTTTTTTGATAAGAGACGCCCTTAAAAGAAAGGAGTATTTTGTCCGCATTCTTGTATACCCAGACGAACCCAAATGCCCGCATTCTTGTATACCAAGATGAACCCAAATGCCCTAAATCTCTTAGATTAAGAATATACTCAAAGCGATTCTGTGTTGAACGATTGATGTTTTCGAATCGAGAATAGCAATCCATGATCCATCCAAGAAGATTTGAATAAATCGCCCGCAAAACGAAAAACAGTCGCCCCAAAAAGCAAAGAAAAATCATCCCAAATAGCGAAGAAATATGCCAAAAGACATCCAAACAATATAAACATATTTTATTTGATTAACTATTGAATAAAACTTTTAAATAAAAAAATCTCATATCTAGTCCAAAAGAACCATATCTGAGCAAGAGGGTGATGAAGGCTAGGGTTTTTTCTTTTCTTTTGGACAGAGAAAACCTGAGAGAAGAAGATAAATGGAATTCCTAATTTTTACTCCCTTTTATTTAGGAAATTTATGATCTTATATGGAAATTATATCTCATGAGAATATCTTAGTTTTATTGGAGAAACTCTAAACTAGTCAAACACTCACTGCCTTCATTTGGATTCCTTTCCTAAAAAATTATCATTTACTAAAAAAAAATATTTAAGGAATTAATTCTAAAAAAAAAAAAAAAATCCTAATTAGTTTTATTTAAATGCAACATCTTTCCCATAAATAAGTTTGAATTTACCAAATTTGAATTTAAACTTGTGAACTGTAAGAATGGTTGATGGGTTGAACTAACACACAGTAGGTTCATGTTCGAATCCCCTCAACACTATTTTTTTATTCAAAAAGGGGTGGGAGCTCAGCTTGTTGTTCGGCTTCCAACCAAGGGTGGTGTTATTTGATTTGTTTACTATACTAATAATTTCTTTGGAAAAATAACCACTCTGTTATTTAACCACTACATTTTGATTAAAACTTTTATTTAGGAAATTTATGACCTTATATGGGAATTATATCTCTTTGAAGTTTGAACAATAGAAAACAAGTTTTATTAGATTAATTATTGATTAAAACTTTTCTTTAGGAAATTTATGACCTTATATGGGAATTATATCTCTTTGGATTCCTTTCCATTAAAATTCCTAATTAGTTTTATTTAAATGCAATATCTTTCCCTAAATGAGTTTGAATTTACCAAATTTGATCACATTAAATAAAAATAATTTTTAATTTAATATGCTCTGTTATAAAAAAAACACCAAATTGGAGGATACATAAACTAATTGGGGGATATTTTTACTGTAGCTGCCAGCATGGTTTTTCAATGATGCCGACATGGTCGATGGATTTCCGGCATGGAAAAACCATGCCGGCAGCTACAATGAAATATCCCAGAATTAAATATTCTTTAAAAAAGACTGTCCGCTTTGACATTGTTAAAATATTAAGGAGGTTGTAGTATTTTACTTGATTATCCTTAGTTACTTACTTATTTTATTTTAATAAAAATGGTAGCAATAAAAACTGTCCTAAATTGTTAACAGGATTATAAATACGAAATATAAAAGGAAAATTAAGAGATATCGAATTTATGGAGTATAAACTTTATAAGGAAATTAATTTTTGGATATATAAATATAGATATTCTCTTCAAAGGAATGAAAAATATTTGTTTTCTTAATTATACAAAATTCTTTAGTATTTTGGATTGGGTCCCATTAAAAATGATTTATAAATATATAAAATTTAAGGGTATATTAGAGAGTTCATTTGAAATATATAACTTTATTTTGGCTAATGCCTAATGAACCTTATTTGATGTTTAGGTGTGAGATATAATTTCATAGAATCCTACCTTGTTGGAACTTGGAAGAAGGAATTGATGACATTAGGTGTGAGATATAATTTCATAGAATCCAACCTTGTTGGAACTTGGAAGAAGGAATTGATGACATTAGGTGTGAGATATAATTTCATAGAATCCAACCTTGTTGGAACTTAGAAGAAGGCAAATGGCAGATTTGGTAGTGTAATTAGGCATTTGCTAAATTTGTCCGGGAGCACATTAAATACGCCCCCTCGCCTTGGTGACCACTTTAAATTTGAGGACATGGCACGTTTAATGTGCATCTGGCCATGAGGCACTTTTTATATAGCCCAGCCATGAGGCACGTCGTGAAATGCCAGGCAGAAGGTCAAGCAAAATTTAATTGGCGCCTGCTTATTAGAGACACTTGCAGGCTGTGCTCACTTTAGCAACGCTATATATTATCGGTTATTTGGTGTGTGCGTTTTGTCAACGCTAAAGTTTTAAACTAAACAGCATCTACGTGCATATATGAATTGAAAGTTGCAATATAGTTATGCAACATTATTCAAAACCCATAACCAAAGAGTTGCATTTTTCCTTTCGAAAATTTCCTTCAAGATACAACACGAGAAAATGGGTCATTTGTCCAAATATTTTTAAAACATAGTTCAAATGGACGAGTAAAAATTAGTATGGGTGAAATGAACACCAAAAAAATAGCAAGGATGTAACTGGATTCATCATGGGTTAAACTTAAAAAATAGCGAGAAAGAACTGGATACATCCTGATGTAAATTAAAAGTAGGAAAAAATATTTGAAAATTGGTAGATGAAATTGTCTACATCCTGATTATTTTTATATTTTTGTCCATTTAAACAGTATCAAAATCTATATGTCTTTTTCACCTAAGAATTATTGATTTTGGTCTTTTTAACCAATTTTATGATACAACAAATAAGAATTGAAAGTTGCAATATAGTTATGCAATATTATTCAAAACCCATAAACCAAAGAGTTGCATATTTCCTTTCGAAAATTGCCTTCAAGATACAACAAATAAAAGAGAAATGCAGATAAAAGCTAACATAAATCATTAACTTCATGATGTGAGTGCGTTCTGCGGCTCCTGCTTATTTTGATTTTTGGTGCTTATGATCGGCATTTTCCGATCTCTTACGGATATATAGGATATGGAAGGTCAAAACCAAGCCCATAGCCTAGCGCAATTGCGTCGGTGCCAGTGCTGGTGCCAGTCATCAAAAAGTACGATGTCATCAAAAACCAAACAAAACCTACTAAACATTTAATACTAATTTATGATGAACTGAATATGGCTTTCATACCTAGATCCTTCTTCTGGACAAGAATAGTAGGCTGGATAAGATGCGTACAGTGGACCATCATATTCATATGCATCAACATTTGATGAATCATATTCATATGAATCATCATCTGATGAATCATATCCCTACAAAAGAATGAGAGTTTGTAATAATGATAATAAATCTTGACGTGAAAGTTGAAACATCAATGACATAAATATTGCTTTTGTGGAAAGCATTAAATGGTTATGAAATGGAATGAATGAACTTACGATAGCATTAACTTCAGGTGATGAAAGATCTTCCTGAGGTGGTGATGGTGTTGCGGCTACCAAGGGTAGTGTAGCTCCTCCATTCATCCCGGAACCTAGGGTGGCATTAATTGCAGGTGGTGGAAGTTCTTCCTGTGGTGGTGATGGTGTTGCGGTTACCAAGGGTAGTGTAGCCCCTCCATTCATCCCGGAACCTACGGTGGCATTAATTGCAGGTGGTGGAAGTTCTTCCTGTGGTGGTGATGGTGTTGCAGCTACCGGCGGTGGTGTACCTCCTCCATTCATCACGGAACTCAATTGTTGTTGTAACTCATAATTTTTTTGGTGCACCTCAAGATTTTCTTGTTGTAATTTAAGAATCACTTCATTTTGAGACATTATAACCCTCGACATCCCGTAGAAATGATCTTCATATCTGTGCACGGTTTCTACGAGTAATCTCTCAGCAGCTATTTGTTGCGGATGAGGCTGCTCAGTTTTTTGCACTTGCTGAAGGAACTTTCCCGCGCCGACATCCTTGAAATATTCCATCAGATGAATTGGACAATACCCAACGTATATGCACGTAGGTTGATGTGCCATTTTGAATCTTTTGAGCTACAAAAAAAACAAAATATTTGTCGTTTAGTATAATCATAAATAACGCTAAGATCCAAAAAAAAAAAAAAAAAAAAAAAAAAAATAACTCTTCCAATTGTAAAGGGAAAATTTTAAGCAAAACAAAGTAAGAAAAGAGAAACACAGAGAATGTTCAGATAAATATCCCTCTGTTCCTCAAAATTGAGACTTTGGGCATTTGCACAAATTTAAAGGAAAACAGGAGAGAGAATAGCTTTTAGTATTTATTTTTTTTCCATATTTCTATCCTTATGTATTAAAATTTCGAATTGACATATCTCATAAATTAAACAACCGGTTTTTGTAAATGTTATCTTGTTAGAAACCTTTTCAAATGACTTACACAGCGAGTATAAACATGACCACCAAAATTTTCTATTTTTCTCAAAGAAAATTCTAGCAATAATAGTTGTTAGTAGTTTAGGAAAATATTCTACATATCACTTTTCCTGAGACAAATCTAATAAAAACGGTCTTAGTTTTATAGGGATGGAGAGAATAATTGTTAAGGATACGTATCCTTTTGCAAACAAAAACATGATTCAAGAAGCTCAAAGGGTACTCCTTCCCTCTCTATATATTAAGGGGTGATATTTTCACTCGTTATTTGCACGATTTTTAAGAAAAAAAGGGAGAAAGAAGAAACAACGAGGATGTGTAAGAAAAATACTCTCTGTTATTTGGGTGAGAAAGATAAAAGTGAAAATATCACTCTTTGTAGAACGAAGGGAATATACTAACAATGTGCAACTATAGAAGTCACAAAAGAAAAGAAAATCAACAAAACAAGTAATCATGGAAACATGATATAAAAGGTTTCATACCAGGTTGAGATCTAGAGAGGAAAAAACACAGAAACTAGTAACATGTAGTGAAGAAAAATTAGGCTGTGAAATTATACCGGGTATAAATAATTGAAATCAACAATGATTTAATGAATTGAATGGCAAGAATCCAGAAACAAAATTGTGATTCTTGATATAAATTAGTTGCTTAAAAACATAATTCTGTAAATCGATTTCCTTTTTTGTATTTGGTACATTCATTGAGTCGTCATATATCATCTCCAGTACTTTTTCTTCAGATGAATTTACCCTATTAAACGATGATAAAGAAAAAGATTCGTGCATTAAATTGATGTTTAATATGCAACTTTTTTATATTGTTTATGTCGTTTTATCATATTTGATTCGGTCGTAATCGTATTTCTTAGATAGACATAAAATCAAATATAAATTTATTTCCTCAAAAGCACATTGTATCATAGAGGTAGGGCTTTCCCTAAGGTGTAAGGAAGGTGTGGTTGCCTAGGGCCTTCAAGGCCAAAATATTTTTGAGGGATTCCGGAAGAAAGAAGCTGACACGACGAGGGTATATGAGTATGCCACAATCTTTTCAATATAAACCTATGCAGATACACCTTGTATAACCTTATCAAAACAACAACGTCTAAAAGATTATTTCAACAAGGTGTACATGGTAAATAGTCGGTGTTCAAAACAAACTAACAATGGGATCATTACCAAGTAGATTATAGTACAAGTATATTTACTTTAATATTACTATACAACAATTATAATGCAGAAGTAAAGTAAATAGCACAGACACACAAGATTTGTTAAAGAGAAAAACTTCTTGTAAGAAAAAACCCTGATACTCTCAGAATTAAGATGTTATACAAATTTACTACCACAAAAATTCATATAGGTTAGACCAAGTAAACACTCATTCGTTACTTAGTTCCTTCAATACCTCTGCGCCTATAACTCCCGTCTACGCACGTGAATCCAAATAAGAGTCCACTATATTAAGTTGTTTCACCGTTGTGAAGACTTATGTTAGAGCATTGCTCGGTCAAACTCGCAAGTGTTGCTATCTCAAGCTTGTTTGTCAAGTTTAGTGATCAAAACTATGGTCTTGATTTCTAATCTACTTATACCTATGTATCAGACTAGGATAGATTGTGTAGTTGAGCTTTAGACTTCACGACGTTCATCAATTGAAGACAAAGAACTACGAAGGAGAACTTGTGGAACTTCATCAACAAAAGGTATGTGGATACTGAATCTCATCTATTACTAGGAAAGTCTATTTCCACTTTATATCCTATATTGAGACAAAAGTCGTATTGCTATATAGTATTTGATAATACACATTTGATATTTCGAGCTGAGTTTAACTCGCTTACATATTTATCGAAATATGTGTTGGTAAGCTTTAACTTTTTCCAAGTTCATCTTATATTCTTGACGAAAGTCAAAAGATGATCATATGAAAATCGCCTTGTAACATCTCATTTGATGTAGACTCTGAATATTTCGTATTGTTTGTGTCAATCACTTGAAAATATCTTTGATGCCAATAGTTTATGAAAACTACTATTGTCATCCTCTAAGAATATTTCAATGATTGAAAAGAGTTTCGAACACTTAACCATAATTGGATTATAGACATAGTATGCGTACTTGCATATATGTTGATCCAAGACCAATATAGTATGCATACCTGTATGCGTACTGGAAAGGTCAGGTAAAGTCCGAGAGCCTTGGTATGCGTATCTGTACTCGTACTGGTGAACTCAGTTGAAGTCCGTGAAAAGGAGAGGGTACCCAAATATACATCAAGCTAAAACTTTTCTTTCCTGTAAGTTCTTTCTCCGAAAGTGATTATCTATGGACTGAGTCGAGGTAATACGACTAATCAGTTCACACTTCGTGTGCTCATCTATGGATACGAGATCGAGACAATACAACAACGAAGTATGTTTACTTGATACAAAGGTTCAGACTTAACCAAACACAATATGATTGCTTATCAAGTAAATAGGAATTAACGTTTGTGTAATTTACTTTCATTATAATAAAACAATTATAATGCGGAAATATAAAGTAAATGACACAACAAGATTTTGTTAACGAGGAAACCGCAAATGCAGAAAAACACCGGGACCTAGTCCACAATTGAATACTCTCAGGATTAAGCCGCTATACAAAATCAAACCTAACTTCGTATAGTTGAGACCAAGCAACTAAACCTATAGTTCACCTAGTTCCGTCTGTATTCCCACTCCTCCGACCTGTAAACAAGTCACGTACTTGGAACAATTCATTTGGTTCGTATTCCAAATAGTAAAGGAACAACAAATCTGTTTGGTATCAACTCTCTTCAACCAAGTGATATGAGTTAGACAAAGGTTCCTCTTGTTTATGTCAATAAACTCCTTTGCCAGGTTCCAAGATCTATCTTATGTTCAACTACCGAAGTAATTGTTAAGATTTTGAAATCAATACCTTTAATCCCAAGGAACCGTATTGATGCCGATCTACACAACTATTCTATCAAAATACCACAAGGATAGATCGATTATAGTTGGACCTTATTTTACCGAAACAAGTATTATGCACACCAATTATTATAAACCCAAGTCAGAAATATTCTATCTCTTATTTGTATTCAAATCTTCTTAGATCTTCAATAAACACATGTACACAACTACTTGAATCTCTTGTGATCAATCACGCACAAAATAGAGTCTATTAACAATGGATTATCACAAGATCGTCTTTAGATCTAACAACAGTCTAAAGATCCCTGTCGAAACTTTGAACTAGTTTGAATGAATCTTATATCGGAAGAGAAGATTCTCAAGCATAAAAAAACTAGGTGCAATCAAAGTTCAACCACCATTAGTCAATCAATCAATCGAAAGTGAAAGATAAACCACAATTATCTAGGTTCCCACCAATGGTACTATTAGAGCTTCTCAATACCAAAGAAGACTTTAAACTGAGCGGTCGTAAGAGATTTCTCCTAATTAGGTTACTCTCCTCTCCGAATAGGCGGCTTCACCAATAACAACACAACCGGAGAAGTTTGCTGTCACGAAGGATTAGTTTGTAAGAAATGAAAACTCAAAGTATTTATAGACAAGGAAGTTTGGACACCAATGAATTTCCAAAACTGAAAATATTCTCAAGATATGCAATACAATTTCCAAATTCGGTTTTCATAATTCCTGGAAATGCTCTGTCCAAATTAATGGTCGAAAATCTCCTTGGAAAATCTTTAACTAGTAAATGCACATTAGTAATTCTTATTTTCCATATATAATTAAAAGATTCTTAACTTATTTAATTTCGATCCTGAGATTTACTTCCTGTTAGCTGTTAAGGAATATCTTTGAATAATAAAAGATATGCATTACTGCAAGTGTTCAAAATGTGTCAACATCCTTTCTTTGTAAGTCCTCTTTCATACTTACTCACTTGAAACCGATTTACCATACTTCCAAACAAGTTTAGAATTGGTTCATCTGACTTTCAAGAACTATGTGATTGATCAAGGAACACTCAATTACAAATCATGGGTTTAACGGTTCTGCCAAAACAAGTTTCGGTTTTACCTCCATGTGAGTATTATGCATAGTCACACTAGCTTTCCAAAACTTTGGTTGACTAGGTACTAGGATAGGTTCCCCACATATATATGGTATCTGACTCATATGTGTTGCACATGTTCATAGGATCGGTTCCCCTTTCCCTAAAAACGTGTTGCACATGCCCATAGGATCGGTTCCCTTTTCTGTTATAAACCTTGCTTCACCTCATATAAGGATCGATTTCCCTTTGTATGTGTTGCACCTCTTACTAGGACCGGTTCCCATTTACCCATATTCGGCCTTACAAACACAAGATCGATCATACCATCAAGTGATTATTTAAGGTCGGTTTCACTAATAAAAGTCATACCAATACATAAGTTAGGCCTCATGTGAATAGTTTTACCAAGAACACAAACAAGTCATAAGCGGTTATACTAATCACACATATTGGTCGTTCATAATATATGCAATGAAGAACATCCCCAATAACTCCTGGCGATTTCCTTTTCGGTTCACAAAACAAGTTCATGAACTTACTTCCTTAAAACACATGTAAAACATTGTTTCCTAGGATGAAATCCTCACCTCATACCCATACATAATCACAATAGCATTTAAACAATTATGTCGATGACTTATCTACAAAGGTTAATGGTTAAGCAATAAACCTCGTATTGTATTCCTTAATATTATGTCTATCTAGAGTGTTCATGCTTCGCAGTTTTGTTTTCTATATGCATGACTTGAAAGATACGTTAGGGAATGAAACAGTTTAAGTCAAATATCACTAACCTCAAGTGGAAGGATAATGTTGTGGTTGTAGCTCCTTATTTCTTCACTTCTTCAAGTCTTCACAATACTTGTGATGTCTCATATCCTAATACTTTCACGCTAACCTATACGAAGTAGACTCTAGTACATTAATCAAGCGACTCTTAAATGAGTTTTGGTTCACTAAAATATGACAACCAAAATTGACATACCAACGCTTGGTTGGTTCAACCGAGCTATGCTCTAACAGTACGTGAACTATTGTATGCGTACTGAATTCAACTGATGTTTTGGATGTGTGATAGTATGCGTACCCGTTCGCGTACTGTCGGACAAAGTCCAAGTCCGGCTACTTAAGTATGCGTACCAGTTTACATACTTGAGTGGGTTAAGTTCTAGAATCGATTGTGCCATGAACTAATACATTTATATAATAATGAACGCAACCTTTTGCAAATCATGGCTATAATGTTCATGAATTGATTTGAGTGAATCAAACCGATTTTTCTTCAATTGTATCTTGTATACTTCTATGAGAATATATAAACAATTGTAAAACTCTATAAATAGTTTCATTTGGGTCATTTGAAATAGTTGTGGTTAAGAAGATTAAGGTTGATATGAAAGTGTTCATATGGCTAACTTCGGTTAACTATTGTTGAGCCAACCTAGTGTACACATTTAGGTACGGTTATCAACATCTATATGAAGGCACATTTCATTTGTGTGTAACAAGCTAAGACCATCTAACGGTGGAAAGATATTTCTTTGGTTTCAAGCAAACTTAGTTTGGCTCTTAGATCAGGTTTCATCTAACAGTGAATATTGATTGTTTTCTTCCAAAGCTATCAAACCCTAATTTGAAGACTATATAAGGGAGAACTCTAGTAACTGGGAAACCTAATCCTCACACCTCATGTGTGATACTAGTTGCAACTAGAGTCGATTCTCCTTTAACCTTTGGTTTATTCCAAAACCTTGTAGGTTAACGACTTAAAGACTTCGCCAGACCCAACTATTTTCTTTGTAGTTGCATGTTCTGATCTTACTTATACTATCGTGATTGAGTATTATCTTTTCTAAGGTCTGCTTGAGATTTATCTCCGATAGGTAAGATTAAAAGTAGTCACAAACATATTCATCTCATCGTTTGTGATTTCACAATATCTTGTTTCGCTTCCATACGAGATTATTGTAAGGTGATTGATAATACTTGGTTGTTCTTCGGGAATATAAGCCCGGTTTATCAATTGATTCCTGTGCACCTTGATTTATCATAGGACGGGAAAAAAAAAAACTCATAGGTATTTCTGTGGGAGACAAATTTATCTATATCAATAGGCTTTTCTGTGTGAGACAGATTGGTTTATCAAGTCTTCAACTTTGGGTCGTAGCAACTCTTAGTTGTGGGTGAGATCAGCTAAGGGAATCAAGTGCGTAGAATCTTGCTGGGGTTCAGAGATGTAAGGAGCGCAATTGTACCTTAATCAGTGTGAGATTGGTTAGGGCTCAACAAAATTCCAGTCCGAAGTTTATTGTAGTGGGTTAGTGTCTGTAGCGGGTTAATACAGTTTGGTGTACAAAGCTGGACTAGGTCCCGGGGGTTTTCTGCATTTGTGGTTTCCTCATTAACAAAATTTCTGGTGTCTATGTTATTTTTTTTTCGCATTATATTTGTTTATATAATTGAAATATCACAGGTTGTGCGTTAAGTTCAATCAGTTCTTGAATTCGACCTTTGGTTTGTTGATTGAATTGATTGACACTTGGATATTGGTTTGTGATACCGTCTAAGTTATTTCTCTTATTCAATCGGGTTCGCAAATTCCTATTTGTTTGATTCAGGGACGGACCCAGGAATTTCCCTTGGGTGGGGCTGGATTGTAACAGCCAACAATGCGGCCGAAGGTCGCGGCAATTTTTTTTGGAATACATCACATAATTAGTGGCCAAAGAGGGATCCACTCGTACAATACTAAATAGCTAGGGGAGTAAAAGTTAAAACGAACACAAATAACAGAAAAACAAAGTGATTACCAAAATAGAAGAAAGTAGGAGTAGAAAGGTAATAAGTGGAAGAAGATTATTTACTTTAAACATGATTTAAATTTTGATCACCTCATAGTATGGGCTAAAAATCACATACAATTAGCTAAATACAACTAATATGTGGGCTAAACATAAAATTAGACCTAAGTTTCTATACAAAAAAAAATTTACCCAAAAATTAGGGACGGGCTATAGCCTCCTTTAGCCCCTTGCTAGGCCCGTCCCTGGTTTGATTACAAACTGTTGATCACCACTTTTAGAATGAAGAAAAATAAGAAATTCGAATGATAATTTTGTTTCAATTGTCAGCCGAACTTCGCTCTGTAATTGCCATAAAACCCTGATTCTTTCGATTTAAATGTAATTTATCAATCAAATGCTAGAAAATAGGACTTGGATCCGTGGGAAATACTTTGTGTTATACATTTCCTTGCAATGAGAGAAAAAAGAAGGGAAGGTTAATTAAAAGTACAAGGGCTGTTGAATCGTTACAAAAGTATATCTAATCTAAGTAACTTAACCACCAATTAGACACCTCTTATCACCCCATGCTACTATGCCCCGATTTTTTTTTACCTATGCCCCTAATTACGGTTCAAAGAAAAAGCCAGGACCCATGGGAAACGGCCCAACAATGATTTCAACACAAATACATTACGTGCAAATATTTACTGAGCTTTCGTTCCCACAGCAAACCTTTGCCAGCTTCCTTAAAACCCGAGCCTTTTATTTTTTCCTTCACCGCATATATTTTCCGCATCATTATATTCCTCCTCTCTGCAACTCAGTAAAGAGAAGAGAAACTGAAAAGAGAGAAAGAAATCAGAAGAGGCAAGTTCTAATGGCAGAGAAACTTGAAGCAGTAAAAGTATTATATTGTGGGGTTTGTAGTTTACCAGCAGAATATTGTGAATTTGGACAAGATTTTGAAAAGTGTAAACCATGGTTGATTGAGAATGCCCCTGAAGTCTATCCCCATCTAATCCCAAAAGGTAAAAAGTAAATCACTAAATCTTAACAAACCCTAATCTCAAAATCAATCCTTTTTTGATGATTTGATTTGTCTTCAGATGCAGATGGGAATGAAGTTGATAAGGTGACTGAGAAGCTACAAGGGGCTGGGATTGCTTCTGGTAGTGCTGATGGTGCTGTTCTATCAACTTCTAAAGGTAATTTTGATGTTTTGGTTTAATGGGTTTTTATTTGTTTTTTTGATTTATTGGAAATTAGGGTTTTTGATTGGGTTTGGGGGTGTTGTGTAGAGGGGACATCAACAGGTAAAGAAGAGGTAAAGAGGCTTCCTGGTGGTAAGGTTAAGAAGAAAGTAAGTATTTTTGTGAAATTTCAATCTGATTAATAAAGTAGAGGACATATTCTGTTGTTTTGTTGTGTGGGTTTTTTTAGATTTGATTCTGATTAGCCTGGTATGAATATAGCGGAATTGTTGTCGGTTATGAATTTAGCCTGATAGAGATTTGGGGGAATGAATTGTGTAAGATTAACATAATTGGGATTATTGGAGAGGGAGTAAGGAGTGTGCTCTTTTGGTTGTGTGCCTTGATATGGTTGTTGGAAGGAAACTTTGCAGTCGATATTCTATTGCATGATATTTAGGAAACCCCAATTCCGTCAAACTCAAGTGTCCTGTTTGAACCGAGGGGAACTGACCAAAAAGTAGCTTAATGTCGAGCGTGGGTGTTCTTGGTGCTTATCGGTAAGGCTCGATGACCTAGAGAAAACATAACATGATTGAGACTGTTTGAAACTTTTAAATTTCTGCTTCTTGTCCATTTCTAAAACACCTTGCTTTTATCTCTACTGAATGATTTCTTCCAAACTCTGAATGTGACCAATACTTCAATTCCAGAGTCCCCGTTTGAATTGAGGGTCACAGACCAAAAAGTAGCTCAATTTAGAGTGGATATTCTTGCTGCTATTTTGTTGTCTTGTCGCTGAATCTGTATGATCTACAATAGTATATGAATTGTTCTGTGGTACTTATCCTGATTATGAGTCTGTGACTGACTGGACTTTAAGAAGTTTGCCCTATATGAAGTTCATGATAGTTAGCTGGTATGAATTTTGCGGAATTATTGTCGGTTATGTGGTTAGAAAAGGTTGCCCTGAATGAAGTTCATGATAGAGTTTTGGGAGAATGAAATGTGTAATTTTAACATATCGGGATTGTAATGTGCTCTTTTGGTCGTGTACTTGGTTATGATTGTTGGGAAAACACAGAGTCCCTACTCCATTGCAGGGTATTTGGGAAACCCCAAATTGTCAAACTCAACAGACCAAAAAAAGTAGCTTAATGTCGAGCATGGGTGCTCTTGGTGCTTTTCTGTAATGCTCAATGATCCAGAGTATACATAACTTGCTTGAGACTGTTTCAAACTTTTGAACTTCTGCGGTTTCTAAAACACTTTGCTTTTACCTCTATTGCATGATTTCTAGAAAATCCTGAATCTGATTAATACATCTGAACTGCTGTATGTCACATACCAAATAGTAGCTCTATCTAGGGTGTGGATACTCTTGCTATTTCATTTGTGTATGATATAAAATAGTATGAGAATTGTTCTGTTGTACTTATCATGATTGTGAGTCCGTGACTGATCGACACCTCTGCTTGTTGCCCATTTTCTGTAATTCTGTGATTCAGTTCTTTTAGTAGATGAAAAACAGTACCTCTTAAAGTCATGCCGTTGTGTCGTTGGCTATAATAGTTTGATCTGTGAATCATATCCATGCTGGCTTATGGTTAATAATTTTGCATTCCTCAGATGTTATCTCACGCATAGGTTTACAGGTTATTTGATCTTTGTAAACAGAATAGCATCACTTTGTTGTACACGGGTGTCCTTATGCAAATTACTCTAAGTATTATGTGTTTTTTTCCTTACACTTTCGTAATTGCTTTCTTGTTCATAAGCAAAGTTTGTGTTCTTACATATGATTTTGGCAGAATAAAGTCATAATGCTCAAGCTTTTTGTTGTTTTTTCAATTATGTCCGACGATGATGCACGTTTTGCAGGATAAGAAGGAAGTTATTATTGAAAAGGTTGTACGTAATAAGCGCAAGTGTGTCACAATTGTTAAAGGACTTGACCTCTTTGGTAAGCTTCCAAGATGCACCTTGGTTCTCTTTCATATATATTCTTTCAGAAGTTTATCTTGTATCTATGGGAATCACTGGATGTAATCTTGACTTGTCTTCAGTTTATGATTTTCTTCACTACCATAAAGCTTATTCGAAACATACGTTTTAGGTGTTAAACTGAATGACGCATCAAAGAAGCTTGGGAAGAAATTTGCATCAGGAGCGTCTGTTGTTAAGGTGATGCAATTCCATGGAGGTGTTTATGTATCCTTCTGGTGGATATTTATGCTCTTCATTTTTCTGAATTCTGAAATATTTTGTTTCAGGGGCCAACTGAGAAGGAGCAAGTTGATGTCCAGGGAGACATATCGTATGATATTGTGGAGTTCATTACAGACACCTGGCCTGAAGTAAGTCATTGTAAACCTATTGAATGTCATTGGTGCCGTTATCTAATCTGTCTATTTTCTTCCATTTTTAGTCATTTTCATGAATCTGTACTTCACTGTCATATGATTCTTGACATGGGTTTTTTGGTTTCCTTCATATCCCTATTTTACATTCTCCCCTGTTAGTGTTTGTTGTTACACATCAGCAACCAAATTGAGACTATAACAGATTAATCAAGTAGTTGATTCCTTAAATAACGCCACTGCGATCAGTAATCTCCAGTACAAGAAATGCAGGCTGTAGTCATCTGCGTTATACATAGCTGTTTAAATGTGTAGAAACTATACAATTGGTGATTTTTTACTGTCTAAGCCAATTGGAAATGCATGGATTATTCTGCCATTGTTTGTCTAGTAGTACACATAATACTACTCTCACTCAGTCATGCTTCTTATCCCATCAGCTCAATTTTGTAACAATTACCGAAATATTAAAGGTAGTTAGAAATTTGATGGTGAATTCTGTAGCCGCCTCCATTTATTTGCAATTCCATCAAGTTTATCACCAGACTTTTCGTTTGGGTATTTGATTCTATACCTTCAAACTTTACACTGGCCAAAACACTTGGTTGCGAAAATCCTGATTGCTGAAATCCTATCACCATCTTTCCTTTGTTTGTTTGGGTATATGATATTCATGAAATAGCTGTTACGTGGTGGGCTATAAATTTCCCATTTTGTTCCTTTTTTTTAAGGGTATTCCAGATTTTTTTTGTCAGATGTCTGTTGGATGTAATTTGCCTATATTGATATATGAATTTCAGTTGGATCAACCAGACAAGGTATCTTGAAATGGTCAAACGAACTATAACGGTTTTGCTAATATGTTTCTTCTACTTTCAATTTCAGGTCCCGGAAAGTGCTATCTACTTCATTGAAGATGGGCGAAAGGTTCCCGCTGCTTGAAAGGAACTTCTGTTGATCTGTTTTTATTGGGTCTAACAGAAGAATGGATTCCCTAGCCGTGCGAAGAGATCGTGAAACACAATGGAAATTACTATCTAGCTGACTGTAAGTAGATCATGGTCCAGAGTGTAATACCACTAAGAAAAATTACCTTTACTTTTCCTCGTATACTCATTAAATCTGGCTGCAGTACTTTGTAAAACAAAACTGGTTGACAGTTAAATATGGCTCTTCTCATGTCAAATTTAATGTTGTATCCCTTTTTCTTAGTACTCCACAGAGGTTTCTTCTAGCATTCATATTAAAGGAATTGATTCTCTTCTATGGGTCCTCTTTCAACTAATTCTTGTGCTACCCTATAAAAAGCTAATTCCGAATTCGAGTTCAGAAACGAATTCGAGCTCAGACATGAAGGGTCAATACAGCACATCTCAAAGTTATTTTTATGTAGCTTTTTTTTCCAGAAAATCTTTGATTATCTCATCAGAATCTCTATGATTGTGTTAGGTGATTAGGTTAACATCTCAACTCTCAAGCTATCCACATGATGTTACCTATAACCATTCTTTTACTCTTTTGCTCTTTCTTAGTTCTTAAACTAGAAAAGAACGTGACAGAATAAGATTACTTCTTTAACTTATTTTCTTTCGGCCTAATAATACATTACTAGTAGTAGAAAAACCTTATTTCTCTTGTATTTTTCCTAGTGAGGCAGAAAACATGTCATAGCCATCAATTTAGTCTTGGCTGTATGTATGAGCAAGACGTGCAAGATGCAAAATGTGGTTGCTTCTTCCTCGTTTCTTCGATCTTGGTTCTGCTCCTGCCCATAGCCAAGGCCAAGACTAATTGGTTGGCAAGACTAATTAATCGTTGGACAAAGCTTAAATAATAATGATCATCAGCAAAGAATTTTTGCTTCAAAAAAAAAATCAGCAAATAATTTTATTTTAAAAAATGTATTTGGTTTTCTTTTTTTGGTTAAACAAAATTTTGTTTACACCATCACACATCACGATTAGTTGGAATAGCTGGCCATGAGGTTTGGTATTATTAGTATATTTTTAAGTCAACTTACCCATTCATTTGTCAAGATTAAGATCATCATTTAGATTAAATTTGTTTTTAAATTTCAATTATCCAACAATATACATTCATACTTCTTATCCACTAATTCACATTACTAATCCTAATTTATTTTATTTTAATTTAGTATGTCTAAGTTGAGTGCACATCTAAAAATAAGTTGTAGTTTTTTCATAAATACCCAATGGTTTTGCTTCTTCATTTCACCAACATTTTCTTGGAAGATTTTTGAAAAGTTGGAAGGAAAAAATGAAGACGTTTTTATGGTTTATTGGATTATGTTCCGTTTTGATCAGCCATGGAGTTGAAGCTTCTCATAATATTTACTTGCATCTTCAATCATATCAAACGAACACCGTTCATCAACCTTACAGAACTGGTTATCATTTCCAACCTTCCAAGAATTGGATGAACGGTATATGTCTAAACCTTTCTTCACAAACTAGATACAAAATGATCGAGCACGCGATTGAAAATTTGTTTCCATAATTTTTTGTTGTTGCTTCTTTTGGCTTTGTTTCATGTTCTAATTGTTTTTCTTTTTGTGGTTGACATGTTCTAACAATGGAATGGCGAAATGTGTTTTATCGACTTCACAGATCCTAATGGTTAGGTTTCTAAACATCCTAGTTTCTATTCATAGTTTTCGTCTATTTGGAACTTTGTTACTTCCTCCGTTTCAGGAAAAGAAATACTATCATTTTTTTTTCGTTTTACCCTAATTTAGGCTAAAATGAAAAAATAATAATATATATTTTTTTATAAAAACGGAGCTAATATAATATTCCGAATCGGATGCTCATGAAAATGTTATATATATGAATCCATGCAGGACCTATGGTTTACAATGGAATCTACCATCTAATGTATCAATGGAACCCTTTGGGTCCAGTATGGGGTAACATAGTATGGGCTCATGCCACATCGACCGATCTCATAAACTGGCAACACCATAAACATGCGATTTACCCTTCCGAATCATTTGATATCAAAGGTTGCTGGTCAGGGTCAACAACATTTGTCCAAGGAAAGCCGGTTATTCAGTACACAGGAATCATCGAGTCAAATCAATGGAACTACCAAGTGCAAGACATGGCAGTGCCAAAGAATTTATCCGATCCTTACCTTACAGAATGGGTTAAGCCAGCCGAGTACAATCCTGTAATGAAACCCATTGATGGTATCAATGCTAGTTCCTTCAGGGATCCAACTACTGGCTGGAAAGGTCCTGATGGAAAGTGGAGAGTGGTAATTGGAAGCAAAATCGACCGTGAAGGAATGGCGATTTTATTCCGCAGTGACGATTTTATTCATTGGACTAAAGCAAAAGAACCTCTTCATTCAGGAAAAGAAATAGGAATGTGGGAATGCCCAGATTTCTTTCCAGTGGCTGTTGATGGGAAAAAGGGTCTTGACACTTCGGTTCTCGGTCCTAATGTTAAACATGTCTTTAAGGTGAGTTTGGATGACACCAAACATGACTATTACACAGTTGGTACCTACAATCCTGCAACAGACAAATATACTCCAGATGAAGGATCGGTCGATAACGATTCAGGTTTGAGATACGATTACGGGAAGTTTTACGCTTCAAAAACGTTCTTCGATAGTGAAAAGCACAGGAGAATATTGTGGGGTTGGATAAATGAATCTAGTAGTGTAGAAAATGATGCTGTGAAGGGTTGGTCTGGAGTACAGGTATGTAATATGTTTAGACATAAGGCCTATTTATATGAATGCTTAGTTCAAATCTTTCAGTTCGGTTGGGTTAATACGCTAAGTAACTCGAATCGAACGCTAGGGATATCTGAATCACCTAGATCAAAAGTTGTTTGATACACTAACTTATGGCATCCTATGGGTTCTCTTTCGCAGGCAATTCCTCGAGTTCTCTTGCTCGATAAAAGCGGTAAGCAGTTGAAGCAATGGCCGGTTAAAGAACTAAATGAACTCCGAGGGGAAAAAGTTTATTTACATAGTCAAGTTGTTAAAGGAGGTTCAGTGGTTGAAGTTACTGGCGTAACAGCTTCACAGGTTAGTTCCATTCCGAAGTTGCTTGTTCGCATTTAGCTTCGCGTAAATTATAGTTTCTTGCTCAAAGGGTCACTGGGACTGGCATTTGAGTATTTCTACCTGAGTTATACAACTGAATCCATGTTTATTTTTACTTGTTTTGATCACTTAACAGGCAGACGTATTCGTCAAATTTAAACTACCGAAGTTAGAAGATGCGGAAACTTTTGACTCAAGCTGGAGTAACCCACAACTGCTTTGTAGTTCAAAACCAGCATCAGTACAAGGGAAATCAGGGCCATTTGGTTTAATTGCTTTGGCTTCTAAGAATTTTGAAGAACAGACAGCAATCTTTTTCAGGATATTCAATAACCAAAACAAATATGTTGTGCTCATGTGCAGTGATCAGAGCAGGTCAGTCTAGTCTCCTATTCACTTTCATTTCAACTTTGTATTGGTCAGGCAGCTTGTTGGTTGTTAGCTGTTACGTGCATGCAATTTCCGACCTAACGTCGTAGGTTTCAACACCAACGTACTTCGTCGTGTTTAAATCTAACCTTAACTTTGCCAATCATTACAGGTCATCCACGGACGATACTAATGACAAAACCTCTTATGGAGCTTTTGTTAACATCGAACCTCATCATGATAAGCTAAATATCAGGAGCTTGGTATGTTGATGCAATCCCATTTTGAAACCATCTTTGCATGTTTGAATGTTTTAATAAACTTCGTTTTGGTATTCATTGTCAGATTGATCACTCTATCATCGAGAGTTATGGAGTTGACGGAAAAGCTGTTATTACAGCTAGAGTTTATCCAACGATTGCTATTGATACTGGAGCTCGGCTTTATATATTCAACAACGGAACTCAAGATGTGAAGATGTCTAGTCTTAAGGCATGGAGTATGAAGAAAGCCGATATCAGATATTTGGAGGATTCAAAAACTTCAAACACCTAAGTCGTAAGGCCATAGGCCATAGCCGAGTGTTCGGTGCTCGAGCCGAGGCCCTTTTTACAGATATTGATTTATCTCGAGTGTGTTTATTCAATTGTACATGTAATATAGTGTTGAATAAGAAATGATGGCCTAAAGAACTTGGGAGCCGATTGTAGCTGCATTTGCTGCATGCCTTAGTCTGGCCTTCACACCTTGTACAACATATTAAGTCCCATTTGGGGATTTTTTTATCTTTAGTTCGAAAATGTTTCATTGTTCTCTATTTCTAAACTCTTGGTTGTTGTTCAATATACACGAGGGCGGGGGAAAAAACTTACTAGCTGGTATGGTTTAGTTAAGAAGAGGCTATTATTGGGGCGTCACCTTCTATTAGAGGGGATTCACTTGGATATTTAATGACCAAAAATCTGGTTATGGGGTACTTTTGATTCAATATCAATTGTCCAAATTACCCTTCAATTAAAACTAAAAGAATAAAAACCTAATTTCACACACTTTCAACCATTTTGACTCCTGCTCTTCTTCTTCTCTTTCTCTTCTTCTTCATCACAGTAAATTTTTCATTTCAATCCGAAAAATTGAACCGCTTAGGATTGAAATCTCTATGAAAGATGAGGAAGAAGCAAACTGATTGCAATGATGGTAATCAACATCTCAATCAACCCCCTGACCAACAACTTCATCCTCAACAACCATCGATTGAAGCAACTGATTTTTCAGAATTTGGAACTCCTAAAGAACAACCCATGGTGTATGGAAGGTATTAATCGACAAACCCATCTTTTCTTATTCGTTTTTGTGCTTAAAATAGGTTAGATTGAATGAAATTGAAATAAAATTAGGGTTTCTATTCTGTTTCTGCTAGTGTTACGGCTAGGTTAGGGACTTACTTACCAACCGTAACTATAGTTTTTAAGAATTTACGGTTAGATTTAGTTGAATGCAAACCGTAAATCTGGTTTTGCATGTTGGATTACGGCTAGGTATACTAATTTCCCAACCGTAATTGGTTACAGTTTGTTTCCATATATGATAAATCTAGCCGTAAATATTTCTGGATGTTTTAAGATGTTTAGTTACGTCTAGGAAAAGTTACTTTTTTTTCCAACCGTAATATTTCTTACGGCTTGGTTTAGTTTCATATCCAGACGTAATTTGTCTTACGGCTAGGTTCTATTTTAGATAACCCAGACGTAAATTATCCGGAAACCTTAAAGTTTTTCAACAAATTCTATAACTTCTATTTCTTGTAATTTGTAGGAGAGTTGTTAAAAAGAAGAGAGGAAATGATTTAACGCCAAAAGATACTCCTCCTCCTCGCCATGAAGTTCATTGTGGGGTAAATTATAGAGGTATCCACAAGGATGCTAAGAAGAAGAAGGATATGATTCAAGGAAGTAGCTCAAGATGTCTTGAACCACCTCAAGAGGAAGATAATGTTTTCCAAGACATAGAAATTGAAGGGGATCAATTTGAACTACCGGTGATATCGGAAGGTACACTTGTGATTAGTGATACACCAAATCAAGTTGTTGAAGGCAAAAGGAAAGAAGTTGAAGGAAAAGGGAAACAAGTTGTTGTTGCTTCACCTGAAGCCACACCTAAACCTCAAGCGCAGGAAAAGAAGCCGAAGAAGAAACCTTCACCTAAAGGCAAGCATATTCCTAGTGGAAAAGACATGTTGTTGCCTAAGAAGAAGAATGGTAGACTTTGGGGTGAAGCACCCGATAAATCTGCGATATTATTTAGTTATCCATATTCATGGGCTGCTAAGGTTTGCGAAAGCAGGGTAATAATCTCAAACTTTCTCTTATTTTGCATGATTTTGTGCAACTTTATATATTGTTTATTTGGTATAATTTAAAAATTTAACAAATTTGTTGTTTATACATTCTTTGTAGGATCATGAGATTGCGGTGAAGAAATAGAAACATCAGAAGGCTGCTCATTGGCCGTTAGGTGAAGAATGTGAAGTTGTTCGTGCTATTGTATTGGATTCGGGGTTAGGTCGTGGAATTATATACCATCAGCATGAGTTTGATTCTATTATTGCAAGTGCCTTTAGAGAGCGCTATTGGCCAGAAACCGATACATTTCATCTCCCATTCGGCGAGATGACAATGACGCCAGATGATGTGAAACAAATCTTGGACTTAAACATTGAAGGAATATCTGTTTCCGAAGGTTTTGACAACAACATGAGTTGGACAGATCTTTATGCTCTTGTCAAAGACACACTTGGATGGGAGCCAACTGAGACGGAGAAACAGTTTAAGTGGGATGGTGGAGATAAACCAAACCAACCAAGAGAAGGTCCATCTATACCTGTCAAAAAGATATTGTTGAAGAATCTGAAAGATATGTTTGGAGGAACACATGAAGCTGTAGTAGTACGTAAGGAGGTGATAGATGAAACAAGAGCTCGTCGTACAGCCAACACGTACCTATTGCATGCCCTTGGTACTATATTCTTTCCTGATAACTCGGGGAATCGAGTTAATGCTCATTATCTACAATGGTTAAAAGATAAAGATATCAAGAAGACCAAAAAATATGCTTGGGGCACCGCCACCCTTGCTTATTTACTTGATAGTTTTCGAAGAGCTTCGAGGGTTGGAGCCACTGAACTTGCTGGGAATGTTGGTCTTTTTCAGGTAATTTGTCTTTTCTTTTTTTATTATATATATATTTTCTTTTTTTGTTTTGTTTTATATATATATTCATTTTTTATGTTTATATATAATTTTTTAGGCATGGGTATATGACCACTTCCCGAGCATGAGACCTCCTACATCTTGTGAAGACGAAGATACTGGTCCTACGGGAAGAAAGTTCATATTCACTGGTACCCAAGTAAAGCAAAAAGAAGAGAAGATAGCTGCTTTAAGGTTGAAAATGGATGCTCTCACTGTTGAAGATGTGATATTTGATCCTTACATAGATATAAAGAAAGATAAGTTTGGAGAAGAGATTGATCATCATGTTTTTTCAAGTTTGGAATCCTACAACGGGCCTTTGTTTCATCCTCACTGTTGAGGCCCAAACAAGTGCACAAGTAAAGGTTTTACAACAACAAATCAAAGATTTGCCTGATCCGAACAAGGATTATGAGAGCTTAGAGAGGGGCACGAAGAGGAGTATAGATGTGGGTACTAGTCAACGTCAGCCATCACCTAGTAGTTCTGAAACTAATGAAGAGGATATGCATGCTTGTGGTCGGGGTCAAGGTCGTGGTCGTGGTCGTGGTGGTCGTGAAGGTCCTCGTATTCGAGGTGGTAACAAAAGCAACAAAAGAGGTCGTGGTCATACTCGTAACCAATGAGTATACATTCTCCTAAAACTCTATCAATATAGTTTCCTTTGGTGTAGAAGACTATTTAGTTTCATTTGGTTGTTTCTTTGGTTTGCATGAGAATGTTCACTTACGGTTGGGTTCGCCTGATCCAAAAACAAACCGTAAAACAAATATATCAAACCAATTCCATTTACGGATGGGATTTTGGAAGTATTTACCCAACCGTAAATCTTTCTGTGTACTCTTTTTGCCAATACCTAATGCATACATATCTTTATGTTTGAGTGAATGCATGAATTTGGCTTAGTATTAGCTAGAATGAATGAATAAGTCTAAAAATTGGATTTGTGTTGCTATTTTAAAAGTGAAACACAAAATCATGGTTTGGTACTCAGGAAGAATTACAGCTAGGTTTTGGGTAGGAAAAACCTAGACGTAACCCTGATAAACAAGTGATTCTGGGATTCTGGCAGAGTTACGTCTAGGTTGGTTCCAACCGTAATTCAGTCTCATTCAGTTTTCCAGAGGTACGGCTTGTTTTATTCACTCTTAATCCTATCCGTAACTAGGAAAATACCATTAATTCCTAAGATTATAGGATTTCGGTTGGGTTGGTGTTCTCTACAACCTAGAAGTAACTAAGATTATAGGATTTAGGTTGAGTTTTGTTGATTTTTTATGAAGAAAAAATAGAAAATCAATTCAAGAAAATACTCCATTCATATTCCTAGTAAGTCATTCAAATTACATATAATATTGTCAAATCAATTCAACAAGATACATATGACCCTATTATCACTTCTAGACAAAATCTTTTATTCGTGAACGTTTAGTCATCCTCATCATCGTTCATTAATGCAAATGAGACATTACTCCTCGACAATTGTAGTGCCTTCCAAAATTCCAAACTTTCCTCGAATCTATTACACCAAGACTTGGACATATCGTTACAATCGAATAATGGAGGTAGTGAGCATCCTTCACTCATTTGGAGGCCGACTAAATGGTTTCCGTGCACGTAACCCATCACCACTCTTCTTGTTTTATCCGATTCTTCATCAAAGGGTACTCTTGTTGGTGCAAATTTGAAACTCAATGCATTTGAGATATAATGGATGACGCAATTGAATGCATTGGCGAGTAGTTGGCCGTTTATAGGCATGGACATCCAATACTCACTTGTCAAACATTTATTTCCGTGTAACCGCTTTTCCCATGCCCCAAACCTTTCGTTTAACACCATCTCGGACTCGTCTTTTTCACATCTCATCATTGGTATGTAATAATCTCGGTTCCCACGTAGTTCCATTAAACATTTTTGCCTTACATAGTCAACTTCTTCACAACCCCAATCTTTCGCGTCTTCAAAGGGTCCAAGTTGATCCACGAAGACGTGGTAACCACAATTCCCATCTCCATCTACCTCATCCGTGGCCTTAATATAGTCACGAACAAAGTTGGGAAAAAAAAGAAGATAATTTTCATAAATAATATATAAATTCCGTGAATATCGACCATTATCATCTCTAGGGGGTGGTTTGTAAGTTGCTTTTGGAATACAAACTGTCCCATTCCTTTCACTTGACGGAAATATTCCAACCATCGGACTTTTTCCTATACTTCTTGCTAATTGTTTAACACCGCCTCCACCGCCAAGTCTTTTTCTTGTTTTTCCTTGGGAGGGAACTTCGCAACCGTTTACTCTAGCTTCCCCATCTTTTGTTCCGCATGTTTTGGAACCTTTTATTTTATCTCCCACATCTTTTGTTTCGCATTGCATGGAACTTTTTCCTTTAACAACTTCGCTTTTTTGTAGTTGTTTGGAACGAAATACCGGACCTTTTCCTTTGAAATCAACTTTGCTTGTTGAACTTGGTTCTCCTTTTTCCATTTGAACTCTTCTTCGTTTGTTTCTACCTTGAACATCCTCCTCCATCTCATCCTCCGCTTCATAGGCTTTTCGCAACAACTCAATTCCCGAAGGATCTCTTTTCTTTGATTCTTCCAACAAATCCCTTGCCGTTTTCCTTACTACGCTCCTCTTTTGTTTTGTAGAAGGCCTCCCCTTTCTCTTCCTCTTAGGTGGTTCCTTCATATTGTTCCTATTTTGAGGGTATACGAAGTTACTTAAGTTAGTCAACCATATTCTCCTTTGCCCCCGGGTTAACGTATCATATTTGGCGGCTAGCGCTTTTCCGATGTCGGCTAGAGATTTTCCGATGTCGGTATCGCCAAATGTTCATATTTGTAATTGGCTATGACATGCCGACATGGGAGGCCCAAACTTGACATGTTAGGACAAACACACTCTCTTTCATCAAAGTTACCCAACTCAAATTGTGTCACTTCTTTCATGATCAAATCAATTGCACGATGCGACACTTTATGAGTAATACTATGAATCCAAGGATTTGTTTTTCCATTTTGTGTGTCTACTAGATCGGTTTTTTTCAAAATGCTCCCTAACTCTATCGAGATCACGGAGGAAATAGGTGTGCATGGCTTCAAATACCGTAACAAATCCACCATCACCACTATGATGCTTCTTCTTTAACCGGTTGTGAGACGATTCCACTGTACTTGTAGCTTGGTTGTCGAAGTGTTTATATTGGTTAGTGAATGCGGCTACGAACTTCTCTTTGTGCGGATCCAACCAATTGTCCACCAAATATTGCACTATAATTGGATAACTTCTCAAACTAGCCAATAACATACGAGATCGTTCTTCATAATCTTCCACGGTGAGAGAATATGACATGGCTTCCCAATCCTTTTGGAAACTAGCCCATCTTAGTTCCGCAAACTCGTCATCCTTCTTAAATTTCTATTTGGCTTCCTTTTGTTGATCAACCGGTAGTTTCTTTATTCTCTCCATTTCACTTTTCTTTGTTGGACGATTGATGGTCTTACATTTAGTCTCAATGTTATTCCATAAGTGGAACGTGCAAAGAAGGTGATGAGCATCCGGGAAAACCCTCTCTATTGCATTCAACAATGCTTGTTCCTTGTCGGTGACAATCACCTTTGGGGTATATCCCTCCACGTAGAATAACTTCACTTGTTGTAATGCCCACACATAACTCTATTCAAGCTCATTTTACAAGAAGCAAAACGCGACACTAAACGGAGAGTTGGTGGAAGTTTGTCCAATAATTTTCAACACCAGCATCTCATACTTGTTGGTCTTGTACGTGCAATCCATTAAAAGTACTTGATTGGAGCACCGCGCCAATTGTATAAACTCGGGATGAGATAATATGAGATTCTTTATTTGTTCATCCTCATCTTCATTATGGAAAACCGAGTAATTATGCTTCTCCTCCAAATGCCTTAATTGTTGCATTTGATTTCTATTTTCCCATTGATGATTTTTCAATTTTGTTTTGGCGTTATAGATGGTTGGCAAAGTAGAAACATTCTTTGGGTTGAGGATCTTTATATGACCAAGTATGTCAAGGGGTTTCATACGGTTTTCCGTCATGGAACTTACAATGAGTTTTTCTTCATCATTAAATCGCGCCGCATAAGGATGGGATAGCAAAGTTTCCGGTATGTGATGGTTATGATGACCGCATACAACTTTCTCCAAATACCAATACCACTCCTCACTTTTCTCACTTTTCTTGTTGTGCTTGAATTGAAGCTTGAACGGGCATTTAGTCTTCTTAGTGAAAGTAGTATTTTTCCTATTCGTCTTTGGTTTATATTCGGTACCCTTTTTCACATGACTTTTACTTTGTCCACTACACTCGCAAACCATTTGAAAGTGGCGGTCATTTGTTGATCCATTACAAACTATAACACACATAATTAACTTGCCACGTTCTCTTGTCCATTCCTGTGCTTCTTTCTTCGTTTTCCATTTCTACATGGTCCAAAAACTCAAAGTTAGTCAATAAAACATAGTGATATGGTCAAATGAATGAGCAACATATCTTTCCATTAGTTTCAAAAGAAAAAAAACACCTACCAAGTCGGTCAAATAGTGATGGGAAGAATCTTCAGTTATAATTTCGTTTGCATCGGGTTGGGAAGACATTGGGCTAGGTGGAATCACGATCTATCAACCAAAATATCGCAAAATTAGTCCAAAAGAAGAAGGAAACTAAAACTTACGGTTAGGTCCAAAGAGTGTCGAACCCAACCGTTTGTTGAATTCCTAGCCGTAATATTTTTGTTTCCAACCGTAAGAACAAGACTTAAACAAGGCACAATTACGGTTAGTAATTAAAAATCGAACCCAACCGTAATTATAGTTACGGTTAGTCCAAAATCGAACCCAACGGTTAGAATTCTGTAACAATTCCAGCCGTAAAGAGAATTAAATGCCCATGCAAAAATTATTTACGGTTTGGTTTAAATAGACATTTTCCCAACCGTAATACATCTTTTGTCCTATTCATCACCAGTTACGGTTTGGAATTCATCAAAACCAAACCGTAAATAATGATTACGGTTGGTTTCGTAACTTAAACCCAACCGTAACAACAGCAGTAACTTGAAAAATCTTAAATTTTTAACGTACTTTTGCTAATTTTGAGCAAAATTGAGCTCATGGGAGATAGTTTGGAGGCATACATGTTGATTTTCAACCATTGGTTCTTCACTTTGTCGATTTATTTCTTCAATTGGTTGAGATTCATCATCACTTTGTGTTAAACCATCTACCAAATCATCCATTTCTTAATCTCCAACATGAGGGATGTAAAACTTGTTTTCTCTATCATACAAAGATTCACCCACCTCGAATTGGTAACTTGTTTCATTCATCTTGATTGAGTGAATCAAAATCTAGGGTTTGAAAGAAATCTTTGGTTGTTTTTCTTCTCTCTAGTTTTTCTTCCCACAAAAACTTTGACCCAAAATTTACCAAGTATATAACAAAATTCATTAATTTGATTATTATTTAATTAAATTAAATTAAAATTAATTAAACAAGGGTTGTTTGGTCATTACAAAATTATTTAAGATAAGGGGTTTTTGAAATTACGTACTTATGGGTAACCTATTTTTGTCCTATTAGGTGACGCCCCTCTAATGTAATGTGTCGCCCCAATAATAGCCTTCTTAGTTAAAAGTTGGGAAAATTAAAAAAGTGACTATGTGGAGAAATACATTTAATAAAATGCCTATGTTTAATGCCCATCCTAATAAGATTTCCGACCCACCATTTTGGTAAAATCTCGGTTACTTGGTTAATTTCTTATCACACGAGATAATAAATTAGTAGGTGCAATTACAATTTACCCATTAGCCTAGAACTTTAGATGTAAATCTTCCACCGTTCATCAAATTTTATTAATTAATAAATGGAGCAGATTTTTACACTTGCCCAACAAAAATGCATCTTACTGTTTAAACCGGGGAATCAATGGATCCTTGAAACCATATTAGTTGATGGAGAAACCATAAATAACTCATTATCTCTCCTGGTTCGTTCTCTCCTTTCCGCCTCCAACAACATTTCTCATACTTCACATCTTCTTGGCCAACAAAAGTTCAATTTTTTCTACTGCCAACGAATCAGCACCAGTCCGTATACTCAATCGAAAATATCGATGTAATCTCAACTGTATCATTTGCCATGAAAACAGTGTGTTCACAACTCGACTTTGAAGACGTTTTAGGGTGTTGAACGGGAAAGATTTGACAACTTGAAGAGTTTGCATATGTCGATGAGTGTGGGTGTATAAGGAATTAAAAATTGCTGGTTAAGAAGCTATAAATAGGAGCTCAAAAAATCAATGAGATGATAGCCGGCGAGCACCCGAAACTGAACTTAACCTGTTCGATAATAAACCTCAGGCTGTGTTTATGTTTGATAGGAGTTAATTCCATGGAATTAACCATCTTTCCATGAAAATAGTGTGTTTTCCGTCGTTTGGTCAAAAATCTGTTTTCATGGAATTGCAATAAAAGTGTGGCCTAAAGTATGTTTTAAACTCAATTCCGTGGAATTCCATCGAAAGTCTTTCCTTGCCTCCCCCAGGAAATTGATTCCATGGAAACACTTTCCATGGAATTGTTTCCTTTCTCTGTTATCAAACACAGCCTCAAAGAATAGTCGCAGTTGATACCAAGCCAGGAGTGGATCCATAATTGGTACCGAGTCAGGAGTTGAGTTCATGCTGAGTCATTGTTCCAACTCAGACCGATCCAATTGATTCAGGGGCTAGAATGCATTTTGACATAGTTGTTTTAGTGCCAAATGTCATGTAACTGCCGTTTGCCGTTTTTTTTATTTAAAAAAACGGGATGGAAAAAGCTAATTTATGGACATTAAATAAATTATAAAAAAATGTGGACATTTTAGGCTTTGGAGCAAGCCCAACAGGTTAGGTCACTATCAAGGAACATTATTTTAGGGACCACCCCTTTTTTTTGGGGAACATTGATTTTTAAGGCACCATAACCTAAATTGTTAAGGGCTGTCCTAAAAATCATGAGATTACTAATTTGCCTCTTAACTTAATTGAAATTAACCCTAACCTAATAATTGCAATTAACTTAATCTAATATAAAAACAAAAGCATCTAACCTAGCCACCACCTCCGATTATCACCACCACCCACCACCGCCCACCACCGCCCACCACCACCACCACCTCCGATTATTGAGTGACTAAAGTGATAGAAGAAGAAGAAGATGGAGAAAAAATTTATTTTGAGATGGGTGAATATGGAGAAAAAACATCATCTAGGTGCTAAAGTATGCTTGTAATTTAGTGAATGTTGTTATAAATGATCTAAAATATCTTGAAAATCAAAATTTTAACAAAAAAATTTCTACCATGTCAACAAAGTTCGGTTATATTATATGAAGAACATGTAACCGAACTTTCTGCAAATGCAGTTCGGTTAATAAATCCAAAATCACAGGCAACCGAACCAAAGCTTTAATGGAGTTTTTGTTTGTTCGGCTAGCTGATGAAAAATCAAATGTAACCGAACTACTATGATTGAGTTTACAGAGTTTTGTTCGGTTCAGTCGACTAGACCACGTTGTAATCGAACTTTAAACAACAGAGTTCGGTAAGTTCGTAGATTCTTTTTTTTTTTTTTGGCGATTAAACAGAACTCAATATTTGGCTATATAGAGAAGAGTTCGTTTTTGAAATCATTTTTGCAAGTTAATCGAACTCATTTACCTATGTTCGGTTGGTTCGCAAACTTCAACGCAATCAAGTTCCCAACCGAACTGCAGGTTAAAAGTAACCTAGTGTTAGAAGTTCGGTTGGTCCGCAAACTTCAACATATTTTACGAATCAACTGAACTGAGCTTGTATATGCATATATGCAATTAGGAAAATGTTCGGTTAAAGTAAAAACTTAACAATTTTTGCGATCCAACCGAACTGCACTTGCAAATGCATAAATGAATTAGCCCATAGTTCGGTTAAAAGTATTTTTTGCGAATGAACCGAACTCTGAGTTCGGTTCAGAAAAATTAATCCGTGATAACCGAACTCCTAGTTCGGCTAAGACTTTTTTTTGCGATGTAACCGAACATGTCTCTGGAGAAAAAAAAAACTCCATTAAACCTCTCTGCAACTTCCATTTTCAACTCATTTTGATACTTCTCATTTTTTCAACCAAAAACGAATGACAAGCAATGAGGTTGTGAGAATATCTTTGTTAATGATTTAAATTAAGCTACATATATAGAGGTGGTGGTGGTAATCGGTGGTTGGTGGTGGTAAACGGCGGTGGTGGGTTAATATTATTTTTTACTTAATCATTTCACTAATGATTTCACTAATCATAACCAAAACATAATCAAAAGGGTAATTTAGGTATTAATATTTGTTTTTTGATAAGGGCAACCTACCCTAAAATAGACAATGGTCCCCCAAATATATTCCCCAAAATAAGGTTCCTATCAAGTGTCAACCACCCCGAATCAAAATGTGCCCAATGGGCCAATGGTCCAGTTTGGCTTTGTAAATGAAAATCTGCCAGCTGACCCAAACTTAATACAATAGAAACACTTTATGAGGTGGGATCCGTTAACATGGTTATATTGACATAATATTCACATTTTAGCGCCATTTTTTCTACTGATCCCAACCGACAATGAATTTGAAGCTAAATTTTTGGTGACATATTCCTCTACATTTCTACCAAAAATGAGCGTAATTCAAAATACGAAACTTCATCATCCACAAATTTTAATTTCAACCGTTAATCTCCAACGGTTAATATTCAAAATCGTAGATGGCGGTTGGAATGCAGAGACTTATAAGAAGAACATATCACCAAAAAATTAGCTTCAAATTCATAACCGGTTGGGATCAATAAAAAAAAGTATAACCATGTCAACGGATCCTACCTCTTACATTAATATGGCATTTGGTAGATATGAAGTTTTAAAATATTTAACATCATTTTTATAAAAATGACATTCTGTAAATAAACGATTTTCTATTAGTTTTAAGTCCCTAATATGTTAAGCATTTCAGTCCATATTGAGATTTGTTAACCAAATGGTCCTTATTCCGTTAAGCATTTTGGTCCCTATTCCGTTTGGTGAATCTAAAATGGGTAAGGATTTTTGATTTAGCTTGCTTGCATTGAAGAGGGGGAGATGATTTTACAAGAACTTAACACTGGGTTCATGTGGATGCTGGAAATAGTTGCGGCATCTTGGTATATGCCTCTTACTGGATGCATGTCACTGAAGGGCCTCGATTAGATGTCCAGTTTCTTAGCCGATTATGACCCCGTTGGGTCTCACTCGTCTAATATTCTCATTGTTCTAAGATTAATGAGATAGAAAAGCGAGTGATGTTCATTCTCAAATATGACTCAGGGAGGTCAGCATCTAAGTCTTGAAAACGTTGATTAAACTGCAGTCAAATTTCGTAGGCTTTACCTGAATGTGAAACTGAGTTTAGTACCCAAGCCGATAATAATAAAATTATGGGGAACTTTTTTACTAGCCCAATTTTTTATTTTTACATATCCAAAACCCTCCAATAAGATCCCATATCATTAGTATAAAACAAGGTTTGGACAAGTTTGCCTTTGTTAGTGGTGGTCAGGATTTGTCCTTACAAAGATAAATCAAGAGTTGTGGTGCTCTATGCCACCCTTGCCACTCGCACGTGTGGATGTCAATACAATGTTAAGGGAGTTCATAGATGCACCCAAACGCACCCTCCCTATTTCTTTCTCACCGCATAGTTCTCACCGCTCAGATCTAGAAACGCTGTGGATAGAAGGTTTGTTTTGGTCTTTGATTTTTCATCGGGGATGGTTTCCCTTATTAGAAGGGTTCGTTCAAATCTCAAGCAGGATACATTGTTGGTCTTTTCGTCTGGGATGTTTTACCTGATTCTATTGGTCCATGAAGATCATTGTGGTACTGGTCCCAAATTTTTCTGTTTACAATAATCACAGGTATGAAGAGATAAATTTCGTTCGTTATTTGCCCTAATTTTACTCGCTTCTCTGATTCCCTAAAGATTAGAGTTCTGATTTTGTGTGAATATAAATTTTAGATTTAAATTTTGTTTATGTTCCTGTTCCGTTTTAGAACTGGGTATTGGTTTTTGACCTAATTGTTGAGTGTCATGCCCATTCATACCCGGTTCTAAAACTGGCACATCATGAAAACCTAATTTCAGGTTGTTTATGTTTATTTGCCTCTTCAAATCTGTCGTTAGAAGCCTCTTAATTTTGGGCAGAGTGATTTCTCGGTACCTTTGGCCTTCCATCTTCCGTTGTGTGTGTTTTTTTTCTTTTATTTCATTTCCCATTCATGTTTTGGAAGGTGTTTCATTTTGTGCCCATTAATTGGCCTTGCATTGAAAGAATGACAATCTGTAGCCTATATAAGATGCCAGATTTTCAGAGGCAAATCACGCTCAATCACCACATCTCCCCTCTTTTGAAATTCTCTTCTGCAGTGATTCCAGGTGTGTAAATTTTGGAAGACCATTTTCATTGTGATTTTTTTTTCCAGATGCTATTTAATTTAGTTGCTAACCTTATTTTGTTGATCGTGTAGATTTACCCCATGGCTAGCATAGTGCCTCACCCCGCTGCCTCTGATGTTCAGGCTATAGGAATCCTAACATTGAAAGACTTTCAGCAAAAAAATGGAATCGGGCCGTGGATGGCCCGAGTTCGCATTGTTCGTATGTGGCATGAAACGGACTTCATGAAAACCAATGATGTTACCAGATTTGATTTGCTCCTGCTTGATGACACCGTAAGTAGAAAACTGAATATGATTTGCTTCCGCTGTTGGTTTGGTATCCAGAAATCCCTTCAGTTATGCTTTGGTATACGGTTGGTTTACATTGGTTGGTTTGCGGAGTCTTGCAATGTTATAATCCTTTCAGTTATGCTTTGGTATACGATTGGTTTGCGATGCGTAGATTAGAAATGTTTGTAGTCATCTGCCATGAGTTGATGAGCCAAGGACGTCCTTGGGCATTACATGCTCCTTCTTCATATTTATTTCAAAAAAAATAACATATATAACAGTGGATGCTGTAACCATATATAGATGCAAAAGCATCTACTTTTTCCTTGGACCCAGGTCCACTATTCTTACCTAAGTTGCAGTTTTGATTCATGGTTTCATAATTGGGACATTGTTTCCGCATGGTATTCCACGTGATATTTCTTTTTTCAATTATTTTTTTATCGACTTGAAGTAAGTATGTGCATGATATCGTCTTTGAGGAAGAAACAATCTGAACTTTTGTATATTGCACGGGATGGTAGGCATCTGATAACGCAATCAGTTTGTTTTATATTTTTTGCAAGGATTTTAATAAATACTAATAATATTATGCCTAATCGGTATCTCAGGGTGACCTGCGCTGCACGCGATTGTTCAGAAGAATTTTTCTGGAAATTTGAACCCCTGATAGAAGAGGGGATGTTGTTGTCTCTAAACAATTTGACATTTACCCCAGAAAAAAAAATGTTCTGCCCTTCCCAGAATGACTACCGCGCCTTCTTTAAATGGAATACTGATATTAGACCACTTGAAGCCTCCAGTGCGTCGATTCCTCGCCACAAGTTCCATTTCACTTAGCTTGAGAACCTTGCAGCTAATAGCACCAACACTTACTGTAGTGCATTAAGAAACATCAAACCATTTGGAGGAATTACTGTAGTGCTTGGTGGAGATTTCAAACAAACTTTACCGATGGTCCCAAGGGGTATCCGAGAAGACATAGTTGCTGCATCCGTGGGAAGGTCTTATCTGTGGGCAGGAGTTAATGTGCTGAAGCTTCTACACAATTTGAGACTCGAAAGTGGAGATGCAGAGAACAGGGAGTTTGCTGATTACTTGATAAAGGTATGCGTAATCCAGTTTCAACATTTCTTTGTTAGCCTAAATTACAGGGATACTTATAACCCAGTTATTATTATTTGGTGTATGTGCAATTTAAGGATATTCAACTCTGTTTAATGTGGATCACATGAAACAACTGTATATTACGATAGCCATGTCACATAAACTAGCTGGGTCAAAAATTAAACGTGTATGTATGTGTTGCCTATTTTTAATGAATGAGACTGAAATTACTATGAGGACATTAGTGTTTTCATCATTAGTGTTTGTCTTGCACATTACCGATAGCCATGTCACATAAACCAGTCGTATATATGTCTTGCACATTTCACAAAACATTAGTGTTTGCCTGTTTTTATTATTTTACTCCATATCTTTACCTACACATCCCATAGATAATCATTTGAACCTACCAAAACGGTATACCATGATCTTGGTATATAGGTTTGTTTGCAGAACTTTGTTTTCAAGTATGCTTTCAGAACTTTCTTTGCTCTCCCATTTAGGTTGTAACTTCACTTAAAACTTCAATTAAAAGTTGGATATTGATGTTATCGCTATCAATTTGAAGTACCTAAAAGGTATCAGCACTCTCCGCTTGAAACATATTTTAATTACATGATGGCTGAACATTAACGTAAAATCAATGTGTTTGCAGGTGGGAGAGGACCCAGAGCCTAAAATTAGTCTACCGCCTTCAATGAAAAGGTGTGAAAATCCTAAAGATCTTATATCGACCGTATATCCGGGAATTGAAAAAATGGGCATCCCCACAACAAGCTATATGACCGAGAGAACGATTTCGTGTCCCAGGAACGAGGAATTGATACTGTAAAGTTATCGGGGAAAATACATCAACCACAATGGTGCAAAGTTATTGGACCTGAAAGTTGGGTGTCCTGTTATGCTGCTTCGCCACATTGCACCCACCAATGGAATGTGTAACGGCACCATAATGAGGGTGGAAATATGCATGGATCATGTAAAAGGTGCTAATGTCGTGATCAACTACAACCCAGATCCAAGTATTGATGTTTGGAAAGACGAGAATAATGAAAAATACCAAGTTCATATGAAGGAGCTCATTCCTGTTCTAGGCACAAAGGAAGCCGAAGAAGGTTATTTGGAATGGTATTACCATTTTGGTCATCCTCATGTGATCAATAATGATACGGAAATGGCGGTATATATCCAAAAGGTTCAAGAAAAGAAGACGCGTGAAGCCGAGAAGAAAAGTGTATTTGATATGGATTGGAAGGCATTATATTTCAAGACGGTAAGTAAAGTTGTTATTTTTTGTATGATCCTTTTTTATATTTCTACTAATATGTTTCATGACGCTATATTTGTTTTGTACTAATATGTTTGATTCATTTTGATATGTAAAATAGAAAAAGAAATGCCTTCAATTGGCACAAACATTGACTCCATGCGTCATAAAAGGTGAGGCCCTCACAAGTGCACAAGTAAAGGTTTTACAACAAAAAATCAAAGATTTTCCTGATCCGGACAAGGATTATGAGAGCTTAGATAGGGGCACGAAGAGGAGTATAGATGTGGGTACTAGTCAACGTCAGCCATCACCTAGTAGTTTTGAAACTAATGAAGAGGATATGCATGCTCGTGGTCGGGGTCAAGGTCGTGGTTGTCGTGACGGTCCTCATATTCGAGGTGGTAACAAAAGAAACAAAAGAGGTCGTGGTCATACTCATAACCAATGAGTAGACATTCTCCTAAAACTCTATCAATATAGTTTCCTTTGGTGTAAAAGACTATTTAGTTTCATTTGGTTGTTTCTTTGGTTTGCATGAGAATGTTCACTTACGGTTGGGTTTGCCTGATCCAAAAACAAACCGTAAAACAAATATATCAAACCAATTCCATTTACGGCTGGGATTTTGGAAGTATTTACCCAACCGTAAATCTTTCTGTGTACTCTTTTTGCCAATACCTAATGCATACATATCTTTATGTTTGAGTGAATGCACGAATTTGGCTTAGTATTAGCTAGAATGAATGAATAAGTCTAAAAATTGGATTTGTGTTGCTATTTTAAAAGTGAAACACAAAATCATGGTTTGGTACTCAAGAAGAATTATGGTTGGGTTTTGGGTAGGAAAAACCTAGACGTAACCCTGACAAACAAGTGATTCTGGGATTCTGGAAGAGTTACGTCTAGGTTGGGTCCAACCGTAATTCTGTCTCATTCAGTTTTACAGAGGTACGGCTTGTTTTATTCACTCTTAATCCTATCCGTAACTAGGAAAATACCATTAATTCCTAAGATTAAAGGATTTCGGTTGGGTTGGTGTTCTCTACAACCTAGAAGTAACTAAGATTATAGGATTTAGGTTGAGTTTTGTTGATTTTTTATGAAGAAAAAATAGAAAATCAATTCAAGAAAATACTCCATTCATATTCCTAGTAAGTCATTCAAATTACATATAATATTGTTAAATCAATTCAACAAGATACATATGACCCTATTATCACTTCTAGACAAAATCTTTTATTCGTGAACGTTTAGTCATCCTCATCATCGTTCATTAATGCAAATGAGACATTACTCCTCGACAATTGTAGTGCCTTCCAAAATTCCAAACTTTCCTCGAATCTATTACAACAAGACTTGGACATATCGTTACAATCGAATAATGGAGGTAGTGGGAATCCTTCACTCATTTGGAGGCCGACTAAATGGTTTCCGTGCACGTAACCCATCACCACTCTTCTTGTTTTATCCGATTCTTCATCAAAGGGTACTCTTGTTGGTGCAAATGTGAAACTCAATGCATTTGAGATATAATGGATGACGTAATTGAATGCATTGGCGAGTAGTTGGCCATTTATAGGCATGGACATCCAATACTCACTTTTCAAACATTTATTGCCGTGTAACCGCTTTTCCCATGCCCCAAACCTTTCGTTTAACACCATCTCGGACTCGTCTTTTTCACATCTCATCATTGGTATGTAATAATCTCGGTTCCCACGTAGTTCCATTAAACATTTTTGCCTTACATAGTCAACTTCTTCACAACCCCAATATTTCGCGTCTTCAAAGGGTCCAAGTTGATCCACGAAGACGTGGTAACCACAATTCCCATCTCCATCTACCTCATCCGTGGCCTTAATATAGTCACGAACAAACTTGGGAAAAAAAAGAAGATAATTTTCATAAATAATATATAAATTCCGTGAATATCGACCATTATCATCTCTAGGGGGTGGTTTGTATGTTGCTTTTGGAATACGAACCATCCCATTCCTTTCAATTGACGGAAATATTCCAACCATTGGACTTTTTCCTATACTTCTTGCTAATTGTTTAACACCGCCTCCACCGCCAAGTCTTTTTCTTGTTTTTCCTTGGGAGGAAACTTCGCAACCGTTTACTCTAGCTTCCCCATCTTTTGTTCCGCATGTTTTGGAACCTTTTATTTTATCTCCCACATCTTTTGTTTCGCATTGTTTGAAACTTTTTCCTTTAACAACTTCGCTTTTTTGTAGTTGTTTGGAACGAAAGACCGGACCTTTTCCTTTGAAATCAACTTTGCTTGTTGAACTTGGTTCTCCTTTTTCCATTTGAACTCTTCTTCGTTTGTTTCTACCTTGAACATCCTCCTCCATCTCATCCTCCGCTTCATAGGATTTTCGCAACAACTCAAGTCCCGAAGGATCTCTTTTCTTTGATTCTTCCAATAAATCCTTTGTTGTTTTCCTTACTACGCTCCTCTTTTGTTTCGTAGAAGGCCTCCCCTTTCTCTTCCTCTTAGGTGGTTCCTTCATATTGTTCCTATTTTGAGGGTATACGAAGTTACTTAACTTATTCAACCATATTCGCCTTTGCCCCCGGGTTAACGTATCATATTTGGCGGCTAGCGCTTTTCCGATGTCGGTATCGCCAAATGTTCCTCCGAAATCTTGATCCACTATTGTTTCATGGAATGATAATTGTTCAAAAAGGGATCAACAAATGTTCATAATAATTGTAATTGGCTATGACATGCCGACATGGGAGGCCCAAAATTGACATGTTAGGACAAACACACTCTCTTTCATCAAAGTTACCCAACTCAAATTGTGTCACTTCTTTCATGATCAAATCAATTGCACGATGCGACACTTGATGAGTAATACTATGAAGCCAAGGATTTTTTTTCCATTTTGTGTGTCTACTAGATCGGTTTTTTTCAAAATGATCCCTAACTCTATCGAGATCACGGAGGAAATAGGTGTGCATGGCTTGAAATACCGTAACAAATCCACCATCACCACTATGAAGCTTCTTCTTCAACCGGTTGTGAGACGATTCCACCGTACTTGTAGCTTGGTTGTCGAAGTGTTTATATTGGTTAGTGAATGCGGCTACGAACTTCTCTTTGTGCGGATCCAACCAATTGTCCACCAAATATTGCACTATAATTGGATAACTTCTCAAACTAGCCAATAACATACGAGATCGTTCTTCATAATCTTCCACGGTGAGAGAATATGACATGGCTTCCCAATCCTTTTGGAAACTAGCCCATCTTAGTTCCGCCAACTCGTCATCCTTCTTAAATTTCTATTTGGCTTCCTTTTGTTGATCAACCGGTTGTTTCTTTATTCTCTCCATTTCACTTTTCTTTGTTGGACGAATGATGGTCTTACATTTAGTCTCAATGTTATTCCATAAGTGGAACGTGCAAAGAAGGTGATGATCATCCGGGAAAACCCTCTCTATTGCATTCAACAATGCTTGTTCCTTGTCGGTGACAATCACCTTTGGGGTATATCCCTCCACATAGAATAACTTCACTTGTTGTAGTGCCCACACATAACTCTATTCAAGCTCATTTTCCAAGAAGCAAAACGCGACACTAAACGGAGAGTTGGTGGAAGTTTGTCCAACAATGTTCAACATCGGCATCTCATACTTGTTGGTCTTGTACGTGCAATCCATTAAAAGTACTTGATTGGAGCACCGCGCCAATTGTATAAACTCGGGATGAGCTAATATGAGATTCTTTATTTGTTCATCCTCATCTTCATTATGGAAAACCGAGTAATTATGCTTCTCCCCCAAATGCCTTAATTGTTGCATTTGATTTCTATTTTCCCATTGATGATTTTTCAATTTTGTTTTGGCGTTGTAGATGGTTGGCAAAGTAGAAACATTCTTTGGGTTGAGGATCTTTATATGACCAAGTATGTCAAGGGGTTTCATACGGTTTTCCGTCATGGAACTTAGAATGAGTTTTTCTTCATCATTAAGCCGCGCCGCATAAGGATGGGATAGCAAAGTTTCCGGTATGTGATGGTTATGATGACCTCATACAACTTTCTCCAAATACCAATACCACTCCTCACTTTTCTCACTTTTCTTGTTGTGCTTGAATTGAAGCTTGAACGGGAATTTAGTCTTCTTAGTGAAAGTAGTATTTTTCCTATTCGTCTTTGGTTTATATTCGGTACCCTTTTTCACATGACTTTTACTTTCTCCACTACACTCGCAAACCATTTGAAAGTGGCGGTCATTTGTTGATCCATTACAAACTATAACACACATAATTAACTTGCCACGTTCTCTTGTCCATTCCTGTGCTTCTTTCTTCGTTTTCCATTTCTACATGGTCCAAAAACTCAAAGTTAGTCAATAAAACATAGTGATATGGTCAAATGAATGAGCAACATATCTTTCCATTAGTTTCAAAAGAAAAAAAACACCTACCAAGTCGGTCAAATAGTGATGGGAAGAATCTTCAGTTATAATTTCGTTTGCATCGGGTTGGGAAGACATTGGGCTAGGTGGAATCACGATCTATCAACCAAAATATCACAACATTAGTCCAAAAGAAGAAGGAAACTAAAACTTACGGTTAGGTCCAAAGAGCGTCGAACCCAACCGTTTGTTGAATTCCTAGCCGTAAGATTTTTGTTTCCAACCGTAAGAACAAGACTTAAAACAAAGGCACAATTACGGTTGGTAATTAAAAATCGAACCCAACCGTAATTATAGTTACGGTTAGTCCAAAATCGAACCCAACGGTTAGAATTCTGTAACAATTCCAGCCGTAAAGAGAATTAAATGCCCATGCAAAAATTATTTACGGTTTGGTTTAGATAGACATTTTCCCAACCGTAATACATCTTTTGTCCTATTCATCACCAGTTACGGTTTGGAATTCATCAAAACCAAACCGTAAATAATGATTACGGTTGGTTTCGTAACTTAAACCCAACCGTAACAGCAGCAGTAACTTGAAAAATCTTAAATTTTTAACGTACTTTTGCTAATTTTGAGCAAAATTGAGCTCATGGGAGATATTTTAGAGGCATACCTGTTGATTTTCAACCATTGGTTCTTCACTTTGTCGATTTATTTCTTCAATTGGTTGAGATTCATCATCACTTTGTGTTAAACCCTCTCTACCATCTACCAAATCATCCATTTCTTGATCTCCAACATGAGGGATGTAAAACTTGTTTTCTCTATCATACAAAGATTCACCCACCTCGAATTGGTAACTTGTTTCATTCATCTTGATTGAGTGAATCAAAATCTAGGGTTTGAAAGAAATCTTTGGTTGTTTTTCTTCTCTCTAGTTTTTCTTCCCACAAAAACTTTGACCCAGAATTTACCAAGTATATAACAAAATTCATTAATTTGATTATTATTTAATTAAATTAAATTAAAATTAATTAAACAAGGGTTGTTTGGTCATTACAAAATTATTTAAGATAAGGGGTTTTTGAAATTACGTACTTATGGGTAACCTGTTTTTGTCCTATTAGGTGACGCCCCTCTAATGGAATGTGTCGCCCCAATAATAGCCTTCTTAGTTAAAAGTTGGGAAAATTAAAAAAGTGAACATGTGGAGAAATACATTTAATAAAATGCCTATGTTTAATGCCCATCCCAATAAGATTTCCGACCCACCATTTTGGTAAAATCTCGGTTACTTGGTTAATTTCTTATCACACGAGATAATAAATTAGTAGGTGCAATTACAATTTACCCATTAGCATAGAACTTTAGATGTAAATCTCCCACCGTTCATCAAATTTTATTAATTAATAAATGGAGCAGATTTTTACACTTGCCCAACAAAAATGCATCTTACTGTTTAAACCGGGGAATCAATGGATCCTTGAAACCATATTAGTTGATGGAGAAACCATAAATAACTCATTATCTCTCCTGGTTCGTTCTCTCCTTTCCGCCTCCAACAACATTTCTCATACTTCACATCTTCTTGGCCAACAAAAGTTCAATTTTTTCTACTGCCAACGAATCAGCACCAGTCCGTATACTCAATCGAAAATATCGATGTAATCTCAACTGTATCATTTGCCATGAAAACAGTGTGTTCACAACTCGACTTTGAAGACGTTTTAGGGTGTTGAACGGGAAAGATTTGACAACTTGAAGAGTTTGCATATGTCGATAAGTGTGGGTGTATAAGGAATTAAAAATTGCTGGTTAAGAAGCTATAAATAGGAGCTCAAAAAATCAATGAGATGATAGCCGGCGAGCACCCGAAACTGAACTTAACCTGTTCGATAATAAACTCTCTGTGTTTGTGTTTGATAGGAGTTAATTCCATGGAATTAACCATCTTTCCATGAAAATAGTGTGTTTTCCGTCGTTTGGTCAAAAATCTGTTTTCATGGAATTGCAATAAAAGTGTGGCCTAAAGTATGTTTTAAACTCAATTCCGTGGAATTCCATGGAAAGTCTTTCCTTGCCTCCCCCAGGAAATTGATTCCATGGAAACACTTTCCATGGAATTGTTTCCTTTCTCTGTTATCAAACACAGCCTCAAAGAATAGTCGCAGTTGATACCGAGCTAGGAGTGGATCCATAATTGGTACCGAGTCAGGAGTTGAGTTCATGCTGAGTCATTGTTCCAACTCGGACCGATCCAATTGATTCAGGGGCTAGAATGCATTTTGACATAGTTGTTTTAGTGCCAAATGTCATGTAACTGCCGTTTGCCGTTTTTTTTTTTTAAAAACGGGATGGAAAAAGCTAATTTATGGACATTAAATAAATTATAAAAAAATGTGGACATTTTAGGCTTTGGAGCAAGCCCAACAGGTTAGGTCACTATCAAGGAACATTATTTTAGGGACTATCCTTTTTTTGTTGGGAACATTGATTTTTAAGGCACCATAACCTAAATTGTTAAGGGTTGTCCTAAAAATCATGAGATTACTAATTTGCCTCTTAACTTAATTGAAATTAACCCTAACCTAATAATTGCAATTAACTTAATCTAATATAAAAACAAAAGCATCTAACCTAGCCACCACCTCCGATTATCACCACCACCCACCACCTCCCACCACCGCCCACCACCACCACCACCTCCGATTATTGAGTGACTAAAGTGATAGAAGAAGAAGAAGATGGAGAAAAAATTTATTTTGAGATGGGTGAATATGGAGAAAAAACATCATCTGGGTGCTAAAGTATGCTTGTAATTTAGTGAATGTTGTTATAAACGACCTAAAATATCTTGAATATCAAAATTGTAACAAAAAAATTTCAACCATGTCAACAAAGTTCGGTTATATTATATGAAGAACATGTAACCGAACTTTCTGCAAATGCAGTTCGGTTAATAAATCCAAAATCACAGGCAACCGAATCAAAGATTTAATGGAGTTTTTGTTTGTTCGGCTAGCTGATGAAAAATCAAATGTAACCAAACTACTATGCTTGAGTTTACAGAGTTTTGTTCGGTTCAGTCGACTAGACCACGTTGTAAACGAACTTTAAACAACAGAGTTCGGTAAGTTCGTAGATTTTTTTTTTTTTGCGATTAAACCGAACTCAATATTTGGCTATATAGAGAAGAGTTCGTTTTTGAAATTATTTTTGCAAGTTAACCGAATTCATTTACCTATGTTAGGTTGGTTCGCAAACTTCAACGCAATCAAGTTCCCAACCAAACTGCAGGTTAAAAGTAACCTAGTGTTAGAAGTTCGGTTGGTCCGCAAACTTCAACATATTTTACGAATCAACCGAACTGAGCTTGTATATGCATATATGCAATTAGGCAAATGTTCGGTTAAAGTAAAAACTTAACACTTTTTGCGATCCAACCGAACTGCACTTGCAAATTCATAAATGGAATTAGCCCATAGTTCGGTTAAAAGTATTTTTTGCGAATGAACCGAACTCTGAGTTCGGTTCAGAAAAATTAATCCGTGATAACCGAACTCCTAGTTCGGCTAAGACATTTTTTTGCGATGTAACCGAACATGTCTCTGGAGAAAAAAAAAACTCCATTAAACCTCTCCGCAACTTCCATTTTCAACTCATTTTGATACTTCTTATTTTTTCAACCAAAAACGAATGACAAGCAATGAGTTTGTGAGAATATCTTTGTTAATGATTTAAATTAAGCTACATATATAGAGGTGGTGGTGGTTGGTGGTGGCGGTAATCGGTGGTTGGTGGTGGTGGTGGTAATCGGCGGTGGTGGTGGTGGGAGGTGGTGGTGGTGATGGTAATCGGCGGTGGTGGTGGTGGGAGGTGGTGGTGGTGGTGGTAATCGGTGGTGGTGGTGTTAATCGGCAGTGGTGGGTTAATATTATTTTTTACTTAATCATTTCACTAATGATTTCACTAATCATAACCAAAACATAATCAAAAGGGTAATTTAGGTATTAATATTTGTTTTTTGATAAGGGCAACCTACCCTAAACTAGACAATGGTCCCCCAAATATATTCCCCAAAATAAGGTTCCTATCAAGTGTCAACCACCCCGAGTCAAAATGTGCCCAATGGGCCAATGGTCCAGTTTGGCTTTGTAAATGAAAATCTGCCAGCTGACCCAAACTTAATACAATAGAAACACTTTATGAGGTGGGATCCGTTAACATGGTTATATTGACATAATCTTCACATTTTAGCGCCTTTTTTTTTACTGATCCCAACCGACAATGAATTTGAAGCTAATTTTTTGGTGACATATTCCTCTACATTTCTACCAAAAATGAGCGTAATTCAAAATATGAAACTTCATCATCCACAAATTTTAATTTCAACCATTAATCTCCAACGGTTAATATTCAAAATCGTAGATGGCGGTTGGAATGCAGAGACTTATAAGAAGAACATATCACCAAAAAATTAGCTTCAAATTCATAATCGGTTGGGATCAATAAAAAAAAGTATAACCATGTCAACGGATCCTACCCCTTACATTAATATGGCATTTGGTAGATATGAAGTTTTAAAATATTTAACATCATTTTTATAAAAATGACATTCTGTAAATAAACGATTTTCTATTAGTTTTAAGTCCCTATTCTGCTAAGCATTTCAGTCCATATTGAGATTTGTTAACCAAATGGTCCTTATTCCGTTAAGCATTTTGGTCCCTATTCCGTTTGGTGAATCTAAAATGGGTAAGGATTTTTGATTTAGCTTGCTTGCATTAAAGAAGGGGAGATGATTTTACAAGCACTTAACACTGGGTTCATGTGGCTGCTGGAAATAGTTGCGGCATCTTGGTATATGCCTCTTACTGGATGCATGTCACTGAAGGGCCTCGATTAGATGTCCAGTTTCTTAGCCGATTATGACCCCGTTGGGTCTCACTCGTCTAATATTCTCATTGTTCTAAGATTATTGAGATAGAAAAGCGAGTGATGTTCATTCTCAAATATGACTCAGGGAGGTCAGCATCTAAGTCTTGAAAACGTTGATTAAACTGCAGTCAAATTTCGTAGGCTTTACCTGAATGTGAAACTGAGTTAAGTACCCAAGCCGATAATAATAAAATTATGGGGAACTTTTTTTACTAGCCCAATTTTTTTATTTTTACATATCCAAAACCCTCCAATAAGATCCCATATATACCCATAAATAATAATAATAATCGTTCATTACAAAAATAACCTTTTAAGTTTTGTTTAGGAAATTAAAAAAAGGAAAATTAACAAATCTGCCCCTAGTTTAGTGGCCGATAGACAAACGTGCCTACGTTTTTTTTCAAAATAAAAAAACTGACCTTCTGTTAAGTCCGACATCCATAGCCGTTTCGTTTTCATAAAAAAACACTTTGAAAAGTCAAAAGAAAGAGCAAAAACTCTCTCCTACATACGTGTCTTCTTAGATTTGTGTTTTTCTAACTTCTTCTTCTTCTCACTACTAGATAGTACCCGTGCTCTGCACTGGGTAGTGATGCTTTTTGTTTACCTATGAGTTTTAATTTATAACGATCTAATGCCTCGTTGCACAGCTCAGTATTTATTTGACTAGATCGAATTTCAGGTAAGAATTTTCATAATAAATTTTAATGCAACTAATATGAACACATTAAGATATTGCTTGTCGTAGACATTATAGACTTAGAACTGTATAACAAATAAATCGCAAGTCGAAGAACTTCTAGAAACTCTAAAATCTGCAACAGACATTCAGTTGCAAATCTTCATTTGGGTCCACATATATGGTTCCTGCAGTTTGAATTCCTTCGAACATCATCTTTGAATGATACCTTAAATTCTTTGCAACATAGAGTGCAAATGTGATTAGGAAATTCCACGCATATCAAAAGATGACAAAAGAGTATCAAAGGCCTGCATGTGAGATTTTAATATAAGCAGTGCCATGAAGGGATTCATGAAATAATCAGGATTCTAATTCTACTCAAAGGCTTAGACATCAAACCACAATCATTGCCATAATCCACCTTCAACTAAGCTAATTAAGTTTCTTGAAAAAATGCTTGGTTTTTCCCACCCACAATGTCTCAGTCACCACAGATGGACATTAATAATGAAGGAAAAGAAGATTGAATTATATTATTATAGCATTAATTGTGGCAATGGAAATGGGGTTCTATTTTTCAGTTCATAATCTCGTCCAACATTAGATTGTAAAACTATGGAATACCTGGAAGAAACTACAGTGTTCTTCCTTGTTGTCACTGATTCATTTATTGATGCTAATGCCTCCGCAATAGCCGACTCATCGCTATTTTATCACAACAGTTGGTGGATGAAGCTGTGGAGAGTTTTTCTCACAAAAGCTTGAAGATAAGGCAGGTCGGGTATGTCTGATTCCTTGACCATACTTTTACCTACCACATACAACAATTCTAATCACATATTGGCCATTCTATTGTAGATGCATATTTGTTCTCCCACCAAATAATTCCTGAAATGACCAAGAAATACAAATATGCATTTCTTGTATTTTAGTGTCAAATTTAAGTTTATGGATCGACAAAATATTAACAACCAATTGCAGATGCATATCTAGGGAACATTGGGAAAATACATAACCCTAACAAACACTATAGCGTTTTCAGAGTCAACTCTGCACAAAGGAAAGAGTTAAAAAATTTCATATACTTTAAATTTGTTGACAAAATATTTAAATTGTAATGAGACATAGTACCTGAAGTGTATCAAATGCCGTACGAACAAACAATATCTGTAATATATCAAATACAGTTAGAAATACGATGCATCCAATTTAGTAAAAGTTATTCGTAACATCGAAAAAGGAACTTACTTGTACTATAACTATTGGAGTCCCAGGAATTTCTGGCTTGTGATTTTCTTGCCACCAGAAAGATGATGTCAAGCTGGTAACAAAACCAAAACATAAAAAGTTAATCAATAGTTGGGTAATAAACACTGACATTATGTCTTGATTGTAAAGTGTAATCCAAATAAGGGTCCATTCACTAAAAAATCATACTTAAGGTACCTGACCTTGGCTGCCAAGAGAGGTGGATGACACGGAAGGTATCAATTCTGTTTGGTTGAATTGATGTGAATGCTTAAACAACAGTTACATGTCTTCGCCTCACGATCTTAGCCTCCAAATAATATAACATTTTCGCTCTCCTGAATTTCCTTGCAAGTATACTTTTTGTCTTGAATTTCCTTGCAATTATTTTTTTTTTGCAATGATTATAACGTCAAATAAATCCAGGTACATATATATAATATACCAATACGTCCAAAAAGGAACAAAACGTGAAGTGGAATCAAAATAGATTATCAACATCCCAGATTTCTTACCTTCGCAAATTCAGGTTCATAGACAGAAGTATGAGTCTTGCTGATCCCTAAATTGAATCTACAAAATTATATCACATAAATGTATACTCCGAAAAAGAACTCAAAGATGATAATATGCTCAAAGATGAACTTATAGAACATGCAAAATATAAATAGTACCAAATATAAAGATTGTGCCAAATCAAGGACAACAGAAGTACCCTTTAATTTGAAGCGTAAACACAAAAGCAATTTAACAAACACTTGGGATTACATATGCAAAAAGTGTAGAAAATTCTGAATGATCAATGAGGAATCCGAAATTTGTGAACCCGAATCTTAATTTTGATTTTGACTACTGCAAACAGAAAAGCACATAAGCATTTCAAAGGAAAACACAAAAGCAATTAAAGATAACAGTTGAATTGAAAAACCAAAACTAACAACCATGATGAATTCATAAAAATGGTAAAGTGGTTCATAACAGTGGAATAAATACTCAGGCTTACCTCCAAAAACAGAGAAGAAATTCATAATTATCACCTGCAGAAACCAAACACATGTGACCCAAATATGTGATGAGCTTAAACCAAAACCCAATAATTGTGATATATAGTTTCGGTGTTTGCGTAATTGACTAATACGGACTAAATTATCGAGGATCTAATGATACATGTGGAGATCAGAAAGAACATAAGAACAGATATTTAGGAAGAAAATATTCACAGAGATTTGAGCAGTTACAGACGAAGAACAGAAGTAGGCGAATATGGATTTTCACTTTTTTGTGGTGAAAATTGAAACGGGGGCGGTTAGTCGATTAAAAATAAAAGTGGGAGTAGTGGGATGACGTTTTGTTCGTCCACGGAAGGTGTAATTAGGGTGTAGACATTTTTGTTAATTGATGTGGGGCTTGAGTGAATAAGAATACTCTATTCTTCAATACTCACGCCATAATTGTCCACATCATCATAAAGTGGGGTCAGAATGAATGAGGATTGATTATTGAGTTTCAATTATCATCTTGTTAGATAGACTAGTTTGTCACCCGTGCTACGCACGGGTTTTTTCTTTGCTAATAAAATCATATTTCATGATACCAAAAAGAATATCCTGGTTTTTGGGCGTGAAGGGCGAAAAAATGCAAATTTAAGATTTCCTTTTTATGTGTGTTTCTAAAAATATAGGGATAAATTAAAATTGCCCGGGTCATGCCTTTGAAAAAATATAAGGATAAATTAAAATTTCCTGACTTCATGCTTTTTTGGTTAAGGATTTCGGACTAATCGGAAAATCAAGGAAAATCATCAAATTCCAATATTAAATAGTACTCATTTCCTTTTTGGAAAAAAATAAAGTTTTTAAATAATTTGGCCTAATTATGGAAGGAGTAGCTCATATATGGGGATTTAAAAAAAAAAAATTGTGGTTTAATTCGTTGAACAATATGTTTTTCATTTTTAGGTTGCATGAGCATTTTTAACACATAACCGGTAGATTGTGTCATATATCTTAATAATGATAATTTTAAAATTGTTTGAAAGATTTATAAAGTGAACTCATATTTCATTGAAATAATTTTCTATCATTATTTGGCACAGTGGCAGTTGATTGGTTGCCTTATAGCTTAATGCAAGCAAAATCTATCCTGATTAAATCAGCAAATGCGAGACGTTAGCAATTTTTCATAACTTCACTAATGCAAGCAATTGGATAACCTGGATGAATACAGCCAAAACATCCATATGCATAATTCAATAATTTAACTAATGCGAGACTTTAGACTTTTCGTGTAAGCTGTAGAATTCTTCAAATGATACAGTCATTGACACTCACTGTTTTCATGAGTGTTTTCAGTGTTGCATCTATAACAAATTTTTGTAAGAAAAAAAAAACCATAATACCATATTCATGAGTCTAAGGCACTGGTAAAGAAAATATAAAATAACTTAAACTTTGATTAGACCATACTCACAAAGATTGTGCGGATGATATCGAACTGCTTGAAAAGTAAATAACTTTACATTGCAAGAACATTAGACAGTACCATTTTTGTTATCGCCGATATTTGTCTTGAACAAAAAAAAAAAAAAAACCCTAAACTTTCACTCTTTAATGGTACTGACAATAAAATGCAAAAATGTAAAACGCAAAAGAAGAACACTTAAAGAAAATGCGTGCAAGTTGCAAAGATATTCAAAACCAATACACGTGTAAGTAGAGCTAGAAAAAATTTAAACTTTAGTCAAGAATGAGAAATTTGAGAATTATTAATAGAGTTGCTTATGCATGCAGATTATCCTTACGACAATTGAGAAAACACAAAACCCATCATACGCTTGATGTCCGTAAAATTTAAACTCAAATTAATCTTGCAATAGCATAAGGAAAAGCGCATTGCTCTTTTATTTTCTTATTCCAATCAATAAGTCTATCATTCCGCCTTAAAATAATTAAGAAAATAAGGAAAAGGGAATAATTTATTGCTAATGTTTCTTTTTTATGTACGACGACTGAAAGCAACGAAACCTGAGTAGCATAGATGCTCCAAGTGCACCCAGCATCTCTGCCTGCAAATTTATCTTCTGATGGGGAATATGAGTACTTGATATAGCTGAGATGCTTACACAAGGTTGAGTACTTGATAAAATACATATTTCGTCATGAATATTTAATCCACCCTATGAAGAAACACTCCTACAAAAGATTTCTTTTGTTACCTTGATTTTAGTCAACCCCAAATGAAAACCACAAAAAGTGTTATAAACATATACAATCATATGAACACGACCAGGAATAAAGATGAACGAACCTTCATTTTCTGATTTTGGAGGTGAAGCAACGATAAACAATAAAAGAGCTGCAAAATTCATTTCGATGCATCAATAAGATCTGCAAAACTCTGATAAAAAAAAAAGATATGCACAACAAAAACAATCATGGTGTTTGATTCCCCAACAATATTTGCAAAAATCAATCAGTTTATATACCTTGAATTGCGCTTGACGTAAAATAGGTGCATGATGGAGCAAAAAAAAGTTTACAATAAGTGTATCATCGAGGGTACCTACAAAACAAAAAACCAAAATAGCTCACAAAAGAAATCATAAACCGCAATAAAATAAAACAAAAGAAAACCCGGAAGAGAAACAACGACAACGAGAATTTTTTTGATGGGGGCATTTTCCGATGGGGGTATGGGGGACAAACCACATGTTGACATGTGTCTTTCTCATTAATTGCTTCCAACCAATTTTGTTTCCAAAAATACGAAAGATAAAATCTCACCAATTAAGATAATTAATATTTTCTCCAAAAATACATTTCTTTGATATTTTTGGAAACAAAATTGGTTGGAAGCAATTAATGAGAAAGACACATGTCAACATGTGGTTTTTCCCGCATGCCCCCATCGGAAAACGCCCCCATCAAATACAACAAGGGTTTTTGAGGCTTCACTTTAGCACAATGCTCTATATAGATAGAGAGACATTCCATTTTCGAGATTTATCTTTGGCACAATGTTTTATATAGATAGACTAGTGTATGAACCATGCCGTAACGGCCCGGGTTTGGATTGGTACTTCATATGGTGGTGACTATTCAAAGTTTTTTTCGGTCCGTAAGACTGATTCTTCGGTCCATTTGTGTTCAATTTTTTGTATTAATAACAAAATTACAATTAATTTTCCCTCTAATTTTATCAGTATCTCCATCAAACTTTTTAAAATTAATTATTTTTATTATTTTTACATGTTTATTAATCGTACCCCAGTTTTCAGACACATTTATTATTTGCACCTGGTTGTTTTTGCCGACCTTGTTTTTCATTATCTCTCTCTGTCCGAGATCTCTCAGCAATACAAGAGATCGATCTCTTTAATTTCCAGAAATCTCGAAATCAAAAGCTTCCATTTGTAATCAACAACTCCACTCATAATCAAAACCCAGAGATCTCTTTAGTTGAAAATCGAAGGAAACCAAATCAAGACCTAGAAATTTAATTTTGCTCTCAAATCGAAAATCAATTCATCTAATTGCTTTGTTGATGTTCAAGAGGTATACAATCTATTACTACTAATTGTTCTTTGATTTTTGTTTTTTTTGGTTATACTATAATCTATTGTTTGACCTAACTTGAGTCGCATTATGTGTTTTTATGATTTCGTTTTTGGATTTTGAAGTGGTATAGATTTAGGTTGCTTTTGATAGTTTATTTCTTCTGGGTTTTCTTAGAATTGAAAAAAAAAAAGAAAAAAAAAAAGAGGGTGAGGGGTTGGGTTTTCTTAGAATTTTAGCTCAGAAATTGAAGTGAGAAGATGATTTTATCTCATTCACTCATGGATTCTTTGTCTATTTAAGAACTTTGATCGGGTTTATTCTTTGTTTTGCTCAATTTTTTTAATATATTTTTGAAGATTTTAGTTAAGTACAATTCAAGTGTTCTAGTATTTTGGTTTTAGTTCATTATATTGGTTAAGTATGCAGTTGTTTCATAGGTCTCCAAGTTTTAATCATTATAAAATGTCGGGAAGCTGACCTTGAAGCTATTTTTAAGATCTGAAAATCTTGGATTTCAAAAACATGGATGTAGAAGGAAATAAATGTAAAATTTGGGGGTTCGGTTTGTTGATCCAAGTCGGTTGTTAGTCTAAAATGGTAGTGGTAATTTTCTTTAGCCTTAAAGTTTAATGTAGGTTATTTTGATTGAAGTTGTTCAGATTTTGGTGATTTAGGTTATTTTTCGGTTTAATGTATAGATTTTGGTGACTTCCCTTTAATGTTAAAAGTCTTCAAATGTGAATGATTCTCATACGAGAGTTGGGTTTACGGATTGAGGTGGATTTTGAGTCATCTATTTGTTGTTTTATGAGTTTATTCATCTCTTGTTGTTGTAATGGATTACTAAAGTATTGTTTGTGTTTTGGTGCGGGATTTGTATAGTACAATTGCGGTTCTAAGGTCTTGAAAAGGTCGGAATTTGTAGAGTACACCTTTTGTTGATTGTATGCTTTTTGCTCCCCTGTATCAATCGAATGTTGATTCTTACTTTCTTTTTGTTGTTTTGGTTACTTAGGTATTGACGTATTGTGCACTTGAACTTGTTCATCGCGGAGAAAGGTTTGTACTTCTATTATTATGTAATTTATGCGTCTCTCGTATTGTGAGTTGTTGTGAATTATAGGCTAGAATATAAGAACATGAGTAGATATGGTAAATAATAATCTTGTCTTGTGCATTATTGTAGAATGTCCCAACATACTAATAAAGGTTGGATGTTTGAAGATAGGTTTAGTCATTTGTATAGAAGAGGAGTAGATACTTTTATTGCCTTTGCATATGAGAATAGAGCTAGAGATGCACAATTCTGTCCTGTCCTTGTCGTGTTTGTCGTAATGCAAAATCTAAGTGTTTTGAAGAAGTGAGGCATGATTTGAAAGTGAATGGCATGTTAGTTACATATGTAAATTGGTCACTACATGGAGAGAAGACAACATCATCATCAAAGGTAGTTTCGCAAATGTAGAGCGATTGGTTCAAGAAGAAATTCAGTGCAGACTGTGGAGGAACACGTAGTAGAGGAAAATAGAGATGGTATTGTGCAGGTTGAATGATTTTGTAGATAATGCATTTGGGGTATTTGAAGGGTTAAATGAGCATGTCGACGTAGGTGATTTTGAACATCCATTTATTAAAGATCCTAGCTTAGGTAAGAAGCACGACAAGTATAAGAAGTTTGAGAGAAGATATTTTGTCATGTGAGAATGGTGAGACAACACTTTCTGTCATAGTAGATTTTGCATCATGAAGAAGACTTTTGGTTGGTCGGGGGAATAGTGTGTTACCTCTTGGGACTACTTAAAATGGTTTCCAAAAGGTAACACTTTTCCTGAAAAATACTAACAATGAAGAAGGTGTTGAGAGATCTTGGAATGGAGGCTGAAAATATACATGTTTGTGTTAACCATTGCAAAATGTTTCGGAACTCTTTGAGAATGCGATAGAATGTCCGACTTGTGGAGCATCTAGTACAAACTTAAAGGGGGAAAGATGGAATATTAAGTCCAACAAAGAAGAGTCTGAGAAAGTGTTGCGACATTTTCCGCTTGATGAAAGACTTAAGAAGTTTTATACTATACCATGGATCTCTGAAGACATGACGTGGCATGATCGAGCTGAAGCATCATACGAGCATATCGTCATCCAATAGACAATGGCAAAACGAAGGAAAGGTGGCTGAGTTTGCAAGGAAAGCGTAATGTATGGCTTTCTCAATGGTATTTCTTAATCATGGAATTGTTCACATTCGGTTTGTCTTGCTATTGATGTTATTTTACTTAATGTATATCAACATTAATTTATATCTCGGTGAATTTGAATTGCACCGTCGAACGTAAAGCATTGTAGTTGTTCTCGAAACGGGATTTCCACCATTGTATCGGAGATTCAAGTCTGACTTGAGGGATTTGGTCGGAGGAAAAAAAGGAGAAGATCAAGAAGAGGTCTGCACTATCGGAGGATGGATCTTGATACCGGAGGAAGAGTGCGAAGAACCCTCGACGCCTTCAACTAACGAACTTTGGGAATTTCTTGAGATAAAGTTCCAATTGAGGATGAATCGAAATATTTGGCATGATTTTGTTGACTATGAAAAGCAATCTGCGTTATAGCAAAGAATATTTCCAATGCAGCCGCTTGTAAAGCAATCAAGATCCGCCATACACTTGGGCGATGCTCTTACAATAACAAGAAATATAAGATGGTAACTACACTAATGTGTATCCGAATAACTAATGGCAAGAATAATGATACATGTTCTGTTTTTTTATATAAAATAAACCATCTTTGTAGGACGAGTCCTGTTTACAAGTACCAGAAGACACTACAGGACAAGTGGTTGTTGGGACACCAACGTAAGGATGGGACTGTGCATCCTAGTGCGGAAGAGGCTCATGTAAGTATACTTGAAATGTGAATAACGACACTTATTTCAAGCTTCATACTTGTTAGCTAAGCATCATTCTCTCATTCTCAAATTACGAGAAGTAGCAAGGAAGCCAAAGAGAAATATAAAGAAGCGAGGGCAAGTGGTGACAAGAGTTGTTTGGTTTAGAGCCACTAGAAGATGTTTTTGGAGCAAATCGAAAAGATTGTATTCGTGGCTACTCATCTAAAGTACGTCGAAGAAGCAGGCTCGGATGGCGGCGATTGCATTTCTTGCTCTTCAAAACAAAGAGTCCCAAAATGAGAAAAGACTGTGAGAATTGAAACGGAAGTTAGTGATTTGGGTGGACAAATGGGGTCGTTGACGGTAAAGTTGATGTAAGTGTTCAATTCTTACTTGTCGTGCAATTCTAAATAAGTTTAGAGCACCTTTAACAACATGATGGTTCTAATTTGATCTTGTTGACAGGTGATATTACACTTATGAAGGCTAATGTGTATGCACTAGGAAAGTTCCGCCAACCCACCTAGAAGAGTCACTCCTAGCCAGGAGAAAGGGTCCACTACTCATCCTTTTGGTGGAAGTCATCATCTTTGGTGGAAGTCATCATGCCAGTGGAAGTCGGCGTAATCTGGATAATGAGGAAATTGCATCTGCCCGGTTACAATGGGCAAGTTGAGCTACTAAATAATAAAGGTGAAGTTGTTGCATTAGGAGTATTCACCGGGGTGACTACGCATACATTGTAAAAAGTCAAGCCGACCGAGAGGAAGGTCTATGTCGAGGAAGTGTTTGACAAGGAGCAGTTCTTTGGGATCCCCCTCAGGAGAGATACTTATTACTTCCTAAAACAGTTGCCACTTCCTATGTGGGTAATATGGGGCGAGGAGAGGCTTTAACTGCGAGGAGTGAATCTTTTAAGGGTCGGATGAGAAATTATTTTGGTAGCCTACAAACTTCTTTTCTGTCTTTATTAGTTTTTTGTAGTTTTCTATGCTTAATGGACTTTATATATATATATTTTGTGTCTTGTTCATTTTAGTTTCAACCCCTTTTAACTCGCCAACGCTGGAATGTGGCCTAGGTCCCAAGCCCGGATAAAGGAAGAGGGAGAAGGTGGGTATGCTATCATACATATAATATGAACTTGCTCTTTTCTTTTTTTCGGGTAAGGGGTTTCCTTTTTGACTTTGTACCAGTTTCGAGTTTGATTTTCTATCATTCTTCTTGGTGAGGGTTCACCACTTTTGACTATTTTTTGTATCTGTATGATGTTTCAAGCATGGTTATCTATATCTATTAGACAACTTTACTGGTTTTGCATGCAGTGACATTCTTACTCAGCTCATATGAGATTTCTGTCAAAACAAAAATCATAGAATATGAAACATAACGAAAAATGACACGTTATTGATGAATTGTAGTTTAGTTCCATGCTATGAGGCCAGTATTCCTATCTGTGATGTTTGCTTTTTGCATATGTGAAGTGTTAACTTGTGACCCAGCTCAATTTTGATCTTCCTATATAATTGTTTCTACTACTATTGACTGCGATTGTTGTTATCGCTTCAATTTGATTTTGATTAGATTTGGTATTGTACAGGCAGCTGCTCAATTCTGTTAAGAATTTAGTTTCTGAATCGAGTTCGGTAGTTGATTAACTTCCTCCAAAACTACACTCGGCTTGCTCGATTATATAATCGAATTTGAAGGACCAAGCAATTGCAGGTCATGTTTTTTTGTCTTATCGACCATTAACACATTGAATTTGAAGGACCAACCAATTTTGTCTTATCGATCATTAAAATATTGAATTTTACATTGAATTTTTAGGCCTCGATCAACTTGAATTCTACCACCAGCCGAACATTGTTTACTAAGTAAGTTTTTTGTTCAAATTTATTTTGAGTTGATATGTTGTTTGCCTGAGACTAATTCTTGTTTTATTATAATAAATTGAATTGAGGTGTACATTTTTGTTTTGTCAATTAAGTATGAGGCTTTTTGATAAATCTTGTCTTGTACTTTGCAGGATTGATTTTAATTTTCTTCCACCATGGGTAGAGTGCTGGAATCAAAATGGACTTCTCATTTACAATATGTAAACAACTGAAGGTTAGTATTCTTTTTTGAACTACCTTTTGTACAATCTTTGAATCAATCAAACTATTGTATGGGTTTATTATAGCCTTATTTGTTAAATGCTTATGAGGATATATTGCAAGTTGATGTGAATATATATGTATAGATCTATATTGTGATAATCAAACCATATGTTTGTGATGATGATAAGTGTGTTTATGAGATTCATTCTGTATGAAAAAATGGGTCTATAATTGATCTAGAATGGTATATATATGCAGTGCGAGAAATATGGAATGGTATATATATGTAGGAGCAGAAAATCTGCCGGAACAATCATAGGATTTTTTTTCACCTGTAAATATTGTGCAACGGATATACCGTTGGAAACCATTACATTGCTTTGACTTGCTTTCATGAGCAACGGTACAAAAAATTTATAACGTTGCAGAATTTTTAGTGGAATTATTTAACTGTTTGTATAACGCAAATAAACGTTGCTCAAATTATCCAACTAGTTGCTCAAATTTATGAATACGTTGCTCAAATTATAAATTAAAACGTTGGTAAACAAAATGAACAACGTTAAAACACGTTGCTCTATTTAATTTGAGCAACGTGTTTTAACGTTGCACAATAATTTGCTACTTAAGTATTAGCAACGTCTTGTGGCGTTGCTTAAATTATTAAACGCGTATGTCCGTAGAATACCCATTCCCTACAACGGGACAAAAAGTGCAAGTCTGGACAATTTGTAATTGTGCTAGTTAAATTCAGACTATTCATCAATTATTGTTTAAACTTGATGACATAAATAAGTCGAAAATCTTCAAATCTTCAAATCTTTAAGACCAACAACACTCACTTTCCCCAAAAAACACTTCATCTATCCTAAGAAAATAAAACACCACTCAAGTTACTTATGTTTGAGGAGAAATGTTGTGGCGGCCTTATAGGTTTTCCGTAGACTTCTTCCGTAGTGTCTCATCTCATGTAAATATGTCCACCTCAAGAATGAAGTGTTGGCAATCAGAGTCTGGCAGCAACATGTCTACTTTAATCACCATGTGAATGTAAAGAAAGGATGGTGCTTTAACAGTGCATTCACCATCTGAAAGTTTAATGTCTCCCTGAAAATTACTGTGATTGTAATAGTAATTAACACTCATTGTAATAAATCTAATTAATTTCTACCACTGGAAAATAAATGACATGTGCAAAATCTGTGGGGGAAAAAGGTGGAGAAGAAACAATCTGGTGGCCAAATAGTACTTTCTCCTGATGTTCAAGAAAATGCATTCTTGTACGTTCGACCACAATACATGCCAACCCAATGTGCTGCAAAGTAAGCTCGTGGATCCCTTGTACCTAGGGAGCTTTTGTGTACAAAGCATACAAAAAATTACACAACACCAACATCATCTGATTATAATAGGGTCACAAAAAATTTAGTCTCAAACTAATATACCCTTAAGGTGCAAAAAGATAAACAAAAAAGGTATCCTTCATGGTCACATAACTGACCAGTTAGATACGTAGTTCCATACTCTCACGAAGTTATAGGTGATTAAGATTATCTAGTTTGGTATGATTTTTTCAATACTAACTAAAACCTTAGTCGCATACTCTCACTTATTTAGTCCAAACACTGGGGGAAAGTAGAAAGCAGTTCAGTTAACTCTGCTGATAAAAAAAAAAAAAAAAAAAAAACTAAAGAGCTTCCACATAAAATCACAATATTGTAACTTAACGCACTTACATCTCAGTCAAAGCAATGGTTTGTTGCAACTGTTCAAAGCCTTATTCCATTAGATGGCTCTTGAGCACATCAAGTTATCTTTGATGTAACAAACCTACACAAAAATAAAAATTGTGCATTTATTTACTAATATCAAAAACTGTTAAGAACCTATGTTGTCCCGTGTGGGCACAAAAAGCACAAAACAGCCTCACTAATTTATGGCTATATTGATGAAGGGTCCCCGATACTAAACAGTGTCACCCTATGTTATCCAGTGTTATTGTACAAAGTTTTTTTTTTTTTTTTTTCACCCATTTATTTGACTACTTAATCAACCTTAGCTATGCCTCTAAACTGATAATAGATTTTAGTAGCTTACTTGTGGATTAGTAATGAAATTGTTCTGCATTTCTAAAACATTGAAACTAACACCTCCTAAATACCAGCTTTATTATCGAGTCCATTCAACATCCATTTTACGGCAGGGTTGAAACTATACGGCTGTGAATGGTTCAAATCCAGTTCACCAACCCCACCACTGTAATTCTGTGCCGAGATACGGTCAAATCCAGTTCCGCAAAGAAGAATAGGACGCAGGGTGTTATGTTTTAAATGTAAGCAAAGGAGATATTGGCATCTACAGAATGAAAAAAAAGGACTTACCCTGTTGAAATCTGAGATGGTACCCAAAGTGCACATATGACTCGCAAAACGGAGAACGGTAAGACATTCCATAAGGAAGGGATAAATAATCCATACAGTGTACCACTGCTCATTGTACACATTATTTTCCTTAAAGTAAATCTGCATAATATGTACGCAAGTTTATTTACTAAATCCCAGTTCTTAATACAAAGATAAGGATCGTGATAAGAAAACACAATGAAAGAGTTTAAAGAAGGAATCAAGATCACCTCAAAAAGGATATCACCAATGGGAAAGCAACAACAACAACCACAACGTTTGTTAATTTCGTATAAATATCCAACTTAGCCATCACCCTACTTGCTTGTATGACAAAATACATAGAAGTAAAATTTTGGACAAATCTTCTCAAGTCCCAACATTTTTAACAAAGCTGCAACCCTAAAATGAAAAAAGAATTTAGTGCACAAAGCATCATAATCCTTTCAACAATAAAGCTCTTATGATTGTTTTCAATTGTTCACATATCTTGGATAAGCATGCCCCTGAATGAGCTCGGAGTGACGGAAATTGTGTACCACATCACTCTCTATAATCCCTCAAAAGATATAATCCAATCTAAACCACTTATGTCCCTTCAGGCAGAAGAGGTCCACTAAGATGCATGCACATACTAATTAAGTTGTTATATCTTGTGACGTTTAAACAACTCAACTTTCATTAACAATTAAACTGCAATGATTTATTGAATGAAAATCTTCCACCACATCGGCAAACTTCTGGAGAGAGGAGCCTTGATATGCAACAACAAATTTTTGGGAATAAAACGAAATGATCACATACTCACTTCAGGAAGACTACATCGTTTTATCTCCGTTCATTGTCTTTGGTGCATTTGACCATACAGTTCATCACTAAATGGGAGTTCATCAAAAATTGAAGCTTGGTAGAATCACACGATTGGAAAACTGCTTAAGTTAATCGGTAATTCAGAAATATCAAACATGGATCAATAAAATCAATTCTACTGATGACCCATAGCAATATTATTACTTGATTTCCTTAAAATTTCACTTCCAATTAATCACTTAAATGATTATATCAGAAAATTATATTGCTGTAAAATTCAAGGGAACCCCTTAGAAATGAAGAAAAGAAAAAGGGTAATAAACATAAACAACATGTGTACATTATCACCAAAAATGTTAATTAAAAAACGAAACAAAATTACACAGACTAATACCTGGGATTGTACAGAATGACGATGAAGGAATTCCGTCTCTACTCTGGGCACATCAAAAATAAAATTTAAGGTGAAAAGGAGAACCCTAATTTTCATCCCTAAAAATTCCTAGATAGAGGGAGACGGGAAATGGAGCAAATCCAGTTGGATGGTTCATTTCACTTCGCTTCTCTTAGACGCGAGGGTTATAAGAGATTGGTTTCATGAGAAGAAAAGAAACGTCTTGAAATTGAATGATAAGAGTAACAGTCCAATGAATGAGAATCATGGGATTAAATGATGAGAGTAATAACTCAGTTGAATAATTTGGTAACGCATGAAGAAGTAGAATCTGGGACGTCCAATCGGGGCGTAGAAGGTGGGTGCATTGTTAACCACGATTTATCTTTTCCACCTTATGAATAATCGGAACCGTCAATTGCTTGAGAAGACTCTTGCAGAGTCGTTAGATCAGACAAAAACCATTTGTTTTTGTAAGATAGATATTCCATTAAAAGGTAAAGATTTTGTTTTTGAATAATATATTGATCCATAGGTAAAAATATCTAAAGATTCTATAGTTTCTATATATTTCGAATTACTTGTAGCAATATTTACATAACGACTGTCGCACATTGGAAGGGCTATTTTTTCCCACTTATTTTCACAACATACGCTCACATTATTGGCATCTCTCATTGTGTGTTATCTCTTGACGATGATGTCTATTCCGAATTACACATTTCTCTTTCATTATCTTATTGTATGACCCTGTTCTTGCAAGTGGCAAGACATCATAACACTCACATTCACATATCATGAAATATTCCATTTATGCAGGAACGACATTATTATTACATCCACAAATATTGACAAAACGAAGTTAGTCACCACCACTGGACACCAGGCATATAACATATACATCTAGCATCTCTTTTCTTTTCATATTGAGTATACAGACGCACATTCGGTCTTTTCTTTTCATATTGAGTATACAGACGCACATTCGGAAAAAAAAATGTAGCATATGTCTTTTCTTTTAATATGCTCATACCATTATATCATATACACATTTGGTATCGTAATTCAAATCTCCAAATAATTAACGAATCATGGTCATCAGTTAATATAGTCCTTAAGGTGATATTCATCGAACTACTTGATATCCAACCCGATAGTTAAGAACCTAAATTGAGAAAATTAGAGAACACGTAGTTCAGTTGTATTAAGAAACCCATAACAGAAGACAGTATCACCTGCAATTGCAACATACAAAATCAATGAAAAATCCAAAGAACACAAAAAGATAACTTCACTATTATCATCACCACTAAGCTACAAAAAGGACCAGTATCAATTATGACCTCCCGTAGCCGTGGCCATCAGCATCTACACGCTTGTGGAATCTGGCGAAAAAAAGATCGGTTAACAAAATCAATTGTTAACCATTTGAAGTGAGAGAATAAGAAATTAAACCTAACCAAGATAAACTATTCTTCACCGTCTATAACCACAAAACATCGCACTACTTAAATAATCTTCAGCGTATTCGACCACAAAACAAACAAATCTCAACTTTACCAAAAATAAATAAATTAAAAATAAGCTTTTCTTTTAATAAAATAATTAAAATGGGAGATAAAAAAGTGTATCAACAACAAAATCTTGAATTCTTCTTCTTGTTCTTCAAAAAAAACAACAAAATCTTGAAGAAACTGGACCATTTCGTGCTTGTATTATACTGTCCTCACCAGAGCACGGTAAGAGAAGAAACTTGCACATTTGGTGAGGGTTAAATAGTGGTTCCCAGGGATCTAGGAGTTGATCAGGAACTTTTAGTTTTCTTTCTCTCGATTCTAGATAATGGGACATCGCAGAGACAATAACTGAAAAATAAAATAAAAAAATACTCATACAAATTCCGCGCCCTGTTCAGCTCCCCACTCTCTCCCTATTCGACGTGGCAATCTAAGGTGGAAATGTTTTTTTAAATCTCACCGAAGAGCAAAGCGAAAGACTTGTCCATTCAATTAATCTCTCTCTTCGAGTACTTTTTTTCCCCTATGCAACTCTCTCTTCTCTCCACTAAGTCCGAAGCTCTGTCTTTTCTCTTTCTCACTTCTCCCTATTCACTTCTTCTCTTGATAATGGATTCACGAACAGAAAATGATTTCATAATCCATACACTAAATTTATAAAAGAAAGAAAGAAAAAAAAAAAAAAAAGGTAATGTTAGCCGAAATCAAATGACATTACTTAAAAACACCCTAAGAAGTTAATTGAAAAACATAATCCAAAGGATTCTAACTTGTCTCGTGTAATCAAAATTGAGCAGACACATTTAATTGATCTTTCCAATTTGTGATACACACCATGTATAGAAAAATGATATCACCACCATATCAGAACCCCAAAAAATATGTAGAACTCTTTGATAAAAAAAAACTCTTTAATTCCCAATTGATTACAGACAAAGAACATGAGGAAACAATATTGGAACGATCAAGTATGTGAGGAACAAAAGTTTGTGAAATCGTGAAACAAAAAATAGAAATAGTTTAGAGTCACAAATTAGGAAAAGTAATAAAATGCAAAGAAAATTCAAGAGAACTTAAATCTATAGAATCAATGGCTTCAATTTAGTGTAATGAAAAATCCCTAGCGAACTACTTAACCAGAGATAGAGGGAGAAAAAGAAATGACAAACTATGAGATAGAAACGAAGATTCACGTGATTTTTAGCCAACTCAGCCTGCCACGTCAGATAGGAGGAGAGTATGGAGCTAAACCGGGCGTGGAATAGCATTTCCTCGTACAAAACCATCGTTTATTTTTTGCCAAACAAAATTAGTGACAAAACCCCTAGGTGAACAAACTAGTGATAAGAAAAAACCGGTCATATTATTTTTAACAAAAAAAAACCGCTTTAAAAGAAAGTGACACAAAAACCCCAGGTCAAATAATAATGAGTAAATTTAGTTTTTATTATTTAAAAAAAAACCCAAAAATACCCTTTTTATCTTCATTTCGGCTACTCTCTTTTCTTTTCTTAAGTTAAATTGCATCAGCAGTTCAGTTATGATGACTGTCTTGTACTATGTAATTTGTACATGAAAGAGCACACTATTGAATCATCTTTTTCGTACCAATTTTAGAGAGATGGATGCTTTTAGAGGAAGGCAAGTTGCCGCATCATCGTTTACTGACTCCATATCCTGTTACTTGGATATTTATTTATGTTTTTGTCTTGAATTTCTCCAGAAGTATTAAAGTTCTATTTCATTCTCAGGTCTCAAACCACTAAAGGTATTTGGATGGAAAAATGTGCTGATATTGAACCTTGTACACTAGTCATGGATTTGGAGGGTACTGATGGAAGAGAAAGAGGAGAGGTATGCCTGAAATACACTTATAAAGCAAATGAGTTCGCAATAGCGCATCTTCTCTTCCTATTTCGTACATGATATAGTCTACCTGCATTACTCACAATTTCTTATAAGAGTTCCACCGTAGGAGCACATAAATACTCATATTAACAACATATTACTCAGGAAAGTGAAAGTGTTGTAACGAGAGAAGAGGGCTATGCCCTTGAACAAGAAATGGGATGCTTATTTCTCGAGTGTAATGCAGGTGGTGGTGGGCGGCAACGGTGCTGGTAGTCGGTGATGGTGGTGGGAAGTCGTGGTGCAGGTGGCGGTGCGGAAGGTGTTGGCGGTGGCTGGTAGTGATGGTGCAATGGCGCGGTGCTGATTGGAAGTGGTGCTGGTGGTTGGTGATGGCGGTGGACGGTTGTGGTGCTGGTGGTGGTGCTGGATGGTGGAGGTGGCTGGTAGTGGTAGTGCAATGACGTGTTGCGGTGGACTATGTTGAGAGTGGTGGTGGTAGTTGGTCACGGTGGTTGGTGGTGGTGTTGGTCGTGGTGATTATTGGTGAAATGACAATATGTGGATAAATGATGAAACCAATTTTGGTTTCATCTATTTTTGGTGAAACCAATTTTGGTTCCATCATTTTTTCAGTTTGGTTTCATCACTTTTCATGAGAAATTGTTTGCACGAGAAATTTTGGTTCCATCATTTTTTCAGTTTGATTTCATCGTATTTATGATGAAACCAAAATCGGTTTCATCGTATTTTTGGGTGGTGGGAGGTCGTGGTGCTGGTGGAAGTACGCCGGGTGTTGGCGGTGGTGCTGATTGGTAGCGATGGCAGGAAGTGGTGATGTAATTGCTCATTATTGGTGGTGGTGGTGTTAGTGGTGTGGCAGGTGTTGGCGGTGTACGGTTGTGGTGCTGGTAGTGGTGATGGATAGTGGAGGTGGTGCAATAACGCGTTGGGGAGGACTGTGGTGATAGTGGTGGTAGTTGGTCACGGTGGTTGGCGGTGGTGTTGGTCGCGGTGGTTACTGGTGAAATGACAATATGTTGAAAAATGATGAAATCAATTTCGGTTTCATCTATTTTTTGGTGAAACCAATTTTGGTTCCATCATTTTTTCAGTTTGGTTACATCATTTTTCACGAGAAATTGCTTGCACGAGAAATTTTGGTTACATCATTTTTTCAGTTTGGTTTCATCATTTTTTCTCATTTTCAATTTGGTTGCATCATTTTTTATCATTTTGTTGAACATTGATCAATCAAATTAATTGTTTGTGGTGGTGACGGCTGGTTGGTGGTGGTGGTCTGTGATAATGATGGTGTTTCTCGGTGACTGTGGTGTTTGTCGTCAACGATTGTCTGTGGTTGTGGTCGTTGACTGCGGTGGTAGTTGGCGCAGGTGGTGGTGGTTGGCGACGGTGGTGGTTGGTGATGGCGGCGGTTGGAAGTGGTGGTGGTGGTGGTGGTCGGTAGCGGTGGTGATGGTGGCGGAGGTAGTGGTCGGCGGCGGTGACGGAGGTCGGTGTCGGCTGCGGTGGAGGCGACGGTGGTGGGCGGCGGCGGGCTGCGGTGGTGGTGGTGCAGTGGCGGCGGCTGCGGTGGTGCAGTGTCGGCGACGGTAGTGGTAAAGTATTGATGGTGGTGCAGTGGTGGTGCGATGGTGGTGCAATGGTGGCGGCAGTGGTGATGATGCATGGCGATGGTGCGATGGCGATGGTAAGCAGTGGTGGTGCGATGCATGGTCTTCTTGATGTGTTGTGTTGTTGTTGGTGGTGAGAATATAATAAAAATTAAAGGTGGGGTTGATTTTTATTTTTGTTGGGGTGATTTAAATTTTTAAATTAAAAGGGTAATATAGACAGTTTATGTTAAATGGGGTTTTTGTGAACAATTTGTTTTGTTGGGGTTTTTGTACATGGATAGTGACACCTTTGGGGTTATAACCTGCGCGCCGTTTGCCAAATCTATATATTGTGTGTCTGCATTATGAGTCAGTATCTGGAAACAAAGAAAACCTATGAGTTGTTTCTGAAGGAGAAGGCTAGCTTGAGCTTTTCTTACCACAAATGCCACAGAACAAAGTATTAAATGTCATCATCGTATGAGTTAATCTATCGTCGACATAGTGAGAATTCTGCAATTCAAAAATCACCATTATTATTAATAGAAATAATAGAAAACCGAGAAATAAAAAGCAAAACCAAAAAAAATAATCAAAACCCTAGCAAATAAAAAACAAAACAACACGAAAATGGTGACACTTTGCCTTTCTCGAGTGCTTTATATAGAGAGCATCCAAGCCCGGAATTTCCAGGAAAAAATTTATCTTGGTTTAGGGAAAAAAATCATCCTAATTAATGGTTGCAAATATTCTTGTATAAAAAATATATTACATGTAAAAACATAGCAGAATTAGAAAAAATATATATTACATATAAAACCATGACAAAATTAGAAATCGGCTATATTTATTTTATTTTTTATTTAAGGCTTTTTTTATTTTTAATTATGGTACGAACAAAATTAAGTAAAGAAATATGAAAATGGGGTTTAATATTTTGTTATTGCTCAAATTTTTCAATGCTAGTTTTGTATTGGTTGCTTCATGTTTCAATTTTTGCTTCAGTTTTTTATTTTAGAATCTAACAATTTTTTAATTGTTTTATTTGAATAGGATCACTAAAAAGAAAATGTTTGCGAGAAAGAAACAATGCCGGATTCAAAAGTCAGTACCCATGATTAATTTAAATAATTTTATTTTCTTAATTCTCATCGGATGTATAATCTTATTCTTTAGTTTTAATTGGTAGAATGAAGTTGTAGTTATGAATAGAATGATTTTGAGAACTAATACTGGACATTGGACATTCTTTTATATTTTTTATTCATTAATTATGTGATTGATTCAGTAATTGATGCATGATTGATTAATTTTGATTTTTACAAAGAAATCGTGGATGTGTGACTGTTTTTTGATTGAATGTATTTTTTGGCAACTTTGTATTTTTTAGATAATTACTTTAGGCAGCAAAAAATACGTTTTCCATTAAAAAAATATTTTGTGGGACCATAAACTATTTTCTACATTTTGATTAGGCCACGTCAAATTAATTTCCTTTAAAAAATATTGGCGGGTCAGAATCAACCAGAAGCTCCGATTAACCACGTCCCTCGAAAAAACTCTATTTTTATATATAGAATTTATGTGCTCTCTCTTCTCTTCTCTTCTGTCTTCCTACCGACTGCAAGTTGGGGTTTTCTTAATCGAAGATTCTTTTGGGTTCAATTAATGGAATGACGTAAATATGATTGAAAGTAGCCGATCCAGTTGAAGAGAAAGTGGATTCGTTTTAAAGGTATTGGAACATAAACCCTAAATTTTGTTTATCTTTATACTTTGGTTGAAAATTGTACCTATTTTTTTGGGGTTTTCTAAATGTCTGGGGTTTATAAAACAATGTGGTTTTTTTTATTTTACTTTTCAAAGATTTGTTGAATAAAATCTGATATTGTTGTTAGTTCGTGTTTCTCTAATTTGATTTTTTTTTCTTTGCACATAATGTTAGTACTGCTGTTGAAGTGCCCATGTATATGGTGTTCATTTTCTTGTGTTCGGTGATGACATGATTTGTTTAGGAAACTTGTGAGCATAGATAAATCAATTGTCGAGCTTACTGTGCAGTACAATGCATTTTTATAGCATTCTATTTTGTTTTGTCATAAAAATATAATATTTTTCTTAGAACCCCACGCTCAAATGCTTCATGGTCATTAGGGTACTCCATTTCGTTCAATTTGTTTAGTGGTGGTGTCCCATATGGCTATGCTATGGCCAAAAAAAAAAAAAAAAAAAAAGTCCTAATGTTGGATTGGCATCATATTCATAGTGTTTATTCAATGCAGAAAAGGGATGCTAAGGATATAAAATTATTTATCCACCTTCCTCAGCAAACAAACCTTTCTTAGTTCCACCTTCCCTGTAGTTAGCCCTGTATTTAGCCCGGCATCAGTTAGCCAAGACCCTGGATATATCTCTTCTATCAAGTATTGTGCATAACCAGGTTCATGTATGTATTTTTGTAAGCCTGGCAACACTCAGTGTCATTCATTTATGTTTTTTTTTCAGAAAAACCAATACCATGAAAGTTGGTTCCTAAGAAAAACTTATCTATAAAAACAATTGAAGTGAAGTGTACATCTAGTATGCTTTCAAAGTAATGGCTTTGTTGCGCGCGTCTTTCTGCAATTTGCGAGTTGTAATTTTTACAAGCTTGGTAAAGGGGCGTCATGAATTGGTAGAGGGGCATCAAACTAATAAGACAAAAAAGGTTATTAGAAGTAAATTCAAGTGCCCCTTATCAATAAAAATCTGTAAATGACTAATTAACCCTTATTGTTAATAATCAAGATTAATAATGATAATTAAGATTAGTGTTGATTATCAAGATTAGTGTTGATAATCAAGATTAGTGTACTATAACTCTAAAATCAGATTTTTAGAGTTATAAAAAAAAAAAAATTTGAGGAGAAAAAAACTTATGTGATATTTGTGAAACCCTAGATTTTGATTCACTCCACCAAAATGAGTGATTCCAGTGACCCGGTATACTTCTAAATTAGTTTCAATTAGCTTTTTCTCGCTTAAAATTATCTAAATTACATAACAAAATCAAAATTTTGAATTTTCAGAAGAACTTACGGTTGCAATTTTGCTCTTACGGTTCGTAAGTTAATGAATACCAACCGTAACTGGTTAAATTTGGGGAAGATCCAATCGTAAACCCAGTTACGGTTGGTAACTAATGAATAGAAACCAACCGTAACTAACCTACGGTTGGCAAGTCATCTTAACTTTTGAACCGTACATAACTATTTGATAAGTTGTTAACATTCATGATGATTTACGGTTGGTTAGTTTAATTGAGTTTCAAACCGTAACTCAATTACGGTTGATAAATATGATGCAAATAAAAACCGTAACTGAACATATTCTCAAAACTAAGAACTTACGGTTGATATTTGAGTTTAAACCAACCGTAACATCAACCCAATCTACAGTTACGGTTCGTATTTGAGTTATTACCAACCATAACTAGCATAAACCCAGAAATTTCAATTTCAATTTTCATTCAAAACCCTAATTTTTGATACAAAATTAACTTAAATCCAACACAATAAACTAAACCCTAACTGGGTTTTTCCAAACATTTTTCAAATCGCCGATTAATCGAAGACGATGACATTTTCGGTTTTAATGGAGGTTAGGGTTGATGGAGGAGAAGAGAAAATGAAAAAAAAACTGATTTGATTTTGGTTAATTGATTTGATTTTGGTTAATTTAAGGTGAAAGGGGTAATCTAGTCATTCTACACCCCTATAGGACACCCCCTAACCAATAAAATGGACATTGCTATCACACTTGACGCCCCTCTACTAATTCATGACGCCCCTTTACCAAGTTTGAATTTTTAACTTCATAGCTAGATTTGAGTTGATCTTGTTGTTAGAAGGGTATGCTCATTTTTTTGGTAAAATCTTACACTTCTTCATAATTGTTCAGCGTCTGATGCTATCTATATATTATGAAGGCCAAATAATTGAGCATATGCTCACACTACAGAAATAACATATGATAGCTGGCCATGGATCTTGAATACTGTTAAAATTCCCTAGAATTGTTGTTATACTAAAACAATTGAAAGGAGGTTTTTACTTATCTTCTTCTTTTTGTAAAATATTGCGCCATGAAAGAAAGGCAAGATCTTGCCGCAGATGCTAGTTGTCTGGTCATAATGTAAAGACATGCCAAGATGGTGCAGCGACCAAATCATAATAGGAAAAGAGCCAACAACCAACTTCTTAAAGTCAAATTTACAAGTTCCATATCTACAAGGTCACAAAGATTCTTTCGAAAAGCCTTTGTTGATGTTGAAGCACGTTCAACGGGATATCCTGACCCAAGACCAAGAAGGCCAAGACTACTAAGAAGTGAAGTGTCTTATGAAGCAAGTGATGGAGATCAAAACTACTTAAATTTTCTATTTTTTGCTTCTTCTTATCATTTTGTAATCAGTTGGTTAACCAGAGACCCGATTTCTTGTTTTACTTTGAGTTCAATTCTAATTTGATTGTTTCAGTGACAACTTTAATATGTATGAAGACTTGGATCTCCTACAATTATTAATAGATTAGATGTACTCAAGTATACATGAGGTATTACATTTTTCATTTTTGTTATCTTACATCTGCATTTTGGTTTGTTTACCGCATTACTTTGAGCTCCTCACATATTTCTTCCATCTTTTGCCTTGAATGTGAAGTTGATTTTTGGCAGCAGCAGCAACATCATCCAAAGGAAACCTTCACATTCATCGCATATAAGTAAGGTAAGCGGTATCGTTGTTCTCTTGCTGCACTTTGTTTTATTCAATGGACAGTTTCTAATCTAATGGGTCTCTGATCCACAGGCATAGAAATCATCGTTCGATTTCAGCTGGGTTGCATAGATAGAAGAGGATTAGAGGCAGTTTTGACTCAACGGTTGACCCACCAGAAGTAGTTGCAACCGGGACGTGACGTCATGTCCGTAGAGGAAGATAGAATCTGGGGCGTGAATTTTGGGTCCAGCAGAATTCAGGCACGTCAAATCTTAACCACGGATTAACCGTGGTTGAAAAATAGTTTTCTGAAGTTGGAATTTTTTGGGACGTTGCGATCTCTTTACTTTTTTATTGTTGAACTTTTGACTGTTAACCATTATTGAATAAAACGGGACGGAAAAACGTTTTGGAAGGACACTTTGTTAATGTACAAAAAAACGGGGACACAAATGTAAGGTGCACATTAAATTAGGGGCACATAAGTAAATCACCCTTAAAAAAATTGTGATAAAACGGATAAATCCCTAAAACAATTCTTTCAAGATACTCCATTCAAAATGTTCCCTTGAAAAGCGCACCTAAAATTCACTCGAATATCTCCCTTTGACTAATAAGTAATGCCTAGCAAAACCATAACTCCATTAAAAATCTCCTTATCCTTGAGCATTTTAGAATATCGGGTTCGAGATTAGATTAGTGAAAATTCCTCTTTTCACGGATTTGTAAAGAGAACTCCAGTTTTCAACCGTATTAATGTGTGTATAAATATGTGAAAATTCCAATTTTCACATAAAACAAAATTTTGAAATTTTTAGTTTTCACAAGCTAAAAAGCATGGGGAAATTGCATTTTTCACATATATACAACTAGAGATAATCACAATTTTGTAACTTTTACTTATTGCATCTTATTAGTGACGGAGCCAGAATTTTTGGTTGGGTGGTGCACTATGGGAAAAGCTTGCACCTTGAGGCTTGATTAATCTTGCTCCTGTGTAGTCATAACGGATTGCATCAATCTAGTGTGGGAGTTGCATCATTTCTCCTAACTTTTTTCTATAATCGAATCTTATGGGGCCAATAACATAAAATTAACTTTGAAATAGAAAGATTAAACAAACAAGTAGCACCCACTAGTAATTTTGGAATACACCTCTAATTGTAAGTGTCCAAAACAATTGTATATCGAGGAAAAATAATATATGATCATGATTTGCCCATTCCTTTTAATTCTGAAAATCTGAAAACTAATTAAAAATGGTAGTGGGGGGATTTTTGAAGGAATATTGTTCATCAAATCAAATTATTATAAAACGTAAACAAAAACTAAAGTTGGATAATAACCACATACTGATGGAGGCAGTAGCCTAGTAGAGTAAAAGTAGGAACAAAATGTTTGTTGGTTTGCGAGTGATTCTTAGTGGATAGAAACTGAAATCCAAAATCATGATTATTTTTATCGGCTGACGAAAAAAATTGTCTCACACGTTAATTGTGTTTTTACGGAAATTTAGGTGGTGTTTTAAACAATTACTTAAGTGATTTAATCGGGTTTAAAGTTTTCAATTTTAGAAGGCTGAAATGTTGAATACATTATGGTTTTCGCAGAATTAATATTTAAAACTAGCAAACCGAACTTATAAGTTCTGTCATCAGAACATATAATTCGGTTACCTTGAAAAAATAAGAGGTCACCGAACCTAAAGTTGGTTAAGAACACAGTCCCAGGTCACCGAACTTGAATTTGGGTGATGTCGCAAGGTTTTATCAGCTTAACTCGTCCCTGGATTTTCAAAATTTTGTCATTGCACATGTTGGACAACTCATTCTCTTGATGAAAAAATCACATAAAACCAACTCTAAGGTTTGTTTTGAAGTGTGTTTTTGTGTCACATATATGTTCAGTTTGTCTTTGAGCCTTCCCAACAAAGTTCGGTTATCTCAAGAAATTAAGTAGCATCCGAACTTTAAGTTCTTATGTCGCAAGGTTTTCTCTGCTAACTGAAATCATCCCGGATTTTCAAAATTTTGTCATTGCACATGTTGGACAACTCATTCTCTTGATGAAAAAATCAATAAACCAACTCTAAGGTTTGTTTTGAAGTGTGTTTTGTGTCACATATATGTTCAGTTTGTCTTTAAGCCTTCCCAACAAAGTTCGGTTATCTCAAGAAATTAAGTTGCATCCGAACTTTAAGTTCGGTTATGTCGCAAGGTTTTCTACTAACTGAAATCATCCTGGATTTTCAAAATTTTCAAAAGATAATACATAAATTAGAAATTTTAATGTAATATCAAGTAACGGCAACCGTTATACAACAAAGTGTTATATATATATGGGTCTATAGTTAACATTTTGTTTTAAACTTAAAAATGTCACCTACTAGTCATAAATTTAATCTAGTTGAAGATCTTTCTCTTTGCAGAAAAACTACATAATATACTATCCAAAGAGGGGTGAAGGAAGAATGAATGGTATTATGAGTCAAGTTATTGGGGATAATTCATGAAAAATTCTGTTCCGACACAATGAACCCTTTATGATCATATAGCTTTGTTCTTCGATTTCAAAAGATTAGAGAGAGAGTTGTGGAATTTATGGCTTTATTTCGTATTGTAAGGCCCGACTTAGGGTGAAGGATTCAACCAAAATCCTTTTAACATCAAAGAACGAATTTTAAGATGGAAGACAAAGGATTTCAAATATGAAAATCATTTTGCCTCTTAAAGACTTTTTCATAACGCGTTTTGGATATTAAATTTTGTAAAGGTGAACTTGGTGAACGTTCTTAACTCAGTTTACCTATATCTTGTAATTTAATTTACTAACCGGAACTAAGGTTGTAACCTTCTTATTTTGACCTAGGTTCTGAAATTGGTGTTCGGCTACGTAAAATATTTATTAATGTAACAGAAACTGTCTGCCAACACCATAAAATAATAACATTTACTCCATAATTACTACCACTCTTCAAAGAACAAAGTTTTAGATTCATAAGCATAATTAGTTCCATTACATGTGTCATTTAATCATCTTCTAGTGAAATAGGACCTTCATGAACAATTTCTTCGACATCAAAGCATTCCACATCTCCATGTTATGCTCATACATGATACACCAACCCAACATTGTATCCGGATTAAATGCAGGCCAATAAGAGGTTGTACATATTGGAGGCAATGGACAATTAGGCCTATAAAGTGGTTGTTGTTAAATGCCATCACACATCTCCTTCGTTTCAGTTGCCTCGGTTATTTTGGGGTGAAGGTGAACCCACCAATGAACAACAATTGAACAGCTCCGTGAAGACGACGTTGATACCTAACATATTGCTCATTGATACTACCCTCAATAAAATGCCGGATTCTCCTTTAGTTTGGATAACAACCTTTGCCTTATATGAGTGATTGCACAATTATTTCTCTTGGCACCTTCAATGAAAGGACCAACTTGTTGATTGACAACATGAAACCCACAATTACCATCCGAGGAACGTCGTCGGTATAACGTATTCTCTAATGTGTAGAGGTAGCTCATTCAAATAGTCTTTATTTGATCACAAACCTCTCTTTGTGGTTCCAACCATTGGCGAAGAACATACGGATACAACATCGGGGTAATCGAATCCCAATGGGCGATAAACTCCATAAGATTTTGATAATATTTGCATATTATGTGCTAGTGGGAACACTTCCGCTATTGCATTCATCAATGCGACTTCATTGTCGGTCACTATAACCCAGGAATATCATCACCTCGAAGATTGCCTTAACTTGTTGTAGTGCCCAAATATAACTAGGTTCTTGCTCGTCCTTAAGAAACAAAATGCCACGGTTGATCGTCGATTGCAGCCAACAATATTCAACAATGGCATCTGACTTGTTTGTCTTGTAAGTGCAATCCATTATTAGAACTTCATGAAAGCATTGAGCCAATTTAACACTTGTTGGATGCGTAATAAATAGTTGTGTTATCTCTCCTTCCTAATCCACATCCTTTTGTAGTCTTTCTCTTTGGCCAAAAACAATTGTTGCATCACTTGTCTATCTCTCTCCATTCCTTCTTTCTAATTGTCTCAATTGCATTGTTAATGGTGGACACAGATGAGTGGATTAGCTACCTTCTCCATCTCTTGAGGAGTTAGCTTGGCGCCATGGTAGAGAACCCATCCCTTGATTTTTGTTGTAATTAAAGGAAAGCTTGAATGGGCATTTAATCTTCTTTGAGAAAGTTTTGTTTTTCCTATTTGCTTTTCCTTCATAAACATAACCCTTCCTCTTGTGGCTATCGGGATCACCGCTTCTCTCACAAACCATTTCAAAGCGACTATTCTTTTCTCCCATTTAATACTAATACGACATGTCTTTTTGTGCATGTTGTCTAGCCCAAGTCTTTGCATCTTTCGTATTATCGAATATATAATATATGATCATGATTTTAAGCTATCTACTAATTTCTTTTTGAAGGAATATTGTTCATCAAATCAAATTATTATAAAACGTAAACAAAAACAAAAGTTGGATAATAACCACATACTGATGGAGGCAGTAGCCTAGTAGAGTAAAAGTAGGAACAAAATGTTTGTTGGTTTGCGAGTGATTCTTAGTGGATAGAAACTGAAATCCAAAATCATGATTATTTTTATCGGTTTTTAACTAATCACTAATCATTAACTAAGTTTTTGGTTAAGGGTAGAATGGGTATAAAAAATAATAATTATAAGGGGTGACGAAAAAATTGTCTCTACACGTTAATTTGTGTTTTTACGATTGAGGAAAGTTAAAAGTAGGAACAAAATGTTTGTTTGGACGTTTAGGTGGTGCCGGGGCCTCACCCACCCAACTAACAGCTCCGTCCCTGCATCTTATGAAATTCACTATTATCAGCATTTGGATAATTGCGATCATGGTCTGTCTTTTTTCTCTAGACACAAAAATAAATATAAAGAAAATATCCGTGATTCATGTTAGAGACGATCATAAAAACTCCTTTACAACATTATTTATCAATCGTAGATAATCAGGAGCAATCAATCGCTATAGTTCATCTGATGTTTTTTGGTGATTGATTCCATGAAACCTGTCAAACAACATCAAACTCATTGTGAGAAAATATTAACAAAAAATTTAAAGCCAATTGATTAAGCTTGATCGAGATCGAGGAGAAGTTCAAGCCAAAAAGAACTCCCACAGCCTCAACAGTTTTAAGCATCAAATGTATTGATGTCCGGAGCAAAATAAAATAAAATTATCAATAATGGATATCGGGTTATTAGGTTAACCTGCGATGGATTAGTGTTAATGTGTTATCTTCTCAATAATTGATGTTTGAGAACATAGAAAAAGAAAGAGAAAAGAAGAATCTTCCTTAAACATAGGGTTCACAATTTACCCCACTCAAGCTTGATCGAGATCGAGGAGAAGTTCAAGCCAAAAGAACTCCCACAGCCTCAACAGTTTTAAGCATCAAATGTATTGATGTCCGGAGCAAAATAAAATAAAATTATCAATAATGGATACGATGGATTAGTGTTAATGTGTTATCTTCTCAATAATTGATGTTTGAGAACATAGAAAAAGAAAGAGAAAAGAAGAATCTTCCTTAAACATAGGGTTCACAATTTACCCCACTCAAACCCATCCCCGTGGGGACCCGCCCCTATGGGTTAGGGTTTTACCCGTATAAACGCGGAACAGGGCGGGGTACAGGGAATCCCCGAAAGTAGTGATGCGGGGATGGGGTGAGGATGAGATTCAAGGTCCCCACCCCATTGCCATCCCTAACTGGAGGTAGATTTGTAAGTATCCAACGTAATCGACTTCATCCAAAAACACTGGAAGCTCTGATGTACACTCAAGATTGACTATGGGATAAGATGGAAGATAAAAGAATATTTGTTGAAATAAAGCAATTTTTACGTTTAAATACTTTTTTATTGTTATGTGATATATTTTCTTTATATTTTAGTGCGTGGATTAAAATCTTAACGGGGAACTTTTTGGGAGGATAATGAAGAAGACCATGATGAGATGATTAACATGGAGGAAGATGATTAATAATGAGGATTAAAGACCATAATACTTAATTGTGGATCAATTGTTTGCTTTATTTTTCAGCTTTAGTTGATTATTATAAACTTAAAATTTTAGAATGCACTGCTTAGGTTATTATTATTGTTGTTTGAACCATTACAATTATTTTTAAATTATTACTATTTTAAATATTTAGTGTAAATGGTAGCCCATGGGAAACCCATCCCCTACGGGGATTCCTCATACCCGTCCACGCCCCATTCTTACGGGGAACGGGTAGGGGATGGGTTTTGGCTTTTTGAACATGGTAGGGGATGAGATTCAAGGTCCCCGCCCCATTTCCATCCTTACTTAAACAACGTCCACAAAAAACGGTCATGACTAATGACTAACGACCCGTTATTAATGCACCGTAAAATTTGGTAAGTATTTTCTTTCACTGCTACCAAAAATATCGCCCAAGCCTAATTGACCGTAAATCAATAATCATTTTGCAATGGATTATGGAGAAGAAGATAAAGAGATAGAGAAGGAGAAAATTTCTTATTGATATGATTAGTAACCCTATTACATATCTATATTATCCTTTATATACATACACAGGGAAACCCTATGTATTAACTTGGGCCGCACATCCATGGGCCGTAGGCCTACAACACTCCCCCTTGTGCGGTCCAATAGAACTTCCTATGAAGTGCTTCACATATAGTGCTTCGAATGTAGTTCTTCAAATGTCGTCCTCTCCTTGATGACTTGTGCAAAAATCAGTTACCTCATTAAAACTTTGACAAGGAAAAACTCAGTGGGAATACCTTGGTACAACGCTTCACATGTTATCTCTTATTTTACATGTAGTTCATCACATGTAACACGATCTTCAAAGATCGTCGATGCTAAGTTAACTGTCACGTTAAAAACTTCGTCAGGCTAACCAATAGGGATAAAACCTGAACTAAAGAAAAATAGTACAATATTAAGTAAACATAGAATATAGTTGGATGCGTATGTGTTGCCTCATTAAAACCTTGACAAGGAAAACCCAGTGGGATAAAACCTTGATGGAGGGAAAAGAATACAACATGACAGATGCAAGTAAAGGTGATCCGTTGTAGATGATCACTTTGCTTCGTTTAAGTTGATTAGTTGCTTCACAACTTCTTAGGTAGAAAATCCTTCTGGAAAAGACAATAGCCTTACTTGGGAAGTTAATTCCAGGTGTTTGTTGTTGTCTAATTAAAAACCTTGCCGAGCAATAAAACCATGTGGGAAAAAGTAACCTCGGTGAAGGAAAATATTTCAACACACCATTAGATGCTCCCCCTAATGTTAGACAATTTTCACTAGTCTAATGCAGTCAAAAGGAGTTTATCACACTTTACTTTGGTGACATGAATGTTTATAAGACCATGTTGTTGGTTCTGGAAGTTACGTTGCTTAACAGAATATCGCGTTTCATTTCTTTGATCCAGATATTTTTAGTAATATCAAAGGCGATCTTTATGTCTTCAATGTTCAACATACTTGATGTTTTTAGTGTTGTCTCATTAAAACCTTGTCGAGTAACAAAACCCTTTGAAAAAAACTATTCTCGATCGAAGGGAAAAGAGTACAACACAGCTTTAATTTCGAAGTAAAATATGTCGACATCATATCATTGGATCCTCGCTCTGATTACTTTCAGAGTTGTTCCAGACAGTTCCTTAAGTCATGTACTTTTCGAAACTGAATATCGGTTTAACCTAGAAAATAATCTACCATATCTCCCTCTTATTACTTTCGTTGGAGAAGAGAGTATTGTTCCTTCATAATCAACAACTTTTGGATTGCACTTTCATTAGCATTCCTTCAATGTCTTTGTAGGGATAAATACATTAACGTATCTGACTGAGTTAACACAGTGAGAAGACCTGACCAAACCTGACTCAGTGAATCTTGACTGAGTTATGCGGTATCTTTTGACTAAGTTGACCAGTTGACCGTGGACTTGAACGGAATTTGATCTGGACTTAGACGTTGACCGTTAGATGACTAGTTAGACTAGGCCTTGGATTATTGGATTAGTTTAGTGGACTTGGGATTAGTACCATGTATTTTTAGTTTGATTTTTTGGACCCTTAAGGTCTGAATTAGCCTTTGGCTTCTTCTACAAAGTTGTAGATGTTCATAAGACTTAGCTAATGAACTATAAAACTAACCTAATTGAATTGGTAATTTTTAGATAGGCAAAATATAGATAATGATAAGGTATAAAGTCGTAAATGAATTTAGAACCATTAGATAGACTTGTATGATTCTTGTGTGAGCCATTTTGGCTAAATTCTTAGAGTTATTGTGTGATTAATAGTTAGTTATTAACAACGATCTATTCGAATGATGAACCAGTGGATCGGGGATCTCGAGGTAGGCGTGGCTTGTCATCAAAAGAGGTGGGCATTTACATTTAACTCTTTCGTGATTATTGTTGTTTTCTTTTACAAAAGTTTATGTTTAACAAATTCATGCATTATCTGATTGTATATTCCATGCATTGTTTTATTTAAAATTCCGAAAGTACTGTTGTTTCTTTTAATCTTTCCATGGCTTGGAAAGGAATTGTAATGCTTTATTTGTCTTTATGAATTGTTCGGGAAATAAGAATTTCCATTTGATTGTTTGGAAATGAAAATCTCCATCTGTGGTATATAGGATACTGCTCCTTCATTTATACCTACTTACTTTCGATCTTTTATGCAATAACTAGTGCGGGACGAGTTACCATATAACTATCTAGGTGAAGGACGAGTCACCATATTATACATTGTTTGGAAGCAGTTAGTTCCATATACATGATTGTTTATATCTTTGAATTGGTTGTGTTTTAGTGTTAGGGAAAACATGAATTGTTTTCAAATCATTTCCAATGAGTACTTGAAAGTTAGATGTCATTTCTACTGGGCACCCTTTTAGGGATGATGTGCTCACCCATTTCCACTTTCATTTTAAGAGACAGATCCGAGTTACGCAGCAAAAGCTTAGAGGAGTCGAGTTCATTAGTTTGGTTAACTTCGGCTATGTTATTATGTTGTATATTTTATTAGTAAACCAAATGACTATTGTATATGTATCATTTGAGGGAAATTCTTGTATATATATATTTCAGAGCGGGGCTAGTTTTTGGGTTAAGTTTTGTAGCAGATTTCCTAATTGAATATTAAGTGATTTAGATTCTCAGTGCCTCTTTATTTAGTTAATCTTCTAGATTAGTCATAATCTCCTAGATTAGTCAGCTGCTAGCTTTGGGGGCGCTGCAATGTTAATCTTTTTCCCGTTGTATTGTTCACTCAAATTAAATGATGTTTGTGAGATTCCTTTCAAAACAAAACATCATGTCACAACCAAAGTACCGTTATGGTTATGCTCAAAGCCTGTATGAGGCGATTCCCAACATTTCATCGTCGGAGTCAATATGGATTCAACAATTCAAATACCATAGTGATTTACATTTCACTAGATTGACTCATTAGTTTCTCTAAAATATATTTCCTTACAAATATACTAGAGACTCTAAAAGATGCAATCAATTACATTTTAATCATTGTGAGATTCCTCATGATATCCATTTACATGGGTTTCTTTGGAATTTAACAAGGTGTGATTATATCTCGGTACATGTAAAGATTTTGTAACGTATTTTTTCTATCCTGAAAACAAATTTTTGAACAGTGCTACTCTTAATGATCCAATCCTCGTAGTCACATTATAAGGAAATAGTTCAACAACTAGTTTGAATTCCTTAAGCAGGTGGGAGGGAACCCAATATATGTTAGACATTGAGTCTTGAGATATTAAATAAGTGGTATGGCGTTATTAGTAACAAAATTGAGATTCAACTCAATTAATTTAGAGTGAATATATGTTACGTTTCATCCAGATATATCTCAAGTGCTTTATAGAATTTATGTTTCTTGGGAATGGTGTACTTTTCATTCCATAAGCGCAGACATTGTATCTAGTTCAATTAAATAGTCAATTGGCTAGGCAAAGTTCTTCTTGTCATTAAAGTTGATGTCTAAATTATGACCTTCCTATGGAAATTGGTTGCTACTATGGCACACGCATTACATTTCTTGTACCAATACCGGTAAGAAGATTCATTCCTAACTCTTTGGTGTGAGCTAACATTACATCTTAGCTTCATCCCGTGTTCAATTGATACCTGTACTTTGGTGTCATTACTGCTGGGGAAAAAAATACATTTTTGTCTCATGATATATATGTCCATTTTCACATGCTTTATATGAGTCGGTACGTCTTACCCTCATTACATCGGGGTTCTTTCCATTTTCAGGTTTTGCTACATTAAGCTTAATTTGAGAAATTTCTTTATCTCAACATGCCAAGGGAATCTCACTATACATGTCAACCACGTACTTTAGGTTGAATATATTACTAAGGATAGTTCTCTTGTTGTCATACTTCAACATATACTAGTTCGTTAGTATCATGGATGAAGTAGTGAAATGGAAATTTTCTGACTCATGTCATCTTTTGTGAGTTCTTCCACAAAAATTGGAATACATGTGATTTTATTTGCAACTCTTTTGAAACTGTTGATTCTTTAATAGTCTAGCACGTGGATTACATTCCACGAAACATTCAAATTTGGGGAGACAATATCAAGTACGCAACAATGATCCAAGTACTTCAAAACCCCAAATAAATACATTTGAGTTGGTACAACCAATTGAACAAAAGACACCATTCAACTTTAACCAATTATCATATTCAAGAGAATAAAATAGTATTAAGACCAAAATTGTTAATGATCGAGATCAACAATCATAATTTAAAGACCATTTATATAATGTGGATTTATATTAAGACAAAATAAACAAAAGTAGGCATGTTCTAATAAACAATTAAATAGGCCTAGTAAGTACTCAACGTAAAAACCCACATTATAGTTACATACCTTAGACTTTGGTTCCCGCTGTATAAAGCCTGAACCGGAACAACTTTGGTCGTGCACGACCTAAAACCAAGACAGGAACTGGAACTGGAACCCACCAGACTGAACTGGAACAAGAACACCAAAACAGGACTGGACGGGATGGGACGGGACGGCAGATGGAACGCCAGAACCGGACTGGACTGGAAATGGAACGCCAGAGCCGGACTGGACTGGAACTGGACATGGTCGGGACATGACTCGGCTAGAACAGGGCCAGTTTGTGGTTTGACTCGGCTGGAACAGGGCCGGTTTGACTCGGTTGGAACAGGGGCATACCAACGGGTTTTCTTCCTTACCTGTTTTCTTCCTCCTCTTGAAGAATCAGCTTAATCAACCGGTGGAAAAAATAAATAAATTTGAGCATCAGTCTTCACCCCAAATAATACTACCAAAGATATGAATACATTATTTTATCATATGAATATATTGTTATAAAATACAATCATCGTTATGGAACAGATTCAAAACAAGTTTCACGTACATTAGCTGATTTGAATTGGAACAAAGTAAATCATGGAAAAAAAAATAGTATATATTCTTTATCTTTTTTAATCAATCATGGAAAAAAAAATATATATCACCAAATAGATCCAACTTAACTGATTTCAATATTAATCGGTTATATAAATCATTCGTTCCAAGTAAAAAAAAAAACACGGCCAATTCAATATAGCTCTGTAGTAGCTTTGTGCATGATAACTTTTTGCAGTGGATTATGAAAAAGAAGATAAAGAGACACAGAAGGAGAAAGATTTCTTATTGATATGAGTAACCTTATTACATATCTATAGTATCCTTTATTTACATACACTGGGAAACCCTATGTATTAACTTGGGCTGCACATCTATGGGCCGTAGGCCTGCAACAAATAAATAAAACTTTAAGAAATTCTTTATTAGTAGTACATAAAGGATAAAGGTTAATTTAGAGATTCTCCAATGGAATGTGTGCGAAGAAAAAGTCTTCATCCACATAGGATACACGACAATTTTTATAAAAAATAGTCTCCAACCCATTGATGTGAGGATGATGTGGAAAAAAAAAGTTAGACATCCTTTAAGTCAACCTCTAGTTTTAGGAATTCACTTAGAGGATGTCTTCCTATCCTAGTCACATTTTTGTTAATAAAAATCACTAAAAACAAAAAAGTCAATAATTTTAACCAATCATCTATAATACAAAACAGAATGTGTTTTTGAGCTTGGACGGTCGGATAACATTTTAAGAGACAAACGTTGCATCCAACCATCCGAGTCTCATCCCAGCGAAAGACATCCATCGGTCGTCGTTTCTGTAACCCCTCTCATTATGAATCAAAATTTATTAATCTTTAATTATAGCATCACCTCTTAACTCAAGATATTCAAAGAAACATTAAATGAAATCATAATATATCATACGTACATTAATTGGATTTAGTGGTGGCATGATGAATCTAATGGGAAATGAGATTTATTAGTTTATTTTTATTCATAACTCATAAGTGAGATATGCATACACACTATTACTTAAATGAGTTTGTGTTCGTTTTTGGATATTGTATATGAATAATTTTACAATGTACTTATAGACATTATTTTTGTTTAAAACAAAATAGAAAACTATCTTGCAAAGGAACACGATTTAATTTAAAGTCCAGAAAAAAATAAAATTACACCAGTCAGATATCCTACTAAAGCAGTGTCTTTACGACACGAGTTATCTCTAGATATTTGTTAGAACTCCCTGTTAACCTCATGTCGTGCCGTTACGGCACGGGTTATTTCTAGTATTCCTACAATTAAGTAAAAGAACGATACAACATTTTATGGGTTGGAGATACAATTTATTTTCTCCTAATATTTAAGAATTTATACGGACAGTATGTCTTAAAAGTGATGCCAAATACGAAAGATCCACATTCACCATTGGAGAAGCTCTTAGTCTCAAACAAAATATGAAAACCTAAATTAAATAAAAAACTAGTAATCTCAACCGTACATTTTGCGTTTTGGGCTACAAATATATGCTATTTTAATGATGGGTTTCTAAAAGAAAGAGGAACCAAACATAGGTTCCTCAGAAATTTGCACATAAAATAATACACCCCATCGGCCCAACATCATAACTTGACAAGCCCATTAATATAACAACATGAGGGGGAGACAAAGGAGAGATCCTGGAAATATCTAAGGAATCCGAGTTTGAATCCTATCTCTTCCATAAACTCATCACTAAGATGATATATATCTCTAGCCCAAAATATTGGATCTATGGTTAAGATTGAATTATCCATTCTTCCTTTTTCGCTTTAAATGTGTTCTTTTTGGACCTTCTTTCATGTTCAGGCAATGGTGAGAAAGCTTAATTTGACCAAACTTACTGAAGATATCACGAAAGTACTGGGGGTTGAAGAACAGATAAACACACCACCATTATATATGCTATCGAACGGCGTTGTAAAGTCATCTCTAGGGAAAAAAGCGTAAAAATAAATCATTTATAAGTTAAATTGGACGGTAGGCATGGATAAATATTAGTTTTAATTGCATGAAAATTGAGAAAGATGTCTTAGTCAAAAGCATATAAAGAGGCAAAGGCTAATCGATTGGTTTTATTCATTATTTATGGAGAAGCTTACAAAGAAACTAGTACATTTCCCTGCATTATAAACCAAAAATCTTCATCTATCAGTCGAACATATGTTTGCGTGCATTGAGGAATGTTTTAACAGTAGCAGTGGCATACATGTTTCCCACCCCTAATCTTGCATTCTCCGCCCCTGCAGCTTTTACGGCAGAAATCGTTACAGCGCACCATGTCATTTTTGTTGCTCAGATTACACTGACCAAAATCGCTATGTTCTTGACAACATGCTGGGTTTGCTGTTGATGCTGTAACGCTGTTAAAATCTGCATAACATATACATATATGTTGCAAACTTGTTAATATTAAACCATTAAGGCATTAGGCATGTCAGGAAATTGATAATAAGAATTATCTGTAGCAATATGCTTTTTTTTTTATGAGTACACTTTCCAGTTAGTAATATTCCGCCAGCTATCAGATTAATTTTAATTTACCTGCGCAGAAGAAAACCAAGAACATGACAAGGCAGGCAATGGCTGTTACTTTTCCACTGGCCATTTCAGAACGCGAAATTAAAATTTCAAGAGAAGTCTAAAAAGAATGCTGATTTTCTTGGAAGATTTTAGTTTTGGTGTGATGAGATTGATGTTCATGGCTCTCAATTTATAGAGGATCAAGAGATTATAACATGCATCCATTAACTTCTACCGGGATATTTTGTAATCGAAGGAATTAATGTGCGATTCATATCTCTTTCAATTTATAGAGGATCAAGAGATTATAACATGCATCCACTAACTTCTACCAGGATATTTTGCAATCGAAGGAATTAATATGCGATTCATATCTCTTGTCTCTAAAAATATTTCTCATTAAACCATATATTTTTTGCTCTTAATTAAGGATACGAAAATTGATTTAAAGAGATAATTTCCTATATCCTCCATAAACTATGTTAACTATGACAGACTACTACGGTGTGTATGTATTTGAAATCTTTTTGGTCGTAGCATGATGGATGTAAACTCCATTGTTATTTAAAAAATAACAATAACAACATCAAAAGTGATTAAATATACAGTAATAACACAAAATTAATGATTTTTCGATACTGGTCAGATTTTGTGATCAAGGAACTAACACCTATAGCCCATCAACTAATCAAAGGTTAAAATTTTGTGAACCCACAATTATAGGATGCTCCCACAAATTAGGGATACTAGATTCTGGTTAAGGGGTCTTTTTTTTAGTATCCTCTTCTATTCTTATTCTTTTCTTCCCCTAGCTTTATCACAATAAAAAATGAAAAGATTCTCACAATTAAAATCGAATACAAATCTTCGACTTCGTAGATAAAATTGTTAACTTCTTATGGTCTCACTATATTTTTAGCAGCATACATGGCATCATTGATAGAGTATGCAGTGAACTTTCAAAACCCACTATCATCTAAAGAATTAAATTATCGATTCTAATTACGATTGGTATGTTGATGAAGCCAATACAGATTCTTGTTCAACCAATGCCATGTTAGCTTTTGTATTTTGTGAAATTATGCCATTTTTAAGCCACAGTCGGCATTGCCCTGTGACAATACTCAATGTCGATTCTATTTTAAATAAGGGTTACTTCAACTACATCATAATGTTTTTTTTTTTTTTTTTAGTTTTTAGTTTTTGAGTACCCCCAATTGTGAGTTCTTATATATCAGATGATTGATTTTCTCATTTAATTTTACATATATCGTGAAATGACGAGGGTACCAAGTATATCAGAATCTTTTCAATATCAACCTATGCAAGACACACCTTGTGTAATCTAATGCAGTCACGACCGTCAAGGTAATTACTTAAACAAGATGTACCCAAATGTGAACCAAACAATGGAATCAAACCAACTGTTGATTAACGTACATTGATATTACTTTTAATTATGTATAATTCGGAAAGTAAATTAGTAAACACACACAACAAGATTTTGTTAACGAGGAAAATTGTAAGACAGAAAACCCCGGAACCTAGTTCAGTTTTGAATACTCTCATAATGAAGACGCTATACAAATAATACTACAACTTTGTATAGTTGAGACCAACCAAACTAACTCCAAGTTACTCAGTTTCTTCAGTTGCTTTGCGCCTACAACTAATCTGGCCTACACACGTGAATCATAAGATAGAGTCCACTATCTTAAGTTGTTTCACCTGCTGTGAAGTTTTCAGTGACTCAACTCATTTGACTCGTAATCCGATACAGTGAATGACTAATTTGTTTCAGTAACCTTTGTATCAATCTCCAATACTAAATGAGTTAATCACAGATAAGCTAAGTACAAAGGTTGTTCCGCTTAATCAATATAAACTCCTTGATTGTTCGGTCAGATTAACTAAGATCAAAATTACCTATTATCAATCTTACCCTAAAACCTATCAAAGTAAATCTCAAACATAAACACAAGGATAATGAAAAAGAGGGGTCTAACAACCACACCCAATATTTCGATTAGCAATCTGTATGGACAAACTCCAATATACTTTCTAGAGAATCAACTAGACAGTCAGACTCAATATAGATAAAAAGTATATCAACGAGTTTATATCTCTATCTCTCGATTTAAATCTTACTCAAGCAAACTGCGAGTCTAATTTAAATACAAGAAAGATAAACTTGGATAGTACCAAAGACCAATATCCAAGTGTCAATAAATTTAAATCAACAACCAAAAGGTCAGACAATATAATTGATTGAACAACACACAACCTGTATTATTTTTATTATATAACAAAATATAACGCGGAAAAGAAATAACACAGACACGAGAATTTTGTTAACGAGGAAACAACAAATACAGAAAAACCCCGGGACCTAGTCCAGATTAAACATACACTGTATTAAGCCGCTACAGACACTAGCCTACTCCAAGCTAGCTTCATTCTGGACTGTAGTTGAACCCCAATCAATCTCACACTGATCTAAGGTACAGTTATGCTATTACGTCTCTGATCCCAGCAGGATGCTACGTACTTGATTCACTTAGCTAATCTCACCCACAACTAAAAGTTGCTACGACCCAAAGTCGAAGACTTTAATAAACAAATCTGTATCACACAGAAAAGTCTACGGTAATATATATAAATCCGTCTCCCACGAATATACCTACGAGTTTTTGTTCCGTCTTTTGATAAATCAAGGTGAACATGAACGAATTGATAAAACCAGACTTATATTCCCGAAGAACAACTCAGTATTATCAATCACCTCACAATAATCTTAATCGACGCAGCGAAAAAAGATATTGTGGAATCACAAACGATGAGACGAAGTGTTTGTGACTACTTTTATATCTTGCCTATCGGAGATAGAAATCTCAAGCCAATTATTCCAATTGTACTCGTACGATAGAAACAACAAGATCAGATCACACAACTACAAGAAAAGTAGTATCAGTCTGACTTCACAATCCAAATGAAGTCTTTAACTCGTTAACCTGGTTTAGAAGAAGAAACCAAAGGTTAAAGGAGAATCGACTCTAGCTTAGCAAAACTAGTAACGCACAGAATGTATGGGGATTAGGTTTCCAAGTTGCTAGAGTTCTCCCTTATATAGCCTCCAAATCAGGGTTTGCAATCTAAGTTACCTTGGTAACAAAATATTCAATATTCACCGTTAGATGAAATCCTGATTAGATTCAAGCTAATATTTATCAACCTTTAGATCGAAAACATAGCTTGTTATACATACATGAAATTCACGTTTCTAGGCTTGTGTAACCGTATCAAAAATTGTACATTAGTTGGTTCAACAATAGTTAACCAAATGGTTAGCCATATGATAACTTCCATATCAACCATATTCTTCTTCACCATAACTAGTTCAAATGACTCAAATGAACTAGTTAGAGAGTTGTTCAATTGCTTAGATCTTATAGAAATATACAAGACACAATTGAAGCAAAAATGATTTGATTTACTCGAATCGGTTCATGAACTATATAGCCACGGTTTGTAATTGCATTCCTTAGTTTGTAAAGATAAGTTCACAAACATCGTTTTTAGACATAACCTACTCAAGTTCGTGGATGGAGTTCACAAACTCCAACAGAAATTCTCAGGTCGAGAACTTCCGCCAGTTCGTGAACTGGGTTCGCGGACTTAGATCACGCACCATTCCGGTTCTCTTAATCAACAAAGTTCGGAAACTTTGGTTCATGGAGTGGACTTATACATATATGTGTTTCCACAATAATGCTTATATCCTCTAATGGTTATATTGTATACACTCTCATTTCAATCATTGAAACATTCTCATAGGACGTTATATAGTTGTTATTCACAAACCATTTTTCGTCAGAAATTTTTTCAAAGTGATTGAAACATAACATGACTTCCATCACTAGGTAAAGATGAACTTGGATAAAGAGAAAACTTTACCAATACATATTTCGATAAATAGATAGGCGAGATATACTCAGCTCGAAATACCAAATGTATATAATCTAAGTCTATATAGCCGAACGACTTTTGTCTCAAGATAGGAGATAGAGTAGATAGACTGTTGAGTTATAGATAAGTTCAAGTCTCCACATACCTTTTAGTCGATGAAGATCCACCGGTTCCTTGAATAGTCCTTCGTCTTGTATGATGATCGCCATGGAGCTTTTGAGCTCAACTACACTTTCTATCCTAGTCCGAAACCTTACTAGAAATCATGACTTATAGTTTTGATCACTAAAATTGACAAACATGCTTGAGATAGCAACGTATGCGAGTTCGACCGAGCAATGCTCTAACAGATAGATACACGGTCGATACGTCAAATTAGTCCATAAAGGGTTATTAATCACGCTTTTAAATGACAGATTAATTACGTGGTTAGGGATTTACAAACAAATTCTATTATATAAGACCAATATCATCAACAACCCCATCAGTTACTTCATCATCAACAACAAAAATCAGCAACACTCCGTTTCGATTCAAACCGATTCACCAAGACTCCGATCTATTTCTATCGAACCAGAAGACCGATGTTACCCCTATTACTGTTAGCTCTATTTACATGTTATTAAAAGCCCTAATTTTTTTAAAAAATCCTTGGTTGGATCTATTAGGCATCCCACTGTTGCAAATCTGCAGTGGTACAAATTTATTTTGGTTAAAACATAATTGGTCGTTAAGTTCACTAGGGTCTGCTGGTATAGTTGAAATGGTTGAATTGGTCAAGAATTTGTGGGATTTTAAGATTGTTGATGTCTATAATATGATTAATTATCATCCCTATAACTGTTCTGGTTTCAAATCGGTTTTATCATCAGTATAATTCGAATTTTATGAAGAAAAAAAAATGTAGTTGGATCCACCATTTAACGCAAACGAATCGCCATTCTCAAACTTGATAGATTGGTAGGTGCAAGATTTAATTATGAACCATTGAATTACATAATAAATCCGACAAATATTTTAGGTTTTAATCTTCCCACCATTAGTATTAATACTTCGTTAAATTAATAACTTTGCAAAGATAATATTTTTTGCTAGTCCCGACTTGAGCCAGTGTGCTAAATTAATAACCCCGCTAAATTTGTAAGATAATATTCCCTCCATCCCAAATTAATTAAGCAAATTCGTTTTAAAATTTGTCCCGCAAATAAATGAGTTATCTCACTAATCAAGGGGATATTTCTAAAACTGCCCTTTAACTGATTATTGTTACTATAAGAAATTTGTATAATTTGATAGATATGTTTATATTCGTTGCGTAGGTGTTTTAAAATGCTTTTCAATGGTATAAATATAAAGTTTACGAAAACCGTGGTATAGTTTAAGAGATAAATCACTTCGGAGTTTTACTAGTTATTATCCATATGTGCATACTCCCTTTTTATTCTCACCTTAATAATTATGCAAACTACAAATAGCTCAATTAATTTGGGACGGAGGGAGTAAAAAATTTAAGTTTGCTTTATGGCCCAACTAATATATAAATTAATAATCAGTGTGATGATATTATATTATGGTGTTTATTAAAATAAGCATCTACGGTCATTTGTTTTTGTTCACATTTATAATTCATTGGGCTTCGTCTTTAATTTTTGTACTCCCTTGAGAAGTTATGAAATGATTTTATTGTGCATTTGTACATATAATATTCCATAAAATAATTAGAAATGATTAGAATTGAAAAGAAAATTGAAAATAAAATTTCTAGTTATTTGATACTCCCTCTGAATCTGGAAAATAAATGCTTTCACTTTTTCAATTTGGCATATTTTTAGGCTAAAATGAAACAATGAAAGTATCTCTCTTTTCTAAAAACATAGTGAATAATACACATTTACTTTAGAAATTTAAAATTAAATTTGGTATGTTTTAATATGATACTGTAATAACTTATTAATTTTTCGATACAGTAATACTTCGTTAAATTGATAAAATTTAGCAGTCCCAAAACTATTAATTTATCGAAGTTTTACACTATGACTAATAATTCAATCTTGGTTACACTAGTGGAAAACAGAAGTTCTGCGACCGTCAGGACAAGTCATATATATACGAGTTATACGACCAGTTCTAACCGTCTCTGTTGGGGTCTCTGATAAAGCGTCCCTGTTTTGTACGTCCCTTAGCCGTGGGTCTCAAAATAACGGCTGATTTTAAGGGTAATGAGGTACAAACCCTTAGCCGTGGGTCTCAGATTTAAATTATAATATAAAAAATATATATATTCAGATTTGCTGAAATACTAAATCTGAATTAATCTGATTGCATCAAAGTCAAGTCAAATGGAACTCAAACAAAGTCAAGTCAAATGGAACTCAAACTCAAACTTGAGAATTCTGCATTTAGTCATTCATTTTATCCATTGGGTTTAAAATTACACAAAAAAGATGAAATTCTGGTTCAAGACAATACATGTGCAAGCTAGCTAGCTAGTAAGTTTCAAACTACAAGATGCTAAACTAATAGACAATAAGCTAAAAATAACTTTTTAAACAACAAAACGATAAGCTCCTCCGATGACGATTAACTTAGCCTATACTTCATAAATGATATCAAGTAGTGCATCCATGTGTTGTGTCCCTAGTTCCCATACGACAAAGAACGTCGTTCCTGCAAAGCAAATCAACAACAACACAATGACTACCACAAGTTGTATAGAATCCAGAGAATATATATATATATATATATATGTAGAAAAAGATAAAACCCTAAGAAAAAACCCTAAGGATCCAGAAGTTGTATAGTAAGTTCAAACAACATGCTATATTAATCGAAAAACTAATAGATGGTGTTCCGACAGCGTATGACAGGAAAGAATCCAAATGTTACAACTGCAAAGCTGATGCCAAACCAAAATAAGCATATAAAAAATTCTTTGAGATTACCATGCCTCTCACTAATATGTAAGCTCCAAGTTAACCAGGATATGAAGAGAACCTACATATCAAATCACAACAATTCATAATCTGTTAAGGATGCATAACAGTCATGAATAATACAAGCTGTAAAGATGAACAACTTACTCTGCAGTTAAGGAAACAACCTAACAACCCTTGTCGCCACTTTCCATGACGAATCTTAGTACACCACTGCAGGCCCTAAGCACAAAAACTTCATTAGTGATGCATAAAGAGCTTTGTGGATCTACAAATAAGACCTCTTCAATAAAAGTATAAAAAGGTATTATCATACTCTTCATATTCTTTGTCATAATATAAGTTATCTCTCACATAACTATTTTAGTAATCTAATCTTCCTATAACATAGTCAAAGAAAAGTTGAGCAGACTATTTCACATGTTTAAACTTAGCCTCTGTTTTGAAAAATCACTTAAGAACTCACATATATAGACAGGGTACTATCCCTGTGTTACGATGGCATAAATAAGCATGGTACTATAGCTACATATTACTTGAATAAAGACCCTAAGAAACACAATAACAACCAAATTTGTGCAGGTTTTGATATATGTGTACTCACAAGGAACTTAGATTGTAAGTGGCTCAAACAAAAGCATGACATCATGTTGAAGACACCATGCATACATCATATGTCTGCAGCAACAGATTTCACAAGACTTCTAAGTGGTGACCCGAACTAGAGCATTGACAAGCTCTGGGTTATTATGAATACAATGCTAACAAAAGCCACGAGAATTATAATCATCAAATACCACGACAAGTGACATCCATGGATGTAACATATCATTCATCCAAAAATCTAAAAACCAATTCATATCGAGGAAAACAAAACCAAACCCAAAAAAAAAAAACTAATGAAAAATTAAGAAAGCACTTACAAGATTAGACCAGACCTTCAACTTTGAGGCGAGGAGTTTGCAACTTCGCTCTGTGGTGAAGGAGGGGCACCTCCTGGTGCAGAATATTCATAGGACCCATGACCATCTTCAGTACTACTATCGGTTGGATATACAGGAGCATGATGTGAATAATCCCCCCATAAGTCTCTCCATAGGCCTTCTGTTATGCTCCGTAAACTTCATGTGGGGTCCTGGTTGAGCAGTAGTTGGAGGCTGTGAATATCCTGCTTGCGCAGGAGCAGTCTTAGCATATGATCCACTTGAAGGTGGTTGGGACTGACCATAAGATGCATGACCAGGTGGTAGTGGCTTTTGTCCTATAGGTGGTGGTTCATATCTAGGCTGAGCATATCCAGTTTGTGCTGGTGGTTGACCTCCATAAACTGGTTGGGATGTTGGGGGTGCTCCATAACCTGGTTGAGATGGGTAGCTTACAGCAGAGGTGATGCTAGACTGCTGACCAGCATATCTGTAATGAAATGGAGTCATAACTTGTGGATAAAAGGTAGAACAATGTTCAGGATTTTAAGGAAACCTAAGATGGAGAGCCAAATAAGATACCCAGACACAAGATACTTAGTCAAAGCATACATATGGGGGCATAGAGTAAACATGTGCATAAAAGGTGGAACAATGTTCAGGATTTCGGGAAAGCCTAAGATGCAGAGCCAGACACAAGATACTTAGTCAAAGCATACAGATGGGGGCATAAAGTAAACATGTGAAGAATCAGGTGCACTCTCGAAGTAAATGCAAGTTGATTGCCTAGAAAAACACAAAATGCTATAAGATGCATTTTCTTATCAAAAGACGGTTCGAACAGCACAAAAGTAATGACAAGAAAACCACACATCAAGGATGTATCAGTACTTTGTATAGTCTGTAATACTATGGCACTCTAGATCCCAAACTGGAATACACTGACTGAATCAGTACAAAGTGTAACTTCTAAATTTGTTGTTCAAGAGCGAGCAGGTAGGGAAGCTCCAGGTACTCCTGCAACTCCAGGCCCAGCACCAGCTGCACGAGGGGCACATGCAGCGGGATTTTGAGTATCATCCTGCGAAAAATGAAAATAGCTTAGCATCCATTAACTATAACAATTACATTATTTCATATCAAAGAATGTCGTTATTGTAAAAATTAAAATCAACTCAAGTATTAGATGGAAAATACATCGAAGGAACATACATTCTGCCATGGACCTAGCGTCAAACTACGCCCATAGTTATTTCATTTCAGTCAGTTATCTAGCTACTTCATACAATTTTGTGGAAATTAACAGTTGTCTAGTACCCAACAAGTCATTCAAAAGAACAGGGCGAAGTGAAACTAAACAACCATCATGGATGATCTCAACTATAGAGTACTGTGATGGAATAAAAATTACACCATGAAACAAGTAATTTCTAACTAGTACCCAACATTCCTTATTTTCATATAGGTTGTGTCTATTTAAGCAGTGTAGGTTAAATGTCACCAAAAGAACACTATAGACGAATGGCTACAAGGTTTCCTGAAATGTATCTCTTTGGCAGTTAATACCTATAGTAAACCAATTATAAAAGTTAGAATTACATTTCCATCACAACAAACCCAATGTCGAATGATGCTAGAAACCAAAATGGACATTAAACATAAAAAATTCCACCATAATCTACAATAATGGCTACTAACTGGTGAAACCACTAATACACAAAACATAGAGATCTCCAGAGTATGTATAAAGAACAACAACAGTTTAAATTTAATGTCATTAAAATAACACCATGGACAAAAGCCTCAAGGATGTCGGAAATGCACCTCTTTGGCATTCAACACTTGCTTCACTACAAACCCAATGCACTTTTCATGATGCTAAAAACTTAAATAAGCATTACACATTAGTCCACAACTGTTGCTACTAAGTGGTTAAACCACAAATACAGAAAACTTAGATAGCTTAATAGTATGTATGATATATGGGAGCAGTTTAAGTTCATGGACGAATGACTACAAGAATGTCTAAATGCACCACTTTGGCATTTAATATTTACTTCAAGACAAAACCAAATGTCACATTGCAAGATGCTAAAACCGACAATAGGCATTACACATTAAAAAAATTCACCAGGTTCCACAACATCGTCTCCTAGCTAGTTAACTCACACTATTACACCAATCTAAGAAACTAAGAAATGCTTCACTCTATGATGACAAGCCAGCTCATTGTTATCAACACATAAACACACACTTAAACAAGTAAAAATGAAGTAAACTAAAACATCAAAATACTCAAAATTAGCTACCTATAAACATAAGTGCATGGCACATACCCGACTCTTGAAACATTGAGGTGGGTCACGGTTCCTCATCTTCTCTCTAAAACGAACTCTCACAACATGAGAACGAATAGCACAGGACGCACAGTAAAGCATCTTGGCGTATAATTTAGGCAAAGTGTATCCTACACAAACAAATAATTTTCCATTTTCATTGCTTAAGTTTGAGTTCCAATCACATCGATATAGTCATAATTATAAATCAAAATACAAAGGATTGGAACTATAACCATAACATGAAATCAATTTTCCATGTCAATCATTTAACAGAGACATACTAATATTAAGGATAATTGAGGGGTAAAGAGAGAACAATACCAAACACTCTCCATAAAAACCTCTACCCAAATGAATTTTGAAAGGTTTACTCGATAACTTATTAGCAGCAATTAGGCGCGAGGAGAAGTAAGAAATTCTCGACTAATTAAATCATTGGGATTGTTATGGTTCAATACCATTTTATCAACTGTTAAGAACTTGAAAACTTAATGAAGATGTAAGTAGGGAGAGATTTGAAGACAGCAAGAGAGATTAAGAGAGAATCAGGATAGTTTTGGAGAGGCAGAAGTCTTGAAGAATAATTATATTTGTTATGCTCTTTAAGAGTAACAAGATATACCTATTTATAGCTGGCCATCACTTGGCTAACAAACCTGCGTACCAATCCTAGTTGCATTGAATAACTATAAACTAAATAAGGAAAACCAAAAAAAGTAAATACGTGTGGAAGGTGTTGGTGTCACAACATCCCACCCTGCTTGAAAGACGACTTGTCCTCAAGGCTGAAACTCCGGAAAGTGCAGTAAAATTTCATCAGCGTCTTCCCATGTTGCATATGTAGTTTCACGACCTTTCCATTGGATGAGCAATTTGGTTCCAGCAACAGATCCCTTTTTGTACATCTTACGATCCAATATTGATTCAGGTTCCCACTTTTCATAGTCCATTGTAACATGTAGTTCAGTCTGAATAATGTCAGATGCTCCAAGTTTGAGTTTCAAAAGTGAAACATGAAACACGGGATGAATTCTACTGGTAGGAGGTAATTCCAATCTATAAGCCACATAGCCAATCTTTTCTACGACCTTAAATGGTCCATAAAATTTGGGTGAGAGCTTTGAGAAAGATGAAGTCTCTGCAGTTGTTTGACGATACGGTTGAAGTCTGAGAAAAACCAAATCTCCAACTGAAAAACTTCTTTCAGTTCTATGCGCATCAGCATAAACTTTCATTCTGGACTGAGCATCTTGTAAGTTCGACTTCAAAATCAACAAAACTTGATCTCGAGTTTGCAATATTATATCTACAGCATGAACAGTAGTAGAATCCGAGATATATGTTGAAACCGTAGGAGGAAGTCTGCTATAAACATCCTGGTAAGGACTCATCTTTATTGCGATATGAAATCTAGTATTATAGCACCACTCAGACCAAGGTAACCATTTTAGCCATTCACTAGGCTTAATACCAGCAAAACAGCGTAAGTAACACTCTAAAGTTCTATTTGTAACTTCAGTTAAACCATCAGATTGAGGATGATAGACATAACTTCTACAAAGTTGAGTGTGTTGAAGTGAAAATAAAGCTTCCCAAAACTGACTCATGAAAATCGAATCCCTATCACTAATGATACTCTTAGGAATTCCATGCAACCGAACTATTTCACGAACAAAAACTTCAGCCACAGTATCAGCCGAATAAGGATGTGTAAGAGCCACAAAATGTGCATACCTGGACAAACGATCCACGACAACTAAAATAGATGTTCTTCGATTAGAGGGAGAAAGACCATCAATGAAATCCATAGATATATCCAACCAAATGTCAGTAGAGATGGACAAGGGATGTAGTAAACCTGGAGGAGAGATTGATTCAGCCTTGTTACGTTGACAAATATCACAAGCAGATATATAATCTTTAACTGTCTTTTTCATGCCAGACCAATAAATTTTTTGTTGAAGACGCTTATAAGTACGTAAATATCCTGCATGTCCGCCAGTTGGAGTTGCATGAAATTCGTCTAGAAGTTTAGACCACCATGAAGATGTAGAAGTTGCTACAATTTTGTTCTTATAACGAAGGATTCCATCAACATAAGAGTAATGTGGAAGACAATCCGGCTGGTCACGCAATTTTGCAATTAGTAAACTCAAATCAGCGTCATTATAGCCTTCATGGACAATGTCAATAATCCCAGAAAATATTGGAATAATAATTGCCATGAATTGACAATCATTGATACGAGATAATGCATCAGCCGCCATATTTAAAGCTCCATATTTATAAATGATTTCATAATCATAACCAAGTAATTTAGACAACCATTTTTGTTGTTCTATTGAAGAGATACGCTGCTCTAAGAAGTATTTGAGGCTCCTATGATCAGTGTAAATCTTAAAATGTCGACCAAGCAGGTAAGGTCGCCATTTATTGACTACATTAACAATAGACAACATTTCTTTTGTCATAAACAGAGAGATTGATGTTTTTACCTGAAAGTGCTTTGTTGTAATAAGAAACGAGACTCCTTTCTTGAATTAGTACTGCTCCCAAACCATTACCAGATGCATCACATTCTAAACTGAATTCTTTGGTGAAATCCGGTAATGCCAAAACTGGTATACTAGTTAAAGCTTGCTTGAGAATTTTAAAAGCCGTAGTTTCCTCAGGAGTCCATACAAAGGCATCCAACTTAAGTAATTGGGTAAGTGGGGCACTAATCTTACCATAATCTCTGACAAACTTGCGATAATAACCAGCCAATCCCAAAAATCCTCTCAAAGCTTTAACGGTTGAAGGAATAGGCCAATTAGTGATGCAAGATATCTTATCTGAGTCCACAAAAACACCTTCAGAAGAAACCTTATGACCCAAATAACTGATCGACTCCTTAGCAAATTCACACTTTTGCTTCTTAAGAAATATCTGATGTGAACGCAAAATTTCAAACACCAATTGAACATGTTGAAGATGTTCAGATTCAGACTTGCTGTATATAAGTATGTCGTCAAAAAAAACCAAGACAAACTTTCGGAGAAAAGGACGAAGAATTTCATTCATTAAGCTCTGAAAAGTCGCAGGAGCATTGGATAATCCAAATGGCATTACCAAGAATTCATAATGACCATCATGGGTGCGAAAAGCTGTCTTATGTATGTCATCCGGATGTACACGAATTTGATGATAACCAGATCGCATATCAATTTTAGAAAATATTTCCGCACCATATAATTCATCCATAATTTCATCCACAATTGGTATTGGAAATCTATCCTTGACGGTAACCTTATTAAGAGCTCTATAATCCACACACATACGCCAAGAACCATCTTTTTTGCAAACTAAAAGTATAGGAGATGAAAAAGGGATAGAACTAGTTCTAATAAATCCGGCATCTTTGAGTTCTGACACAATTTTCTCAATTTCTTCCTTTTGAAAATATGGATATCTATAAGGACGAACATTTACTGGAGCAGAGTTGGGTAATAAGCTAATACGATGGTCATGCTCTCTAGAAGGTGGTAATTTCGTAGGAGAAGCAAATAACTCCGGAAATATGGAAAGTAAATTAGAAATTTCAGTGGTTACCTCTGAGTCATCATCTGAGGTTGATGAATGTGTGACTAACTGTAAAGTAAATCCATGATGACTGTTTTGCATTTCCTTCGTCATGGAAGTACCATCAAGCAATAAAATTGAGGCGGACTCGTTACCCACCAAAGTATGTGTACGATCATTAGATTGAAACTGCAGGTGTAACTTCTCAATGTCCCAAGAGTTATTCCCCAAAGTGCGCAACCATTGGACTCCAAGGAAAGATTCACAACCACTTAATTCTAATACAAAAAACTCAGTAGTAAATTGATAATCGTGTATATTTACAGAAATATCAGAACAAGTTCCCTGAGTTGTAAGAATTCCTCCATTACCAACCAAAACATTCATATTATTAGTAAGTGTTTTAGTTGAAATACCACGCCTTTTAGCAACCGAAGGATTTAAGAAGTTGTGTGTTGATCCAGAATCAATTAGAATAGTGAGTGGTTGGCCTGAAATGTAACCAATAACTCGCATCGTATTAGGAAATGGAGAACCAGTAAGAGCATGAAACAATATTGTTGGATCATGGTGCATCCGATTTGCAGCCGCAGGTGTAACTATCTCTTCTGTAGTAGGCGGTGTTGTCTCTTCTGTATCATCAGAGTTGAATTCAGGGGTCATATCTAAAATCAATAATCGAGAAGTTAATGGCTTGGCACAAACATGTCCAGCCTTATACTGTTCATCGCGATTAAAACATAGACCCTGCTAACGTCGAACTCGTTGGTCTTCTAAAGACAGACGTTTAACTCCAGATGATATTGAATTTCTCTTAAAGGATGGATTAACTGAATCGGATGAAGTGCCAGATGAAGTAGACGACTGTCTGAATGGATTTGGCCGTGCAATATTCTTGTAAAAAGAACAGTTGGAAAATAACACATCCTCTTGTTTTATAGCTTTCTTAAAAGCTTCAGCTAGGGTCGTTGGTTCAAATAATTCAACCCCGTATCTTATTTCCTTCTTGAGAGATCTAATAAAAAGATCAATGACATAATCATCAGGTAAATCAGTAACAAAGTTGAGAAGTTGCTCAAATTCTCTAATGTGATCACGCACCATTCCATGCTGAGATATGGTAGATAATGCCATACGTGGATTAGAAAATCTTTTATCAGCAAAATTTTCACGAATAAGGGAACAAAAGTGTATCCATGTAGGGTTGATTATATTTGGTTGAATCCAGCGGTACCAAGCATTGGTGTCACCTTTAAAATAAGAAGTAGCATTGTCGATTTTCAGGGCTTCAAGCGTATGATGTAGGCGAAAATATTGATCCTCCTGGAAGATCCAACCAGCAGGATCCGTTCCATCAAAAGTAGGAAACTTCAAATTGTTAGGTATTGGAGAACTAAGAATACCACTGCTACCAGGAATACCATTATTTCCAGGAACACCATTAGTTCCATGAGCACCATTATTGCTAGTTGCACCCTCAAAACCAGGAGGAGTTGTATTAAGAGGAAAACGTGCAAGTAATAATGCTCCCATATTTCGAGTAATATTATCAGCAAGAATTGCAGTATCTTGTTTGTTTTGATGCATTATCTGATTCATCTCTTTTCTATGGGTGGATAAAATAGACTCCAAACTTGTATCATGCAAACTTTTCGTTTTCTTCATAAGTTCTTCAATAACAAATTCGCGAGAGCGTTCCACATGTTGAGAGTTGTTTATAACAGTATCAATAAAATCAATAACCTTAGTATCTAAAGTTTTGATTACAGCTGTAAGTTGATTAACCTCATCAATGAGAGTCATGATCGCAAGCGGAAGAGAGAAATTTTTTTTAGGGTTTTAGTGAGAAGGATCTAACCTACTCTGATGACATATGTTATGGTTCAATACCCTTTTATCAACTGTTAAGAACTTGAAAACTTAATGAAAATGTAAGTAGGGCAAGATTTGAAGACAGCAAGAGAGATTAAGAGAGAATCAGGAGAGTTTTGGAGAGGCATAAGTCTTGAAGAATAATTATATTTGTTATGTTCTTTAAGAGTAACAAGATATACCTATTTATAGCTGGCCATTACTTGGCTAACAAACCTGCGCAGCAATCCTAGTTGCATTGAATAACTATAAACTAAATAAGGAAAACCAAAAAAAGGAAATACGTGTGGAAGGTGTTTGTGTCACAACATGGATCTACTTCTAGAAGCTGTATATAAACCAAAATCAAGTAAGGTTAACAAAGAATATAAGAGAGATATACAAAGGTGAGAGAGATGGAAAGATATGAGGTGGGGTGAAGAGATAAGGATTTTTCTTTGACCCGCTCACTTCAGATTGCTTAATCGTGGCCATACACAGTGTGGGCCCAAAAATCCTGACACGGAACCACCAGATCAAAATCGCAGTTTAAGGGTCTTTGAATTGGAGGGCAGAATAGTAAATATATTAAGTAATTCAGATACGGCTATATATACTCTCATATTTTTTCCATATTTTTGCCGTATCAGAGACCGCTATATTTGGTCAACGGTCCAACTACGGTCAATGAGGGTCTCCGATGTGGGTTGTATAATACCCATTTTCCATTAGTGTTAGCATGGTTTGGCACCCGCTTACTTGACATAATAAGTCTTTCGCATTGAGCCATATCCAATGGAGAAATTAGGATTTGAGACTAGGGGTGGCTTAAAAAATAATCCTGCACACAAGTAAAGAAAAGAGAAAAAATTACCTTCTATCTTCGAGCAATTGAGTCTTGATTTCACCAGACCTGGCGTAGCGGCTCCCTAATGTAGTTCTGGTTGTTTTCTTGCCTCTTGGGAAATAATTCAATCAAGACAACACAACTATCAAATGAATTATAATATTAATTTCCTAATCAACATACAAGATATTTCAACGATTTACCCGATTAAAATGCCTAGCCTTGCCATTTCTAACAATATATTAGCCCGCACTTGTTAGTAAGAAGTAACAACGTATAAATACAATGAGACCATAAAAGACCATGTATCCAAAAAAAAAGGGTTTTCTTTATCTATATTATATATCAATATTTCCAAATATACATGTCAAAATGTTTTACCAAAAAATATCACCAAACCGCATTTATATTTTACAAAGAGTGATTATCATCAACCCATGACTAGTACTTAAGTTGTACCCTACGATTATATATCTCGTCAAACTCATTTATGATTGAATCAGTATGGATAGCTCCTGCAATGTCTTGGTCGATGTAGAGCATCATGCAATCCCTAAGAAAATTTTGTTCCATTTTGTTGCAAGCAGCTGTTTTAACTAATTTCATTATTGAGAAAAATCTTTCTGCAGATGCCGTGGAAACAAGGAGAGTAAGCACAATACGAATCAATCTGACAATCATAGTTTAAGATTCTCCCTTTTTGGTTACTACTAGTTGCCGACATAACTCAAAAATAGTTGATAAGTTCTGAAATTTCATAAGATTAACTACATCGTGACCATAATGTTGTAACTAATTTCTCAAAATGTGTACCTCTTGCGGACTGAAATCTAGGGGATAATACTTCTCAGCAAGACTACAAAGACTGTCAACATCGAATGACTTAAAAGAATCCCGAGGATCCAAACACGAGCTAAGAATGAGTAGTTCCATTGTGTCCTCTGGAAACCTACGATCTAACTCTGACAACTGAAAATAAATTGTAGTAGTGAATATATCAACACGATAATGGTGATCTACTGTGATATTATCACTAGTGGAAAATAGGGTATTTTCAACCCACATCCACGACCCTCGTTGACAGTAGTTTGACTTTAAATTGACCAAAACGGTCATTGATGTGGTAAAAACACGGAACATTGACTCAGCGTTTGAAATGGGTCGTATTATATTTACCATTTTAACACTCATTTATTCAACCCATGCCGCGACTGATAAACTTTGATTTTTCTACGGGTCAATTTTTGAGGTAGTCAACTTTCCTATTATCTCTTCATCTCTCCTCTATTATCTATTTCTCCATCGCTCTCTTCATAACATAATAACCAAATAAAAAAAATCATTTCTTCCTCCTTTAACAGATCTCTCTCACCATTGGCAAAGAAAAAAACTATGTCTTACTCTTTCCAACAGATAACCAATTCTGATGATTCTAAACATGATAAATCAAATAACCCTCTTGTTCCTATCGATATGCTCTTATTTCTCTCTCTGTAGTCACTTCAAAAAAAATAAAAAAAATTCTTCACAATCGACCAACATCTCCTTTTATCTATCAACAACTTCCAAAACACAATCATTGTTTATTTTTATCATCACAATCAGAAACCTTAACTCCCTATTTCGACAATCAAAAGGTATGAATCCATGCTAATTTCCGATTTCATACTTATCACTACTACCATTCATCAAAATATTCTCTGAATTTTTAGCTCTAATATATGTTTTTAGATATATATCTACGCTTCACTTACTATCGATTTTTTTTTTTTGCAGATTTTTAAGAGATTAAACAATTGAAGATGTGGTTAAAAAAAAAGACTTTTACTTCTCAAATCTAGGTTTCTTTTTTATTTTGCTTTTTTTTGGATAGATTTTGATGTTTTTGGTGATTTTTGTCTGTGTGTAGGACTGAGTATGATAGAGGTGTGAATAATTTCTCACCTGAAGGGAGGTTGTTTCAGGCTGGGTATGCGATTGAAGCTATTAAGGTAAACTAGAAAACTGAAAAGACGTAATTTTTAGTTTCCGACTCAAATTTTTGTAACTCAATTTATGTGATTATGGTCATGATTGGTTTGGTTTTTTGTTTGTTTGTAGATTGGGTCAACTGCAATTGGGTTAGATCTATTTCTCACTGACCCACCGAAATTACCAAAATTATCATAAACGATTTTCACCCATAAACAATTGTGTTCAAATGTGTTGTTGAGTATGCTAATAGTAGGTTCAATTATATTTTCAACATATGGTTCTGTTAGTTTGGGACTTAATTCCAACATTTAACACTTGTCGGACCCTTTTAAAATTAGACATATGTGTCAAACTGATAGAATGTGTTAGTAGTTATCAGGCACCTTTGTTGGATTTTGTGCCAGTTTTAGAAAAGATTCTCTACCTAAGTGCTTAAGCATATTATTGCTGTAATGGATTGTATAAAGTGTGTCGTTATGGTGATGGTTAGCTTATAATTCTTAGTAATAGTAAGCTATAAGTCCTACTTGCAAATGCCACTTGTATGGACCGTTTCTAAATTTTGTAATATAAACTGAACATTGCGATGGAGCTGCAATAAATCCGGTTTCTAAAGATGGACTATTGGATACATGACGCTAGATAAATGATATTGGGTAGTTTAATGAATGGTTCTAATTTTTAGGTTACATACTGTTGATGGTGGTTTTTCACTTAGGGTTAAAATCGTAAAACACTACACCCTAGCAGACAGTGATGTCACAACATTTAAAGTAACGAGCATTTACTAGGAACATTTATTGAAACCTTTAATGTGTCCCTAAATAATTATCGGGGTATATTTTTCAAATTTGGGTTACGACAAGCCAAAACCTAATTCCCACGTGTGCCAATGGAAAATCATGCCAGCCACACCAATCACGTCAAAGCATGCCAACCATGCTATCCGCACCTCTGTGCCAATGGAAAATCATGCCAGCCACACCGACTGCGCCAAAGCATGCCAACAATGCTAGCCACACCTCTGTGCCAATGGAAAATCATGCCATCCACACCGACCATGCCAAAGAATTCCAACCAAACTAGCCACCTTTGTGCCAATGGAAAATCATGCCAGCCGCACCGACCGCGCCAAAGCATGCCAACAATGCTAGCCGCACCTCTGTGCCAATGGAAAATCATGCCAGCCACACCGACCACGCCAAAGCATGCCAACCATGCTAGCCGTACCTCTGTGCCAATGGAAAATCATGTCATCCACACCAACCGCTCCAACGCATGCCAACCATGCTAGCCGCACCTCTGTGCCGATGGAAAATCATGCCAGCCACACCGACCGTACCAAAGCATGCCAACCATGCTAGCCGCATCTCTGTGCCAATGGAAAGTCATTCCAGCCACACCGACCACACCAAAGCATTCCAACCATGCTAGCCGCACCTCCGTGCCAATGGCAAATCATGCCAGCCACACCTACCGCACCTCGCCATGGCCCCATGCCGCGCAGGAGCAAATACTGGTCGTCTAAGGTTACTAAACGACCTTTGTCCCCAAAACCCTAGCTTGGTCACATGCCTAGCCCAAGCTAACCACGCCATATGCCCAAGGAAAACCCTTGGCCCCACATGCCAAGCCAAAATCGTACCTAGCCAAAGCTAGCCACGCCCAAGGAGAACCCTTGGCCCGACATGCCAAGCCTAACCTAGGCGCACCACCCTGTTGGCCTTCCATACGCGGCCACCAAACGATCCCTAATTCCCACATGTGCCAATGGTAAATCATGCCAGCCACACCAACCGCGCCAAAGCATGCCAACCATGATAGCCGTACCTCTGTGCCAATGGCAAATCATGATAGCCACACCGACCGCGCCAAAGCATGCCAACCATGATAGCCGCACCTCTGTGCCAATGTAAAATCATGCTAGCCATACCGACTGCGCCAAAGCATGCCAACCATGCTATCCGCACCTCTGTGCCGATGGAAAATCATGCCAGCCACACCGACCGCACCAAAGCATGCCAACCATGCTAGCCGCACCTCTGTGCCAATGACAAATCATGCCAGCCACACCGACCGCGCCAAAGCATGCCAACCATGCTACCCGCACCTCAATGCCAATGTCAAATCATGCCAGCCACACCGACCGCTCCAAAGCATGCCAACCATGCTAGACGCACCTCTGTGCCAATGGCAAGTCATGCCAGCCACACTGACCGCGCCAAAGCATGCCAACCAAGCTAGCCGCACCTCCGTGCCAATGTAAAATCATGCCAGCCACACCTACCGCACCATGCCAAACGCACCTCACCATGGCCCCATTCCGCGCCACCATACTGGCCTTCACTACGCGGCTATCAAAACGAAGGCGTGCAACAATCAACGGTTTCCCTTCTATCCCAGGAGCAAATCCTGGCCGTCTAAGGTTACTAAACGACCTTTGTCCCCAAAACCCTAGCTTGGTCACATGCCTAACCCAAGCTAACCACTCCATATGCCCAAGGAAAACCCTTGGCCCCACATGCCAAGCCAAAATCGCACCTAGCGAAAGCTAGCGACGCCCAAGGCGAACCCTTGGCCCCACATGCCAAGCCTAACCTAGGCGCACCACCCTGTTAGCTTTCCCTACGCGGACACCAAACGATCCCTAATTCCCACATGTGCCAATGGAAAATCATGCCAGCCACACCAACTGCGCTAAGGCATGCCAACCATGATAGCCGTACCTCTGTGCAAATGGAAAATCATGACAGCCACACCGACCGCGCCAAAGCATGCCAACCATGCTAGCCGCACCTCTGTGCCAATGGAAAATCATGCCATCCATACCGACTGCGCCAAAGCATGCCAACCATGCTAGCCGCACCTCTGTGCCAATGGAAAATCATGCTAGCCACATAGACCGCGCCAAAGCATGCCAACCATGCTAGCCGCACCTCTATGCCAATGGAAAGTCATGTCATCCACACCGACCGCGCCAAAGCATGCCAACCATGCTAGCCACACCTCCATGCCAATGGCAAATCATTCCATCCACACCTACCGCACCATGCCGAACGCACCTCTCCATGGCCCCATGTCGCGCCACCATACTGGCCTTCACTATGCGGCTATCAAAACAAATGCGTGCCACAATCAACGGTTTCCCTTCAATCCCAGGAGAAAATCAAGGCCATCTAAGGTCACCAAACGACGTTTCCCCCCAAAACCCTAGCTTAGTCGCACGCCTAGCCCAAGCTAACCACGCCATACGCCCAAGGAAAACCCTTGGCCCCACATTCCAAGCCAAAATCGCACCTAGCCAAAGCTATCCACGCCCAAGGCGAACCCTTGGCCCCACATGCCAAGCCTAACCTAGACGCACCACCCTGTTGGCCTTCCCTACGTGGCCACCAAACAAAGGCGTGCAACAATCATCGGTTGCCCTTCAATCACAGGAGAAAATCCTAGCCATCCAAGGTTACCAGCGATACATGGTAACCTTTAGCCCGAAAACCTAAGTTTGGCCACGCCAAACCATGCCATTCCAATGGCATGCCAACATAGCCGTGCTACCACATTGGCCCTCACTACGCGGCTACCAAAACAAAGGCGTGCAACGATCAACGGTTTCCCCTCCTCTCAAGATGAAAAATCTCGACCGTCGAAGGTCACCAGGCTAGCAAGTTTGCCGAGCTTGACTTGCCAAGCCAAAACAACGTGCTACATATTTTCCGAAAACATTCGAGATATCAACACAAACTGGGGGATGCTCATTAGGGAATTGGTTTGGTGGTCTACAGCGTGCGACATACACAAATGCTCATTTCAAGATAGTGTAATAAGAATAAGATGGTTAGTAAATGCAAGAAGCAACGGTAAAACGCTCTTTCATTATGGAACATCAATTCCATCAAATTCCATAAATACCAGGCGTTACCACCTGTTCCCATTTAACTCATCCGTTTTCTTTTCTTATGAGGCCAGAGTACATTTCTTTTTGGACTTGTATAAATAGGCTTGCCTATTTTCACCAGAGACAACAAGTTTTTGGTCAAGGAAATATACCACACTCAGAAAGGAAACTCTTGCTAGCTTTCTCGAAGCTTTCACCTTCTGATACAAGTCAAGTACTACTCTTCCAAAATTATTCTGGCCTCAGCACTCTCTTCGCTTCCCTCCCTAAACCAACCCTTCTCCTCCACTTTGTGACTGAAGCAAATCTAGAACGACCATTTCTTGGTTTAGGCCGGACTTGTACAGATTTATCTCTCGAATCTAAAGAACTCCCTTGCAGTACATTGTTTAGGGTTTAAATTATTTCTCACTTTCACACCCGCAATTACCAAAATCAGTAGAAACCATTTTCACCTACAAACACATACGCAATTTGGTTATCCTTTTTGTTACCTTCAATAATTAGTTGGTTTTGACATAGATTTGACTCATGCCCATGGGTCATCGACATTATTTTAAGATTTCATAGTTTAGATCCTTAAAAGCTGGTGAAAGTTGTAAGAAAATGTTGCTATTCCTATGGAATTGCAACATCTTTATCCTCCTTTTCTATTTCAGGAGCCTAGTAGAGTGCAGAAAATTATGGAATTCGATGAGCATAAAGAAAACATATATATGAGTGTGGTCACAAGCAGTGATAATCCAAATAGATATGTGTGGACTAATTTTTTACTCTCATACATATGTTGAACATGCACAAGTCGAAACTCAGGTGGCGTCTTTATTTTCTTTTACCTCTCCCATGTAATCATCTATATTTCCCAATTTCTAATTTGTTATTTTTATAAGAACCACAAGTTCTCATATGACGATCCTATGACTGTTGAACCCACAACACAAGATTTATGTGATCTTGCACTACGATTGGTGAAGTCGAAGAAGAGTCTATGGTCAGTCATTATTTTTTCTCTCTTTACGTCATTCCTTATTGTTCCAAGTCCATGCACTACTACTTTCTGTTGCTTCTCTGAGTATTGCTAGTAAATGTTCCATTTCAGTTATTTAAAATAATAACGGCCCGCTGAATTAGTTATGATTATGGATATTATGATTCTCAGTAGTCTTGGCGTTCAAAATAAGGAGCATTGTAAGTGTAATCCTCTATTTCAATTTATGGTATGACCTTTATTGGTTCGTTGCAGGATATGACCCTCCAACAAGGCGAAACAGTTTCTCTTTAAATCTTGAAGCAAGTGATGGAAGAGAAGGTAAAGTTCTGCATATCAAAAGCTTTTTTTTTTGCCGCGCACCAGTAACTGTCTTGTGCTATGTTTTGTTTTGTTTGGTTATATTTCAGTTGACTCCCAACAATCCCAAAGGTCGATCCAAAGTACCATTTGTATTCTCCTAGATGCAATTTGTTCCTGTATATTAGAATAATTTTTTTCATTTATTCATTTGTCTTGACTTTCTTGTTGTTATCTTTGTGAAACCTAGACGTCTTGAAAACTCAAGAAACAATTAGTCAACTCGTGATGATTCTTGTACACTTGTTGAACATGCACGAGTCGAAACTCAGGTGACATCTTTATTCTCTTTTAACTTTCCCATATACCGTGGATCTAAATTACCCAATAGAAGAAGCACTACTTTTTTGTTATGTTTGTGGTTCTTGTCATGGATGGATTGAGTAGGTTTGAAGCTGGTAGAGCACATGATCCAAAGATGGTGTCAATACTGTTGGTAGGTCAGTCAAAGACTAAATTAGGAAATCTAGTTGGTTAAGAAAACCAAGTACTTGTGACCTAAGTATAGCAGCTTAAGAGGTTTTGTCTCTTTGAGCTAAGTTAGGAAACCCTATACTTGTAGGAAAGTAATCCTTGTTAAGGAATGTGTCCAGTCCTATTGATGTGTATAAATAACTATAGAGATAACTAGAGAAAACATACCAGAACTAAGTAAGAGTTCTCTTCTTCTCGTCCAAAGCTTTGTATATTCCAACATATATGGTGATATATAAAATTGCTTATTCTTTACCGAGGATTCAACCTCGTTAAATATTTGTTATTCTTGTGTGGGTGATTGTGTTCTTGGCAATATTGGAGTACCATTGTAGTAGTTAAACCTAACTCTTCCGCAGGATTTTGCGTAACAATTGGTATTAGAGAAAGGAGAAGCTCTTAGATACGGGTACCCAGATTGCAGTTGAAGTGAAGGTATTTTTTTCTGAAGATTGCTTGAGGTAATACTAATCTCAAAGGTTATGTTTTTTATCTATATTTGGTTGTTTGAGAACAATGGTTGACGGGGATAAACCAGTTGATCCGAACGGTCCTGAAGGAGAACATTCGGAGTCCACAAATAAAGATAAAGAAACAAAATAAGAAATACTTCATTCACATAGATCACAACTCAAGGTAGAAAAGTTTACAGGAACCAATAACTTTGGTTTATGGAGAACGGATGTAATGGATGCTCTTGTTCATCTTGACCTTGAAGAAGCTCTAGAAGGTCATCCAGTGGAGATGTCTAAAAAGCAGTGGAACAAGATAAATAAATTATGTCTTTCTTCAATACGAGGGTGTTTAGCAACTGCAGTAAGAGTTAATTATCAGCACGGGACTTCAACTAAGGATCTCTGGGAAAAGCGAGAGAAGGAATACCTTGTGAAGAACGTGGAAAATAGGATACATCTTAAAAGGAATTTGTATCGCTATAAAATAAAGAGAGGTGCAACTCTAACCGAGAACCTAGATTCATATAATAAACTTCTTGCTAAGTTGGTTAACTATGATGAGAAGATCAACGACGAGGAACAATCTTTGTGTCGGATAAACTCTCTTCCTGAAAAGTATGAACCCGTGATTAAATCATTAATGCACGGCAAGGACAAGATGACATACGCAGAGGTCACTACACTATTGCATAGTGAGGAGTTCAGGAAGACCTTTCAAGTGAACAATGACTTGCTTCTTGCAAGAGGTCGTTCAACAGACAGGAGAAAGAAGAATGGTGGTTATGGTAAAGGTAGAGGACGTTCTAAGAGTAGGACGCGACTGCAGAAAGATGAGTGTGCTTGGTGCCATGACTTTGGTCATTGGGTTAAGGACTGTACCAAGCGTAAGGAAAGAGAAGGAGATAATAGTAATACCGAGGTGAACATTGCTAAAGGTAATGAACAATCAGATGATGCTTCTGATTTCTCGCTAACTGTGACACCATCATCTTGTATTATTACATATGGTACATGGGTATTAGATACTGGAGCAACGTATCATATATGTCCATATCGTGAATGCTTCACAAGTTTTGAAGAGCTTGATGGAGAAGTATGTATGGGAAATAATCATACCTGTAGGGTGATTGGGATTGGTAGTGTTCGTATCAAGATGTATGATGGTATGGTTAGAGAGCTGCAGGAGGTAAGATTTATACCTGCCATAAAGAAGAATCTGATTTCGCTCGGAACTTTGGAAGCTAAGGGATACAAGTTAGTTGCTGAAAATGGTATTCTAAAGGTAATCTCTGGATATATGGTAATTATGAAGGGAACACGTCATCATAACTTGTATTACTTGATTAGGAGTACAACAACAGGAGATGTGTCTATTTCTGAACACATCGAGAGTGCATCTACCGAGAAGACGAAGTTATGGCACATGAGACTTGCACATCAAGGTGAGAAGTTGTTTCATAGGTTGATTCAACAAGACTTGTTGAAAGGTGATATCGCCTGCAAGTTGGCATTTTGTAAGCATTGTGTTAAGGGCAAGAAAACAAGAACAAGCTTTGGCACAGCTATCCACAATACTAGTGGAGTTCTTGACTATGTTCACTCAGATGTTTGGGGTCCTTCCAAGAATGCATCATTGGGAGGGAAATATTGGTTTGTGTCGTTCATTGATGATTATTCTAGGCGCGTAAGGGTGTACAACATGAGGCATAAGGTTGAAGTCCTAGAAATATTTGTGAGGTGGAAGAAGGCAACTGAGACTCAAACTGGAAGAAAGATCAAAGTACTACGTTCGAACAATGGTGGAGAGTACAAGAGTGATCCGTTCTTGAAAGTATGTCAAGATGAAGGGATAAAAAGGCACTCCACAGTTAAGAAGACACCGCAACAAAATGGGGTAGCTGAACGCATGAATCGTACTTTGATGGAGAAGGTACAATGTATGTTATCTAATGCTGGATTAGGTAAGGCGTTTTGGGATGAGGAAGTTACATATGCGTTCTTCCTCATTAATAGGTTTCCATAAGCTGCATTAGAAGGTAAGACTCCTATGGAGAAGTGGTTTGGTAAACCAGCTTATGATTATGACTCAATTCATATCTTTGGTTGTCCTGCGTGGTATCATTTTAGTAAAAATAAGTTTGATAACCGTGATATGAAAGGAATCTTTGTGGGTATGAAGAATGGAGTAAAAGGGTTCAAGATTTGGAATCCAGTTGAGAAGAAGATAGTCATGAGCAGAGATGTCACATTTGATGAGATATCTATGGTAAAGTCTTGGGGTTCTCGGCAGGTGGAGGACAGAAGCACTAGTACTAGTGAGCCATTGCAGCAGGTGGAGATTGATGTAACTCTACTAATTCCAGCTAAGTCTGTATCTATTCAGAATACTTCTGAAGACATTGGGTCTACAATAGAGGTAACTACTGAAGTTCCAAATGATAGTGACACTGTTGAGGAACAGGAACAAGAGTCAGTAGAAGATATAGAAGCTACGGTCACGGAGACCATAGCAACCAACAAACCAAGAAGATCAACCAGGAAGCCTGGTTGGATGAATGATTACATTGCTTATGCATTACCAATTATAGAAGATGATACTCCTACTTCCTATTTAGAAGTTGTACATAGTGCAGAGTGTAAAGAATAGGAAGGTGCAATGCAGGACGAGATGGAGTCTCTTTATAAGAATGGCACATGGATTCTTATGAAGCTTCCTAACGGTAAGAAGGCAATAGGGTGCAAGTGGGTATATGCTAAGAAATAAGGATCTTCGGTGAATCAAGTACGCTACAAGGAAAGGTTAGTTGCAAAAGGTTATGCTCAAAGAGAAGGGATTGACTACAATGAGGTGTTCTCTCCAGTTGTGAAGCACTCATCAATCCGAATTTTATTGGCCTTGGTAGCACAATATGATTTAGACCTAGTTAAGCTAGATGTTAAGACATCATTCTTACATGGTGATCTAGAAGATGAGATCTATATGACTCAGCCGAGTGGGTTCAAGGTTGCTGGAAAAGAAGATTGTGTATGTAAACTAAAGAGATCATTATACGGGATGAAGCAGTCTCCAATAAAATGGTACAAACGATTTGATCAGTTTATGATAAGACAAACATACACAAGAAGTCACTATGACCATTGTGTATACTCTAAGAAGCTACGTGATGGATCTTTCATATATTTGATCTTGTATGTCGATGATATGCTGATTGCATCGAATAACAAGAAAGAGATCGATAATTTGAAGTGCAAGTTGTCATATGAGTTTGAGATGAAAGATCTGGGAGAGGCTAAGAAGATTATTGGAATGAAGATTCAATGTAACAGAGAGAAGGGTAAGGTTTGTTTGTCTCAGAATACTTATTTGAAGAAAGTGTTACAAAATTTTGGTGTCTACAAAGGAACTAAATATGTAAGTACTCCCCTTGGTGCTCATTTTAAGTTGAATGCTCATATGTCTCCCACTACTGAAGCAGAGCGAAACTATATGGCACAAGTCCCATATGCTGAGGCTTTTGGTAGCTTGATGTATACGATGGTATGTACAAGGCCGGACATTTCACATGCATTTAGTATGGTCAGCCGTTATATGCATTGTCTTGGAAAGGAACATTGGGAAGATGTGAAATGGATTTTGAGGTATCTTTATGGTACAATTGATGTTGGCTTGGAGTTTGTGAAAGATAAAAGTAACAATCAGTTGTGTGTTGGGTATGTGGATTCTGACTATGCTGGTGATTTGGATAAGAGACGTTCAACTATAGGGTATGTATTTACCATAGAAGGAGCATTAGTAAGTTGGAGATCAATCTTGCAGTCTACTGTGGCGCTTTCAACTATGGAGGCAGAGTATATGGTAGTGACTGAGGCATTTAAGGAGGCTATATGGTTACAAGGTTTACTAGATGACTTAGGAGTTGTGCAAGACCAACTGCCTTTGCATTGTGATGGTCTTAGTGCAATTTACTTGGCTAAGAATCAAGTGCATCATGCTAGAACTAAACATATAGACATACGATTTCACTTTGTTAGAGAAATTCTGGAAGAAGAAGACATTCTACTTGAGAAGATCGATACCGAAGACAATCCAGCCGATATGTTGACTAAAGTAGTTTCTGGGATCAAGTTTCGACATTGTTTGAAATTTACCCACATCCTTCCATTTTGGTGAAAGACCCTTTTTGGGGTAGAGGTTTTTAGGAACCTGGTGGAGGTCTTCTAGCAAGGCCATTTGAGAGAACTACGGTCGGGTTTGATTCCTATTGAGGATACGTAGGCAGCCAGTGATGGTTCAATCGACGTTGGAAGATGGAGGTAATTTTATCTATTGATCGTCTCATGCATGAATGCATGATCCGAGGTGGAGAATTGTTTGTAGGTCGGTCAAGGACTAGATTAGGAAATCTAGTTGGTTAAGGAAACCAAGTACTTGTGTCCTAAGTATAGCAGCTTAAGAGGTTTTGTCTCTTAGAGCTAAGTTAGGAAACCCTATACTTGTAGGAAAGTAATCCTTGTTAAGGAATGTGTCCAGTCCTATTGATGTGTATAAATAGCTATAGACAGAACTAGAGAAAACATACCAGAACTAAGTAAAAGTTTTCTTCTTCTCGTCTAAAGCTTTGTATATTCCAACCTATACGGTGATATATAAAATTGCTTATTCCTTCCCGAGGATTCAAACTCGTTAAATATTTTTTCTTCTTGTGTGGGTGATTGTGTTCTTGGCAATATTGGAGTACCATTGTAGTAGTGCAACCTAACGCTTCCGCAGGCTTTGGCGCAACATATACAACTACCAACAAATGGAACGAAACACTTGTTTAAGGCATGGTGTATCCAAATGATGTATCATCTCATCCGGCAGGTGTCTCTGATGTTCAACATACAGAGACTCCATTTAAGTTACAGTATCATCATCATTCAGTTAGTAGCCCATTTTTGGTGTTTCTCGTATAAAGAGGTAGGTAATGATCATAAATACAAACTCCCTTATTTTTCTTTTTCTGTAAAATTAGTTAATAACTTAGTTATAGGAAGTGCAACCTGGAAACTATAGCACACTTAATTATAATGGAACATAAATTCTGTGGAGTAGAATTGAAACTATAGTTAGTTGCGAATTAGGGAAAAGAAGTACACTGTATGCACTCATAGCACGAAAACATATTGATTGTGTATCTGATAGACTAGGATGTAAATTTTTCTTTAAAATTTAGGTGCTACTGGCGTAGGATATGAAATTGATGGTGTTGGTGCGTGGATCACCATTGGTTACTATAAGACCAGCTGCATGTTTTTACCATGATAATATTGATCACGACTAGCTCCCCTTAGACTTGCATCAATAAATATGCAGTTGCAGGGGGTGGGAGGTGGGGGTGGGAGGGGAAGTGGGAAGCGGTGGTATAGCAAGCCACGTCTCTGTATTAATATGGCAGCAATAGAAGTAGGTCATGCGTATATCTCATGCTAACCAGTTTATAAGCTATATGCAAGAAAGTAGAACACTCTTAAATGAGAGAATAAACTATAGTTTGTTCCTGAAACTAACTTTTAACCTTTTGTGATCATATTGCAGGGATTTTGGTGCATGACCATTGCACTGTCAAAGTATCAGTAAAAAGGAAGAGGGTCTATTTTATTTTATTTTCGATCCTGGACAGTTCACAAGTTAGTATTTTTGACTTCGTTTTCATTTGCAACAGAAATTCTAATAATTGTTTTCCAAGTACTTGAAGATAAGACCAGATTGTGGACTTCGCCCGAAGATTATTCAAATTTATCAATTTGAAGACCGTAGAGAATGTGGTTCGAGGTTTAGGTTCTATACCCAGATTGGATTTACATGAATATGGCATGCATAACTATATAGCTGATGTAGGAGATATTGACTGCCACCACCAGCATATTAAATTTTCAAATATAAACGCACATTGAATAAATAAAATATCTTGATATGAAAACTCTATTTAATTAGATAGAAATCCGAAGACCATGCAACTGATACCACCAATTCTTATGGAGTAACCTTGTGGGATATATGGGATTGTTAACTAAGTAATAGTAATATTTACAATGAATTGTTAGATATCCCAATCTGAGATGAGATGTATGAACGTGCGTGCTAGTAGTTCAATTAGGATATTGCAGTATTTATTTTGAACCAAGGGTTTCAATTCATAAATTAGGGATTATAACCAAGTGGGGTATTCAAAATTGGGGGTTCGTGGTAGGGATTATAACCAAGTAGGATGTTCAAAATTGGGGGTTCGTAAAAATTAGAAGTATAGGATTACAATTCCTCTCCAACAGTCTATAAGGTGTGTTTTAATTTTATGCATTTATGGAACAACTAAAAATTATGTGCTCATTGGCTCTTGTACACGTTACTCCTGACTGATTTTTATCCTCATTTGCTTTGAGCTGCACAGACGTCTTGTAAGTTTTGTTGTTTTGCATCTTATACGATATTCACGAGTCATGACCTGCTACGTGCTTAGATCCTGATCAGAATTTAATTTTTCTATAACTTTCCAACTTAAGTGCCAACTGAATCCATTTTTATGTAACATTTTTGGCTTCAGGTGCACCATTATGAAGTGTTGGATTAATTCGTTTTACCGAACGTGTATCAAGTGTGTGGTGTTAGTTTAACACCAGGTAGTTTATCATTTTGCTGGTTTTCACTTTTCTTTAAGACAATTTGAACTTACTGGGACTAGTTGCTTTTTTTTATAAGAAACGTTGAACTTATTAGGATTTGTATTGGTATTGGTGTGAATTCAGAATTTGCCTTAGTTGTAGGATTACTAAAAAAAAATCCCACTGAAATAACTACATTGCAGGCTCAATCGTAGGAGTGTCTAAAATCAAGGAATTTGTATATACTTCCAGAGATATTTTAGTTCTAAATTTTCTGAAAATGTCTACTGGTGGGATATTTTTAATATTTGGTGATTGTTGTTCCATGTTGGACTTGTGTAGTCTTTTGCTAGAACTCCTAATTTAATTTTTCTGTAACTTTGCAATAAATGCCAACATAATCCATTTTTTTGTAACTTTTTTGCTGGTTTGCACTTTTCTTTAAGACACTTTGAACTTATTGGGGCTAGTTGCTCTTCTCTTTAAGAAACCTTGAACTTATTAGGATTTGTATTGGTGTGAATTCAGAATTTAAATCTATATGATTTTGAAATTGTGTGTAATGAATACATTGACTGATTAATGGAAAAGGCATTTTAAATTTATGAGCTATGAGCACAAATTTCATTTCAGTTTCATTGAATTTGATTTTCATTTGATATTTAGTCAGATTCAGTCAGGCCACAAATATTCAGTCAGATGGTTGAATCTTTTTTTTTATATTAAAATCTATATCTACGACTGATGATGGTCAGTCATAACCCCTTGACCATTAAAATCAGTCGTTGACATAGGATTTTCAGCGACCTGCGTAACCACGTCATAGATGAAAAAGACGCTCAAACATCGACCCTTTCCCCGACCGCCAAAGCAAGTCATTTAACTCGTATCTATGACTTTCTTTGACGGTCGCGAAACTGCTATTTTCCACTAGTGTATCACGTTGCTGGCAAGAACGACCTGAACCCATCATATAGCGAGCCTCCATATTAGGTGTTTCAACTCCATGTGCACTACAAAATTCAACAATAGTTGTAATAAAATTTTCCCATCCCTCTTATTTTAATTCTCTAACTAAAACTTTTGTGTTTGAGACCAGAGCCATTGCATTTACTATGACTTGTGTTTTATTTTGAAGACCTTGGCGTAATATTTTAGTAATTCCCATAATCTTAAACATCAAATGTAAGAGAAAGACAAACCTGGATGATCTCATTTCTTCAGAAATACTTTGTGCTTCACCAAATTTAGTTGTCACTTTCGGATCACTTGAGCCAATATGGTCAATAGTTTTCCAGGTTGCTTCGAACTTATCTATCAAACTGCATACAAAACCATAATGGGAACTCCAACGGGTATCAGTAGAATGTGGCGGAGTACCTATTTGGTTTGCCACTTTCCCTGTCTCAAGTTCACCACTAGCTAACCTTTTAGCAATCTCATCTTCTTGAGCAGACTGAAAATCACCAAACTGATGTGAAGAAGATGTAACAAGATTGACAATTGATGTTAACATAAAATAGAATTTCCAAACTGGACCCAAAGTTTCATCTTTTTTCACAAGTGCCAGCTGACGGCAATGTGAAAAACAATGAACATAATATGCATATTTGCATTCCTTACGAAACAAGGCTTGTAAGCCATTCCACTGACCACGCATATTACTAGCGCCATCATACCCCTGGCCTCACATGTTTTCAACTTGAAGATCATAATAATTAAGAATTTTTGTTATTCCATTTTTCAGAGTTAAAGCACAAGTATCGTCAACACGTTGAATATCAAAAAACCTTTCTTGAACATAACCATCAATATCCACATACCTTAAAAAAATCACCATTTGCTCTTTCTTGGAAGAATCTCGCGGCACGTCAACAAGGATACAATATTTTGGCATTTACAATTTCCTCGCGAAGCTTGCTTGTAACTCTGTTAGATATAATATTCAAGATCTGTTTCTGAATCTTGGGTGAAGTATAATTGGCATTTCCATGGGCATTCTCCAAGACGACTGCATTCACATCTTCATTAAGTGATGTCGAATACTTAATCCATTCAATAAAATTCCAACATTTCCTTGAAACTTTTGACTTATCGTGACCTCTGAAAGCACATTGTTGACACACAAGCCATCTTAAACAGTCAATTGTTGTCTTGAGATGCAACCTATTTCTCTTTACACCCTATATTGATTGTATCTCTACCAATCTACTTATTCACTGAGATGGATTCTTCAAATCTTTAGAATTTCCTTGGGCAGTAGAGTGTCCTGAATCAACATTTCCAGAGTGTTTTAGAAATGCACATGATAATCCATTATTAACAGAACACCATATTTTAAAACCTTCACTGGTGAATGCTGAGTGTTTTGGTGGATCAGATTAAAAAAGAAAACAGTGAAAACAATATGCAGCATCTTTAGAAGGTGAATACTCCAACCAAGGATGTTGCGCGAACCAACTAAAATTAAACCCACGGTTTTGCGTTCCAAATTTAGAGAGGGGGTATCTTAATCTCGGCTGATAAGGTCCCAACAATAAATATGCTCGCCGAACTTCATCACGCTTGTTAACAGGATATTGCATTACTGGAATTCGTAACCCCGGATCACGTTCTAATGGAGTAATTTCCATCCCTCAGGTCTGTCTTATTCTATTCTAGTTCTTCGGGCAACCAATTCTTCGGGTTTAACTGCATCGACAACTACTTCATTGAGTTCAATATTTGGAACAAGAGCAACACTTTCTAATCCATCTACTCTGGGTATAGAGTTGTAATATGCTTCTAATCTTCCTCGTTTGCTTGGTTTACGATGAGTCGACATCATATATTATCAACCTGTAATAGTAGTTGCATGTAACACAATAACAGAAGTTGATTCAATTACTATGCATCACTGAAATATAACTCTTGTAGGAATACATTTGACAAAACAAATCCAAGCTAGTATTGATAATTTGTTTAATTTGTTATTGGTATACATCAATTGATCCCCAATTGTCATAAACACCCATACAATCAAGTAATCTAAAGTACCATCAAAATCCCCAAAACAAGCATTCCTTACAAATCCAAGCTAAATTCCCCAAATCAGAAAATCCAAAGGATCAACAAAATTAGGTTAAACAACAATTCAATCAAGTAGAACAATAGATAACAATTTAATATCAAAGATTAAACTGAAAACATTCATCTTTTTAATTAAACAAAATTACAATTTACCAACCAGGAAACCCTAGTGATAGAAAATTAACAAAAACCCATACTCCATTCATGAAATTAAGCAAATAAGTTGATAGAATTTCATCTAAGAACCCAATAATATGACATCAAATTTCATCTTCTTACCTAGCCTAGGGTTTTCCTTTACGACTTTTCCAGTTCCCCTCTTTCAGTCTTTCTCCCGCTGCTCACACAGAGATTAATGAATTTTCTTTTTATTTTCCCGCGATTTTTTTTTTTGATAAAGACTAGGACTGGCTTGGACTAGACTTGCTTAAAATTGGGCTTGACTTTTATTACTAAGTAAGCAAAAAACATTTGGCTAGGGATGGCTTGAGCCAGTCCTAGTCCGGGTATAGTTCCGCCCCTGTTCTGAGTATAACACCATATAACATGACGCTCTTGCAACCAAAATTCAAACTAGCCTCGGCCTCTATTTGTCACCATGACACATATTCGTTGTGTGTTCAAACTATTTAGGAAACTCAGATGAGAACTTTTTCGTTTAGTCCACTAAACCCGACCCGGGTTAATGGCTAGTCCAGCGGGAAAATATTTTTACTCGTTAGTCCAAAAAAGTTTTGAAAAGAGTAAAATTACTCTACTAACCTTAACATATAACACTATGTATGCTGCTACATATATTACTACATACTAGTAGTATGTTACTTATAGTATATATTGATATGTAGTATCAATACATAACATAACAATATTTATTTATATGTAGTCATAACATATTGATACTACATGTTGATACTACATATTGATTAGTAGTATCAATATGTTATGTACTACATATCAATATTGTTATGTTATATATTGATACTACATATTAATATTGTTATGTTATACTACATATGCTACTACTATAATACTAGTTTAATTACTACATATTAATATTGTTACTAGTTTACTACATATTAATATTGTTATGTTATACTACATATCTTACTAGTAGTAACATATGTTACTAGTATAGTACAAGTTACTACTAGTATACTAGTTTACTATTACATATGTTACCACTAGTATGGTAAAGTAGTTACCTAATTTACTAGTAACATATTTTTGTTACTACTAGTATAGTACATATTAATATGTAGTATCACCATATTGATACTACTAGTATGTAGTAACATACTACTAGTAACATTTACATGTGTTGATACTAATTAGATCTAGAAGGGAATTTTAGGCATTTAGAAAACACACTTTATAATATCCACAAAGTTTTTGGACTAGCGAGTAAATAAACTAGTCCAAAAACATGTTTTTGGACTAGGGAGTAAATGTTTTTCACGGGTGGACTAGCTATTAATTGGGTCATGAAAAACTAGATTAAACAGTAATTCCTACAACTCAATTTACCATCATATCTTTCAATATACTTCCTCCCCCGAACATGCCAAAATAAGGTGTTTACAAAACAAAAAACAAAAAATCATAAAAAATATGACATAGATGATTCATTTTAGAATACGAAAATATAAACAACTTGCGTTAAAGTATTTTTTCTTGCATCAATGTTTTTCTTTTAAGACATTTCCTTTCTGCACAAACTATGATTTTGGATTTGATAAAAAAATATGTTGCTTGTTTCCTAATGGTTATCATCGAAGACTAGAGCTCATATACAATCTTCTTTAATAATAACAAACCCCCAAAGTGCCACATGTTGACACTATAATCATTATTGAATTTGGTGAAGCCACATCAACGCTACCTTTCCATGTCATTGCCATTTCATCATATAGAACTCAGCTTCCCAGACAATACATGCATGTTTATATCTTCAGTACTCACATAAAAACCTTTCCAAAAAAAATATTTTTTGAAAGACGCCTTTTGATTCGATACTTCTACCAGTAGAAAAATTACCTCACTTCTCAAAAGACATATTACTTTAAAGAATAAACTGATTTTAAACTTGCAAACCTTTTTATTTCGCTCTATTAATTTCTTCAAATTCTCAAATGAGAAACAACCCAAATTAATAGCAATAAACTCACATCATCCAAAGGAGGAAAACCTTAGGAGGTTATCATGCAGGAATATTTGCACGCATATCACATCAACGAAAAGATGGAGGCTTTAGAATTCTTGGTGTTCAGTGTCCCAACAATATTTGGTGAATGTTAATGTGCATAATGAAGAGTCCATATTGAGAATGGATGGAATCACCCAAAACACCATCTACCTAACTTTACATAATGAATTGAAAGATGTGCATGTTGATTTCTGGCGCTAATGATGCTCACATAAAAGAAAGTTATTTGAATTTTAGGCGATAAAGATGCATATACAAAATGATATGATGTTGGAATATAGAAGATGATGCACAAGGCCATGCATGTGGAGAAATAATGACTGATGCACAACCCAAGCAAAGCAATAAATTCCCAAAGTATTTTCTATGATAAAATAAAATTGCCAACCAAACAACGGATGATGCGGGATTTCTTATTTTACTACAAGATGGTGGCAGGACTAAATACAAGGGTATTAAATAGGATGATATACGAGAATCTGCAATCGAACCCGGGTTCTTCATTATTTTTTCAAAGATATGCAAAGGATAAACTTATTAAGAAATTTCAGGTTAAACAACAATGAATATAAGTAAAAAACATATGAATGCAAGCGAGTTGTGTCTGAGACCAAAGTAGACTATATAAGTCGGGCATAAACATACTTCAAGAAACCCTGGTCATAGTGACTAAACCATCAAAATCCCTGACTTCTCAACCGTCATGAATGAAAAATATTTAAGAAAATCAGTTTCTCCACTTATGCACAGACCAATGGTTTCTCAATCTATGTTTTATTTATTAACCAATTTTCTATAAGATTGCAATGATGAAGACTCCTTCCTTCGGGTACATATATAGTACGGTCTATGGAAGCACTTGATTAAGCATTAAGAAATTATATTCTAAAGAAGAAAGAAAAACTTGAACAGATAAATAGAAAGATAATATGTGAAATGCATATATATGTAAGGAATTTGAATGGTTACATATATAGTTAAAATTACAGAATGCGTTGTGGCTAATTTTCTGTATATATATATATATGGTTATAACACTTTGTTAATGTAAAGGTAACACTATTTGACCTTATTTTTCATTAGGAAAATAGAAAGAGATATCTTAGGTTTATGAGACAAAAGATGCAAGCTTTTCAATTAGTCATGTAAAAACACCAACTTACAAATACAATTGAAATATCTGCCAACCATCAAGTGGTCTGATGGTGGGTATGCTCACTCCCACTGCGGAGGTAGGGATTCGAATCCCGTAATTGCCAAAAATAAATCCTTATAGGAATTAAGGATGTAGTCCCAAGACCACTGTTCTAAACTACAAAATAAAATAAAAATACAATTGAAATATCCAAAGATTCCAAACCGAAATCCGAAATTTAGTGAATGATAAACGATTTGGATGACTTTACGGTTTAAACTAAATTGTATAATAAAAGGATATTTGCCTTATAGTAAACGAGATTTGTCTTAATAGCAAAAAAGATATATTTTGTGTTATATGTGATATCACATATATCACAATTTTGACAAAAAAAAAGTATTATAATTACATAAAATACAATTCATTTATATGTATTAGTAACAAATTTTTTGGTAGATATTTTTAGATATATTTCAATATATTAACAACTTTTAAGAAAATATTTGAGTCATTAAAAAAATGGAAACATGTAAACATTTGTATCTATAATTAAATGTAAACTCATTTAATTTATGAGAAATCACATTTCTATTCATTAAAATCAAAATAATGATTACATGATAGCTTATGAGAATATAAAATAGACCGAAATACAAGATATTTCAAATCCATATACAAATGAGGATATCAATTGCAAGTACATCGCGAAGAGAAAGAGCATATGCTCAGTGGAAGGTGGCATCTAATAATCTTTGTATAATTTGGTAACCTATGTGTTACTTCTTGGAAGGTGGCATCTAGATGGATGAGCTAGAGCATTCTTTTGTACTACTTCCTTTAGTGTCTTTTGTAATTTTCTTTATCTTTGAAAAACAAACGAAACAAAAACTATCTATCTCTACATCTACCCATTTCTCCTATTGTCCTCATTTATCAGAGTGGTTGGGTTATCAACTAACCATACCATCTTATCTTTTAAGTCAGATGTTGATGGGTTTCAATCTCAACCCTGGAAGCATTACTAACTTCTTTCATTATGCTTATATAAAGTTCTCTTCCTGACACTCTCTACTGCAATCTTTGGTGGTAGCAGTGGACGAGACTTCATCAGAAGGAAATGGAGGTTAGAATCTCTGCCTCTCTATCATCATTTCATTATAGTTTGATTTCTTAGTGCCTGTTTTTGATTTAAGTTCTTTGAATTCTAAGGTCTTTCTACTGCAATCTTTGGTGGTGGAGATGGATGAAACTTCATCACAAGGAAACTGAGTTTAGAATCTCTGCCTCCTATTAACATTTCATTTAAGTTTGATTTTCTAGTGCCAGTTTTTAATTTCATTTCTTTGAATTATAAGTTCTTTCTCCTGCAAGCTTTGGTGGTGGTGGTGGATCACACTTCACCATAAGAAAATTGAGGTTAGAATATCTTTGTCTCTATGTGAACATTTTATTATAGTTTGATTTCTTAGTGCCAGTGTAGTAGAATATTTTCTGCTACCGCACCCTTTGATAACTTAACTAATTAGATTATGAAATCAAGATAAAGAACATATAGAAGAAATTTTATTAAGTTGGGAAATCAATACAAGGGAAAGAGATATAATTCTAACTTGGTGGACAGTTCACTTTCTCTCTTTTATCTCAAATCTCAAAAAAACCTCTCCCAATAAAGTAGTGGTTGGTCTTTTATATATAGGAGTTTTATATAGTGGATGACAGCTAATAAAGCCCCTATTATCGGATCTGATGTGCGAGGTCTTCGTACACTTGTATTAAACCTTCTAGCATGAGCTCTTGATCTTCGCACAGTTTTCAAATTTCACCTATGACTTCGTGACGTCATTGATTACGTCAAGTGGTATTATATATTTACTTCGCATAGTTTATACGGGCGCGATATACAATCCCTACATTTTTCCTCTTCTCTTATTGACCTTCATTCTTGAATGAGTGATAAGAGAATCTCTTCTTAACCATCCTATCACACCCGTTCATATCACTTGTCTTTCCCTACCAACTTTTCATATTCTTTGGCTAACAATAACCCGAGATATTGGATTAGACTGCTATACGTGTCGTTCTTATTTTTTATTTCTTGACACATCGCAATTAAACTTTGTAATTATCACTTCATATCTTTTCACCCATTAATACTTGCGGTTTTGAAAAGTGAAACCCCTTAAATACTCGTCTTCGTTCTCATATTCTTATTTTTATTCTTCTCTTCCATCTTCATCCTCTGCAACTTTATTCTTATTTCTGTAAACAATTTTCTGATCTTTGATTCTCGACCTTTATCATCTCACATGCTTTCTGTCTTCGCTCCAATTACTGTTTCATCCTCTCATTTATTACGTCACCTGAATTTCTTGATCGTACTAATCATCTTCATCATCTTGACCATCTTGAAATTACCCTTCTGTAAGAACATCAATGGGGAACAAGGAAGGGTGGAGAATGGCTCAGGAATTTGAGAAGCTCGAAGTTGATTTTAGGGATAATGGTTTTAGATTATCTGTTTCACCTTTTTCCGGACCTATTGTGGCTCTTAACCCTAAATGGTTCGAAATTGATCAATGGAATGATCAGAAATTCATCATCTCTGTAGGGCAGCTTCTCGCAGGCCTTCCAATTCCTCTCTCAGACCCGCGAATTCCTTTATTTTAAAAATTTTTAATTCATGAGAAATTCAGGCGTGCGATATTTCAGCTGAGTGGTGATTCCATTAGGATTATGGTGGAGTTCGCTCGTCTTCTGGCCGGACTCGGATCTCTGTACCCTAAAGATCATAGGAACGAAGCGTATGCTAACCTAGAAATTAATCCCCCTGACTATACTGTCGACATCTTCTTTGCTAATTATGAGGTGGTGATCATGAAGAGAAAACCATCTCGCTGGGCTCTTCGTCTAGCAAGGAAGGATAACATCACAGATAGTGAAACAATCATGTGAGACATTAACTTTCATGATAAGACCAATCTTTCTGCGTAAAAATCAAATGACAACCGCTAGGATGTTTACCCAGTCCTCCTTGAGGGTCCTTACATTACCGGCTTTGGTGCTGATAAGTCGGTAAATCATCTCCCTGCGGATTTTCTTGCTTATTCCCCCTAGGAATTCAACTGGACAGAGAGAGAATCCATGGTACTTGTTCTAAGCTCTACTTATCTTCCAATTTCCTTTATTTTGTTTCCTTTCTCCCTGCTTCATTAGTTTTCTTATCTCTAGATTTCCAAGTTGAAGAAAGATCTTAGGGCTCGCAAGAAAAAAAGTACACAAAAAGCACTACTTTTGATCACTGATGAAGTAAGAAATATTTTTATTTGAATTTTAATAATATTGTTGCCGCTATTTCTTATCTTTATTTGTGTGCGAAGGTGTGCGAGTTAAACGTTGATGCTGCTTATGCTGAGGACTCTTCTGAGACTGAGGAAGAAGTTTTTTTTCATGCCAAGGTTAAGGGAAATTTAGTTACTTCTAAGCCTTCTGCGAAGAGTGTTAACAAGGATGCGAATCCCAGGAAGAGAAGAAAGATCACTCATACTGCCTCTTCTCCAATTCCTCTAGTTTCATGTTCTCAAGGAGGCGAGCTCCCATTTCCTGATGAGTCGGCTTCAACTTCTCTTATGGCTCAACTATCTCTCATCTTCAAAGACTCCATCTCTGCTATTGGTGATAATGATCTAACCCGTATGTGTGAGAAGGTCTCTGTTATATGTGATGCCCCTAATCTAAGCCATGAATATCTGTGTGGATCTGCCTTAGCTATATCTCCAGACTTCCTATTCACCATGGGCTCTTTAGTATGTTTTTCTTACTTTTGAAAGTTTTTTTCAAGTGTCCACTCCTTCTTCGTATTTCAACAACCTATGTATTTTTGTCGTTGCAGACTGCGCGAGCTTCTCATGCAGTTGCATCTCATTTTAATATAAAGAATCATTCATCGGAGACAGAGTGTGCGAAGATTCGAGAAGAACTTCTGCGAAAAACATAGGAGGCTGATACACTTCGACAAAGAAATAATCAACTGATAGGTGTGCTTCTTTTCGCTCATTCATTGTCTTCTGCGATATTTTATTGTGTCTTCACATTTTTCGATTACTTAATCTTGCAGAAGTTTATAATTTGACCGATGAGGCGGCTAATCTACCCGATGATAATGATTCCCTTCTTAAGAATCTTAATACTTCCTTGAATAACCTTCCCATGCGAGGTTTTGAGGATCTTATCTTCGAGGAGTTGAGATCAAAGTATGAAGCACTTATTTGTGACCATAAGCCCATGCTAAAAACTAATAAGATCTTTTAGGATTGTGCTCACGAAGATAAAGAGAGAATTAGTATTTTAGAGGCAATGAAGAATAGTCTTGTTACTGAGAAAGATCATATAACTGCTAAGGGTGCGAAGGCTTTAAAGGAGTTTCACGAAACTCTACTCAATACTCAGATAGAAAGGGATAAGTGAGAAGGATGATGTTCTCGCTCGCGAGAATGAAATTCGCTCTCTCCTTCTAATAGAGATGCAGAGTTTGAATACGCTGCTAGTCCTTGACAATGCTAGGTTAGGGTTGTATACAAATGTTAGTTTAGAATCTAACCATGCATCTCTGGTTAAAACCATCATTTCCGAAAGAGAAGATTTTTTATCCATTTTATTAGTATTTTTTTCACAACCCTCCTTCCTTGATTGTGATTTTGACCCTTAACTTGATTTTCTCGTAACTGCTAAAAAGGAATTTGTTGAGAAAGAGAAGAAGTATCAGCGAGATATTGAGAGTCTTCAAGCGAAGTCCAATGCTGAAATTCAAAGGTTGGAAGCGAACTTTGAAGCACGTGATACCAAGTGTCGTCGTCTTAAGAAAAATATCAAGGTTACTGTTTCCAACCTTCCCAAGGATGTTATTCGCATACGTGATGGGACTCTTAAGGAAGAAGTGAGCGAGCTCTTCTCTCATCATCAAATTATTTTTCCAGATCATTATGTGTTTGTTCCTCCTTCCGACAATGAGGAAACTTCTGAGATTTCTGATGGTGACATCGAGCATGAAGATTCTAATGAAGAAGATAATGATTCTTAAGTTGACAAAGATAATACTGGCGAGAAGTAGCCGTCAACGTTTCTTTATTTTTATATTCCCTTTGTTGTACATATACTAGCTATTCTTCAAATTTTTAATCAATGCTCTCTTCGTTTTTTATACTTTTCCTGTCCATATACCCACGCAAAGTATTTTCTTTTCTGATGATTTATGTACGTTAGTCCAGGAACAACTTATCAGTGTGAATATAACAACATCTGCTTGAGTCTGTCACATCCATTCAAATATCATAAGTATAAGAATCATTATGTTTATGCGAAGTATTTAACACTATGTTTATGTGCATGCGAATTATCATACGTGTATGTGAAGTATTTAATGCTAGGTTTATATGCATGTGAATTATCATGCATGCGAAATATTTAGCAATAGGATGTTGTACTGGAGCGAATAACATAATCTTATTGTATTCATAATCCCATTCTTGCCTCTGTTATTCACGAGAGGGCAATTTCCTATGCTAAGTACGCATATACCTATAATCATGCATGACGATATGTAAGTGAAAGTCATACTTACCATGAACATATGGTTTCCTATGTTTTTGCTTCATGCTACAATAATGTCGTTAGTGTGGACTTTAGTGTTTGTTTATGAGGTCTTATTGAGCCCCCCCCTAAGTAGAGGTCTTAATTTGCCTCCCCTGTTAATATGACTTATTCTTTCCTAAGGGTATTTATTTTGGGCCGTGTGACGAAATCGCAGGAGGTCCCTACGCTTTCTCGTATTGACCCTTTGATATCTCCTTATCATCATTCATATTATTGCCTCTGCAGGATGATTTTATGCACCAATACGATGGGTCTACACTCTTATTTGAGTTTTAGTCCCATGATATTGTCATCTTTTGACACAATTAAGCTCCCTAATGGAGGGTGACATCCTTATATCTCCCATGATTTCCCCTTCAAGGAGCGTACCCCTACCGAGTTGGGGGTGGGCTCCTCACATCCAGTAATGCAATCAGTTGTTTTCGCGATCTCCTTAGAGATCTCACCCTAAGTGGGGATTCTTGAGGACCGAGTGTATCATATTCAGGACTTGTCAAGAGCGGAGAGGTACACTCCATATGCCCCCGTCACTCTTGACTCAGCCGTTTACCGCGGTGCCCTGATCGAGTTTCTACACTCCATGATAGAGAACTTAGTACCTTAGTCTTTCAACTAAGGAGTCTCTATCGGATAAGCTTTTGTTTCGCGCCCATTATCCATGACTCATGTTCCAGGGATTGTATGGCTTTCGCTCGAGCCATGCAATACTAGGTTTTTCCAAATTATGACGCACGTTAGGGATTATTTGTATTGCCTCTAGCACAAGTGCAAACTAGGGTGCACTCCACAATTGGGTTCCTAGCCTCCCTAGTTAGAAGTTTTAAAACTTTGTTTCCCCCTAGTGTGGTCTTATTTTGAGGTCTGATTTTTGCCTCATTCTTCTGCTTGTATGTTAGGAAAATGTGTTGTAGAAGAAATAAAAATATTTCCACTAACTTTCTTCGCTTATACAATACTGATTTTATTTCTCTTCTTTATTCGCACACACTGGAATACCTTACTAATGCTTAATAATAATATATATGAAATCTCATCCCTTTTTCTTCTCCCTATGCTTCGCGCATTATAATAGTAATATTGCTTCAGGTATTTCTTGTTATAGAGCCTACTCTCCATTTTTTCCATGTTTCTCCCATATCTCTCCATTAATTTGTACATCCCATGTCCAACATATTTTTTCACCACATATGGTCCAGCCCATGTTTCTTTCCCATTTTTTTTCCTTGTTTGCGAAATGGTGGTACTTCGCTCATAACCAACTCCCCTGGTTGGAACTCTACCCCTTTTTTTTTATTCGCTCGTGCATGCCGCATTGTAATCTTTGTGCGAAGTTCACCATCTGAAGTCCCATTTTCATTTTCCACCTTTACCCCAGCACCTTCTTCCTTCGAAGATTCTTCACCTTTGTGGTAACTATCAACTTCTCCTTATTTCTCAACGAAGTTCACCATCAGTCACTACAAGAAAATTGAGCTTTAGGGACTACTTGGATTCGGTTGGTACAGGGCCATTTTTAGTGTTTAGAGATCTGTAGCAACCAACATGGCAACAGATAGGCTCTGTGGTTGAAGGCTTATTTGCTAGAGACCTGTACCAACCATGTCGTTGGAAAAGATATCTTTCAACTACTATAAAGCGACTCAAGTTGAGGTTGGCATAAACATTCGTTAACTATTAGCTCTAGTTGGTAAAGCACATAAATCATTCGTCGCTGAAATATTTAACCCACACATATACAAGTGGCTTAAGACTTGAACATTGCTGGTAGAGGTGGCCATTATACAACGTTTTCAGCCGCTAAAGGGTTTAACTGGCTTAATCTTAGTTGTTGAGGGTGCTGGTGAAGGGTTGGAGCCGCTGTATGTCTTGATGGAAGAGAGTTTCCTTCCACTGAATTTTAGTTGCTTAAGTATTTAAGCTTCCGTATTGTTTGTTGGAAGAGAATTTCACCATCTTCTTTGTAGTTGTCTCAATGGTTATGCCACCACCTTTTTTGTTGGTCAAGATTTCTAGACACTCGTTTTTTGGTTGCATCAAGGGTTAGCTTTGAGTTGGTGAAAAGTTATATGCGTTTAATCGGATGCTTACGGGTTTGAGCCATTACAAACCAGTCGGTCAAGGTGTTATTACTGTTGCTCAAAGGCTTGTCCCGTCCACAGATTGGAGTTTCTGGAGAGTATTTTCTTGGGAATATCATGAAAAAATAAACATAAACTTCATTTTGCTAATAATATTTAACTCATTCAACAATCAAAATATCCAAAATATATTCAAAACATGAACTACAATATAGACACTTTCCTACACAAATTCATGGTAAGAACAGTTCAACAGAACATTTCAGTATAGTCATCTTCGCATGATGATTTGCATCTGTTAAAGAACCAAAAAACATTAGAAGTTTTTTTAATCATTTGAGTTATGCTTTAAAGAGACGACTCACATATACTACGAAATTCAGGAATTGGATCTGAAACTGCATTTTGGCAAACATTTTGTGTGCAGTTTGTTGATGCTGTAGACATAGAAGAGCTGGTGATTTCTAAGGCTATCCCCTTCCCTGCGAAAAATTCAACACAAACCCATGGATTTTAATCATTCAGATACACAAAAAATTTCAGTTTCTCATTCACTCCTAAAATAGCCATCCATCTCAGACGTAGCTTCTCCGTTAACTGGCTGCAAAATTTCATCTTTCCCTGGTTTCTAAGTCCTTGAATCAATGCAAAACCAACTTATTCTTAACCCATTGCCTAATTCTTCTCACAGAACTCAATGACTGCCCTAATTCTCTCCATTATTCAGCTGCAATGAATGGCAACAAGTTGTATCCTTCTGCATTTCCGGTTCTAACTAAACCCAAAAACCTTATCAATTCTCATACCGGGAATTTTAATTTGGATAATACAAAGGGGCCATATATAGTTTTAAATCATAACAAGAAGTTGGGATCATAAGATAAAAGGTAATAAAAGTTAAAGATGATCTCAAACAAATTGAAAATGGAGATGTGACATCAATTTCAACTCTTTAGAATATGGAAGTACCTTGACTGAGCTCATTGATAATTTGTCGAACCTCCTTCCCATATCCACCAAGGAATGCGTATCCAAGACAAAGTCTACACACACAAAAATGACATGTAAGCATTACCAGTATCTTCCTTGGCATAGTTAACAATCACATACACCAGTAACCTCACACATCCTCTGTCCAAGACCAAACTATAATAATTTCTGCTACTTTATCAAGTTAACTGTTTGAAGATAGTATGACATGCTGAAAAAGACAAACAATAACAACTAGCCACCAAATTGTTGATGCCCAAAGTTTTACGTACATAAAAGGAACATATACCTTGATATGACATTTGCTGGAACCAGGTTGATTTCCTTGGGATTGAGAAATTCCAAGAAAATTCCCATTGCCATCATTGTGAGAGCGAAGAACACCTAAGAACAAACAAGATTAGGTTTTATTAAGGAGGGACCAAATGATCTTTTTCATACAATCAAATCATGATATTACAAGAACTCTAGGAAATATACTTACGCGAAAAACCTCTTGAAAATGTGTCTTGCCATCCTGCACTAGTCTTCCTACGGCATAAAAACTAGTTGCGTTCAAACAAAAAAATAAGAAAAAAGAGAGACCAAAACCAATTCCACTAATCAAACCTTATCTTATCCCAATCTTTCTTGGGCCATCATACTTCTCTTCGTACAATTTCATCAACTTCTCTTCAGCACAAAATGAGGTGACTGTTCGTATACTACCAACTGCATCATTAGCAATCTGACTTGCTTCCTCATGCATCAACTGAAAACACACGAGTATTGATTGTCAAAATATTACTATTTACATGCATAAACCAAGACGAAAAGAAAAAATAAATGCTTTTGAACCTTTGCCTTGTCATTAAATCCTTTCATCAACTTCTTTTGAACCCACACATTTAATCCTAAAAAGGGTAGTAAAACAAGGATAATGAAAGCCATCTGTCAGCTTGCTTGAAAAGCGATAACCAAGTACGCAATTGATGTTGCAGCATTCTGTACAAGCAGTCCTAGTGCATCTCCAACAAGACTACGAATGGTGGATGCATCTGCAGATAGCCTTGCAACAATTGCACCACTAGAGTGTTCGGAATCATCAAACCAACCAATATCCATGTGAACTACCTTTTTGAAACACATCAAGCGAAGACGCTTTATCAACCTACATCCAGCTATTGCAAAAAAATATGTATCACTTTAAGATTCTCTACTTATTTCTTGCAAGCGCATAAGTTGGCAGTATGCTCCATCAGGAATTTTAAGGAGCTCCAATGGTCCACCTGATCAAATGAGGCAAGATACAATCTAAACCATTTCGCACCGAAGATAAACCAAAAGCACTAGCTGATAGAACTCAACCTATCATGATCCAAAAATTAAAAAAAAATTAGAAGGTGCACATTTTTCAACTATCTTCCCATGATGAATGAATGCTATCATATCTGCATTCTTTACCGTGCTCAAGCGATGAGCAACAAGTACAGCACAACCTTCTCAGACTCTGCATCAAGTGCACTGGTATCTTCATATCATATATGCCAGTAAAAAGTGCAAGATATCAAAATGGTTTGTTGACGTACCAAAAGATTCTAAGGTATAATGTCTCTGTGACAGACCCAACACTACCATGAATATAAGCCAATGCCCTACAAATCTGCAAAAACCAACAGTCTTGAAGTTTCCGCAGATATAGATAGTTGTGCGGCTTGTGCCTATTTTAAAGTGAGGAATGAAAAAGTATAGCGACTCAAAAGCATAGATAAGAAAATGTGAGTTTGAAACTTACCACAAAGTAAGAAGCACATAGCAATAACTAATTACATAAAGTCAACAAAATAAAGGAGCTTAACTAACACCCATTTCCAAAATCTTCTACATATATAGAACGTTCAGAACCAACATCTAAACGTTCATCTCTCATCACTTCAATACTCTTTCATTATCAAAATCAATACCAACATCAAAAAAATCAAAAAGAAAAAGAAAAAACAATCGACTTAAAAGAGGCTTCATATAGAATATTAGATTGTATATTAGATTTATGACATAAAATAGATTCATCCATATTCTTGTCAGTAATTTCTTTAATCATAAGCCACTTAAATAAATTCCAAAGAAGTATATCAAACCCTAAATCAGATTAATATTACTTGAAAAATACAAAAAATCAAAACATTAGAATTACCAAATTAGATCAATATCTCCAATTACTTCTGTTACTTAGAATTATCGAAGAACAAAATACTTGAAAAATACAAAAAAAATCAAAACATTAGAATTACCAAATTAGATCAATATCTCCAATTACTTCTGTTACTTAGAATTATTGAAGAACAAAATAATGAAATCTAATTTTTAAACCTTAGTTGAGCAAGTGGAAGAGAATACTGAGAGAAAGAATTCGAGATCAAGGAATTAAAAAAAAATAAAAAATTATAGAATACCGAGATAAATCATATGAAATCAAGCAAATTAATCTGTAATTCTAAGGTTCATCAGTGCCTAGTGGTTCAATCTCTTGCAAGAACTTGAGCATCACCTGCAAAATCAAACAAATTAATCAAAGCAAGCCCCAATTGCATCATACTGGAGCTTCGTCAAGGGATTTTGAAAGATGAGTTTTACCTTTGGTTGGTCGTCCATGCCTAACACAACTTCAATGATTCCAATAGCAAAACAAGCCCCTAAGCTGCAACCCTAACTTCAACGCCAGATCATGTTCAACAAAAAAAAAAAAAAAACCCTCCATCAGCGAGACTGTAATTGAAGCACTATATATGTAAATCTAAAATTGAAAGAAAAAAATTATATAGAGAGACGGTATTGAAGGATTTACCTTCCTTTTTTTTCTCTCGCATCTGTGTTCGTCATGATTTTCTGTAAATTGATAAAATGATATGAAATTTTCCTATCTGTTAATGAAGAAGAAGATTGCAAGTTCTGCCGATGAGAGGAGAGGAGGGAAGGGGAGGGAAGAAGATGTGAGTAAAATGAAACGAAGGATAAGGATAAGGTTTAAGTTTCTAGTGTGTGGTGTACGTGTACCCTGGGAATGAATTTTCATATTTCATGGGACAGGTCACCGATCCGCATGACAAACTCTTTGTTTTTATTGTTCTATCGTTGTATAATACATAATGGGTGGTATATGGAAGGATGGATGGTTGTTTTAGTGAGTGAGGAGCATAGACTAACACTATGCTTGTTTTTCTTTCTGGATCGTCTAACGTGGATATGATTTAATTGGATGTGACTGAATACACTTGACTAATCTGAATTTGGCTCATTATGTTTATATTTTATAAATGAGATCTAATTAGAATAAAAAATATAGATTTTTGTAAGAGAGAGAGCAAAAACGGATACGAGACGAATAAAAATCGTAATCAACTTTCTGATTCAGACCTTGTCATTATATGTTTTTTATTCGGACCAAAATATCTTTATCTGCACATACTCCTCGGATCCGTTTTTACCCTCCCTTTAACAAAAATCAAAATATAAGAGTCAATGTCAGTGTCTTGGTATTTTTAATTAGATCTAATTCAAAATAAATAAATAAACGGTTTTGACATCTGACTCGCGTCGAGTTAGGGTTGACTCAGATCCATACGCCAAGTCAGATGCAAACAAACATGTTGTTTGCATATTATTCATGACCTCGGCGGGGAGCTCAGAACCTATGTGCGGGCTTATCTTAATTATAGAGGAGGGAGCAAGCCCATTTTCACCTTATTATAAATTAAAAAAAAAAACAGGAAGCTACAACTTCTTGATTAAAAATAAATAAATAGATTTATACACCTTGGGATTTATATACAATTATGAGGTGGATTTGAAGCCTTCATTTCTCTGTATATGGTTTAATCTTGTTTTGTTAGTATAGTCGTGCATCTTGGTCATCCGACTACCCATTAGTTCAAAATTATTATTCGTCTGCCATTTTGGATTCAGTTATAACTCAGTATACATAATTTCATAATAGAATCCACTTTTTTTAATGGAATCATACTCATATTGATGTAATTTTGTTTTTTTTTCTTTCAAAAAGTAAAGTGATGCATTTATATCATCTAGATGCTCTAGCGATAAACTCTCCAAGACAAATTTTGTTTCAGAAGAAGAAACGTTTCAAATGATATGATTCTCTAGCGATAAACTCACCTAGAGAAATTTTAATTGTTTCAAAAGAAGAAATGTTTCAAACTCTAATATCTTTGCGTACTTAATTAATAAACCATGAAACTTGGAAGTTATCATATCCTGGTGGCTGAAAGCTACTAACCACACCAAAAAACTAATGTTTTGGTACAAGTGTCTAACAAAAGATTGACTTGGAGGGTACATATGGTGTCTTGAAGTAATTACCTTCTAGTGTACTCTGCAGTTGTCAACCTCTCGTGGATGAAAGCTACTAACAACGCCAATATTTTGATGGTTGGTTGAGGTGTCTACCAAGAGGTTGTTTCATAGGTACGATGAGTGGAAAAAGATATGTACCTTCTAAGGTACATTTTGGTTGCCCAAACATGATAGTTGGAGGCTAATAACAACAAATACTATATTTAGGTTGTTAAGTTGTTCATGCTAAAGCCTTCCACCCACTATAGTTGCTGAAAAACTGGTGGTTAAACATTTTCGCCCACCAGAGTTGTTTTTAGATACAAACAATTGTTGCTGAAGAATTCCACCAACTGTAGTTGGTAAAAAAATAGTCGCTAAAGCCAAGTTTTCTTGTAGTGAGTCTTTCGCACCTCTTTTCTTCTTCTGCATCACGCTTCCAATTTCTCCTTTTACTCGCACGAACTTCACTTTTCTCAACATCAATCTCATTACATGTTTTGGATTCATTGGAATCTCCTCTGATGATTCCTACGCCTTGGGGTAAGGGAAACTTAATACATTGATGATATGTAGAAGCCACACCTAGGATGTTGTGTAACCATGGTCTTCCAATTAATGCATTGTATGGAGATTCAACATCTACCACATAAAAGGTTATCTCCGTGGATATCATATTAAGAGGAATTCGCATGGTAACTTCTCCTTTTGGCTTACTACCGGATCCATTAAAACCGTATATTTTGTAAGTTGAAGGAATTAAGTCTTCGTCTTTTCATCCCATAGTTTTGTATGTGTGATAGAACAAAATGTCGACGGAGCTCCCAGAGTCAATTAGTATTTTGTTTATCGCCCATGTGACATCTTCTTCATTTTCTTTCTTATCCGTCTTTTCGCTTGATATTATCTCTAACTTAACCATCAGGGGACTCTCTTGAAGTTCGCCTCCTCCATCTACTTCTTCTGCACTGAATGTGATTGTCTTCTTCTGCCATTATGCAAGTTTTGGCATCTTTGCTAGGTTCATTACTTCTTTTCCTTCAGTATCCCTTGCATATATGCGACTCAACATATTATCATGGAAATCTTCTATACTTTTGAATGAGTGTATTATCGAATTATAGTGTAAGTTATTTGCATTTTCTCCCACTTCTATTAGGAAGGTGTTTTTTCCTCGGTTCACTCCTGAAGACTTTTCTCTCGTTATTGGTTTTGTTTGTGTTATTGGTGGTGGTTGTACTGGGGTAGATAATAAGTGGTTAAGTTTTCCTTGTCCAATCAGTCTTAATATGATCTGTTGCACGTTCTTGCAGTTATTTGTTGTATGGACATGGAACCTATGATAAGCACAAAACTCTTTGCTTCTTCATCCAGATGGTGGTTCCTGCCCCAAATTAGGTGGTGAAGTTATCTTTTCCATCAATATAACAACTTCCCAAAAAATTTCAAGTGTTGTGTTAAGAGGTGGCATCCTGATCTCCTCATGAACTCTGTAATTCACACCTTGATTATAATATCTCTTATTTCTTCCATACCCGTCTCCGTAATTGTAAAACCTTGCAACTTTGTTATTTCCTCCACGATTGTTATATTGCCTTTCTCTATATTCTTTCTCATACATTTCTTGGTCTTTGTTATTCATGGCTACCTGATTTTTGCTGATCTTCTATGATTAACTTCTCTTTACTACTCTGCAAAGTGTTGGGAACTGCATTTTCCATTCTTGGTAATAGACTCGCATTTCCTATCTTCTCGCTCGGGATTGCAATAGGGTAAGATTCCATACCTCTCTGCTTTTCTTAAAGGGCGATGTATTCTTCCTGGTAATCGCGCAATTCCGCCATCGTGATTCTGTCTTTCATCCCGAATATTTGCATAAACAGCAAGTCAGTTGGAAATACCGCATTGATGAATGATAAGATGAGATTTCTTTCATCCACTCGCCCTGCCATTTCGCTACTCATTGTCCTCCACCTATTGGTCATATCTCGCAAGATTTCATTTATTCTTCTTCGCATGATGAATGCCTTTTCGATTCCTGGTCTTTGCATACTGCTGCTGATGTATTGCCCCAAGAATAAAATCTTCAGCTGCTCGAACGATTTTATTGATCCTACTGGAAATCCATCAAACCATTTTAAGGTTCCCCCAGCGAGGGTGGCCGGAAAATATTTGCATAACATCGCGTCGTTATCCTCATATTGTAACAAAGATAGACTATATGTCTTTATGTGATGGATGGCACATGTTGATCCATCAAAGACAATAGGAAACGTGGGTAATGTGCACTTCCTTGGTATCATTATTAATTGTATCTTCCGTGCGAATGGTGTTCTTGCTGCTTCTTCTATCACTTCTTATAGATGTCTTCTTCCTCCATCTTTTCCTTTTTTTACTAATTCTTCCATCTCTGCTATTTCTCTTAAAATTTCACCGTTTGGGAATATGTCTTCTTATTGTTGTATAGGTATTTTCATCCTAGATTGCCTCACTCTGTTTTCATGCCTGCTTTGTCGTATTGCTTCTTCTAGTTCTCATCGTTCTTCATCATATCTTCTCTCTCTTTGCCTTTCCCTTTCATTTCTTGCGTGTTTTCATGCAGTTATGTCTCTCTCGTTCTGTTGTCTCAACATTTCTCTTCCATGGAGTATCATTCTTGCTTGTTCTGGATCGTTTTCTTACTCTGAGTCGTCTTGGGTGTCGGTATACTCTTCATTTCGCTCCCGCCTGTTTTCTATGCGACGTCCTACCGATCTTCAACTTGGATGCGTTCGCGCTCCTCCTCCATGTTGTCTCCCACCTGAAGATTGTTAGTCAAATTATTATCCAATAATTATCTATGTTCATCCTGTCTCTGATCAGATCTACTACGCCTGGAGGTACTTATACTCATTCTTGATCTTGAGTTGGCACGTGTCATCCTGGATATAGTCTCTGATATTTTCTCCTCCAATCTGTGGTTCTCCTCTCTTATTTCATCATTTTGGCGTGTCAAGTTCGCACACATTTCGTCTTGTCTCCTTCTTTCGTAGGCCCACCTTTGTATGAGCTCTTCAATTATCATGTTCTCTTCAATTTCTTCTACCACTCCTCCCTGTTGTGGTCCCTCTTCATTTTCCTATGTGGTGTCTGTATTTGCGGTATGGACGCTAACTTCATCATAATTTGGGTTGTTGTTCTCTTCTGCTATATGTTGGATCTAAGATCGAGTTTGTCGAGGTCGGTTATTCCTTGCTCCCATTCGTGAAGATTCTGCGATTTCACTCCTTCTTCTTCCTGCAATCCTCCTACTTCTCCTGATGGGTATTGAATCTTCTCCTCCAGTCGCCCATCTCACCATTTTTGCTCTTGAAATAACACTTTTCTTACAGATCTATGTTAATAGAATCCTCTTTCTACACTGAGGACTTCAAGTTTCAAGACTAATCCGAAGATGTTATCTAGTGAGATTTGATGAGAACAACCATTATTTTCCCTTAAAAACAAATTTCTCTTAGAGAGTATTAAAAATCTATTTAAATGATCCCTAAGTCCCTGTTTCTAGCGCCAAAATGTAGTAGCAGATTTTCTACAACCACACCCTTTGATAACTTAACTAATTAGATTATGAAATCAAGATGAAGAACATATAGAAGAAATTTTATTAAGTTGGGAAATCAATACAAGGGAAAGAGATACAATTCTAACTTGGTGAACAATTCACTTTCTCTCTCCTAAAATTCTATCTCAAATCTCAAAAAAACCTCTCCCAATACAGTAGTGGCTGGTCTTATATATAGAAGTTTTAGATAGTGGAGGACAACTAATAAAGCCCCTATTATCGGATCTGATGTGCGAGGTCTTCGCACACTTGTATTGAACCTTCTCGCACGAGCTCTTGATCTTCGAACAGTTTTCACATTTCACCCGTGACTTCGTGACGTCATTGATTACGTTAAGTGGTATTATATCTTAACTTCGCATAGTTTATACGGGCACGATATCTAATCCCTACAACCAGTTTCTAATTTAATTTCTTTGAATTCTAAGCTCTTTCTACTGCAAGCTTTGGTAGTAGCGGTGGATGAGACTTCATCACAAGGAAACTGAGGTTAGAATTTCTGGTAGTAGTGCAAGTTTTTGATTTATGCTCTTTGAGTTCTAAGTTCTTTCAACTGCAAGCTTTGGTGGTGGATGAGACTTTCTTACAAGAAAATTGAGGTTAGAATCTCTTTGTGTCTATATCAACATTTCATTGGGCCGACCGACCGTAGGCCCGAAGGGCCGAAGAGAGGGAGTCCCTTTTATGACCATTTTTTTGTCAAATTAACCAAATTGTTCAATTTCACAAAAAGATTGATTTTGGTGGTTGTCTTTGGGAGTTGAAAAGACCAAAACACCCTGCTACTTCAAAAAAAATTCCTTCAAAGTCCTATCTCTCTATTTCACCACCAGCGGAATAACCAGCGGCAACATCTCCACCGTAACCTGTACTACCACCGTGGAACCATAGACCTGAACCAATTCAAGCATTTTGTATTTCAGTTTCTTACTCACCACCACCACCTTCCTCTTTCAGTTTCAAAATTCTACCCTCCACCTCCAGCAACACCATCACCACCATTACAGATGTTTTTTTTTTTTTTTTTTTTATCAATTCATACCAGTTCAATTGAATTTCAGTCCATGCCAATTTGGATTCCGATATTCCCCACCAGCTACACCAACACTGCCACCTTCAACACAACCACCAGTACAACCACCTTCCCTCCGTCGACACTTCCACCACCTCCAATAGCATCTCCACAAAAGAAGACAGTGATCATCAAGAACAAAAGGAGCATGAATTCGATGAAGATTAGTCGAAAAATCAATGTCACCGATCTCAATTAACTTCCTGATTTGACGAATTACTAAACGAGAATCATAACCAGAAGATGAAAGAGAAGAAGATTCAGTGCAATCTTCTCTGAATCTCAGATTTAGCGGAATTGATAATTAGAGAATCTAGGATATCCCTTTTAACTGATGTAAAATCCTTTCTCACACTAGAGATTTAGAGAAAGGGAATGTACAGGAGGGACTTATGGTCGTTGGATTTGTAAGGGCAAAAGTTTTATCTTCTCAGTGCAGGGAACAAACAATGGTGCCGAACTGCCGATAGAGTTTTGGTTATTGTGTGTATGCTTGTGATTGCTCCACGTGTGCTAAGTGGTTTCATATTTTCCCTGCACATCTTTTCTTTCCCGACTTGGGTAGCTAGCTAATATCCAAGCACAAAACTTTTGGATTTATATGGTCTTCGTAAACACTTCCGATGAGAAACCACTGTGCTATGGTTAGGTTCTCATACCTCATGAATACTAACTGCGTAAATACAATAGGATTAGACTATGAGTACAAATCTACATAGACATATTTTCAATACATGCGTGCATTTAATTCCTATGAGTGCAAAAAAATTTAAAAACCACCAATGTCCCCGCCGCCACGCCACTGTCACCCCTGCAATCGCTGTTGCCGCCACCACAACAATGCCGTGCCATTATGAGTCTATGACACTGGCTATCCACCAAAACACCATGTATTACTCAATATTATGTTGTGCCCTCCCCACCATGGTTTATTTGATGGAGAATTTTGTTTTTACAGTCTGATTTTAGCGATGTTTCGTTTTTTATCGGTCGGTCCTCCCCACCGGGGGAGCGGTGTTCTAGTTATAGTTTGATTTTTTCAGTGCAAGTTTTAAATTTAATCTTTTTAAATTTTAAGCTCAATTAAGGATTTGAATTGTTTCTATATAGACAAGCTTCTAACCCGGTGCAATAAGCACCGTCATAGCTGAACTGTATAGTGAGAAAAATTTCAAGTTGGAACTCTTCAAATAACATTGGTAGCTTATTCTGTTTTATCCATATCTAAAATGAAACTTGCACACTACTAAAAAACATCTTTCTCGACATTTTTCCCCCCTGTATTTAAGTATACTTCTGGAGAATTAATCACAATGCCTGCTGTGATTTTAATTATATGTACGACCGTTCAAATTGCCTACTGATATATATTGTGCATTTCCCCTGTTCCCACATAATTTCTTTCTTTGTTCAAGTGCTTCTTTCGAATTGAATTCTTAACGTACTTGATCAAGAACTTCAATGAAATGTACTTTATATGTATCTGAAAGAAGAAGACATCATCTAGTAATCATGACAAATGCATGCTTTTATAGAAGATTGGTGAAGTAAAGCGAAGATAACTGTGTCAAAAAGGTAGATAAATTAAGCAAAATGAACTAAGCTAGTGGATAGTACATGATAAGGAGGTCGGTCAATAAGCATTTTACTCTCTTATTCTTTGGCTCACTTGTTTCAGATTATAAATTGAGTAATTTTATACATAACTAAAATGCTTACAATTTGATGGAGAAACCATTGGTCTGTGCTATAAGTAGAGAAACTGATTTCCTTAATGTTATCATTCATGTCAGTTGAGAAGTCAATGATATTGATGATTTAACCACTATGACCGAAGTTTGTTAAAGCATGTTTACACCTAACTTATTGTCTACTTTTGTTCCCAGCCCAGTTTGTTGGAAGTTCTTCATAAATTAACTTCCTTGCATTCATATATTCTATTTGCGCTCATTGTTGTATGAATTTTGCATGTTAACGATCCGTTCGAACTTCGGTTAAACAGATCAACTTAATCGTCATATTCACAGATTATTATTTGTTGTTCACTTTGTAAAGGAAAAGACGACCTGTACTCTGGGATCTTTGTAGTGGTTATCTAAGTTAAATATTTGCAAAGATGCTTTAGTGGCAATAGTATTTTTGGCTTCAGCTACATGAGTATGTCTTTTTTTCAGTTTATCTATATCTTTGTTTGAAGGTTTTTGAATTACATCATTGAATCTATCCTTTGCATATCTTTGAAGAAATAATTTAGAACCCAGTTCAGTCGCAGATTCTCGTATATTATCCAGTTCAATACCTTGCATATGTTAGCCTAGCGACCATCTTGTTGTAAGAAATATCTAGTGTTTGCAGTTATATTTTATTTTAGAAGATGCTTTGAGATTTTATTGCTTTGCTTGGGCTGTTCATCATCATTACTTCTCCAAATGCATGGCCATGCGCATTATATTTTGTATCCTAACATCATATCATTTTGTATCTGCAATTCTGCATCATATTGCCTGAAATCCAACTCACATTTTTTTGTGAGCATCATCATCCCCAGAAATCAAAACATCCTTCTCATTATGTGAAGGTAGATCTCCTATGCATGGTGCTTTATGTAATTCTAATATTAGCCTCCTTTCTCAGGAATTACCAATGAACAACATGAGAAGAATGGGTCTTGCTCTACTACTTGTCTTCATGAGCCTATTTTCAATTATCCAGTGTAAAACTACTGCACCCGGGAGGACAGTTTTTTCCGTCACCGACTTTGGTGCAGTTGGTAATGGGGAAACTTACGATACCCACCACGTATGTCTCTCAAGTGTATGCAGCTTGCAATAAATTATCAGCTGTGGTGCAGTCTGCCACTGTTAAGTTGGATACTGGACCCTTGATAGACATACAATCAAGGGTCCAGTATCTAACTTAACAGTGGCAGACTCTGAACTTAGAACCATTATCAGCTATCAAATTCGGAAGCGATAGTAGGTACGACTTCAAAGGTATTGCGTTTGACAGCATAGACATTACTGACTCTCATCGAGGAATCACGATGCAATTAAATGGAGGAGGTAAATTTTCTGTACTACATATATATATATATAGTGTTAAAGACCATTTTATAGTTTATACTAAGTGAGCGATATGATGCAGGAAAGGGAGAGGACATAGTCTTCACAAACATAAACGTAAACTTGGAATATAATGGAGAAGAAGTTGAGTGGAGAAGATCTCACCCAATCTACATCACCACTTCTGGAGAATCATCAATCACTAACTTGAAGTTCATCAACATCACTTCTCACTCTGAAAAGGGAGTCATCTTGTCTGGTGGTTCAAGACGCCTGCAAAATGTCGAGTTAATGAACGTAAACCTTACTTTCTACAGTACCAACTGAACAGAACAAGAACCATCAACAGGGATGAGCTTGGACTACATCGATGGGTTGCACATTGAGAATATGATAATGAAATGGATTGCACAATCCATTTCATTGTCATATTCTCAATGTGAAACCCATTTCATTGTGAATCCATTTCATTATCATGTTCTCAATGTGCAAATTTGCAATCCATTTAGTGTTGTGTTCTAGTCACAACAGTACAACACTAAAACCTATGACGCCCCACGTTGAATCTTACCGGATGGTTAGGGTTTGACCAATGAACGAATTCAATCTATGGCCTATGGGACAGCAGTCTGTAAATACTCCCTAATATTGCAGTATGGCACTGCTCTGGTATGTTGCTTCCTTTATTCATATATGTATGGCTTCTTGTTCTTACTCTGTATGAATAAATAAACTATGAAGGATTGTTATAAGAATATTGCAAGCAGACAATAATTTAGACATAGCAACGGCACTTTATGGTTCACTTAATTAGCTTCTTGTAATGATTTTCGCATTACTTATCTTTCGTGTTTTATTTCGTTGTAAATGGTAATCCAATGTTTGTTTTTTTTTTTGATGCGGAAAGGTCAAATTTAATTAAAAAACAAAGATGTCACCAAGTATGACACCAGAGTTACAAAAAATGAAAACGAGAAAAAAGAAAAGCACACTGAGGAGCAACAAACACCCTCCAAACAAGAAGAGTCAAAACAAGAAAAGCTCACTGAGTAATCCAATGTTGTTGCAGAAAATTCAGCTTATAATTCAAAATGAGTAGAGTCACTGGTTACTCAGACGCATTCGCTATCTATCTCCACATATTGTTTTACCTTAACTATAACCAGCAGTTTTACTAATCCTGGCATTGTTCATCTCTCTTCTCCATCTATCTGCATCCTCAAATTTACCACAGGAAGCGTATAAATTAGCTAGCATTATGTACTTCCCATCACTCAAACGATGGACTTGGGCTTTCTTTTCTGGGCCAGCAACAAGTTCTTGTATTAAAACGAAGAAGGAAAAGTTTCGGCATCAGTACCGAATAAAATTAGGATGCTGGATCAGTATTGATAGTCGACAGATAGAGATAATAAACAGGAAGATCATGTACATAGGTCGACGGAGGCTGTTGTCCCCTGATGATTAAGTGTGAAATACTGAAATTACGATTAAACTTTTATGGGCAAGATTAATATTGTTATATGGAAAGCCCAGACCCAAGATACACCTTATTCAGCTGTTTGTAAAGAACCATCTTTTAGGGACTACCCAAAATATGTGGGGGACTACCCAGTGATACAAATGTCCACCCTACAATGATAAGGGGTGTCCTAAACTGTGGAAATGACTAACCTACCCTTAACATATATATATATATATATATATATATATTACCACCTCCTCTCATCACCACCTATATATATAACCACCTCCTCCCATCACCCCCGTCACTCACCACCACCACCACCACCACCACCGACCACCTTGAACCACCACCACAACCGCCTCTATATATAGCTTAATTTAATTCATTAATAAAAAAAAATCAAAATCAAAATTATAACAAACTCATTACTTGTCATTCGTTTTTTGTTGCAAAAATGAGAAGTAATCATTAAAATGAGTTGAAAATGTAAGTTGCAGAGAGAAGTTCGGTTAGGAATTATGTCAAAAACTTTGTCGAACTAGCCGAACTCAACTTTTAATGGAGGTTTTTCTTTGAAAAAAAAAGTTCGATTACGTCGCAAATTTTTTTCCTAATCAGAACTTCAGTTCGGTTATGTCGCAAATTTTTTTTCCTAACCGAACTTTAACTGAGTTACAAATAGGCATGTGGTAAGTTAAATAACTTAAATCATATCTTCGCACTTTCGAATCATGATAAGTAAATAGATGAAGGCGTCTTTGCATATTATGGCAATGTGTATTCGATTCTTATATCTTTTGTCAAGTCACTTAGCTTATAAGCCATGCTACATACAAATGGAAGTCCGGCCAACAGGAATAATACATTCCCTTGAAAATTCTTTATCATCAACACCGGAGAGGACGTCCGGTCGTGTTTTAGAGACTGTGTTTAACGGTTAATCTACCAGTTCTGTTCATCTGGCATGGGTACAATGGTTAGTATCAGTTGACAAAATTACAAAAGAAAAAAGGTTTTGTTGGGTTAAAGTGGGCACCATCATGGTGGAAATACTTAACAAAAGCACACACTTTATAAACCTTTTTGGGAACAGGAGACGTGGAGAACAGTAGGCAAAAAAATTGTTTAATGATCAATCACTAAAGAAAAAGGTTTTGTTCGGTTAGGTACCAATTTATTTTTTCCTAACCAAATTGAAGTTCGGTTAGGTATCAGCTTTTTTTACTTAACCGAACTTTAGTTCGGTTAGGTCGCAATATTTTTTTCCTAACCGAACTTTTCTCTGAAAACTTATATATTGAGTTCGGTTACGTCGCAATTTTTTTTATTTTTTTTCCCAGCCGAACTTTTAGTTCGGTTACGTCGTAAAAAAATTTTCCTAACCGAACTGTTCTCTGAAACAAAAAATTCCATTAAATCTGAGTTCGGCTACCTGTGTTTTTAGAAACATTAACCGAACTACACTTGCAGATGAGTTCGGTAACCTGTTCTTCAAATGTTGTAGCTGAACTTTGTAAACCAAACGGAAATCAATTTGTAAATTGTTCATTTTTAGGAATGTTTTGGCCAATTCAAGCACCATTAACTAAATTTGAAGTATCCGTGAGTACCCAAAATATCATACTCTTGTTCTTCCTGTTTCCTTCTTCTTCTTATCTCTCAAAAAAAAAATGTTAAAAAAAAAACAATCCAACTTATAAAACACTAATCACTAATCACTAATCCCTAATCCCTAATCACTAATCAGTTTTTAACTAATCATTAATCAGTTTTTCACTAATCACTAATCACTAATTAAGTTTATCATCAAGGGTAAAGTGGGTATTAGAAATAAAAATTATAAGGGGTGACCAAATATTACTTCTAATATCCTCCAGAGAAACTGATGGGTAGTCCCCCAACTTTTTTGGGTAGTCCCCAAAAAATGTTTCTTTGTAAAAGTCTAGGCCCTGCTAAGAGAGTTATTAAAGAGTATTATTACAATAGCCTGGAAGCCTGTAATTGGAATGGGAATGGGATTCCTAATCGAGAATGAGTAGGAATACTGTAAGCTATAAGTAGTAACGTCTATAGCTATAAATATATTATATTACATATACTAAACGCTGATTTTTATACTAGGAGATATTCATCTGCGTTTCATTCAATTTATTAACAACAAAAAAAATTCAAAAAATTTCTCTCTTGAGTTAATTTTTACTTGGATTCAAATTTACAGTTATGGCATGCAATAGTCTGGGTCATGTTGTTGATTACGGTGAGACTGATCATTATTTGCCTGTATCCACCTCCATGGAGAGTTACTGTAACGGTGGATTCGGCACTAATTCGGACGATGAATCTGATGATGATGCTAACGTTCGAGAGATAGATAACAGACGTGATCCAGAGACGACAACTAGTGATCAAGCGGATTCAGGTTCTATGGGGACAGGAGTAATTAGCAGATTTCTCCGATTATTCACAAGATGCTTGTTTTGATTTTTAATACAGTCGGAAGGGATCTATGAGGAAGCAGTTTCACAGTGATCGTCACTGTTGTTGATTAACGTTCTCCGTCTGGTCCATTCAATAGCCTAAAGGGCAAACAAAAAGTTGTTTCAATATTCAATTCGGAACCCCATTCCTAATAATCAATTATTTCTATTTTGCTTAATTTGTATTAGTTGCACACATTTAAACCCATATATGACAACATTCACCGACTTTTGTTTGCACGTTTTCTTGCCATTTAAAAACACAATGGAAAGGTTTTGTCACATGTTAAATTGATCGTTGGTTGCAAAATTTGGTTCCTAAATCTAGTTTTGGCAGCCAACCTAATACCAGTCCTAAGAATTTAGTTGTCAAATTTAGGCCTAGTTTGGTATTGCTGCAGATTTTGTAAAAACACTTTTCTGTTGTGTGTTGATGTGTTTTGCTGTGAGAAAAAAGCAGTTAAACATTTGGTAAAAAATTAATTAAAGTTAAAGTTGATTAAAAAAACAATCAAAGTGTGTTTGGTAAAATATGAGATTCAACCATTGTTGTAGCAAATGACAAAAACAGATATATATCTCTGAAAATAGTTTTATTCAATTTTATTGGGGTTAAAAAAAATTACTATATCAAATATAAATATATATAATATTAAATTTAAATTTACTAATTATCACTATTATTACGATTGTTAAAAAATAATAATTTACTTAGTCGCTTTTTACTATATATATATATATATTGCAAACAAAAAATCAAACTAAACTAAAATAATTATTTAATATTTGTTTTTATTTTTATTATTGAAAAATTAAATGAAAGGGCATTAAAAATTGTTTGAAAAAATAAAAAGTAATAATATTTAAAGAACAAAATATAAGAAGTAAAAAATTGATTGTATATAAATTTAAGGGTAACTTTTGTCATTTATAAAACTAAATAGGGATGAAAAAGATAAATCAAACATTAAATTTAGATGGGACCAAAACTTATGTTTTTGTAGATTTTAAAAGCTCTTCCACCCCAGCTTTTAAAAGAACGCGCAATTGGGGATATGGGAATTAATTGGGGATATAGCTACAAGACAAAATAGGGATCCAAATATCAAATTTGGGTCACCCCTTATGTAATTATATTTTTAAATCCTAATCTACCCCTCACTAATCAAGTTTAGTGGTTAATAATTATTAGTAAAAATCTTAAGTATTTGTTAATGATTAGTGTGTATTTGTATTTGGGTGAATGAGATGAGAGTAAAAAGATGGAATAAAAATTTGAGAGAGAACTTTTTTGGTGAAAGTGGAGGATGATTGTGAAGAGGGAATTGTTGCTAAGAGGTTGAAAGTTTGATTTTTTTTTTTTTTGAATCCACCATTGTTGCAGGTGAAATAGCTTGGTGCCGGCATAGTATTCAACAGAAAAAACCATGCCGGCATTTGTTGCAAACTTTCATAATTGTTTTCTAGTTTTGATCTTCAAAACCTTTTTTTTTTTTTTAAAAGTCCACTGCCGACACAGTCAGTTGATTCTCGAGCATGCCGGTGCCTATGCCGGCATAGTATGTTCCTTAAATTTCTATGCCGACACAGGATGAAAAGTATCTAGAAAGTTTATTTTTTTTTCACTTGACTACCGGCATTGATAGGAAGTTCTCGAGCATGCCGACACCATTTTCCGGCATATGGTCTTCATCAATTCCGGCATGGTCTTCATCAATTCCGGCATGGTCTTCATCACTTCCGGTGATGTAAAAAAAATAGGTTTTGAATTTTTTTCTGGTTTTAATCAGTCCACTGCCGGCACAGTTAGTTAATTCTCGAGCATGCCGGCACTTGACTACCGGTATAGTATGTTGCTTTAATTTCTATGCCGGCATAGGATGAAAAGTATCCAGAAAGTTGATTTTTTTTTCGCTTGACTACCGGAATTGATAGGAAGTTCTCGAGCATGCCGGCACCATTTTCCGGCATATGGTGTTCATCAATTCCGGCGATGTAAAAAATTTATCTGTTTTGAATTTTTTCTGGTTTTAATCAGTCCACTGCCGGCACAGTTAGTTAATTCTCGAGCATGCCGGAACTTGACTACAGGCATAGTATGTTGCTTTAATTTCTATGCCAGCACCATTTTATGGCATGGTCTTCATCAATTCCGGCATGGTCTTCATCACTTTCAACATGATCTTCATCACTTCCGAATTAAGAAAAAATAAATCGTTTCCAAAGTGAGGAGCCGGCAGAGAAGGAGAAGAGAATTTGATAGGGAGTGGGGAGAGTTTAGAATTTGAAAGGGAATGTGGTTTATTTGGGTTTCAAAGCTCTAACCCTAAAAGAGATTAATAAGAAGTGGAGATGGAACTGGGGATATGATTTTGTTTTTGATTTTAAGTTTTTGATTTTTATTTTGTGGGAAGGGTATTTTAGTATTTTCATAACCAAAAATCACCCCTTAGCACACACGATGGGTTGGATGAAGTAATTCATATCCCCCAATTAATTCCCATATCCCCCAATTACGCGTTCTCTTAAAAGTTGAGGAATTTTGGATAAAAAGCCTAGCATTTTTAGAGTGACCCCAAAAGAATTAGGGGCGATCAATAAAACAAAATAGGGTCACCCAAATGTAAAACGAAGTCACCCTTTATCTCTCATTCTTCGAAATGTCTAATATGCCCTTCAACAAGCGTTAGCCAAAGCAAGAATCGGTAGTTTACAAAAATAATCGGTAGATAATTTGATAATTGGTAGTTAATTATTTGGAGAGGAATCCCTAGATGACGCTTTAATGGAAGAAAACGGAGAATCACCCGAGATCGAAGCTACTGATGCATCAAACATACATGTATTGTATTAAGAAACTCAAATACCCACTTTGTATGTGTTTGTATCCGTTTCAAAACCAAAAAATTCGATTTTTGCATGCATTGAATACATTGAACTACCCAGAATCGGTAGATAATGGAGTAACAAAACTACCGATTATAAGATACTGCATCCAAAATATCTATAATCGGTAGTTTTGTGGACATATAAAACTACCGATTCTGAAAAATCCCCTAATTGAAAGTTTTAATTTTTCATAATCAGTAGTTTTACAAATTTACTTTACTACCTATTGTCAAAGTCGCCCCAAATAGGAATTTCTCCAAACTTATAATACTTGGTTTGTTTCATCTTTTACAATCGGTAGATTATTAAAAAAAAATTAACCTCCAATTACGGTAGTCGCCCCAAAAACAAATTTCTCCAAAAATGAAAAATTTGTAATTCTTTATATTTCATAATCGGTAGGATACAAATTCATTCATCCCCCGATTATGGTAGTCGCCCCAAAACCGAATGTCTCCAAAAATGAAAAATTTGTAATTCTTCATATTTCATAATCGGTAGGTTATAAATTCATTCATCCTTCGATTATGGTAGTCGCCCCAAAAAAAAATTTCTCCAAAAATGTAAAATTCGTAAGTCTTCATATTTCATAATCGGTAGGTTATAAATTCATTCATCCTCTGATTATGGTAGTCGGCCCAAATACTTGCAGGTTAGTATAAGAAAGGCAAGGAAAATGTAGGCTACAACGTACTCTTGCATATAGTCTGAAGCCTTCCTATACAACCCATATACTAAAGACAAAACTAAAAAATTGCAGTCACCAAAATTCAATACTAAATTCATGTAAATATTTGAATTTGATTACCAAACCACTGCAATCAAATCTCTTGGATTATCAAACTACTTAACCAGGATAGGAAAGGATTATATCCTTTATCCTTAAGACAGATTCACCACATACTGGTGCTTACGGACTATCGTTGTACGTCTCCATCATACAACGACTTTCTTGTCGATGTAGTAGCACTCCAAACTTAGAGAAACAGCGAACCAAAAACTTAAAGTGATGAACTCTCTTAATTGACACTAACTCAAAAGATTTCTATTGAATGCAAAAGGATGATTACTAGTTTTTCTGATTGATTTTCTAACCAAATTATGCAGGGTATATATAGATGTTAATGGTACCTCTTTTCCAAATCGTCGTGTTGCTTCATGAAGGGTTGTTAAATTCAAATCTCAATTTGAATTCAGGAAGGGTTATGTCTGTATACGAACATGTATATTAGGTTTCTCTTAGTTTCACAGTAACTAATTCTTACTAACTGGACCAAACACTATAACGTCAAAACCATATGTAAACAACCCATTTACAAATCCAACATACAAAGGATTTTCCAATATTCACACGAAAGTTATCACATTAACTACAATTTTCCAACAATAGGTAACAGGCAGAGCATCAATTTTACACCTGATATCCATAACCAACTACGTAATCAAATCATCTGCTCCTATGCTGGTCATGAAAATCTTTTCTAAATTCAATTTAAGACCAGTCAGCGTCTCGAAAAGAAGTAAAATAATAAGAAGTCATCTTACCTCCACCATAGAAGCATTAAGGAAAATAATTGTGTCATTAGCGAATTTTAAATGGGACACAATAGTTCCACCCTCCCCTACTTGAAAATCACTTATTTTCCATGTTGTCACTATTTCATTAATCAGGATAGATAAAATATCAACCACCAAAAGAAACATGAACGGAGATTACGGGTCGCCCTGTCTGATTCCTTGTGAAGGTTGTATTCTAGAGGTAGCCTCACCGTTAACCAATATTGAGAATTGAGCATCTGTCACACACCACCGAATCCATGAAATCCACCTTTCCCCAAAACCATTCTTTTGAAAATAGAGAAAATAGAACGCCAAATAACATTATCAAAAGATTTCTGCATATCAATTTATAATAAGATACCCGGCATATTTTTCCTCAGCCTGCTATCGGTGCATTCATTTGTGATAAAGAATAACATGCAAATGTATTTGTTCTTGATGAAGGCCCCTTGAGCATTAATTAGAAATTAGACTCGGCATAACCACTTTCAATCTCTTTGCAAGTAACTTAGAAACAATCTTATAGAAACTGCTAATGAGACTCAAAGGTCGAAATTATTTTGGAGTAGGCGCCTCCTTATCATGATACAACAGTTCCGAGCAGTTACAAAACTAAAGACATCCCTAATAGTTCTTCTGGAAAGGGATTTGAGTACCTATCATTTAAAACATTACAACTTGGAAGTCACCGGTTATTTGGAATCCTATTAATCGATTATCAACTGACGTCTTTATCAATGACAATACATTATTTAGCCAACCAATTATTCCAATTATTTTTTTGTTTTGGTTTCATATATTTGGTGTTGAAAAGACTAGTTGAGATTTGAGAGCATATAATTAATTTATGTCATTTCAAATTCAACATTAGTGGGAGACTTGAAGGATGTGTAAGAAGACATAATAGTTCTTCAATCATGATAGGTATGATTTGAAGGTACATAGATAGAAAAATTCTACAAACATAGAGCTTCATGAAATCTAATACGATATTTGATCAATCTCACTCGCAAAATTACGGTCTGTTAACAACCTTCCTGTTGGAGAACTAAAATAGCCGCACATAGACTCCTTAATCTACGTCTTATATATGAGGTGTGGTGCCACTCCACTCATTGCCAATTAGTTGAGTTGGAAGCCCACCATGGTATCAGAGCAGTGTATTTGCAACGAGTTATTTGGCCGCGCCTTTACTCCGCATCACCCGATTTATTGTCAACATGGGGGCATGTGGAGACTATTAGTCCCACATTGTATGGGTTATCTAAGATCCTACGGTTTATAATCCTTAGGGCCTCTCCACTCATTGCCAATTGGTTTTGAGTTGGATGCCCGTATTATAACATGGTATCATAGCTAGGCCCGTAACCGGGGTGTATGCCCGATTTTGGCCATTATTATTACCTACCGTGACCGATTTTTCACTTGTTCACCCGTGACCCGACTTTGGTCATTACGTACGTGGTCCATGTGTTAGGTCGAGTTACTAACCTTACACGTGAGGGGAGTATGGAAGGACAATAGTCCCACATCGCTTATATCCCCTTAATTAACTTAAATATAATATGGAAGGGCCTCTCCAATTATCGCCAATTTTTTTTGAGTTGGATGCCAGCAGAATCTTAAATGGTATCAGATCTAGGTTTATATGAGACGTAAGATCCAGTAAGACCCAAGAAGAAATGGATACCATACAGCGATTCACGATGTAGAGGACTCACAAAGCCCTACACGTGGATGAGGAATGTTGGAGAACTAAAAAAGTCCCACATAACTTAACTCCTTAGTCTAGATCTTATATATAAGGTGTGGTGCCACTCCACTCATTGTCAATTGGTTTTTAGTTGGAACCCCACACACTTTCTATCACTTCGATGTCGTTTCTTCGTAATAATAGTTTTGGGATGTTTGGGTAACCTTTACACAACCTAAAACTTCAAAACTAGCTCAAACTTGCACAATTGCTACAATGTTACCGTCTTTTCCACTCCAATCCTTCATAAAAGAACTAATATATCATTCCCTAGACCTTCAATAATCATCTTTCTACATTCGTTCCGCCATTGCCAGCTTTTACAAACCACATTCGAAAACCTAGTTTAAAGTAGGGCTGTCAATGGGTCAAGGTCCTCTCGAGTACCATTGGATCCGGAACCGGACCCTACTTATAAAGGTCGCGTCCGGGTTCCTGTCAGTTTAGGGTCCGGTTCCAAAATTTATGGACCCAGAACCGGACCCGTTTAAAAATCCGGGTACCCATCGGTTCCGGGTACCCGTTGGGTATCAAGAAAACTCACAAAAAGGTTCCAAAACTTGATATATTTCACTTTTTAGCTTGAATCTTACTTATATTTATCAAAATTTGTTAATATTTCTTTATTAATGTTCTAAATAAAGATAAAATGTAAGAAAAAAATGAAAAGTGAAAAAAACATCAAAGCCAAAACTAGCAAAATACTTGTAATTTTGCTAAAAAGAGGAATAAAAGAATGAATAAACGGGTACCCGTTACCCGCAGGTACCAGTCGGGTATTACCCGTTTGGACCCATTAAGATTCGGGTCTAATCGGGTAAGTACCCATCGGGTCCTAACTTGTTACTAGGTCCAATTTTAGGACCCGGAACCGGACCCTATTCGACCGGGTCCAATTCTGGGTCCGGGTAATGGGTACCCATTGACAGCCCTAGTTTAAAGATGCACAATCCCATCAACCTCAAAAAAACCCTTCAATTCACTATACCCACCTAGATTATGGCAGAACCGCAGAAGTGAATCGTCTCTTCAACCTTGATATCAGCTGTCTGTGAAGATCAAGGCCCAGCTAAGGTTAATAGGAACTACCGAACTAGGCATTCTTTGCTACGATTCCAACTTAGAATGAGATTAATAAGCGAGAATGACTAGGAATACTGTAAGCTATTGATAACGTCTATGGCTATAAATATATTAACTGTTAACTCTGATTTTGTATTTCGGAATATTTGTCTGCGAAAAAAATATTTCCGGATTTCTATCTTGTGTTAATTTCTTTAGATACAACTGCTTGTTGAGATAATTATAATAGTTCCTAGCGATGGCGTGCAATAGTCTGGGTCATGTCGTTGATTATGATGAGACTGGTCATTATTTGCATGTATCCACCTCCATGGAGAGTTACTTCAACGGTGGATTTGGCACTTGTTCGGATGATGAATCTGAAGATGATGCTAACGTACGAGAAACTGACAGCAGATGTGATTCAGAGACGACAACTAATGATCATACGGGGACTGGAGTAATTAGCAGCTTTCTCCGATTATTCACAAGATGCTTGTTTTGCTTTTGATACCGACGGAAGGGTACTATACGAGGCAAGGGTTTCACGGAGATCGTTCGAAGTCAGTCCAAGAGGAGCCGGCAGGTTGTTCTTTTTTTTTTTTTCCTTTGAAAACGCTGGACATTTTCAACCTCCATCGACACGATGTAACTCTAAACTCTTTGTAATTGATTGATGGACTGACCAAAGGACGTCTGGTCCATTCAATAGCCTAAAGGCCAAATAAAAAGGTTCTTTTCAATATTCAATTCCTAATAATCGACTATTTCTATTTTGCGTAATTTGTTTTAGTTGCGCGCATATAGCCGGACGCCACTACATTTTCTTGGAACGTTATATAAGTTTGATTGTCCGGTTTTTCTTCTTTTTCTTTTGGTTCTTACCAGAGTTTTTGACATAGTAAACCTTGATTGTGATTTGTCAAGAACTAAAGAGTAAACCAAATTGGTGGAAATGCATATATACCTCCGCAGGTGTTTTCTCTGTCCCAACTTAAACAAACTCCTATCCTATTGCAATAATTTAAGCCCTATTTGGAATATGAGTTGTTTGCACCATAAGTAAAAATACCACTCGATAGGACCAATTGATACTTGAATCATCATTTTTCCCTTATCCAAGTTCACTAACCAGTCAACCGAGACAGCCCACCAGCCTGTCCAGTATTACATAAATTCAATGATTGGTCAATGGTCAAAGTTGGTCAACTGTCAAAGTCAACATCCGGTCAAGGTAAACGGTCAAAGTCAACGGCTGGTCAATGGTCAAATTCAATCGTCGGTCAGCTATCGAAGCACGTCGCACCTCCCACCAGTATTCAGTCTTGTATCTAGCAATGCTTCTAACCAATTCCCAGCCAAAAACTCATCCGCCTTGCCAACCAGTCTCCACTCATATCGCCAGCAAGCCAATTATGCTGCCAGCCAGTCAATCCAGTCAGCAAGCCAATTACGCTGCCAGCCAGCATCCACCAATCCTGCCAGCCATTATTCAGGCAGAAATTACCCAAGGAAGCATGCAAAGGGGTTTTCATGCAGAATTTAACATGGAGCCATAAAACAGCAGTTTCATGCGAATTTATCATAATGGCATAAAGGGGGCAGTTTCATGCGAATTTATCACAGAGGCATAAAGGAGGCAGATTCATGCGAATTTGTCATAGAAACATAAAGGGGGCTGTTTCATGTAGATTTTATGACGGAAGCATAAATGGGCAGTTTAATGCCATTTAAGTTGATATTGAAAATTAGATGTAAATTTGTATAAATAGGGGAGGTAGCCAAGATGAAAGGGGACTTATGCTATAACACAAATTATCAATGGAAAACTGCTCCCCAAGGGGATTCACCCGTGGACGTAGGCTACCATGCCGAACCACGTAAAACCTGCGTCTATCTGTGTCTTTTCATTTGTTCCTCAAATCGTCCCTTAACCCTAAGAACACACCAAAATCACCTATTCATTGTGTTTCTCGTGCCCAAAAGTAATTTTGGGTACAAACATTGGCGCCGACTAAGGGGAATTACGAGAAAAGGAATGGTGTTTTCCCATTGAGAAAAGTTGAAGAAAATGCTTTAAATCATCTCTGTCAAAAAGAAGTTTCAACGGCTTGAAAATCACTGATGCAGTCCAGTTGAACGTAACTGTTGCAGTCCAGTATGTTCGCAATTGGTGAATTCCAGCTGATTGCAGCTGTTGCTGACCATGTAATCACAGATATTGCAGTCAATTTGATCGCAACTGCTGCTATCCAGATTCGAGGTTCGAGATTTACTGAAACTGTTACCTTCAGAAACCAATGAAATTGCCTCGCTATGAAGTCTGATGAAAATGTTGCCAAAATGTTCGATCCGCTATAAAAAGTTGGAGTGGAATACCATCTAAACTGTTGGCAGTATGTTCGATCTGCTGCACGTTACATGGAGAAAAATCACTATTTAGACTGGTGAAACCCCCGCAAGAACGTTCGATCCACGGTGAAAGATGTCGCAAAAACATCATCAAAATTGTTGTTGGAGGTTCGATCTGCAACATGGCTTGGCCCAGTTTTGTTCTCAATCATCGCATTCGGTGTGATCGCATTGCTGCTGCAGACCGATAAATCTGATTATTGCAGGCCAGTTGATCGCAACTGCTGCAGTCCTACATCGCAGTCGGGAGCCATCACAGCTGCAAAAAATCGCCCAAATTGTTTTCAGGATGTTCGATCCGCAGCATGTTCAAATCCATAGTTCAAAAAAAAATTGCTTCTCAAATAACGCATTATTCACCTGTTTGAGTTTGCCGCATGACAAAATCGTTACTATCATAATCGCAAGGTTTCCAAGTTGCTTACATCTCTAGGTGCTTGAATACCCAAGAGAAAACCTTCGGAAAAGCGTGTCAGAAAATTCCGCTAACTTGCAGCAAAATCATGGTGAAAGGTCCATAAAGAAACAACAACGGTTCTAGAATAAAAGTCAACAGTTTCTTAAACTGTTACAACAACCCGTTACAAGGAAGAAATCAATTGAAAATATCACATTTCAGAAAGCCGTTGCAAGAAGCCTTCATAGCAAAGACAACATTTTCGGAAAAAGTGTCACCAAACGTACGGTGAAACATCACAGTTCGCGTACAAAGTGTCGCGGAAAGAAGAAAAAAAAAGTCGGCGGCTAGGCCCGGTGGCCCAAGCCGGCAACCCAGCTCCATATCCGTTCACCCACTTCTTGTTTTTGTTCACCCACCTTAATTTCCATCACTCACTTCAGGGTCTCCTTCACCCACGTCAGAAATTTTCGATGCTTTTTGGAACATCAAACTTCGATATTCATCGCAGACACACCGTTGATGCTCTCTGGTACATCCATTTCGATGATCTGAAATACATAAAATTCGAAGAAAAAAAAAAAACCCGGCGGCAGGACCCGGCGGCCATTACGAGTGGCTGCGGCAGATGGCGGCTGCAGCGACGGCGGCAGCGGTCACAGCCGAGCGGAAATCGGAGAGTTTCAGCCGAGCGGCAATTGGCGAGTTTCATTCGATCAATCAGCGATTATTTGGAGAAGAATAATTGGTGATCTTCATTCAGTAAATCGGCGAGTTTCATATAATCATGCATACTTTTGTTCAGTGAGACACCTGTATTGTGGCGAGCATTTTCTCATGAGGAGATGCACAAATTCCAATTATGCGCGCAATTGGGATAGTGGGATTGGCCCCTCGCACGAATTCCAGATAGCAGACAATTTTAAAATTTCATGTGCAAAAAAATGCAGCAAGGCATCCAGTGCACCCTTGTGCAAGCATTGAGCAGCATGACAATCATTATCTTCTGGGGGCGAGTTGCATATCAATTCAATGTGTCTGACCATCACTTGGGGGCAAGATATGTAACACCTAATGGTCTGAAATAACTCTTTTGGGGAAAGTTGTGTAACACTCCATACACTTGGGGGAGAGTTACATAGCACCTAATTGCAATGCGGAATTAAGCTTCTGAAAATCGAAACTTCAGGGAACCCAAACTTCTTAATCCTCCAACGAGTCGTAGGATTAAAAGGGGGCAAGCATACACCCTAATATTTTGACGCAATTATTACAATCAGTAATGCTTAACTGCTACAGTTAAGTTGATCAAATTGTTATAGTCCAGTTCAAAACCAACTGCTGCATCGGTTGCGTCCAGTTGCCTGCGAATTATGTACTCAGTTGGACGCAACTGATGCAGTCTGGGTGCACTCAGTTGGACGCAACTGATGCTGTCTAGTTTTGTTTGTATCTCTTACACCTATATCGAACTGTTTAAGTCCAGTCCCTCAGCAGCTGCTGCAGTCCAGCTGATCAAAGCTGCTGCTGTCCGGCTCGGTTTGTATTCCTATAGTCCAGCTGATCGTAGCTGCTGCAGTGTAACTCTGCTCCTTCCTGCTGCATTCCATATGATTGTAGCTAATGCATTCCAACTATGCTCGCAATTCCTACAGTCCAACTGATCAGAGCTGTTGCAGTGTAGCTTGGTTTGTTGCTGCTGCATTCCAGCTGATTGCAGCTGATGCAATCTAGTTATGCTCGCAGTTCCTGCAGTCCAGCTATTCGCGATTCTTTGCGGTGTATCTTGGTTCGTTGCTCGCATTCTAGCGGTCCTAGCAGATCGATCAACTATGATCGCGGTTCTGCAGTCCAGGTGATCGCATTTCTTCTTGTGTAGCTTGGTTCGTTGTTGCCTTATTCGATTGATCGCAGCTGATCAGATCCACCTATCTTTGGCGATTCTGCAGTCCAGATGATCGCTATTTCTGCGATGGTAACAGTTACGTTGTTGTTGTATTCAGCTGATCGCGGTGATCAGTCCACCTATCTTGGCGTTTTGTCGATCTAGATGATCGAAGACGCTGCAGTATAGCTTGGTTCATTTCTGCTGCATTCTAGCTGATCGCAGCTGATGCAGTCTACCTATGCAGGCAGTTCCTGCAGTCCAGTTGATCGTAGCTGCTGCAGTGTATCTTGGTTCGTTGCTGCTGCATTCTAGCTGATCGCATCTCATGAAGTCCAGTTATGCTCGCAGTTCCTGCAGTCCAGCTGATTGCAGCTGCTGCAGTATAGCGTGGTTAGTTTCTACTGCATTCTAGCTGATCGAAGCCGATCAGTCGATTATCTTTCGAGTTCTGTGAGTCCATCTGATCGCAGTGCTGCAGTGTAGCTTGGTTCGTTGCTCGCTGTATTCCAGTTGATCGCACTGATCATGCGATCCACCTATCTTTGGCGAGTTCTGCCGATCCAGTGATTGACGGTGATGCGGTGTAGCAGTTGGTTCTTTGTGCATTCTAGCTGATCGCAGCTGATGCAGTCCAGCTATGCTCGCAGTTCCTGCAGTCCAGCTGACCGCAGCTGCTGTAGTATGGCTCGTCGCTCATGCAGTCCAGCTAATCGCAGCTGCGGCAATTCTCGATGTTGCTGCTTTCCAGCTGATCACAGCTGATGCAGTCCATCTCTGATCGCAATCCCTGCAGTCCAGCTGACCGCGGGCGTTTGCGCTTCGGTGATCTTCTCGTTCTGTTGCATTCAGTGACCACAACTGCTGGAGTCCAGCTACGTTCACATATCCCGCTGCCTAGATAATCGAAGCTGCTGAAGACCATTTTTTCTCAACGACGTTGCTACCCAGTTTTGCTCATTACTGTAGAGGACAGTTTTTTGTGGCCGTCGCAGTCAAATGCTGCGCAACTACCGCAGTTCAGTTTTACATCAGCAGTTTATCGCTCACTCACAATACCACTCCGCTCGAGCATCACGCTTCAGTTTCATAACAGTTCACCATTCGATCCTAATTTTTCATAAAACAGTGGTTCAAGCTCAACTTTTTCCCGCCGATCTCCCGATTATAATAGCCTCACTTGGGGGCATCTTGATTATGATTTTCGCAAACAACAAGGGAAATTCGCCAGCCACCTCAATATCATTAATCTACACTTGGGGGCGAGTTTTACCATCGACTAAGGAAAATAGAATTTTCTTAACCCCCAACAAGTTGGAGGTTAAGAGGGGACGATGTTTGTTCCATAAATAAAAATACCACTCAATAGGTCCAATTGATACTTGAATCATCTTTTGGCCCTTATCCAAGCCCGCTAACCAGTAAACCGAGGCAGCCCACCATCCTGCCCAGTATTATATAAATTTAATGATTGGTCAATGGTCAAAGTCGGTCAACTGTCAAAGTTAACATCCGGTCAAGGTAAACGGTTAAAGTCAACTGCTGGTCAATGGTCAAAGTCATTCGTCGGTCAACTATCGAAGCACGTCGCACCTCCCACCAGTATTCAGTCTTGTATCTAGCAATTCTGCTAACCAATTCCCAGCCAAAAACTCATCCGCCCTGCCAACCAGTCTCCACTCATATCGCCAGCAATCCAATTATGCTGCCAGCCAGTCAATCCAGTCAGCAAGCCAATTACGCTGCCAGCCAGCATCCACAATCCTGCCATCCATTATTCAGGAAGAAATTACCCAAGGAAGCATGCAAAGGGTTTTTCATGCAGAATTTAACATGGAGCCATAAAACAGCAGTTTCATGCGAATTTATCATAATGGCATAAAGGGGGAAATTTCATGCGAATTTATCACAGAGGCATAAAGGAGGCATATTCATGCGAATTTGTCATAGAAACATAAAGGGGGCAGTTTTATGCAGATTTTATGACGGAAGCATAAATGGGCATTTTAATGCCATTTAAGTTGATATTGAAAATTAGATGTAAAATTGTATAAATAGGGGAGGTAGCCAAGATGAAAGGGGACTTATGCTATAACACAAATTATCAATGGAAAACTGTTCCCCAAGGGGATTCACCTGTGCACATAGGCTACCATGCCAAACCACGTAAAACCTGCGTCTATCTGTGTCTTTTCATTTATTCCTCAAATCGTCCCTTAACCCTAAGAAAACACCAAAATCACCTATTCATTGTATTTATCGTGCTCAAAATTAATTTTGGGTACAAACATTGGCGCCGACTAAGTGGAATTACGAGAAAAGGAATGGTGTTTTCCCATTGAGAAAAGTGGAAGAAAATGCTTTAAATCATGTCTGTCAAAAATCAGTTTCAACGGCTTGAAAATCACCGCTGCAGTCCAGCTGAACGTAACTGTTGCAGTCCAGTATGTTCTCAATTGGTGCAGTCCAGCTGATCGCAGCTGTTGCTGACCATGTAATCGCAGATATTGCAGTCAATTTGATCGCAACTGCTGTTATCCAGATTCCACTGGGCCAAAAATCAACATAGATGACATTTCAAAACTGTCACTGTATCGATTCCATGACAGTTCAGGTGAAATTTGAAAGTGTCACCAATGTCGATGTCACCGTAGGGGTCCTTTTATAATGACGGTTTTCCACTGTCACATAACCGTTACAATAAACCTCTGAAAACTGTCATTTGATATTTAGAACCGTCATTGTAGGATGCTACCTTGACATTTTTTGATATAAACCGCCAACTGAACAACACTACAATGACAGTTTTCCCAAGTAAATTGTTATATAATATCTCCAAAACTGTAATGGGATGTTTAAAAGCGTCAGCAAAAGACACATCTGTAACGGTTTGTTCCTATAAACGTCATTTTAAGCCCTTTGGTAACGTTTTGTCTTCGCCAAACGTCACCATGTGACCATTGATTAAGTGCCACGATACTAAAATTGATCATTATTTTTTTCTTTCAAACTAAATTTAAATAAATAATTAAATATGAAGCCAAATTAAAACAATAACAAATGTGTACTTATATATTATATATTATTGAATTCAATCTACAATCGCAGTTAAAAAAAATGTATCTACCAGATCAAAACATTTGGAAAAATAAAATATAAAATTTGATAATTAAATTTCATTATACATTAGTACGTGTACTTGAGCCGTATTCGACGTAGTTTATTTTTCCATCCATTGTTGACCGTGCATTGTCTGCTTTTGCTTTTTCGTTTTGTATTTTTTATTTTTCCTTTTCTTATTGGTAGAGTCATGATGAGTTTTTTTTTCCCTTGAGTGCCATTTAAAGAGTGTTGCGGGCAAATAATTCCCCCTTGAATCTTCAATTAACGAAACTTTTTGGAAAGTTCCGGATAAATTACCTTTTCCCAATCTGTTTGTCTCCTCCTCACTTGATTGACGCTTTGACTCATCCCAATTCTTGGATTCCAAATTATCCGTTACGGGCGAATTATTGTTCATATAGCTGATCGGTGCTCCATCAATGAAAATGTTCGCAGTGAAAACTCCTGAATCAGCGAGTAAATTTCTAATCTTCATTCTAATGGCGGATAGGTCAAAGCTCTCTGCCAATAGGATTATGGTTGGAAAACAACAAAGAACTGCAGGCGAGTAACCAACTTACAAAAACATCGTCAGTACCCTTTATCCATGAGATCAATCTTTGTCAAGACTGCAAAAGTCCACTCGCCTGATTGTTTATCCCTTTATCGATTGAACTATGGGATGTCAAAAAAAAAAAAAAAAAACTGGACTTGGAAAATGGAGTTTCAAGTTTACCTTTTGGGTCATGGCCAGATCTCTATTCATAAACTGGGCCGCAGGGTAAAGGAGAAAGAAATCAAAGTTAAATGGACACACGGATTGGCAGCTCTGGATATTTTTTTTTGTTTTCATGCCTTAATTCATAGTCACAAAATCGACTGTAATGCCAAAGTTTGTCTAGCTTATCATCACACTTACGACAATAGAAAATGAAGTGGAAAAAAACTTAGTCCATAAGTGGTGGGTGCTAGCGATAGACAGATTAAATGTCTCGTATAACACAGTTCACAGTGAAATTTTTTATGTGATGAATATGACGAATTTCAATGAAGAACAGCAGACTCAAACATTATATCCTGATGAAATTGTAGCAGTGTTTATTGAAATGTTAAGCCAAGAAGAAAACGAGATCATACCTTTATTTGTGATGAAAACAATCGAAGCCCAACATTTTAGTCCACCAATCTTGTAGTTTAGTCTACCCATATAGTTTCATTAGCAGAGTCGGAGCTAAGAAGAAGAACAGAGAAAGAATGAATGATGAGAGAGAGTTCATTGCTTAGGTGAAGTTGTAAACAATAACAATGTTTGGTTCACAAAATATTAGTCCACCAAGCTTGTAGTTTAGTCTACCCATATAGTTTCTTTAGCAGAGTCGCAGCTAAGAAGAAGAACATAGAAAGAATGAATAATAAGAGAGAGTTCACTGCTTAGGTGAAGTTGTAAACAATAACAATGTTTGTTTCACAAAATAGAAGATTCCAGTATATTAGATAACGATTGTCTACTTAATTCAAATTGTAAACAGATCTTTAATTTTTTTTTGATAGACATGCTACTTGGTTTGATCCACTCATACGGAGATATGGAGAAACGGATAAGATTTTTTTTTTTTTATTAATTAATTTCTTAATAAAAATCTTAAATGATGGACGGACCAGATTTCATTTGCTCCACTCATAAGGATTGAGAAAACAATCTGACGGTTGAGATTGTATTTGTTATGCTCATACGGATTGAGCTTATTTGTGTTTCTCTTTGTGCTACTACGAACTCATGTATTCGGTTTATTATCAACCTTCGACATGAAAAAAAAATCCAAAAAAAATATTAATAAATTTAGGACATTGTTATCGACATTCTGATATAAAAAAAAATCCAAAAACTGTATAAGAATGAATCGGGAAAATGAAAAATGAATTCGATAATTGGTGTGTTTCTTTGTGCTTTCTCTTTCTGTTTTTGACTCAGCACATTTCAGTATCTGTTTATCAAATTTTCACGTAGCAAACGTGACCCAATCTTACTGAAATTTGTACGGTACTTCCACCATACAACTAAGTCTCACATATAACAATTTGAGCATGATCCAACCACTGGATCTTAAGATATCATTAAAAGAAGAACAGACACGCTGATGAGTGGAGGAGGAAGATAGGGAGAAACAAATAAGAATTGATTTGAGAATGCGAAACAAATGCTTAAAAAAAAAAAAAAAAAGTGAATCTGAGTGTAAATGATGGACGGACCAGATTTCGTTTGATCCACTCATACGGATTGAGAAAACAATATGACGTTTTAGATTGTATTTAGTATGGTCATACGGATTGAGAGCATTTGTGTTTCTGTTTGTGTTACTACGAACTCATTTATTCGGTTTATTATCAACCTTGGACAATAAAAAAAAATCCAAATTTTTTTTTAACAAATTTAGGTCATTGTTAGCGACATTCTGATATAAAAAAAATCCAAAAAATATATAAGAATGAATCGGGAAAATAAAAAAATAAAAAATTGTTATTGGTGAGATACAGTAACAGTTTTTACCAAAACCGTCATTATGGATCATGTGTCATCCCAACCGTCACAATATATCAAGTATAGTAACAGTTCAAAAGTGTCACCATAAACTTTGCTTATTGTAACAGTTCATATGATTACCCGTCACCATAAAACTTTTCTGTGACGCTTGTGCTAACTGTCACGATTTATAACATCATTCAATGACGATTGCTTATTTTGACCGTCACCTATACTTGACCAGCAAGATATTATGACGCTTTTTTCTAAAACCATCATGGTATAAAATTCTGAACCGTCACCAAATCCAACATTTGGCCTAGTGTTCGAGGTTCGATATTTACTGAAACTATTACCTTCTGAAACCACTGAAGTTGCCTCACTATGAAGTCTGATGAAAATGTTGCCAAAATGTTCAGTTCGCTATAAAAAGTTGAAGTGGAATACCATCTAAAATGTTGGCAGTATGTTCGATCTGCGGCACGTTACATGGAGAAAAATCACTATTAAGACTGGTGAAACCCCCGCAAGAATGTTCGATCCACGGTGAAAGATGTCGCATTCTCAATAACTGCAGTCCAGCTGATTGCAGCTGCTACAGACCAGTAAATTACAGTTATTGCAGTCCAGTTGATCACAACTGCTGCAGTCCAACATCGCAGTCGGGAGCCACCACAGCTGCAAAAAATCGCCCAAATTGTTGTCAGGATGTTCGATCCGCAACATGTTCAAATCCATAGTTCAAAAAAAAAATTGCTTCTCAAATAACGCATTATCCACCTGTTTGAGTCTGCCGCATGAAAAAATCGTTACTATCATAATCGCAAGGTTGCCAAGTTGCTTACATCTCTAGGTGCTTGAATACCCAAGAGAAAACCTTCGGAAAAGCGTGTCAGAAAATTCCGCTAAGGTGCAGCAAAATCATGGTGAAAGGTCCATAAAGAAACAACAACGGTTCTAGAATAGAAGTCAACAGTTTCTTAAACTGTTACAATAACCGTTACAAGGAAGAAATCAATTGAAAAGATCACATTTCAGAAAGCCGTTGCAAGAAGCCTTCATCGCAAAGACAACATTTTCGGAAAAAGTGTCACCAAACGTAAGGTGAAACATCACTGTTCGTGTACAAAGTGTCGCGGAAAGAAAAAAAAAATCGGCGGCTAGACCCGGCTGCAACCCAGCTCCAGATATGTTCACCCACTTCTTGTTTTTGTTCACCCACCTTAATTTCCATCACCCACTTCAGGGTCTCCTTCACCCACGTCAGAAATTTTCGATGCTTCTTGGAACATCAGACTTCGATGTTCATCGCAGACACACCGTTGATGCTCTCTGGTACATCCAATTCAATGATCTGAAATACATCAAATTCGGAAAAAAAAAAAAAAAAAAAAACCCGGCGGCAGGACCCGGAAGGCAGACCCGACGGTCATTACGAGCGGCTGCGGCAGATGGCGGCAGCAGCGGTCACAGCCGAGAGGCAATTGGCGAGTTTCAGCCGAGCGGCAATTGGCGAGTTTCAGCCGATCAATCGGCGATTATTTGGAGAAGATTAATTGGTGATCTTGATTCAGTACATCGCGGTGCAAGATAATTCCATACTCCCGATCCAGCGAAATGCGATGCAACTTAATACCATGGCCCTGATCACATGTAAAGCGGTTCAACTTAATTTCATGGCCCTTGGATGATTCCGCCCCGTTCCTCTCTTCTTGCGGATATGTACACCCCACTTGGCCTTGGTCTAAAAATTTGTTTCGTTGATATCTTCTTCGTCTCACGTCCGAATTTGATGATTTCTAGTTCGTGGAGATCGCATGTCAATATCCTACGACATGAAGATGAAATTTTACAATGGGAGAATAATATTTTTTCGGGTGAAATCACGACATCGACATATTTGGAGCAAGGCGCTAATGAACCAATTTTTCGAAAACTTCTTCTTCGTGCATCCAAACTGAGTGATTTTCGGCCCGTTGAGATCGTATGTCAATTCGCAACATCGTGAAGGCGAAAATTCAATTTTCGGGGAAAATTAAATTTTTAAAATGGCAGCACCAGAAACGGTCACATTCAATCACCACCGAATATACTACAGTCTAATTGATCGAACTGCTGAAGTCCTTTTCCACATATCTATTACAGTCAGTTGATCGAACTAATGCAACCCAATTTCACAGCAACAGCTGCTGGCAAGTTGATCGAACTTCCGCAGTCCTTTTGAATTCCTACAGTCTAGTTGGTCGAACTGCTGCTTCAGTCCAGTTTCATGTATAACTGTTACATTACAGCTGGTCGAACTGTTGCTTCAGTCCAGTTTTATGTATAACTGTTACATTATAGCCGATCGCAGCTGCTGAAATATAGTTCCTTGGAAACTATCTTCAACCCAGTTTGGACTTAACTGGTTCATCCCTGCCCCGCAGACAAATCAATTTACAAAGTCGAGAGAGACGTTAAGGAAACTATACTAGTCATCGTCGCTGGAAAACACCAACATAGCCAGTGGGCATCCTAATCACTTTATAAACGAAGTCGCAGTAACATTTTCAATAAGGTAAGTATATAATTTACATATTTTTGCATCTTTTCATATAATCATGCATACTTTTGTTCAGTGAGACACCTGTGATGTGGCGAGCATTTTCTCATGAGGAGATGCACAAATTCCAATTCTGCGCGCATTTGGGATAGTGGGATTGGCCCCCCGCGCGAATTCCAGATAGCAGACATTTTCAAAATTTCATGCGCGAGAAAATGCAGCAAGGCATCCAGTGCACCCTTGTGCAAGCATTGAGCATCATGACAATCATTAACTTCTGGGGGCGAGTTGCATATCACTTCAATGTGGATGACCATCACTTGGGGGCGAGATATGTAATACCTAATGGTTTGAAATAACTCTTTTGGGGCAAGCTGTGTAACACACCATACCCTAGTTAGCAATTCGGCGAATTATTCCCGAATTATTCGCGAATCCGAACGAACTATCCGAATCCGATGCATTCGTCCGAACTATTGAAAGTCCGAACATGGTACGCGAATATTATGGAGTTCCCAAATTAACCGCGAATAATTCGGATACCCGAACTATTCGGCGAACTAATTCGTCTAGCTGGCTAACCCAGCTCAGTCCGACTCGTCCAACATGTAGCTGAGTTAGCATCCAACTCGGCCGATTAGTCACATGAATTTGTCAAAAATAAAAGTGTAGGCGTGGAGAGTCGATCCCACGACCTCAAGGTCACTCACTAACCCCTAAACCACCAGACCAACCATGCGTTGGTGATATCACTACACGTTATTTAATATATCTACATATTTAAACTACAAATCATTCAATCCCCAATTATAATTCTTCATTTTTAATAAAAGTGCAGCCGTGGAGAGTCGATCCCACGACCTCAAGGTCACTCACTAACCCCTAAACCACCAGACCAACCATGCGTTGGTGATATCACTACACGTTATTTAATATATCTACATATTTAAACTACAAATCATTCAATCCCCACCTAAAATTTTTCATTTTTATTATTTAATGCGTTCCGAATTTTTTAAACCGAACTCATATCTCGAAAACTAATCATACATGAACGTATATCGTTCCGAACTACTTCCCGAACACGAATCGTTGACCGGATTTTTGACCGAACCCGATCTACCCGAATCCGTATAATTCCCGAACGTATGCCGTCCCGAACTCCACTCCGTATCCCGAATTACTAACTAGGATTCATACACTTGGGTGCGAGTTACATAGAACCTAATTGAAATGCGGAATTAATCCTCTGAAAAGGATTCATACACTAGGATTCATACACTTGGGTGCGAGTTAAAATCGAAACTTCAGGTAACCCAAACTTCTTAATCCTCCAACGAGTCGCAGGATTAAGAGGGGGGCGAGCATACACCCTAATATTTTGAAGCAATAATTACAATCAGTAATGCTTAACTGCAATAGTTAAGTTGATCAAATTGTTATAGTCCAGTTCAAAAGCAACTGCTGCATCGGTTGGACGCAACCGATGCAGTCCAGTTTCCTGCGAATTCTGTACTCAGTTGGACGCAACTGATGCAATCTGGGTGCACTCAGTAGGACGCAACTGATGATGTCTAGTTTTGTTTGCATCTGTTACACCTATATCGAACTGTTTAAGTCCAGTCCCTCAGCAGCTGCTGCTGTCCAGCTGATTAAAGATGCTACAGTACAGCTCAGTTTTTATTCCTGTAGTCCAGCTGATCTAAGCTGCTGCAGTCCAGCTCCCTTTGAATTCATGCAGTCCAGCTGAACGTATCTGCTGCAATGTACCTCTGGTCGTTCCTGCTGCATTCCATATGATCGCAGCTAATGCATTCCATCTATGCTCGCAGTTCCTGCAGTCCAGCTGATCGCAGCTGCTGCAGTGTAGCTTGGTTCATTGCTGCTGCATTCCAGCTATTCGCAGCTGATGCAGTCCATCTATGCTCGCAGTTCTTGCAGTCCAGCTGATCGCAGCTGCTGCAATGTAGCTTGGTTCGTTGCTGCTGCATTCCAACTGATCGCAGTAGATGCAGTCCAGTTATGCTCGCAGTTCCTGCAGCCCAGCTGATCGCAGCTGCTGCAGTGTAGCTTGGTTCGTTGCTGCTGTATTCCAGATGATCGCAGCTGATGCAGTCCACCTATGCTCGCAGTTCCTGCGATCCAGTGATCGCAATTGCCATAGCGGTGTAGCTTGGTTAGTTCTTCTTTGCATTCTAGCCGATCGCAGTGATGCGGTCCATCTATGCTCGCAGTTCCTGCCGATCTAGATGACTAGCTTTGCGGTTATCTGCCTCGTCGCTCATGTAGTCCGGTTGATCGCAGCTTTGCTGCAATGCTTTCGATGTTCTTGCTTTCCGATTGATCACAGCTTAATGATCCGGCCTCGATCGCAATCCATGATCGGTGACCGCATTGCTGCGATGCGATCTTCTAAATTATTGCTGCATTCGGTGACCACATTTGCTCGATCAACTACGTTCACATATCCCGCTGTCCAGCTGATCGAAGCTGCTGAAGACCATTTTTGCTCAACGACGTTGCTACCCAGTTTTGCTCATTACTGTAGAGGACAGTTTTTTGTGGCCATCGCAGTCAAATCCTGCGCAACTACCGCAATTCAGTTTTACATCAGTAGTTATCGCTCACTCACAATACCACTCCGCTTGAGTATCACGCTTCAGTTTCATAACAGTTCACCCTTCGATTCTAATTTTGCATACAACAGTGGTACATGCTCAACTATTTCCCGCCGATCTCCCGATCATAATAGCCTCACTTGGGGGCATCTTGATTATGATTTTCGCAAACAATAAGGGAAGTTCGCCAGTCACCTCAATATCATTAATCTACACTTGGGGGCAAGTTTTACCATCGACTAAGGAAAACAGAATTTTCTTAACCCCCAACAAGTTGGAGGTTAAGAGGGGGCGATGTTTGTACCATAAGTAAAAATGCCACTCAATAGGCCCAATTGATACTTGAATCATCTTTTCGCCCTTATCCAAGCCCGCTAACCAGTCAACCGAGGCATCCCACCAGCCTGCCCAGTATTACATAAATTCAATGATTGGTCAATGGTCAAATTCGGTCAACTGTAAAAGTCAACATCCGGTCAAGGCAAACGGTCAAAGTCAACGGTTGGTCAATGGTCAAAGTCAATCGTCGGTCAACTATCGAAGCACGTCCCACCTCCCACCAGTATTCAGTCTTGTAGCCAGCAATGCTGCTAACCAATTCCCAGCCAAAAACTTATCCGCCCTGCCAACCAGTCTCCACTCATATCGCTAGCAAGCCAATTATGCTGCCAACCAGTCAATCCAGTCAGCAAGACAATTAAGCTGCCATCCAGCATCCACCAATCCTGCCAGCCATTATTCAGGCAGAAATTACCCAAGGAAGCATGCAAAGGGTTTTTCATGCAGAATTTAACATGGGGCCATAAAACAGCAGTTTTATGCGAATTTATCAGAAAGGCATAAAGGGGGCAGATTCATGTGAATTTGTCATAGAAACATAAAGGGGGGCAGTTTCATGCAGATTTTATGACGGAAGCATAAATGGACAGGTTAATTCCATTTAAGTTGATATTGAAAATTAGATGTAAAATTGTATAAATATGGGAGGTAGCCAAGATAAAAGGGGACTTATGCTATAACACAAATTATCAATGGAAAACTGCTCCCCAAGGGGATCACCCATGGACGTAGGCTACCATGCCGAACCACGTAAAACCTGCGCCTATCTGTGTCTTTTCATTTGTTCCTCAAATCGTCCCTTAACCCTAAGAACACACCAAAATCACCTATTCATTGTGTTTCTCGTGCCAAAAAGTAATTTTGGGTACAAACATTGGAGGCGACTAAAGGGAATTACGAGAAAAGGAATGGTGTTTTCCCATTGAGAAAATTTGAAGAAAATGCTTTAAATCATGTATGTCAAAAAGCAGTTCCAACGGCTTGAAAATCACTGCTGCAGTCCAGTTGAACGAATCATTGCGATCCAGTATGTTCGCAATTGGTGCGAGTCCAGTGATCGCAGAATTATTCTTGACCATGTAATCGCAGATATTGCAGTCAATTTGATCGCAACTGCTGCTATCCAGATTCGAGGTTTGAGATTTACTGAAACCGTTACCTTCTGAAACCACTGAAATTGCCTCACTATGAATTCTGATGAAAATGTTGCCAAAATGTTCGGTCCGTTATAAAAAGTTGGAGTGGAATACCATCTAAAATGTTGGCAGTATGTTCGATCTGCTGCACATTACATGGAGAAAAATCACTATTAAGACTGGTGAAACCCCCGCAAGAACGTTCGATCCACGGTGAAAGATGACGCAAAAAAATCATCAAAATTGTTGTTGGAGGTTCGATCCGCAACATGGCTTGGCCAAATTTTGTTCACAATCACTGCAGTCCAGCTGATCGCAGCTGCTGCAGACCAGTAAATTACAGTTATTGCAGTCCAGTTGATCACAACTGCTGTAGTCCAACATCGCAGTCGGGAGCCACCACCTGTTTTAGTTTGCCGCATGACAAAATCTTTACTATCATAATCGCAAGGTTTCCAAGTTGCTTACATCTCTAGGTGCTTGAATACCCAAGAGAAAACCTCCGGAAAAGCGTGTCAGAAAATTCCGCTAAGGTGCCGCAAAATCATGGTGAAAGGTCCATAAAGAAACATCAACGGTTCTAGAATAAAAGTCAACAGTTTCTTAAACTGTTACAACAACCGTTACAAGGAATAAATCAATTGAAAAGATCACATTTCAGAAAGCCATTGCAAGAAGCCTTCATAGCAAAGACAACATTTTCGGAAAAAGTGTCACCAAACGTACGGTGAAACATCACAGTTCGTGTACAAATTGTCGCGGAAAGAAAAAAAAAATCGGCGGCTAGACCCGGCGGCAACCCAGCTCTAGATCCGTTCACCCACTTCTTGTTTTTGTTCACTCACCTTAATTTCCATCACCTACTTCAGGGTCTCCTTCACCCACGTCAGAAATTTTCGATGCTTCTTGGAACATCAAACTTCGATGTTCATCGCATCTCATCGCACCGTTGATGCTCTATGGTACATCCATTTCGATGATCTGAAATACATCAAATTCTAAAAAAAAAAAAAACCAGGCGGTAGGACCCGGCGGCCATTACGAGCGGCTGCGGCAGCGGTCACAGCCGAGCGGCAATCGGATAGTTTTAGCCGAGCGGCAATTGGCGAGTTTCAGCCGATCAATCGGCGATTATTTGGAGAAGATTAATTGGTGATCTTGATTCAGTACACCGTGGTGCAAGATAATTCCATACTCCCGATCCAGCGAAACGCGAGGCAACTTAATACCATGGTCCTGATTACAGGAAGCGCGGTTCAACTTAATTTCATGGCCCTTGGATGATTCCGCCCCATTCCTCTTGCCTTGCGGATATGTGCACCCCACTTGGCCTTGGTCTAAAAATTTGTTTCATTGATATCTTCTTCGTCTCACGTCCGAATTGGATGATTTCTAGCTCGTGGCGATCGCATGTCAATAACCTACGACATGAAGATAAAATTTTACAATGGGAGAATAATATTTTTTCGGGTGAAATCACGACATCGACATATTTGGAGCAAGGCGCTAATCAACCAATTTTTCAAAACTTCTTCTTCGTGCATTCAAACTGAGTGATTTTCGGCCCGTTGAGATCGTATGTCAATTCCGAACATCGTGAAGGCGAAAATTCAGTTTTTTGGGAAAATTAAATTTTTAAAATGACAGCATCAGAAACGGTCACATTCAACCACCACCGAAAATACTGCAGTCTAGTTGATCGAACTGCTGCAGTCCTTTTCCACATAACTATTACTGTCAGTTGATCGAACTACTGTAACCCAGTTTCAAATCAACAGCTACTGGCAAGTTGATCGAACTTCCGCAGTCCTTTAGAAATCCTACAGTCCAGTTGGTCTAACTGCTGCTTCAGTCCAGTTTTATGTATAACTGTTACATTACAGTTGGTCGAACTGCTGCTTCAGTCCAGTTATATGTATAACTGTTACATTATAGCCGATCACAGATGCTGAAATACAGTTCCTTGGCAACTATCTTCAATCCAGTTTGGACTTAACTGGTGCATCCTAGCCCCGCAGACAAATCAATTTACAAATTCGAGAGAGACGCTAAGGTAACTATACTAGTCATCGTCGCTGGAAAACACCAACATATCCAGTGGGCATCCTAATCACTTTATAAACGAAGTCGCAGTAACATTTTCAATAAGGTAAGTATATAATTTACATATTTTTGCATCTTTTCATATAATCATGCATACTTTTGTTCAGTGAGACACCTGTAATGTGGCGAGCATTTTCTCATGAGGAGATGCACAAATTCCAATTCTGCGCGCATTTGGGATAGTGGGATTGGCCCCCCGCGCGAATTCCAGATAGCAGACATTTTCAAAATTTCATGCGCGAGCAAAATGCAGCAAGGCATCGAGTGCACCCTTATGCAAGCATTGAGCAGCATGACAATCATTATCTTCTGGGGGCGAGTTGCATATCACTTCAATGTGGCTGACCATCACTTGGGGGCGAGATATGTAACACCTAATGGTCTGAAATAACTATTTTGGGGAAAGGTTTGTAACACTCCATACACTTGGAGGAGAGTTACACTGCACCTAATTGCAATGCGGAATTAAGCTTCTGAAAATTGAAACTTCAGGTAACCCAAACTTCTTAATCCTCCAACGAGTCGCAGGATTAAGAGGGGGAGAGCATACACCCTAATATTTTGACGCAATTATTACAATCAGTAATGCTTAATTGCTACAGTTAAGTTGATCAAATTGTTATAGTCCAGTTCAAAAGCAACTGCTGAATCAGTTGGATGCAACCGATGAAGTCCATTTGCCTGCGAATTTTGTACTCAGTTGGAGGCAACTGATGCAGTCTGGGTGCACTCAGTTGGACGCAACTGATGTTGTCTAGTTTTGTTTGTAACTGTTACACCTATATCGAACTGTTTAAGTCCATCCCCTCAGTATCTGCTGCAGTCCAGCTCGGTTTGTATTCTTGTAGTCCAGCTGATCGATGATGCTGCAGTCCAGCTCCCTTTGAATTCCTGTAGTCCAGCTGATCGTAGCTACTGCAGTGTAACTCTACTCGTTCCTGCTGCATTCCAGATGATCGCAGCTAATGCATTCCAGATATGCTCGCAGTTCCTGCAGTCCAGCTGATCGCAGCTGCTGCAGTGTAGCTTGGTTCGTTGCTGCTACATTCTAGCTGATCGCAGCTCATGCAGTCCAGCTATGCTCGCAGTTCCTGCAGTCCAGCTGATCGCAGCTGCTATAGTGTATCTTGGTTTGTTGCTGCTGCATTCCTTTTGATCGCACCTGCTGCAGTGTAGCTTGGTTTGTTACTGCCGTATTCCAGCTGATCGCAGCTGCTGCAGTGTATCTTGGTTCGTTGCTGGTGCATTCTAGCTGATCGCGGTGATCTGGTCCGGCTATGCTCATAGATTCCTTTAGTCGGTCACCGCATGGCTACTACTGATCGGCTCGTTGCTCTGAAGATGGATGATCGCAGCTGCTTCAATGCTCGATGTTGATGCTTTCCAGCTGATCACATCTGCTGCGGTCCAGCTATGATCGCAATCCCTGCAGTCCAGCTGACCGCAGCTGCTGCAGTGCAGTCTTCCTCGTTACTGCTGTATTCTAGCTGACCACAACTGCTGCACTCCATCTACGTTCCCATATCCCACTGTCCAGATGATCGAAGCTGCTGAAGACCATTTTTTCTCAACAACGTTGCTACCCCGTTTTTCTCATTGCTGTAGAGGACAATTTTTTGTGGCCGTCGCAGTCAAATCCTGCTCAACTACCGCAGTTCAGTTTTACATCAGCAGTTTATCGCTCACTCACAATACCACTCCGCTCGAGCATCACGCTTCAGTTTCATAACAGTTCACCCTTCGATCCTAATTTTTCATAAAACAGTGGTTCAAGCTCAACTTTTTTCCGCCGATCTCCCGATCATAATAGCCTCACTTGGGGGCATATTGATTATGATTTTCGCAAACAATAAGGGAAGTTCGCCAGTCACCTCGGGGCGAGTTTTACCATCGACTAAGGAAAACAAAATTTTCTTAACCCCCAACAAATTGGACGTTAAGAGGGGGCGATGTTTGTACCACAAGTAAAAATACCACTCAATAGGCCCAATTGATACTTGAATCATCTTTTGGCCCTTATCCAAGCCCGCTAACCAGTCAACCGAGGTAGCCCACCAACCTGCCCAGTATTACATAAATTCAATGATTGGTCAATGGTCAAAGTCGGTCAACTGTCAAAGTCAACATCCGGTCAAGGTAAACGGTCAAAGTCAATGGTTGGTCAAAGTCAATCGTCGGTCAACTATCGAAGAACGTCGCACCTCCCACCAGTATTCAGTCTTGTAGCCAGCAATGCTGCTAACCAATTCCCAGCCAAAAACTTATTCGCCCTGCCAACCAGTCTCCACTCATATCGCAAAAAGAAGCCAATTATGCGACCAATCAATCCAGTCAGCAAGCCAATTAAGCTTCCAGCCAGCATCCACCAATACTGCCAGCCATTATTCAGGCAGAAATTACCCAAGGAATCATGCAAAGGGTTTTTCATGCAGAATTTAACATGGAGCCATAAAAATGCAGTTTCATGCGAATTTATCATAAAGGCATAAAGGGGGCAGTTTCATGCGAATTTATCACAGAGGCATAAAGGAAGCAGATTCATGCGAATTTGTTATAGAAACATAAAGGGGGAAGTTTCATGCAGATTATGACGGAAGCATAAATGGGCAGTTTAATGCCATTTAAGTTGATATTGAAAATTAGATGTAAAATTTTATAAATAGGGGAGGTAGCCAAGATGAAAGGGGACTTATGCTATAACACAAATTATCAATGGAAAACTGCTCCCCAAGGGGATTCACCCGTGGACGTAGGCTACCATGCCGAACCACGTAAAACCTGCGTCTATCTGTGTCTTTTCATTTGTTCCTCAAATCGTCCCTTAACCCTAAGAACACACCAAAATTACATATTCATTGTGTTTCGTGCCCAAAAGTAATTTTGGGTACAAACATGAGTATCTGGATTAAATTTCCCTACAACAGATTATGATGTTTGTTTGGTTGGAGATTGACCACTCAATAGTGGAGAGCTTTGGTGTCGGAGGAAAATTTGTCATAACAGCTAGAGTATATCCAAAATTGTCTATTGATAACGAAGCTCGACTTTATGTATTTAATAATGGAACCGAAAATGTGAAGATGTCAAGTCTCGAGGCTTGGAGTATGAATAAAGCTGAAATCAAGTATCTTGAAGATTTGAAACTTTCTGATAGCTACGTGTCCAAGGCAAAACTTTATTTTTTGATTTCCTGAAACCGGCAATCCTAACTTTTCCCCCCCATATATATACTATATATTTCGATTTTACATTATAAATTTACGTATTGTTAAGTAAGAAATCTTTTTTTAACTAGTTTCCTAACTAGTTGCAACTCCAATAGTCTTTGTTGAACTTAACTTCGAACAGCCTCCCTCAAGCCGAGATTATGTTTTTTCATCATTCCCAGTTTTCCTCTTAAGTGCACAAATGTGTCACCCTTTAAAGGTTTTGTGAATATGTCAGCTATCTGCTCATTGCTTTGACAAAACTCGATATATATCTCTTTGTTCTTGATTAATTCTCATATGTAATGATATTTGATGTCAATATGCCTACTCCTCCCTAGAGATACATGATTTTTTGTAAGTGCAATAGTTGATTTGTTATCACACACTATCTGAGAATGAGCCTTTTGTTCATGATATAGAGACTTAGATATTCTTATCAACCAAAATGCATGTACTGCACATGAAGCTGCCGATATGTATTCTGCTTCTATTGTAGATAGAGAAACTACTTGTTGTTTCTTAGATGACCAAGAAAAATAACTAGATCCTATATGAAAAGAAAATCCTTAAGTGCTTTTCCTTTCTTCTATATCTCCAACCCAGTCACTGTGAGTATATCCAACTAACTCCATAGTTTCTGTAGAATTATATAGAATTCCGTAATCAATCGTTCCACTAATATACCTCAGAATTCTCTTTGCAGCTCAATGAACTTGGAGTTTAGGATACAAATATGTAAGTCTACTCTCTAGTGAAGTAATGTGGCTTTCCAAACTTCTCAATGAACTTGGAGTCACTCCAACTAAGCCAATTTACCTCTACTGCGACAATCTTGGTGCTCGATACCTTGTGAACTATCCGGTGTTTCATGCAAGAACCAAACATATCGAAGTTGATTATCACTCAGTTCGTGAACTTCTTGCAGCAGGAGATATATGTGTTGAGTTCATCCCTACTGCTGCTCAGCTTGCTGACATACTCACTAAAGGACTCACATCTACTTGTTTCGAAACTTTGAAGTCAAACCTGATGCACTGCTTTTCCCCTGCTTAGGTTTGAGGGGGAGTGTTAGAGTAAATGTGTGACTTACTGCTTTACTTTCTACTGTCTTGGTTCTTACCATGTTGAGTCACAGTCTTATCAGTCTTATTTTCATTGTACTATGATGAGTCATGTTTTATCTTTTCTTTTGTTGTCATAAGTCTATCTGTACTTTACTTTCTCTCCAAACAAAACTTCTCTATATAAAGAAGTTCTCTCATGTGAAGTCTTAATGACAAAAAATTATCAATATATCAGTTCATTGAATTCTGTCAGTGGTAATTTCCCCAAGTTCCTTGAAAGAGGTTTTCCCAGGCATATAATGTTGGATTCAGTTTGAAAAGAATTGATATTTTCAATAATTAGTGTTTGTAAAAATCTCTTTAACAACTTTCCTTGGTTGTGCTTTCTGAGAAACAACGTTCATGAATTAGTAGGAAGAACTGGTACAATGAACTATGAAGGGATACAATTGGTGTTGGGACTTTCTATGATTAGGGGAAGAAATGCCTAGCAGAAATTTTGATGTTTGAAAAACAAGGCTTAAACATCTGCATTGCTAGGATTTTAAATATATAAGGACCTCGGATTATATATTGATGATGAAAATATATTAGGATCTCGGATTATATATTATTTAACGTGTTGTAAGCAATTTCAATACTCGAGCACCAAGAGCTGAAGCCTGGACAGTTCAAGCTCTAAGAGTACAACCGCGGAATTTTCTGTTTTTTTTTTTTTTTTTTTTTTTTTTGATGAAGAAGAAATTTATTAGAAGGGAGAAAAAGGCTGGTGGCAGCCGTAATTCTTACAATTTGGACCGAACGTAATGGTCGAATCTTTGAGAGGAATCATAACTTCAAAACGGATTTAGATTTGTGTATTGAGGTGAAGTCTCTGGTTCTGGCGTGGGCTAGTGCAGCGGGGAAAACAATTCACTTGAACATGGCAAACTCGGTTATAAACAACTGGGAAGCTCTCTTTTTTGATTCTCTTGTTTTTTTTAGGTTTCAGTTTACATTTTTTTTTCCGTTTTTTCAGTTCTTTCTACATCTGGTAGAACTACTTTTTGTATATCCTTCTTTTTTCAATATAATCTCTTGTCTTTTCAAAAAAAAAAAAAAAAAGCTGGTGGCCATTAGTTTTCTAACGGAAGGAGAAAACACTTGACCAATTAACATTGGGAATCCAAGTTAATTTTCACTGATAGTAGTTGCCGAAACAATGAAAGAGCGGTGATAATCTAGAACGTGGAAAACTCACCAGATGACTTACATTACTGGTAGGCAGACATTAGAAAACAAAGGAGCTGTTACGATAGGATCTAAAAGTAAATTTGCAAGGACTTGGCTTGATGGAGAATATTTCCGTCCGTAAGAGACTTTGGATTTCATTAAATGGAACTGGCTATGTCATGATGATTTTAAAGACAAAAATTATGGATAGTGTTAGTGGTAAGGGGTAAAACTGAATTCGATATAAAACCTAAGTAAGACCTCCCGAGTAATCAAGTCGTGTATTTTGGATATTAACTGCTAAAACGGTGTAAATGAGTGGGTATTCTAATTACCTACTCCTTTCGTTTTTGGAAAAAGAGCTACTATTGTCTTTTGAGTTTAGCATATCTTTAGGCTTAATAAGTCTACTTTGCACACTTTACACTAGCCCTACATTGGCCGGGGAGGTCATCCAAAAATTCAACGGCGTTTATAGTTCACCTAAGAGATTAACAGGAGCCCAATGTGTGGCACGGTGAAAGATGAGAAAACGCTCACTTTTTATTGGGCGAAATAAGTTGTCGTGGCCTTTGTGAAACGAGAGTTTTATGGAGGACACTTGGTAACGCATGATTGGTTTAAAAATCACAATCTCAAAAGGAAAACTTAACTTACCGTGTTTGTTTATAGACGTCCAAATTCAATTCGGAAGTGGAATACTAATTATATTAGAAATCTTTTTCCCAAATCAATACATATAGGGAAAAAACACATATTTCCTGCAAAAAAATTAAAATCCGCACATAATTTATTTTCTCCACTGATTAAATGTATTTGCCCCGTCACACTAAATCAAAACTGCATTGCCACGGGGCGGAGAGAAGCCCCGCGCACACCAAATCAGAACTGCAAAAAAAAAAAAAAAAAAAAAAAAGCCTTGGAACAGGGTGAATGCTGAAATTCTAATATGGGCCAGTTCAACATTGTTTCATAAAAAGCCCTGATGAATTTTATTCATCTGTTTGTAAAGATTAAGGCCCAGCTAAGGTTAATAGGAACTAAGCATTCTTTGCTACCGATTCCAACGAATTATCTTTTGGGGACTACCCAAAAAAAATGGGGGACTACTTAGTGATACAAATGTCCACCCTACAATGATAAGGGGTGTCCTAAAATGTGGAAATGATTAACCTACCCTTAACCTATATATATATATTACCACCTCCTCTCATCACCACCACCTATATATATAACCACCTCCTCCCATCACCCCCGCCGCTCACCACCACCGACCACCTTGAACCACCACCACCACCACCGACCACAATAAATAGCTTAATTTAAATCATTAACAAAACAAAATCAAAATCAAAATTATAACAAACCCATTATTTGTCATTCGTTTTTGGTTGCAAAAATGAGAAGTAATCATTAAAATGAGTTGAAAATGTAAGTTGCAGAGAGAAGTTCGGTTAGGAATTATGTGAAAAACTTTGTCGAACTAGCTGAACTCAACTTTTAATGGAGGTTTTTCTTTAAGAGAAAAATTCGGTTACGTCGTAATTTTTTTTTCCTAACCGAACTTTAAATCGGTTACGTCGCAATTTTTTTTCCTAACCGAACTTTGGTTCGGTTACGTCGCAATTTTATTCTCCTTACCGAACTTTTCTCTGAAAACCTATATATTGAGTTCGGTTACGTCGCAACTTTTTTCATTTTTTTTTCCCAGCCGAGCTTTTAGTTCGGTTACGTCGTAAAATTTTTTTCCTAACCGAACTTTTCTCTGAAACAAAAAACTCCATTAAAGCTGAGTTCGGCTACCTGTGTTTTTAGAAATGTTAACCGAACTACCCTTGCAAATGAGTTCGGTAACCTGTTCTTCAAATGTTGTGGCCGAACTTTATAAACCAAACGGAAATCAATTTGTAAATTGTTCATTTTTGGGAATGTTTTGGCCAATTCAAGCACCATTAACTAAATTTGAAGTATCCATGAGTACTCTTGTTGTGGCTCTTAATGAAAAAGATCTAAGGTATCATCACATGCATCACTCATATCATAATTACTAAACTCAAAAAAAGATTTTTGGGCTCACCCATCTTCTTCTTCCTATTTCCTTTTTCTTCTTATCTCTCTCAAAAAAATGTTAAAAACAAAAAAATCCAACTTATAAAACACTAATCACTAATCACTTTTTAACTAATCACTAATCACTAACTAAGTTTATCATCAAGGATAAAGTGGGTATAAAAATTTTCTTTTATAAGGGGTGACTAAATATTACTTTTAATATCCTCCCCAAAAACTGATGGGTAATCCCCACTTTTTTTGGGTAGTCCCCAAAAGATCATTCATTCCAACTGAGAATGGGAATCGAGATTAATAAATGAGAATGACTAGGAATACTGTAAGCTATTGATAACATCTATGGCTATAAATATATTAACTGTTAACTCTGATTTTATATTTCGGAATATTTGTCTGCCAAAAAAATATTTTTGGATTTCTATCTTGTGTTAATTTCTTTAGATATAATTGCTTGTTTAGATAAATTTTAATTGTTCGTAGCGATGGCATGCAATAGTCTGGGTCATGTAGTTGATTATGATGAGACTGATCATTATTTGCCTGTATCCACCTCCATGGAGAGTTACTTCAACGGTGGATTTGGCACTTGTTCCGATGATGAATCTGAAGATGGTGCTAACGTACAAGAGGCAGATAACACCGGGACGACAACTAGTGATCACGAAGCTTCAGGTTCTCTGGTGACAGGAGTAGTTAGCAGCTTTCTCCGATTATTCACAAGATGCTTGTTTTGCTTTTGATACCGACGGAAGGGAACTATACGAGGCAAGGGTTTCACGGAGATCGTTCGAAGTCAGTCCAAGAGGTGCCCGCAGGTTGTTTTTTTTTTTTCTTTGAAAACGCTGGACATTTTCAACCTCCTTGGACACGATGTAACTCTAAACTCTTTGTAATTGATGGATGGACTGACCAAAGGACGTCTGGTCCATTCAATAGCCTAAAGGCCAAATAAAAAGGTTCTTTTCAATATTCAATTCCTAATAATCGACTATTTCTATTTTGCTTAATTTGTATTAGTTGCGCGCATATAGCCGCACACCACTACATTTTCTTGGAACGTTATATAAGCTTGATTGTCCGGTTTTTCTTCTTTTTCTTTTGGTTCTTACCGGAGTTTTTGACTTAGTAAACCTTGATTTTGATTTGACAAGAACTAAAAAGTAAACCAAATTGGTGGAAATGCATATATACCTCTGCAGGTGTTTTCTCTGTCCTAACTTAAACAAACTCCTATCCTATTGCAATAATTTAAGCCCAATTTGGAATATGAGTATCTGGATTAAATTTCCCTACAGCAGCTTATGATTATTGTCTTGCAATTTGCACGTTCTTTATTAGTTAATATTTCTCCAAAGTCCAAACTACTATTATTACATAAATAATTGTGCAAGAACATGTAATGACAACAACACAATGTTAAATTTGATTATATAATCAGATTTTCGAATCAAATCTACTCTATTATCCAATGACAACGCGGTTTTTGGTTATTACCAAGACTTGAAATATAACATCTCCAAAGTTTATTTTTATCATAGATGATCTGTTGCTGACTCGGCGTACATATCTGGTAGTGATGATTTTTTATTTATTTTTTACTGCACCGTCCGGCCATACAATTCTACTCCGCAAGAGAATAAATGTGTTATTTGATAAAATCGCTCACTGTTGAAAGACAACTTTGTTAATTTAAAACCGGGTTTCAAGTTTAGTTAAGCTTGAATTTGTAAAAGCCTATTTCGCAATTTGAAGGAGATGGCAAGTACATCTCTGAAGGAGAATTATTTCTGTTTTAGTAGGAGTGGAAATATGGAAACCATTTTTAAATTTCAAGAAAACACAAAATATGTTTTAATTAAGTCGAAAAACTATTTCTCATATGATATTCAAACAAGTTTAATTGTTGGATGATCTCTTTCTACCGCTCTCTATATTCTGATCCTAAAAGATTCAAGCCTTTTGTCCAACTGCCCTTCGGGGACATGGTATCAAAATACTGTTTTATGCATTAAAAATCATTTTCATTAGCATAACGTGCAAATTACATTTGAATCTGATTGTATTTAAATCATGTTATCATTTCATAACGAGCAGTTTGTATATATGTAATTTACATTTGATAATATTCTTCGTCATGATCCATGAGGACATTTTATATAGAGCAGTTGGGCATTCCCATTAAATCAATCAAAGTTGACTGACTATTGATAACTTCTAGCTAGTTTGTTTTCGTTTGTACTCCATCCTTCATTCATGGACCTTTTCGTAGCTGCCAATACACATTATTTTATTATGTGCTTGCTTTTTATAAAATGATAAATACAGGTACCCCAAGTCTTTGATTCTCATTTCATCACAAAATTTTAATTTTCTCCAACATCCATGGCCAAGAATTGTGTTTCATGGTTTATTGGATTCTGTAGTTCTTTTTTCATTGGTCATGGAGTTGAAGCTTCTCAACCAGTTTGTAAGAGCCTTATTCAAAATGATCAACCATATAGAACTGGTTATCATTTCCAACCTTCCAGGAATTGGATGAATGGTATTTGTCTAAACCTTTCTCCAAAACACGACATGTTCTCTTTGTTTCTCCTTTTCTCTGATAGCGATAACCATGTTTTATTTATCTCGTATTTCATTTTGAAAATACTCTTGTCACCGAATTGGTACGGCCTCAACCCGTATATCCTGTTTTGGCAACCAGAAGTGCTTCTGCAATTCCAAAACTTGAAGTCGTTTTCAGAAGTAAAAAAGAAAAGTTACTTCACCAGAATTAGCCTCTTTTGTTTCTACATATCATTCTGAATATATTTGTTTTTCCAAACTTCATCTTCTGACTTTTCGATGAAATTAACTAGAAAAGTTACGCACCCAAGTATCTAGCAGAAATACTTAGATAGAATTTAGGGGATAAATCATTCTATGAAATTGAATGTCGTTTACTTATTTCCATGTAGAAATTGTGGTACTGCTGCATCTTTCATAATGTTGCGATAGCATCTAGAAATTTGTCCCTCTCTTTTTTGTTTCTAAGTACTGTTTTTGTTCTTTTTTCCATGTTGCAACTATGGAATGGACAAAAATGGACTTTGTTGAATACGCAGATCCTAATGGTTAGTTGTCCCATCCTTAATCATACTTTGATTCCATGGTTTTAAGTTGTTGCTAATCTTTAGGTTCAGTCTCCCTAAAATTGACTTACATTTTTAATGCAGCGCCTATGATTTACAATGGAATATACCATCTATTCTACCAATGGAGCACTTCTGGTTCAGTTTGGGGTGATATTGTGTGGGCTCATGCGACATCCACCGATCTCATTAACTGGATTCATCACAAACACGCGATTGTCCCATCCGAACCATTTGATATCGAAGGAGTTTGGTCTGGTTCAGTAACATTTGTACAAGGAAAGCCGATAATTCAGTACACCGGAATTATCAAGTCGAATCAATGGAACTACCAAGTTCAGGATATGGCAGTGCCTAAGGACTTATCGGATCCGTACCTTATAGAATGGATTAAACCAGTTGAACACAATCCTGTAATTGCACACATTGAAGGTATAAATGCTAGTGCATTTAGGGATCCAACTACTGCTTGGCAAGGTCCTGATGGAGTCTGGAGAGTGACAATAGGAAGCAAAGTGGAAAATGATGGAGTAGCGTTTTTATTTCGAAGTGATGATTTTGTTAAATGGACGAAAGCAGAACAACCACTTCATTCAGCTACAGAAACTGGAATGTGGGAGTGCCCAGATTTCTTTCCAGTAGCGGTTGATGGAATAGAGGGCGTCGATACTTCAGTTGTTGGTCCTAGTGTCAAACATGTGTTCAAGGTGAGCTTGGATGATACCAAACATGACTATTATACTATTGGAACTTACAACCATGAAAAGGATAAGTATACTCCTGACGAAGGATCCATCGATAAGGATTCCGGTTTGAAGTTTGATTACGGGAAGTTTTACGCTTCAAAAACTTTCTTTGACAATGAAAAGAACAGGAGAGTATTGTGGGGTTGGGTAACTGAGTCTAGTAGTGTAGAAGATAATGTGAAGAAAGGTTGGTCCGGACTACAGGTACGCGTATGTTTTAACCATAAATGTCCGCATCGCCTTCTCGCTGGGACGAATTTGAAATCTTGAACCATATTTATAGATGTTCGGTGCACTGATTAATCTATCGATTTTCCTTTGCAGGCAGTTCCTCGAACACTATGGCTAGCAGAAAATGGCAAACAAGTGAAGCAATGGCCTGTTGAAGAGATAAAACAACTCCGCACCGGACGAGTTTCTTTACCTAGCAAAGTTCTTGCAGGGGGGTCAGTTGTGGAAGTTCCTGGTCTAACCGCTTCACAGGCAGATGTAGATGTGATATTTGAACTTCCAAAGTTGGAAGATGTTGATATTATGGATCCTAGTTGGGTTGATAATCCACAATTACTTTGTAGCTCAATGCCAACATCAGTAAAAGGGAAGTCTGGGCCGTTTGGTTTGTTGGCTTTGGCTTCTAAGAAATTTGGAGAACAGACAGCTATTTTCTTCAGAGTATTCAATCATCAAAACAAATATGTTGTGTTCATGTGCAGTGACCAGAGCCGGTCAGTTTAGTTTAATATTTCAATAAACACTGCAGAGTAATTTCCGAGCTAACTTCATAGTGTCAAATTCTAACCAAAACTTTGATATCAACAGGTCATCTATTGAGGAAAGCAACGACAAAACCACTTACGGAGCTTTTATTGATTTTGACCCTGAGCATGATAAGCTATCTCTAAGGAGCTTGGTATGTCACCATTTTATAACTTACCATGATATCTGGTTATTACGTATAAAGTTAGTATTCAGGTCACCCAGTGACTTTTTCGTAATGAACTTGAATTTGATGTTTGTTTTATTGCAGATTGACCACTCAATAGTGGAGAGCTTTGGCGTCGGAGGAAAAGCTGTCATAACAGCTAGAGTATATCCAAAATTGGCTATTGATAACGAAGCTCGGCTTTATGTATTTAATAATGGAACCGAAAATGTGAAGATGTCAAGTCTCGAGGCTTGGAGTATGAAGAAAGCTGAAATCAAGTATCTGGAAGATTTGAAACTTTCTGATAGCTAAGTGTCCAAGGCAGAACTTTATTGTTTGATTTCCCGTAACCGGCAATCCGAACTGAGCCGCCGGGCCTTTTCCATATTATTTGTTTCGATTTTACATTCTAAATGTACGTATTGCTAAGTAAAAAATCTTTTTTTAACTAGTTTCCTAACTGGTTACGGCTCCAATAGTCTCCGTTGAACTTAACTTCCAGCAACCTCCCTCAAGCCGAGATTATGTTGTCTCATCATTCCCAGTTTTCCTCTTAAGTGCACAAATGTGTCACCCTTTAAAGGTTTTGTGAATATGTCAGCTACCTGCTCATTGCTTTGACAAAACTCGACAGCCATCTCTTTGTTGTTGATCAATTCTCGTATGTATTGATATTTGATGTCAATATGCTTGCTCCTCCCATGAAATACATGATTTTTTGTAAGTGCAATAGTTGATTTGTTATCACACACTATCTTTTTTTTTTTACTTAAAAGGTTAAATTTTATTAAAAAGGAAAAAAGAAAGTAGAGAAAGAAGAGTGCACAGAAAGTGCTACAAAGAGATGGCATATCAACCAAAGACGATCAAAGAGAAAAGCAAAATAAAACTAAGGCAACAGACATCAAGAGACCAACTTGACCAACTAAATCACTTGTCTATAGGCTCTTAGAACTTTTTCTTTGCGAGGATTCTCTTGCCGCGACCTAACAAATCGTTACTAATCTCCCCATTCAATGATAGTCTTGCTCGTTCTTTATCAGTTCTTGAGGACCTGTAAGTGTCGACGATTCCTCCATAGATGATTTCCTTTCCTCCATGAGGAACACCTAATAAGGTACTGCATCGTAGAAGTTTATCCATGTGCTGCTCTTTAGTCCAAGATTTTCTGCACGATACCTCCTCAATGGGTTTAAACTTCTCCACACATGTCTCTTCATTATCAGTTTCATATTCTGAATCCTCATTTGACTCAACACAATCATCCACCTTTATGGCGTCTTCATTGTGTTGATCAATGTTGTTGCTTTGAGACACAAAAGTCTCTCCAGAAGAAAGGTCTTCATTAACCTCAAGAAGAGATTCAAAAGAATTCTTATTTTTGAGCTCATCTACTTTTTCACACACTATCTGAGTAGGAGCCTTTTGTTCATGAAATAGAGACTTTGACATTCTTCTCAACCAAACTGCATGTGCTGCACATGAAGCTGCAAATATGTATTCTGCTTCTGTTGTATACAGAGCAACTACTGACCAAGAAAAATAACCAGATCCTATATGAAAAGCAAATCCTGGAGTGCTTTTCCTTTTTTCTATATCTCCAGCCCAGTCACTAACAGTATATTCAACTAACTCCATAGTTTCTGTAGAATTATATAGAATTCTATAATCAATCGTTCCATTATATACCTCAGAATTCTCTTTGCAGCTTGTAAATGGGATTGTTTAGGAGATTCCATAAATTAACTGTTTACCAGATGTGATTCAGAGACGACAACTAATGGTCATGCGGGGACTGGAGTAATTAGCAGCTTTCTTCGCTTGTTCACAAGATGCTTGTTTGCTTTTAATACAGTCGGAAGGGAACTATACGAGGAAACGGTTTCACGGAGATCGTTCGAAGTCAGCCCAAGAAGCAATATCAGTAGGGATTTGAGTACTTGTCCACAGATAAAAAAAAAAATCTTTGAAAACGCTGGACATTTTCAACCTCCTTCGACCCGATGTAACTCTAAACTCTTTGTAATAGGCTAAAAGGCCAAATAAAAAGTGGTTTTCAATATTCAATTCCCAATCCCATTCCTAATAGTCGACTATTTATACTTTGCTTAATTTTTATTAGTTGCGCGCATGACAACATTCACCGACTTTCCTTTACACATTTTTTTTGTCATTTAAAAACTAAATCAATAGGCTTTCTGTCATTTTCAATCAAACTGTTATAAATATTTGGCTCCTTAATTTGATTTTTACAGCCAATTTAACATCATGTTCTTTGAATATAGTCGTTACATATGATTATTCAATGGAAACGAATTGACAATACACATGCTACATTTCCTTCAAATGGAAGCTTGATTGTTCATCTTTTTTTGTGTGTTGGTTTTTTAGAAGAGTTTTTCACATGGTAAACCCTTGATTGTGATTTGATAAGAACTAAAGAGTAAACCAGATTGATATATTTACATATACATCGGCAGTCAGCTTAGTGTTTTCTCCTTTCTATATCAAACAATAATTTAAACCCTATTTGGGAAGGCGCATACATCTGGATTAAATTTCATTTTTATTTAATATGGTTTTCATTTAACTCAAATAATATGGCTGGTATGGTTTTCATTTAACTCAAATAATAAAGAGTATCACTTTGGTTTATTTAGAGCTTAATATGATAATTTAAACCCTATTTGGGAAAGCCCGTACATCTCCCAACATTTGGTCTGATTTGTGTGTTGCAACTAATAAAAATTAGTTAATATATCTCCAAAGTCCAAACCAGTATTGTATCATTATTACATAGACAAGAACATGTACTGATTACAATACAAATTTGATTGTATAATCAGATTTTGGAATGTCAAATTTGACAACGCGGTTTTTGGTGATCACAAGGACTTGACATCTCAAAGTTTATTTTATCAATGATGATCTGTTGCTGACTAGACATACATATCTGCTAATGATATCTTATTTTTACTGCACCGGCTATACAATTTTACCCCACAAGAGAGAAATGTGTTATATTGTGGGATCGAATCCCTCATTGTTGAAAGACAACTTCATCCTTTAAAATTTGTTTTCAGAATTAGTTAATCCTGAATTTATACGTAAGAGTCTTTTTGACACCTAAAAGAGAATTTAATAAAAAGGAAATAATTTTAAATTTTTTCTCTCTATATGTAAAAAATATATTTTTATCTCCAGAAACATTTCCGTAACTATTCGTTTAATTAAGTCGAAAGATTATTTCTCATGTGATACTTCCACCGCCCTCTTATTCTGATCCTAAAAGATACAAACCTTTTGTCCAATTTCCCTTTGAGGACATCGTATAAAAATGGTGTTATATTCATAAACAAATCATTTGATTAGGCATAACGTGCAAAATACATCTGAATTTGAGAGTATTAAAATTTGAAATCATGTGAACATTTGATATAGAGCAGAGTTAGTTAGCAAAATGTTGTAATTTACATTTGATAATATTCTGCATTCTGATCCATGAGGACATTTTATATATATAGGCAGTTGGGAATCCAATGACTGACTATTGATAACTTCTAGCTAGTTTGTTTACTTTTGTACTCCATATTTCATGGACCTTTTCTTAGCTGTCAATACATCGTTATTTTAAAACTCTATTATTGGGGCCACAGGGGGAGATTGTTTTTGGGGGCTATTTTGTTAAGTGGAGCCTAAATGTTATAGGAGGAGATCACATATATATAATTTTTTTTAAATACCCTCCATAATTTTAATTTATTCCCTTTATACCATCTTATTAACTACCTAATTAATAAAAGAAAAAGAAAAACGAAAGACAGTAAAACAAAAACAAAAACGTCCCCCCATTTTATTCTTCCTCTTCTTCTTCTTTTCTTCTTCCATTGAACATTGTTCAACGATTAATCGTCGATTCAAAAAAAATTCATCGTGGATTAAACTTATTCTATAAAACCATGAAGCCGAAGGAAAATCTAGGTCAATCCCAGTCGAATCAACCTCCCACTGAAGCAGAGAAACCAACTTCATCCACTGAAGATGAAAGTGAAGATCAAGAGGAAGTGAATGCAGAAGTTCCAGCAGCCGCCGAATCTCCTGTTATGACAGCAATAAGCTATGAATCCAAAAACCCAGTCTTTATTTAAGCATTTCGTTGATTAATCAGTTGGTTTCGAAAATTTTAGGTCTGAAAAAACGGTTTCTGAAAATACTTACGGCTGGGCGTTCTTGTATTCCCAGCCGTAAATGAGTATAACAGTTGGGAAATGTCGATCTCCCAACCGTTTATTATTTACACGGTTGGGAAATATAAGAATTCCCAGCCGTAATTTAATCGACGTGTACGGGATGGAGCATTCCTAGCCGTAACAATTCGTATACGGTTGGGATATTCCTAGCCGTAACCATTCGTATACGGCTGGGATATTCCTAGCCGTATGTTCTCATGTGTTCACATAGTTTTAGTTGTTTTAGTGTTACATATAGGTTTTCCCAACCGTATATTGATTTCCTGACCGTAATATCCAGTTTCCTAGACGTTTTTCATCACGTCTTGGAATTTCCTAGCCGTATTAGTGCCCTGTGTTGTACTGTGAACTAGCAATACACAGTCGGTTTGGTTTTCTTATCCGTAATATGACAACGTATGGGTTATCCATCCGTAATTCTGTTTTCGGCCAGGTATATTACTAATTTCCCATCCATAATGTGATTGTCGGCTTGGTCGATAAAAATTTTCCTATCCGTATTTAATTTTGCATCTTAGACTCTCCATTTTTCCTAGCCGTGTTTGTTGTTTTGGTTTGGTTCTGTCTAATTTTCCCAGACGTTTTACTTATATACTTTTGGTTTTCTTGACTTGTTTTTCTTGGAACAGAGGGAAAGAAAAGAAGAATAAAAGATCCCAAGAAGTAACACCTTCTAGTGACCCGACTCCGCAACCTCGTCACTCAAAACTATTGGGTGCAGACGCAAGGAAAGAAATCGAAGTTGTGACTGCTGGAGAAAGGGAAGGTGGTGGAGATGGAGTTGGAATCACTAGAGGAACTGAAGTTGGAGTTGCTGAGGGAACTGAAGTTTCTGTTACTAAAGGAATTGAAGTTGCTGTGACTGAAGTTGTTGGCACTTCTAGTGTTGGTGGAAATGAAGGTGTACTGGTTGTTACCGGAGGTACTGAAGTTGGCACTTCTAGTGGTGCTGCTGCTATTGATAAAGGTAAAGCCGTAGTTGAGGAGGGAAATAAGGAGGGAAAGAAGAAGTATAAACCTAAGACATCGCCAAGAGAAGTAATTGATGCCATGCAGCCTTTACCTCCCAAGAGGAATGGGAGACCTTGGGGTGAGCCAAGAGATCGCTCCGTCTTGATTGGCTACACTTCTTCATTGGATGCTAGGGTTTGTGGCACAATGGTAATAAATCAATTTACATATATGTTATATTCATTTTGTTATGAATTATTATTTTTACAACCCATTTTTTTTTTGGTAGTTTCCGGATAAAGATGTCCCAAAACTAAAGCACCAACAAGCAAAGTTTTGGCCGTTGGATGATGAGCATCCAGATTTGCAAGTTTTGGTCAAAGCTTCGGGGTTGTGGTATGGAAACGATGCTTTGGAAAATACATATGATGTTGTCACAGTTTGTTGTTTCAGAGAAAGATTTTGTCCCGAAACCATGACTTTTCACCTCCCATTCGGCGAGATGACTATCACTCCGGATGACGCAAAGTAAATCACTGGTCTAGCTTTGGAAGGAAAGGAAATGTTTGAGGGTTTCAACAATTCCATGCCTTTTGATGAGATTTGTGTCTTGGCGAAGAACTGTCTTGGGTGGAGTAAAGATGAAGCTGAAGAAGAGTTTGAGATAGGGTCTGGAGCACCTCCTAGATCTAAGAGACAATTTAGTACACCGGGCGTACTACGTGAAGCAGTAAATATGTCAAGGAAGATTAATTTGGTTCGTCTGAGGGCACAGTTTGGGAATTTTAAACGCAAGGCGGATAGTGGATTGGTGGTGATGGACGCAGAAAGAGCTAGACATACGGCTATAGCTTACTTGTTGCATGATCTTGGGACCGTCCTTTTCCCCGATTTCTCAGCCAATAAGGTAAATTCATGTTACTTGCAGTGGTTGAAGACTCTCAGTCTGGATAAGGAAACAAATGAGGTACCTAGGTACTCTTGGGGCTCCGCCCTCCTTGCTGATGTGTTGGAATGTCTTTGCAAAGCTTCAAGATGGAACGAAACACAAATTACGGGATGTGTTTCTCTTGTCCAGGTATCTTTTTGTTTTAATATAACAAATATTTATTTGTTTTATTTACTTTTATATACTGATTTGTGTGTAATAACTTATTTATAAACAAAATTTTTAATTTTTTGCCGTAGTCTTGGGCTTACAACCATTTTAAAAGCTTGAGGCCTCCTCGGAATACAGATTGGGCTCTAGATAAACCTACAGGAGGGAGATATCCTTTTGGAGGGACCCAACACAAGGCTAAAGAGACGGAAATGGTCGATATGAGGAAAAAATTGGATGCTTTGACAATTGAAGATGTGGTTTTTGATCCATATTTGAAACTTGATGATAAAGTTTTTTCTGATGTGGCAACCTATATGGGACCTTTGTTTCATGCAACTGGGTTCATTATTTTAGATCCTCGTAGAACGCTCCGCCAAATAGGTATTGTCCAGAAAATTGTGCCTTTAGAGACTCCTTTTTGACTGAGCGTAGGAACCTCCCAATTTAAGGACAAAGAGGTGAAATTGACTATGAAAATGCACCGGAAATCGACCATTGAAATTCTCATTTCGAAGAAGTAAATCAAATGAGTAGAAGACTCCTTGAAGCAGAACATGGTACTTCCCAAGCGGATACGAATTACATGGAATGGTATGGGGAGTGGGCTCATCCTTATGTGGAAAATTTGGATCCGGAGGCGCAGAGACATTACAGGAATGCATAGAAAGAGAGTTCAAAGACGCCAAGGAGTGAAGAACATGATTGGCGGGAGATGGTGGTACGTATACTACTAATTATGTTTTTATATGATGTTTTTTTTAATTATCTATGAATAATCGGAGTACGTGTGTTTGATATGAAAAAATAGGTCGAGAGAGTTAATTGGGTGGCCAAATACCTCAGCTGTATGATTGATTTGGGTTAGGATTTAACGGTAGCTGAGCTCAGATTAATGCGGAATCGAGTTAATGGCATAATACTCCCTGAGAAAGGAGGTTTATATCCTGTTTAAGCACCAAGGAGATCTAAAAGTGCTAAGTCTCCTTCTCCTAGAGACGACTCGGACACCCCCCCCCCTCCCCTCCTCCTGACCAAGTTCAATCTAAGCAACGAAAAGCCGGCCGAGGTGGTAGAGGTGAAAAAGGTGGAACAAGTGCTCGAGGTGGTCCAGGTACTGGACCAATTGCAAAAGGTGGAACAAGTTCTCGAGGTGGACGCGGTGGAGGTAAAAAGGCTCCAACTCAAGGTGGAAGCGGTTGAGGTAGAAAATCTAGAGTTATAGATGAAGTTGTGGAACCTCGGGCAAGGGACGATGTGGATGAATTTTTGGAAACCACTTCGGAGGAGGGATCAAGTGAAAGTGAATGCCTATTTACTTTTCATTATAGTACTTCATTTCATGGAACATTTATTATCTAACACTTTGTCTATCTACTTTTTTTTGTGGTTTGGTTATGGATTTGGATGGATGAATTTTTAAAAATTTGCATTTATTAATGAATGTTAGTCTTTACAATTGTCTAATCTAATAAAACTGAGGAATCAATCAAGATTCACTAGATTTTTGTGCATTTTTGGCTAGGTCAATCCTTCACATAATCTAGCCGAAAGTGCATATACTCCTTGTCAAATTTAGTTGCACAGAATTACGGATGGAAAGTCCCGGCCGTTATAAAAAAACAGATAGGAAATATCGGGCCGTATGTTTCCATGGATACTCAAAATTTAACTGAACCTATGTTACGGCTACGTTTCCTAGCCGTTATTGGATTTGCGGTTGGCTTTCCTAGCCGTAAAACTGACAAAAAATGGAGCTCTGGTTTACGGGTTGGTTGACATTTGTATTTCCTGGACGTAACATTATTACGTCTTGGAAATAAATATATATCCGGGCCGTAATTCTGACCAAAATAACACTTAGGTGTTACGGCTTGAACAACCGAGACGTAAATATGACACCCCAAAAATCCAGCATGTTTATACATAATAACGGCTGGGTCTCTTCTGCTCTTTCCAAGTCGTAAATGCCTATAATTATGAATACCAAAGCATATCGGCTAGTTTTTTGAATTTTGAAAAATAGATCTGTTTGAAGACTGATCTATAGAAGGTTCTAGATGTTCAACCACTTATTTAAACTTGAAATAACTCCCATCTCCATATAACCATCCACTCCAAATCAAAGTCACTCCTTCTAGACTAATAATCTGCACTTAAACTCCTACAAACTCAATGCAATGTACTCAAAGGATAAACCCAAATTTACTTTGGAAGAAGACTTATCTCTTTGCAAAAATTTTGTACTATGCTATCTAAAGAAGGGTGAAGAACGAAAGCAAGGTGGTTTAGCCAGTAACTCGTATTTGAGTAATATTTTTGAGAATTTTTGTGGTGAAACAGGTAACACTAACAACCGCGATAGGGTTGAATTGTATCTTCGATTTTCAAACATACGTAAAAATGTGGAAGAATATATGGCTTTACGTCATATGTGCAACCAACTTCGACCTAGAGGTGAGACTGATAGAGAAGTCGTGGCTCAAGCTAAGAAGGAATGGAAAAAATGGAAAGGTTATGATTTCAACTTGGAAGCTCAATTCACCATCATCAAAGACTTCTTAACACATTGAAAGGGATTTTATTAAAACCAATTTTGTAACGGGGATCTATTAAGTATGTAATGGGTTGGTCTAATTTATGAAAGTATTACTAATTTTCATGTTGAAAATGCAAAATTTCTTAACTTACAGATTCAATTACGGACAGAAAATGTAAGAATTCCCAGCCATAAAACAGACTCAGGAGATTCTCGTTGAATAACGGCTGGAAGTTCTTAGCTTCCCATCTGTTTTTAGGGTTTACGGCTGGGAAGTCATCATATCCAAGACGTAATAAATGGATTACGGCTGTGTCGACACAAATATCCCGGCCGTAACAGCATCAAATTCTAGATTTTTGACAGATTTGAATTGATGAAATTGATGTTGGGAGTTCATTATAAGCTTATCTTGAGTTTTATGATGAAGGGTTTTATTATTTTGCTTAAAAAAAATTCAAAATAATTTCACCAAAATCATCATTTTTCCTTCTTCAAAACTCAAAACAATCAAGTTATGATTTGCAAAAAATTAATGTTTTGATTAGTCTAATCATTCACTAAGACTGATTAGTTTAGCTTAATCAAGTTTATTAGCACTAATCAAATTAAAAGTAGATTAGACATTACAAAAAATGATGGATAAGGGGTGCTATGGGTTGTTATTTCATGACCCCAAATAGCCCCAAAAACCCAGCCGTGGATAGCCCCAATAATAGGGTTCTTATTTTATTATGTTGCTTGCTTGCTTCCTATATAAAATGATAAATACCCCAGTAGTAGTTTCTCATTTCATCACAACTTTTTTTTTTCATCAAGATCCATGGCCAAGAATGCTGTTTCATGGTTTACTACATTTTGTTCTTATTTTTTGATTGGTCATGGAGTTGAATCTTCTCAACCAGTTTGTAAGGGCCTTATTCAAAATGATCAACCATATAGAACTGGTTATCATTTCCAACCTTCCAGGAACTGGATGAATGGTACATACCTTAAACCTCTCTCCAAAAAAGTAGTACACCATTTCTTTGATTCTTCTTATAACTATATTATTATTATTATTTTTATTTTTATTTTTATTTTGACACGGTTCTTATAACTATGTTGTCTTTGTCTTGTATTTCAAATTTATTTTGACTGTTTTCACCAAATTTATACGCCCATATACCTCATATATCCACATATTTACCTAGATTGACTTCAGTAGCATGCTTTTTTGTTTTCCATGCCAAGAAAAAGGGGCATGCTTTATCTGAAAATTCATCATTCCACAGAGACATTACAAAGGTTAAACAGATTGGTTCGCAGCTTTGTAATTAATGTTGCAAACTTGCAATACAACATCCAAAAAACTTTGAGCATCTTTTGTATGTGTGTGTGTTTTTTTTTTTGGGTTCTAACCTTTTTTTTTTTGGGTCCATGTTGCCACTATGAATGGACAAATATGGCTTATGTTGAATTGACAGATCCTAATGGTTAGTAATCTCATCTCCACCTGATTCCTAGTTTGATTCCAAGGTTTTAAGTTGTTGCTAATGTTAAAATACAATCTCCTAAAATTGACTTCTATATTGATGCAGGGCCTATGATTTACAATGGAATATACCATCTATTCTATCAATGGAGCACTTCTGGTTCAGTTTGGGGTGATATAGTGTGGGCTCATGCGACATCAACCGATCTCGTAAACTGGATTCACCATAAACACGCGATTGTCCCATCCGAACCATTTGATATCAAAGGTGTTTGGTCAGGTTCAGTAACATTTGTACAAGGAAAGCCAATTATTCAGTACACCGGAATTATTGAATCGAATCAATGGAACTACCAAGTGCAGGATATGGCAGTGCCAAAGGACTTATCTGATCCGTACCTTATAGAATGGATTAAACCAGTGGAACACAATCCTGTAATTGCACACATTGAAGGTATCAATGCTAGTGCATTTAGGGATCCAACTACTGCTTGGCAAGGTCCTGATGGAGTCTGGAGAGTGACAATAGGAAGCAAAGTGGAAAATGATGGCGTAGAGTTTTTATTTCGAAGTGATGATTTTATTAAATGGACGAAAGCAGAACAACCACTTCATTCAGCAAAGGAAACTGGAATGTGGGAATGCCCGGATTTCTTTCCAGTAGCTGTTGATGGAATAGAGGGTGTAGATACTTCAGTTATTAGCCCTAGTGTCAAACATGTGTTCAAGGTGAGCTTGGATGACACCAAACATGATTACTATACAATTGGGACTTACGACCATGAAAAGGATAAGTATACTACTGATGAGGGATCCATCGATAAGGATTCCGGTTTGAAGTTTGATTAAGGGAAGTTTTACGCTTCGAAAACATTCTTTGACGATGAGAAGAACAGGAGAGTATTGTGGGGTTGGGTAACTGAATCTAGTAGTGTAGAAGATGATGTGAAAAAAGGATGGGCCGGACTACAGGTACGTGTATGTTTTCACCCCAAGTGTCAAGAATCACCTTCTTGCAGGGACGAATTTGAAATCTTATACATATGTTTCGTGCTCTGATTAATCTATCGGTTTTCCTTTGCAGGCAGTTCCTCGAACACTATGGCTAGCAGAAAATGTTAAACAAGTGATGCAATGGCCTGTTGAAGAGATAAAACAACTTCGCACTGAACGAATTTCTTTACCTAGCCAAGTTCTTGCAGGGGGGTCAGTTGTGGAAGTTCCTGGTCTAACAGCTTCACAGGCAGATGTAGATGTGATATTTGAACTTCCAAAGTTGGAAGATGTTGATATTATGGATCCTAGTTGGGTCGATAACCCACAACTTCTTTGTAGTTCAATGCCAGCGTCAGTAAAAGGGAAGTCAGGGCCGTTTGGTTTGTTGGCTTTGGCTTCTACGAAATTTGAAGAACAGACAGCCATTTTCTTCAGAGTATTCAATCATCAAAACAAATATGTTGTGTTCATGTGCAGTGACCAATGCCGGTCAGTTTAGTTTCATATTGAGCACTTCAAAATTTTACTTCATGGTGTCAAATTCTAACCAAAACTTTGGCATCAACAGGTCATCTATGGAGGAAAGCAACGACAAAACCACTTACGGAGCTTTTATTGATTTTGACCCTGAGCATGACAAGCTATCTCTAAGGAGCTTGGTATGTCACTATTTTATAACTTATCATGATATGTGGTGATTACGTACGAAGTTAGTATCCAGGTCATGAGTATCATCACCCAGTGACTTTTTCGCAATGAACTGGAATTTGATGTGTGTTTTATTGCAGATTGACCACTCAATAGTGGAGAGCTTTGGCGTCGAAGGAAAAGCTGTTATAACAGCTAGAGTGTATCAAAAATTGGCTATTGATAATGAAGCTCAGCTTTATGTATTTAATAATGGAACCGAAAATGTGAAGATGTCGAGTCTCGAGGCATGGAGTATGAACAAAGCTGAAATCAAGTATCTTGAAGATTTGAAAATTTCTGATACATAAGCGACAGGCCGAACTTCTGTGTATGTGTTCCCGGCAAATCCGAAATCATCCCCCCGGGCCTTTTCTGTATATTTATTTCGATTTTTAAATTCTAAATGTATGTATCGTTAATAAGTAAACCGGCACTGAAGTGTGGGTTATTTGTTGTTTGGCTAGAGGCTGATTCCGTATTTGAGATCACTTCTTGTTTGAAACAAAATTTATTTTGGGGTCTGTTGTGGCTGATTCCGCTGATTTGTTGACGTTTGGTTGAGTTTTGTCAAATTCAATAACACAATGTGAATTAGCTTCATAAAGTCAACGTGATTCCGAAGTACCAAAACTTTAAATTTGATATATCCTAGATTAAGCATGGTTTTCGGGGAAAATATATATATCCCACAAAAAACTCAAAGTATGGGAATATGGTTGAAGTGAAAATAGAGTATGGAACATCAGAAGAATGAGAACTCTTATTCATTAGAGATAAGTTACAAGTTACATAGGTTTAAGCCTTTATATATATATAGGTTATGAGATAAACCTTGGTTACATCTATGTGGGCCGCACATACATGGGCTCAAGGCCCTACAACACTCCCCTTTGTGCGGTCCAATATTAATGCTTCATATGTAGTGCTTCACTCTCTCTTTTTCCGGAAAAGAGGCAAGCCTCAGTTGCATTGATTGAATATCTCTGTTTCAAAGACGGTGTAGTTTACATGATTGATATTTACAGGACTGACCAGGAGGTTTCTAACCATCACAACAATTTCAAACAAACAACCAACATTTTGAATCCTAACAACATTGCTCTAGCACATTATCCAACTTAGAATCCTAACCACTGCATACGATTTGTCAAGTAACGGAACTAGTTTAAATGGCCTAGTTTGGATTGGAAGTTGAACAACCAAACTATATAACAAATCTACATGAAGTAGAGGTGTTAGGATCCAAAAATCCAACCATTTCTCAAGGTTTTTTTTAGAAATGCAGTAAAACATGTGACACGGGTAACAAAGGATCCATAAATCCACCCAAATGTCTATTATTTTTTCAAGGTGATAGGAACAGTAATAGAGATAACCTGAAACGGTCATCATGGAACGAAATCGATTGGACTCGGTCTGGGTCTTCATCAGAAATTGTATTATGGAACAAGTTGTTGTTGGTGTCTTCGGAAGCTTTGTAGTTGTTGCTGGTGTCTTTGGTGAGCATGTTGTTTCATCTAGTGACTTATGAGAACCTGGTGCTGCTGCTTTTAATGTTATAAACATTGAACCCATACATGAAAGAGATAACATAATTAAAAAAACACAAAAACTGGAAATAAAAGACATAACTAGATCCTTAACCAACCCCAAGAGAGGTGTTAGAGAGCAAATGTAGTTGTTGATCGACAATGAGAAACACAAAACCGTCGGAGTAGGATTTGTTGGAGTGAATTTTTTGGAGATTTGAAATAAAAAAACTTGTAAATCCTGGTCTCTTCTCTGAAGCACATCTTTTTCCACACAAAAAGTGCTAGAAGACCAGATCCGATACCAAACATCCCTAGACAGTAAACTTTGAACTCGCCGGAAACATCCTCGGAGTTCTTGTTCCGTTATCGGAGATGATGTTGGAGCTGTGAAATTATTGGATATACAAGATGTTTTTTTCTGCTCACTTCTCTTCATCAAACCTTCATTGAATCACTAACAACTATAGCTCTCACCCTAACCTAAAACACACAGATCAAAAAAGAGAAAGAACAGAAAGAAAAACAACTAAAGTTGGGTAAAAATTAGATCAGACTATAAAGATAATAATGAATTTTCTTAAGATGGTGGTTGATCTGCTCCAACCAGCTCTTAAAGAGCCTACATATGCAACTAAAGTAGTTCTTCACATATGGCGCTTCAGACGTAGTTCTTCAAATGTAGTTCTCTCCTCGATGACCATTGTATCTAAGTCTATTGCCTCATTAAAACCTCGCCAGGAAAACCTAGAGGGACAAAACCTGAATTAAAGAAAAAGAGTACAATATTGCGAAAACTTAGACAGAGTTGAACTCGCATATATTTCCTCGTTAAAACCTTGACAAGGTAAAAGAGTATAACGCGATAAGTCTGGAAGTATGCATTTGCTGATTACCCATACATAATATTGATGGACACCTAGTGATACAAAATAGTAGTATCAATACTACTAGTTGACTTGTTCCTCCTTGATTTGTTGTGCTTGTTCTGGCAATGGTTTTACTTGACAAACTATCTATTTACATCTCTTTGATTCTGATATTTTCAAGCAATTATATCAATGCAATCTACAGGTCATCATCATTTATCATGTAGTTGGTATAGTTATGGTTGCTTCGCTAAAAACCTTGCCATGTAACAAAAACCTTATGGGAAAAAACTAATCTCGGTCGAAGGGAAAAAGATTACAACACGGCTTCACAATTCATAGTTAAATACGTTGACATCATATCCTTGGATCCTCCCCTGATTTCGGCATCTCCCCCTGATTCCATTCAAAGGAGTATCCAGACAGTTCCTTTAGTCATATACTTTCCAAAAGTGAATATAGGAAATGACTTAGTAAATAAGTCAATCATGTCTCCCCCTGATTACTTTCATGGGAGAAAAGGTTATTATTCCTTTCAACAACTTTTGGATTGCACTTCTATTAGCAGTCCTCTTTATGTCTTTGTAGGGATAAAACAAAATCATGTCAATGGTTCCTTTTAAGTATATGGTTACATTCATTATATTATTCGAAAGACGTTGTGTCGGCACTAAGCTATATCTAGCTAACAAGTTCACTAAGGATGAAATATTTGGTCGAGTACATTATTATACTAAGTACAACAATGCATCTATTGTACTTAGATATGGGAATTTCATCTCCCAACATGTCTTCGTCATTTTCCTTTAGACGAAATGGTCGCGTACTTACATTTGAACCTCGACTAATCATGGGAGTGCTATCAGGATGCATGTCTTTGTTAAATTGCCTGATAACTTTAGACATATGCAAACTGGTGGAATAATATACCACAAGCTCAGTACTCGGTCGAGCTTTCCCCACATTTTCATCTCAAATTCGGATTTCAAATAGCTTTTAAGGTCTCTTATTACATCAAGAGTACCCATCATTTCTGTACCATAAACATAGATAGCTACAATTCCAAATCAAGAACTTTCTTGTGAATACGCAAGGAAAAAGAACTTACTTGTCTATCCCCTCCAAATCAAATAGCCACTTATACGGGTATACCACATCCTTCTGATTGCTTCAATATATAAGTGAGCGTTCTATTTAACTGTAAACACACTCCATGGTTTAGAGTCACTTGATTTGGGCAACAAAAGTTTATCATGTACTTTTGTAAATATTTGTTATATCTTGGTTCTTTCAGAGATACATAACAACCACATACATATGATGCATTTCAAGTCCTTTTGAAATTACCAAGCTATCTAAGTAGAGGAATGCTATAACGTTCACTACAATAGGAAAATTCCAGGGCTTTGTGATAAACCTCGTTCCACAAGGAGAGTCTTGATACTTTGAGACTTCATTCTTCCCACTGTTCTCTATGACAAATAATCATGTATATATGATCTTGACGTTACATTACCGATTCTGAAAATCTATTATTCTTTTTCACTTCACATTTACAATTATGGAGTACAAGAATCAATATGAGACAATGTTGGAACACACCATGACAATTGTTTTCATTCCTTTAGGAAATCCTTTTTCTTATCTCTCCCTAGAGAGGTGGGAAGACAGTCTCATCAAAGTGACGATCCGTGAATATAACAGATAAGAGATTGTCTGCTAAAGGTTTCCAATGCGGATAATTTTTGGAATATAACAGATAAGAGATTTCCTTCTAAAGGTTTCCAATGCGGATAATTTTTGGGAATTCATATCCAACATAACTACTTAATCGTTCTGATTACAAACTATCGTTCGATGTGGAGTCATAATGGCACATATATAGCACAACCAAAAATGAATAACAATACAAATTCCAGGCTTATATCTAGTTACCAACTGGTACGCATAAAAGGTTAACTAATTTTGGATTATAAAACAAATAAGTGAATATGCGTGTAATATTGCATATCCCCCAAGCATTTATAGGAAGGTTGTTACGCATAACCTATCCTTGGATACCATCTGTAAGCTTTGATGGTAGCCTCTGCGAGACCATGGGTTAAGGATGTTCTAAACTGATCATATTAAACATGCAATATTCATCAAGTCCTTTTGATGTAATATATATCATTGACAAGGTCGGTGATCCCTTAAATTATATAATAAGTTCTAGGATTGTTTCAAAAACGCATAATTTCTTGTGAACAATAATTAATTCAACACTTCGAATCATCCACCATAGCCATAAATCACTTGAATGGTTCGCATTCTGCATGGATATGTTCACAAATATCACCATATCTATACCATTTGCATCTTAGGATGGTCTCAATACTTTTTACTAAAGAATGACTTTGTAAAATGAGTTATATGCTTTATTACTTTAAAAGCATAATGGGAGGGGAGGTGTTGTTTCTAGTACTTTTGAAAGATTTGATTATGAGAGATGCCGTCACTTTGAATTCTTTCAATCTTTGTAATTCCCATTTTCTTGTTTACTCAAATAAAAGGATGTCCATTTGAGTTCTTTCAAAACAAAACATCATATCACAACCAAAGTGTCTTTATGGTTATGTCAAAACCTGAATGCGTCAATTCCCAACATTACATTGTCAGTGATGATCTGGATTCAATTATCCAAATATTAGTGATTTACAATTCACTAGACTAATTGGCTCATTTTTTTCTCTAAAATGTGATTCCTTTCACATTCATTAGAGGAAATTTATAGATGCATACCCAATCTCATAGTTAGTATTCATACAATAACCATTTTCACAAACTTCGTAGAAACTTAACAAAGTGTGATTATCTCTTGGTTCTTACAGAGCTCATGTAACTTTTTATCTTTATACTAACTAGGCAACAAAGATTGAGCATTTATTCGCTCGGCTATTACATTTAATGATCCAATCATCGCATGGTATTATACAAGTAAATAATTCAATAATCAGTTTTAATATATTTCCTTAAGATCTTCGTGTAACAATTGGTGTTCCCTTATTACGTAACAAAAGAAAATTTATCTCATTTCCTTTAGAGTGTTACTGTTCATGAAGATGATTCATAATGTACAAATGATCCTTATAACTGAAATGCTTTAGAGTATTTTAGTCTCATGGAAATGATATACTTTTCATTCCATAAGTGAAGACAATGAATTTAATTTTTATTAACTGGGAAAATTTCTTATTGCCACTGAAGTTGACAAGCAGGGGATGACCTTGTTTTAACATACAGTGAGTTTATTGTCCTTTTAAACTCTATATACTTTACCAAGTTTCCAACTCCCATTTAAATGAGTCAGAATTACATTTATGTCGCATTCACGGTAGATACGTTTACTTTGTATCATTATTACTTGAACCAGAATTACATCTCCGGTCCTAGTTTAGAAAAAGTCTTATATATTCTACCATAATTTATGTGTATATATTTTTCACATGTTTTAGTATACAAATGTTGGTATGATTTAGCATTTCAAACCCTCTGTTCTTTGAGGTTCTTTCCATAATTATCCTTGCCATAGTTACCTTAAGTTGAGAAATTTCTTTATCCCAACAGGCATACATTGTTATTTAAGAGAATATCACATGCATCCCATCCACTTGCATTGGGTTAAATATCTTACGAAAGACCGTGAATCTCTTGTTAACATATTTCAACATCTATTGTTACTTTAGTATAATGGATGCAGTTGAAAAGATAAAAATGGAAAGATTTTTCTGACTCATGTCACCTTTTGTAAATCCCTTGTAGACACAAATTACTTCCGTATCAGAGGCTCCTTAATGGCGCTCAAGTACTTCCGAGTCCAAAAGGTCAAATTATAATCGAGTTGGTTTAGTCAAAACCCGGTAAACGGTTTGGTCAAGACTGGTCCATTGGATTGACTAGGTCATGGTTAACAAAAATACACATATATGGTCCATTATATATACTTGAAACTATTATCATGGAGGCCCAAATATATTGTTAATCCTAGAATTGGAAATTTCATCATCCAAATCTAGTGATCAGAAACCAATTGTAAACATGTCCTTTGATAATGAAATTTTTATTACGGTAGATTCATCGTAATGTTTCGATAAATATAATAAAATTTCAAAGACATCCAACGGCTAGATGAAAAGATACCCATGACGCCGTATGACTGTTTCAATTAACGTTTCTTAAGACACAACATAAAATATCACGTACTTTCGAGTACTTATCATGGTTGGATCTTTATGAAATATTTACAGTGTGTCAAGAAGGACAGTAGGGAAACTGTAATAAAATTACAGCAAACTCCAACGGTTGTAATTCTTAAAAATTAAGTTTTATTATTCTGGTACAAACTAGGGTTTTTTCTGAACGTATACAGTTTCATTAAAATAAGGTTTTGGAGATTGCATCATATTCTGATTTTATTAAAATTATTATAGAATATGTAATATCTAATAGGTTCAAACATATTAAAATTTCGTGACTATCTAACGGTGAAATCTCTATATATGACAATCATATATTCGTGGAACCCTAGAAAATAATATGAAAACGAAATTCTTTTGTTAAAAAGAAATACCTGGTGATGCATCCAAAATATAATAACCGTAAGATCTGAACCACGCTAATCTTCAAGAAGTAATCGATCACAGTTCTCGAACAATCAAAAAATTTGCACGGTTGATAGAGTCGTGTTGATGACGTGTTGAAGTAAAAATAGAATATGGAACAACAGAAGAAAGAGAACTCTTATTCATTAGAGATAAGTTACAAGTTACATAGGTTTAAGCCTCTATAGGCTATGAGGTAAACCTTGGTAATATATATATATGGGCCGCACTTACATAGGCTCAAGGACCTACAACAAATATATATATATATATTCCGATATTTTAAACGGAAAATGGGTCATTTTCCCAAAACTCATAAAGTATTGGAGCAATGGACTTGTAAAATATAGGCTTGGGTGAAAAAGACACAAGAAAATTAGTCATATATACCCTTTACTTTAAAATTAATTCTTTATCATATCCTTTCTCTTTCATATTTATCTTTTTTTAAAATTTTTAATTTTAATTAAAAATTAAAAATTGATCGCTAGAAAGGTCTTAACTTCGGAAATATAAGTCGGATTTTGATAAAATTTATATTTTTGGAAAGGGATTCAAAATCTCTACAAAACAAGATCCATTTTTTCTATGAAATTTGAAAATAAAATAAAATAAAACCAGACCGATAATACATTATACACCCAGGTGCAACCTGGCCAAAATTTATTTCCTATAAAAATATTAATTATGCACTCAGGTGTAACTTGGCCAAATTTTATTTCCTATAAAAATATCCATTATGCACCCTGGTGCAATCTGACCAAAATTTATTTCATATAAAAACATGCATTATACATTCAGGTGCAACCTAGCCAAAACATTTGTCCTATAAGGATCAAAAAAAAAAAAACATCATGCACTCGGGTGCAGCCAGGCCAAAAACTCTTTCCTATCAAAACATACGTTATGCACTCAGGTACATCTTGTGTACTTCGTGGATAAATCTAAGTTTATCCTACTAATTACCTGCAATATATTATGCATAACCAAAATCACTAGTTCACAATCTAGAGTAACTAGTCCACCACCGTTACGATCACATTCATCATCAAAACATCAACAAAAAACAATTACTAATGAAGAAAAAAGAAGAGGAACAAAAAATAAAAATAATAATAATTATGCACTCGGGTGCAACTAGGCCAAAATATATTTTCCTGTAAGAATATCCATTATGCACTCAAGTGCATCTTGTTTATTTCGTGGATAAATATATGTTATTATATATAACCAAAAATATTATCATAAAAATGACAGAATACATTTACTTGTTATTAACACCTCAATTAAAATCATAACAAGTTGTATTAGATCTAGCCATCTCTTAGCTCTATCTTAATCGAGTGCAAATTCGTGCACCCCTAAATACTGGGGTGCACGTTACGACTCATCCAAATTGTTCCTACTACTTCGTATGGTTTCTGGTTTTGCTTTATTATTTTATTTTTTAAGAATGGGCCCTACCTCAGCTGGTCATCCCCGTTTTCCGAAGTTTCATGCATTCCAGGAGGTCTCAGGTTCAAGTCCCCAATGGCGTAATATTGCAGGAATTAACATGGAAGGTAGTGTTAGTTTTCCCCCCTTGTGACACAATATCGCCCCACCTCCCGCTTCGGCTCCCTTTGGAAAGGTTACCCATGAGGCTCGCTGGTAGGCTAGCACAACAACCTATTCAATTAATGTAATAGTATGTCGTTGGAGCCTAGCTTGTTAGGCTTCCAACTAGTTTCATATAATAATACTAAAAAAAAAAAAAAATTATATAAATATTAAATTATTCTATTGGTTACATAATAATAGTAATAATAATAAAAATTTAAGATAGAATTACACATCGGAGGTGGGAAGCCTAGCCACAAGCTGGGCGCCAACACCTTTTTGAATAGCAATTCCAATTCTATGGAAAAGAGCACCACCTATCTTATAATTTGCATCGTGACTCATAAGGAAATTTCTTAATCTATTCAAAAAGGCAATAGTGTCTTCCCCCAATTCACCTAAAGTTCAGAAAGCGAGTACCCCAAAGCCATGAGCAGTGCACATATCAAGGTATTTGTTTCTTTTACGAGTGATTGCCATGGAGATTGCTTGTCCAGGAGTAAAATTGCATGTGCTAGCACTTGTAAATGGAGAGACGCCTGTAACATCGTAACATACATCTTTTCCATACTCCCAATTTAGCACAAGAATGTTTGCGGGTTTGAGATCTTTGGCTGTAGTAGATTGCAAACCTAAGGAAGCTTCTTTTCTGGAAGGTACCCAGGCTTTATAACAAATGTCGCAGAAGACGTCCCTCACCGCATCATGTCAGTATTTTTTCCCTACATCTTTGGCACAGTGGACTTCATGGTCACCATAGATGTCCATAGGCTTGTCGCATCATGAGCATAAAGAGTCGGCTTCAAAGAGAGGAATGCCCAGGCGGTATTGGAGGACTGCCCGGAATTTCCTTGGGCCAATAGATTGACCAAGCCCTGGAATAAGGATGGATTTGAGAAAGTCCAATGCATGAGGGAGCCGGTTGATGTGCCATAAGAAAAGTTCTCTCATCGTGAAGGAACAAGTAATAGGCAGATTTTCAGAGACCACACCAAAGTATTTAGCTGTCAGGTTGTGCATAAACTGGGGGGCAGCGTCGTTGATGTTGAATTCTGAAGGAGAACTGCGAATGGCCTGTGTGTAACCGAGGAGGGCGACGTTGTAGTTGGCGCATGATTCTAGTGGTTCCGTGCAGGCTAATATGGAGTTCTGCAGATGCTGCATTTGAATTCAAGAAGAAAGGTAGCAATATGAACTTGTATCTGTCATCGTGAGGATGCCAAGCCCACCAAGCTTTATTGGCAGACTTGCAACTCGCTTTTTTGTAGCACCAAATACAGCACCATCTCCAATAACTATCATCTGTAGGTAATGCATGAGGTGCATATCAAAGATCGAAGCTGCGGGGTGTAATGCTTTGTGCAGGTTGTCCGTAACGTGAAGTATAACTTCGAAATACCGCTACAACTGCGTAACAACAACAATTCAGCCTGTGGGTCTTGGAGTTTCTGAATTTTAGACATCAGCGACACCGTACGGTTTACCATGTGTTGGACCAAATCTTGGCAAAACTGCAAGTCAATGCTAACAAGCCCTCCTAGCAGCTTCACCCCCAATGGTTGTGTGCTTATTTCATGTGGGAAAACTCCAACGTCATCTCTTCTGGGGTCATATACAGGACAAAACAGCTCCATCTTGGACATGTTTAAGTGCAGGCCTCTTGGTGGACCCTCAGTCTGCAGAATATGCAAAGATTTTGCAACCTCTAGTGTGTCCCCTTCTATTGTACCATCGTCCAAATACCAGGCGTGGAAGGCAAGGGAGTACTGCGTAGCAATCAACTCAGCGAGGGGTTGGAGAGCCAGCGAAAACAGGAGAGGGCCAAGGGGGTCACCCTGTTGGACGCCTTGTGCTGATGATATCGCAGATTCGTCGTAGTAAAGCCGAGCTGGAGATGAATAACAGAATTCAACCCATTTCGAGATGGTTGGACAACGAGCGCGTACCTCTCGGATGATAGTCGTCATGTCAACTAAATTGAATGCATTGGCGAAGTCGATTAGTAACATTGTCATGCTGATGTCATCACCTTTCAAAGCTAAAAGCCTGTTGGCCACGTGGATGATGCCTTCTCCTCCACAGGGAATACCAATGCCAAACTGATAGGACCCCAAATACGTTGCCATATCTTTGCAAACTGAGGAGGATTCTAGCTTAGAACATAACCTGCGCCAGATCGTACCCACGACAATGGGTCTGATACCTCCACCTGGTTTGAGCAGTGGGGTCAGAGGTGCGCTTACAACATATTTCCCAAGTACTGTAGGGCATTTACCATCCATCCATAAGTTTACTACTCGAGCCATGGATTGCAAGAGGTCATCTGCAATCGCTGCTGCTGGGCCACTCATTGCGTCAAGGAGATGCTGTGCTCATAATCCGTCTCTACCGCAAGAGGTCCCCTTGGGGAATCTTTTAATAGCTTCTAGGACATATTTGGAATCGACTACTAGTGCTTCAACAGAGATGGGTTCTACAGGGATCACAGGGTGCCGTGCATCTGGGTGTTTGAGTTGGAGTTCATACAGCGTTTCCGGAGTGGATGGTGCGACTCCATCTGATGAAATGATGCGTATTGCTTCCGAGTAGTGCCCATTGCTAATCTTCCGTCGACAAGCTTCTATGTTAGCATCTTTATGTGTCCTCTTGACAGATGCAATGGGTCTTGGTTTAGGCTTGGAGACATCGAGTAACTTCTACGCCAACTGGTAGCAACCCTGTGGTTGATTCCATTTTACCAGAGCATGGTTTATGGCTGAAATTTGCAACTTTTTGCGGGTACCTGAGCGTTCCTCGGCAGAACACTTCGGGACATACAAGTTTAAAGTGCAAGTCGGTAGAAGAAGAAGCCTAAGCCATGCATCCAGGTTTGATGGTTTTGCAATAACAGCATCCAAAGTAGATTTAAGGGTTCTGGAGAATTGTAAACGGCATGGAGGGGGATACTTACTGTTGTTGTAATTTTCCTACGGAAAATCAAATCGAGTATCTCCTCAGTGAGGCTTATACCTTCCTCAGCAGATTCCAAAACCGGTGAAACCCCAGATGAAGAAGCACCACTGTTGCCTTGCGGATTGGACACACCGTGGATGAGAAAATATGCACTATTCCCATTGAGAGGGCCTGCAAACACCTCTGCCGGATGATCCCTGGATATGCAAGGGTTTTTCCATGCATGAATGCGTAAACATTTAATGCATAACCAACGCCATTTAATGCATTTAATGCATAATTTAATATAATATTAAATTATTATATTATTGGATAAATATTAAATTAGCTTGAAACGTAAGAAATTAAGACTAAGCACAAACCGCGATTAAGCCCTCTGGTTGGTCTTCATAAGTGACGAGCTGCTATTTGGTATTTATCAAGTCCAGAAAAGCCTCCATTATTGTTTGTCGAGATAGTTGCAGTTATCATGCTAGGAGATAAATGAAAATGCATCCTTATCTTTTTCTTCTTATTCTATTGAATAAAACGGAAACCAAATCAACCCTCGTCCTATATTACTACTATTCTTATTACATTTCTTTGGAATATCTATAAGGATATCCATCGGATCCAGGAAGATAATAATTAACATGAGAAGGAGGAGAAAGAAAAAAATCTAACTGTGTTCAATTAGATTTTTTTTCTTCAGATTTAAATTTTTGGGTTTGAACAAATCTTTAAGAATTAAAGTTTTTGTGACGATGATTTCTTCTTCATTCTCCTTGTTAGAAAACATCTCCATCCAGATTTTTTCTTCTTGTTTGCAATAAATTGATTTTTCTTTATAATTTTAGATTTCTGTGTTAGTAATTTTGATTAAAAACTTGAAGCTTTTGAATCCATGAAACTGATGAGAAAGGGAACGAGAATGTGTTTAGTCAAAAGAGAACCAGAGAAAACTGTGTTCTTTTTGGTTTCCAGAGAGAGAAAACATTAATGCGAAAAATGGATTATCAAAACCGCTTGAAAGAAAATTTTGGCCAATAATAAGGGCGGGAATGTGCTCCCGGTTTATAGGGGGTGTACAAATTTGGACTCATCTTAATCATTCACCGCAGTTAACTGATCATTAGGCACCACCAGCCAAAAGCACTCACCATAACTTGATCAACATCAAAAAAAAAAAAAAAAATCCGCTTTATGAATCCGTTTACATTTTTAAACTACAACACTTGCTGGCAATTTTTTTTTTTTTAAAGGAATAAGGTAATGCCTCATAATTTCATTAATATGAAATTTTCATTACATCATGATTAATTACATCATGATTAATTACATCTGAAAACAGAAAATAACAGTTAGTACTAAATTTACAAATTTCGAAATTTATGGAAACAAAAAAAGAAATTTGTACTAAGATTTTACATTCTGCTGAAGAAATTGACATCCTGATAATGGTTTCAAACCATTTTGTTTCTTGATCTTTTGAATTTTTATCATTGACATCATATATGTCAGATGCTTCCATAAAAAATAAGTGATATGCCCAAATTGATATCAAAGCGATCAAAATCGATCTTATTTGCCGAATTAGATCGTCTTCTTTCAAAACATACTTGATTATAATGCAGCACCACCACCATAGAATGCCATTAAGGATATTACATAACAAATCTTGATAGCATAGATATGCCATCAGACCGATCAGAAAGAAAAAACATAAAACATAAAATCACAAAAATTGTGATTTTTTTATTGAAAGCATCAAATACTAGTTACACAAACTCAAATCTACTCGGAAAACCTGATATCCCAGATTATATCCGAGCAAATCTAGGTTTGGAGATGAAGAAAGTTGAAGAGGAGAAGTTTTAGATAATTATTTGGGAAAAACGGTTATGCAGAGAGAAAAGAGGAAGAAAATATTATGAAATTGCTGGAAATTTTAAGTTGTCTTTGTTCCCCAATTTACACCTAATCTTACGATCACAACAATAAAACCCAAGATCCAATAAACAAAACCTAATATAAAATCCCATTTTTCATCGTGATGATATAAGTAAATTAATATACATGAATTCCTTAGACCATGATTCCATAATATTAAGAAGAAAAAAAAGAAGATTTATGCCAATTTACATTTTTCAAATCAGGTTTGGAAACTCTTGAACTAACTCCAATTTCCAATACCCCAATATCACGAACTAAAAACCTAATTTCCTGAATCAGGAAAATCGAAAAATCAAATAAAATCAAAGAACCGCCTTTAAGATTTGATATGTCAAGAATCACCGTCACCGATTACCATCCAAAACATAATAAACCTTCGTAGTTCACCAACAGTGGACGGCAACCGCTGGTTATTAACAACGAAGACTATGTTCAAATTATATTCTTCAGTTTATTTTCGAAATCCATCTCAGACCTTTAATCTTAGCCATATTCATGGAGACAATCATTTTCTTCTTTTCCCCCCCTATCTTTCCCTTATTTCAAATCTCTGTCCAACTTCCTGATATCGTGAGTTTGGTGATGTTTTTCCCGGTCGGTCGGCCCAATTATATATAGCCCATAATAATAATATAATCATTAAAACTTTAAATCAACATCAACAAAAACAACATCAATAAAAACAAAAATAAAACAAAAAAGTTAATTATCTAGTCAAATTTATGTAAAATATTTGACATAATTAATGGTTTTTTAAGAATAATCAACAACCTTAATCAATTTTAGTATAATTTGATTGAGAAGAAAAAACATCATCTTATAGATTTTTTATTTTTATAGATTATATTATGGAGTTCTAGGAGAATGGTCCTTGGAAAAGAATTAAAACCTTAGTAAATCCCATTTCGATTAACGTTGTCGTGGAATTTTCCTTCAATTATTACTGAGGATGATAAACTTCACCTTACATTTATTCCTTCACATCAAGAAATTCATGATACTTTCAAAAGCATGGAAAACTGAAGTGCTCCAGGTCCTGAGGGATTTCAAGCAGGTTTCTACAAAATCCAATGGCGCATTATTGGTGAAGATGTTTGCCGGATGGTCACTAGATTCTTTGAAACCAAGCATATTCCTAAATAGGTAAACAAAACTTACATCTCTCTCATTCCTAAGAAGAAAAAGCCTTTTTGTGCAGCTGATTATAGACCAATTGGTTTATGTAACACCTCATACAAGATTATATCTCAAGTTATTGTCAAGAGACTTAAGCCTTTGATGGAGAAAATCATATCACCTTATCAAACTTCATATCTCACTGGGAGACTTATAAGTGATAATATTGTTATTTCTCAAGAAATAATTTATTCCATTAAAAAAAAAAGAGGGAAAATTGGTTGGATGGCTTTGAAGTTAGATATGTCTAAGGCTTTTGATAGACTAGAATGAGACTTCTTAATCAAAGTTCTTAAGTATTTTGGTTTCAGTGATGATTTTTATTCTTTCATTCATCAATGCATCAACACTACATCTCTTTCTGTCATGCTTAATGGGTTCCCTTATGAAGAATTTCATCTTACAATAGGAGTTAGACAAGGTGATCGTTTGTCACCATATGTATTTATGCTTAAAGTGGCTGCAAATTCTCCAGCCATTAATCATTTTCTTTTTGCAGATGAATGCTTGATTTTCACTCAATAAAATACTACTTCAGCTAATAACCTTTTGGATCTCCCACATAACTGCAGCACTCAGTCAGGTCAAGTTATAAATTTTGAGAAGTCCTAAATTCACTTTAGAAAGAAAAACAAACCTGAAGTTGTTGAATACCTCAATCAGTTACTTGGTGTTAAGCCTATGAGATCCAAAAAAAGATATTGTGGTTATCCCCTGCTTCTAGGTCATTCAAAACAAGAAGCTTTCAATGAAATTGAAGAAAACTTTATGAGAAGATATACAACTAGGTATTCTACATCAATTACTCAAGATGGCAGATAAACCATGATTAAACATGTCCTCAACTCAGTGCCAATTTACCAAATGGGTACTTTCAATATCCCTACTCAACTTATCAACAAGCTAACAACAATTCAGAGGAACTTCTTTTGGGGGTATTATTCTAATAGAGGTTTTAATCCAATATCATGTCACAAGGTTTGCCAACCTAAAGATTTATGTGGCTTAGATTTCAGAGATCTAAAAAAGCTTAATATAGCTTTGCTCACAAAGTTGGCATGGAGATTATGCATTGAATCTGATTCTCTTTGGACTAACATTATGGGTAGTAAATACTTCAAACATAAAGATATTCTACATCAAAATATTAAAGGTGATATAATTATTTTATGAAAGTTAATAATGGTAAGAAAACCAAAATTTGGCTAGACTGATGGATACCTGGTATGAACTATCCTCCCTCTCCAATTGATGATTTCTTCAGATTTTACCATGATGTTGAGGAGCTTTTACTTCCAAATTATAATAACTGGAATATTAATCTTCTTCACCACTTTTTGATGATAATACTTCTCAGAAGATTCAAAGTTTATTTATAGATACTTCTAAAGATGATATAATTATTTGGATGCGAGCAAAAGATGGGAAGTTTTCTGTAAAAAGTACTTACAAGCATCTTAATATGAGCTCTTCAGATGTTCATATTAATGGAAGAGATATTCAAAATAAGGTCTGGAAGTCTCTGTGGAAGACAAACACTGCATACAAGATTAAGCTCTTTGCTTGGAAATGCATTAGAGAACTTCACAACACAAGATATAAGTTGTCCCTTTATAATGATGGTATTGACTCTCAATGTGCCATATGTGGAAGTAGTGAAGAAACTATAGATCATTTATTATTTGCATGTGATCATGAAATAAAAGTCTGGAGGTTAGTCAAAGTGGACATAAATGAATTTCAAAATAGATTCAATAGTGTTTTAGAATGCGTGGAAAGATGGTTTTTAGGAAACAGTCTTTATTCAGAGGAGAAATTACTTTACACTTTGATGATAAGTGTCTGGGTCATCTTGAAAGACAGATGTAATGCAGTATTTCATGGAGTCTCTCTTCACCTTATTAACTCCATGCACAAGATATATTATTATCTTCATTCTCACCTGCATGAATTTTACACTACTAACAATAACTTGAATGCAATGGTGATTTCTTAGTGGAAACCACCTTTACCTGATCGATGTTTTCAAACTTAATGTTGATGCTTCTTTTTTTCATGAAAGTAATAATCTTGGAACTGGTACTGTGTTATGTGAAAATACAGGAAGCTATGGAGGAATCAAAGGAAGCTTTGCAGATGGAGTTCTGAGTATGGAGACTAGTGAATGCCTGACCATCAAATAGATTTAGCATGGGCGAAAGAAAAGTAGATGTTGAGGATTCATATAGAGGTTGATGCAAAGCTAGTCATTCAATCAATTACGGATGATGTCCTCCTCGTCCAATGGGAGAACTGGAACATTCTTAAAGAAATAAAACATTTAAGCTTAAGTTTTTTACATTGTAATTTTTTCTTTGTTAGCAGGAGAGATAATCAGGTAGCTGATGCAGTCGCAAAGTCTGTTAGAGTACATCTACAAACATAAATCTCTCGAATAATTTTCCTACAGACTTAATTTGTAGTCTCCTGGAAAGAGACAATTTCATACTTAAGAAAAAAATGTTATGGTTTATTTTGATTTTGAGTAAGAAAGATTTAAGTTTAATTGTTAGCAAAAAATTAAGACGTGTTTGGTTTTCATTTTAACTTAAACTTTTTGGTCTATGTGGTTAATAAAAGTATGTGCTACATTTAAGAGAAGCCATACTATTAATCATCATGGAGTTGAAGCTTCTCAACCATTTTGTGAGAACCTTATTCAAAATGATCAACCATGTAGAACTGGTTGCTTTTCAACCATTTTGTGAGAACCTTATTCAAAATGATCAACCATATAGAACTTGTTATCATTTCCAACCTTAAAACTATTGGATGAATGGAATTTGTCTAAAACTTACTCCATAAAACTATATCTTCTTCTTGTTTCTATGATAACCATGCTTCCTTCATCTTCAATTTATCTTTATTCATTTCGAAAATACTCTTGTCACTGAATTCATACGGTCTCAACCATTACATCCCTACATATTTAGGATGAATATCATATATAGATTGATTTTAAGGAAACGTAGCATGTTTTTTTCAGAAATTTTCTGTTTTCTAGTGATGTTATGTGCAGTATGTATGATCAAGAAAATTACCAATTGTTTGTACCCAAAATTACTTATAGGCATTAAACGCAATTTATTGGTGATTATGATGAGAAATTAGGGTTAGAAAACAAATTGAAGATAAATAGGAGACACAAATTTAACGTGTTTCGGCAAGTTGTTCCTACATCCACGGTGGAATGGAGAGATATTTGATTGATTATATAATACAATAGTTTTCTCCGGTTTAGCTAACCTAAAATTTCATATTTTCTTAGGGTTTAGGATACATGTGTTTATATAATTTATGTATACCTTAATTCTGATATGACTTTATGTGCAAGCAACTGGGGAAACAAGACTTCTGGAAAGTTCGGGAATCTTCTATACGGGCTAACGGGCTTGATTAGCGGGATCTCCATCAATTTTATATTCGATATGTCCTCAACAAAGCATCTATGATTTAGTATTTGACCCATAATTAAATTCAAGAGGAAGCAAGTGTTGAAATTAAATAAAAAAATTATATAAATAATTTGATATCTGATTTAGGACGAACAGATAAAGAGATTTAGATCCCAAGTAAACTGAAAACAAACATAACGTTTGATCAATTGGTATGATTCCTGCAAAATAAACAAAACTAAATTCCAAATTAGTAAAAGTTAGGTCAACACACCACTGGCCACTTGTTAAGAACTTACCATAAAGGAAAAAAATAAGTTGCAAACTTCTCCACACTAGTGGAAAATGGATTTTTTTTAAGTCTATTTAGGAATTATAAAAACGTCTACCAAGGGAGTTCTTAATCTGGTAGTCTTTCTGAAATAGACGTTTTTATTAAAAAAAAATAAGGAAAAAGTGAATCGAGCTACTGTGGAAGTCTTAATATATTAAGGTTAGTTTCATAAATAAAAAATCTTCTAGAAGGAATAGGATTAAGAATGCATGGGGAGATAGTTTGGGGAGCTAGTTTCTATCTCTTTCTCTCATTTCTATCGACCACTCATCATATCTTTCCCCTTCGTCTACCTCTTCCTTTCTATCTTACAGAGAAGAAACTCTTCAAAAAAATTGATCGTCCACTTCTATCTGCTTTTCACTCTATCCTTCCAATACTAGTTAACAATAATCATCACTGTTCATTCACATGTTTCCTTCTTTAAATTACTCACCTGCATGCTTTCACCTTTAGGGTTTTATGCAATCTCTCATTACCAAACCCTAGGTCTATTTTTTAGTTCAATCTTTGATCAAAACCGTCACTCGTTCCTATCCTTTTTCAATTTGAACAAATACCACTAAAAACCCTTAACCGAATTGAAGAATACCCTTACAGAATTCTGAGATTTTTTCATCTATAATGAACATTCAACTGATTTGGTTTATTTTTTTTCGTTTTTCAGTTAGGGCTTTTGTTAATAAGGGTGTAGAGCTAACTGATTTTAGCTCTAAGGGTTATTCTGGATTTAAAATTTCTTATTGTTGAATGGAATTTTAGGGGTTTTTCGTTTACTTAGTTAGGGTTTCGTTAAATCTCTAATTTTCAACTGAGATGTCAACTCTAATGATCATTGAAGGGTTTATTTTTCTATTTATCTGACTAAGATTTTCTTTTATTTTGAAACTTTATCCATGTTGTTTGAATTTCTCTCTATTTCTCAATAGCAATGATGCCTATAATGTGTGTTAATTTTGTTTGTTTGTGTGATTTATGTTCACAGTTACTTGATGGAAGTTTTATATTTGGCATATATTGATGATATTTATTTTACTTTATCCTGATTATGCTTTATTTTCTTTGGTTATGCTAGCAGTACTTGTGATTCTCTTGGCTCTTTTGAAGTTAAGATTACTTAATACACTAAGCTTGAATCTCAAGAATCTATGATTATATTAGAAGTATCATTCATGGGTAGAAGAGGAGGGAAGAATGGATTTACTGTCATTGTCGAAAATGAAGCTTATCTTATACAAGTAATTGGTATTTGTTTTATATTTACCGACTATTCTTTTTAATAAAATTCTAAATGTTGGTGTTGTTCTGGTGGTGATGTTGCAGCAATTAAAGATACTCAATTAGATTTTGAGTGCTATCCATATCACTTATAAGGTATGCAAAAAAATTTATTCCTTACGATTTGAAATTCTAAAAATAGGGATTCAAAGAATCAAAATCTTACTTATTTTGCTCATTTATATTAAGGTGTCTGATCATTTTTTGTTGTTGTTTTAATTTCAGTTTGGAAGAAGATCTAAAAACTAAAGTAAGGTGAAATACTTATTGTTATTTGTAGTCTGTTGTAGAAGTTCATATTTGGAAATTGGGATGAATGGGAGACATAGGACATCCCAAATATCGATAGTTTTACCATATTATCTTCAGATTATGATTTCATTATGTCGCGAGTTGCCTCTGTTAGCCACGCAGTGTGACCTTATATTTATACCCTGTAAAGATTGTATATTGAGAATATATTCATGTGTTTAGATTCTAAATTAGATGGTTGCTTGATTACTTGAATATCGATAGGTTTACATACCATCTTAAGATTATGATTTCATTATGTCGCGAGTTTCCTCTGTTAGCTACCCAGTCTGACCTTAGATTTATACCCTGCGAAGCTTGTTTATTGAGAATCTTTTTGTGTGTTTATATTTTAAATAGATTGCTTGCTTGATTACTTGATAGTTGATAGGATATTTGTTGAGTGGTTTCTCCTAAGACTGGTTATAGCACCTATCTAATAGCTTTAAAACAGAATCTACTTTGTGTTGAGCTCTGTATTTACAAAGTATATTGTTTTCACGTATTGCAAATGTATTGTGAGAAGTTGAAACTATGCTAGTAGAACTCCATTTATCATTCATTGAATTCTCTGCTTTATTTGCATATTAATATAGAGACGAGCCTTATAGGAGAGGACAAATAATGAAATATACCTAACGAAAGGCCCATGTTCAGGCACTACATTGATTACTCAAAATATATTTGTTTTTTATGTTTATCAATATTACATTGCTTAATTATCCAAATTTTAGGTGGTTGATAGAGGTTTGTTGAGGCCTGAGGTATACGGACCTTCAAGTTACAGCACAAAGCGGCAATCAATAATTCATTGTAATTTCTCAAACCTTAGGTTCTTTATCATTTATTTTTTTCTGGCTATGGTATTTATGAGCTGAAGTAGTGATGATTGATTAACTTGAATCTAAAGAATATTTTTCTCTGTATTGGAGGAAAAGGTTACACTGACCTATAGTTTGTTGCATGCATGTTCTGTTTGTACTTAGCAAAGGTCCATTATTGATCATTATTTATTGTACAATGTCCTAAATGAACTGTGCTTTTTTTTTTCTCTCTTTCTGGATTGCATAACGACAAATAGTTAATTTGGAAGTAATGTGTAGTTTGTATACATTAACTGCATCTTTGGGACAAAGTGAAACTGTAGTCACTATACTATTTGCTTATACTATATATTTTCAGGAAATGCTTCCTATTGAGAAAGATTTCTTGACATCTAGTAGTCTTTATGAGCTTGTTGGAGGTTATGTTAGGTCAAGTTTGTCGAGAAGTTTATTTTCAAATACTTAAAGACTAATCCCTTGTTAACATAACCTAGCATCTCCTTTATTAGTTTTATACACAATCCTTATACTAGTCTTAAGAGTTTATAAGCAGTGACTACTTCCATTTGGGATGATTACTGATAAGTGCTCAAATTTATTGATGCAGGTTGAAGCTGATATTGATGTTGCATGTTCTCATGGAATTCTTAGACAAACTGTTACATCAGACCTGTTCATTCACTTATCGAATAACAACATAAGCAGGTATTATTTTGTATACCGCACTTTTGTAGGTCAATATACGTATGGCGAATGAATTGCACATTGGTTTCTATATCATCTTTGAATAGTTCAGTCTTGTCATGTTGAAATTAGTTTGTAAGCTAATGCCCAAGCTTATTTTTGCTATATCTATGTGATTCTAAATTGTACGTCTCAGTTCGTCATCAGATATTTCATCATTTTATTAGTTTTCGCTTATATCTAAGAAAACTTAGAGCTTGTATTGGTCCTAATTCAGGTTTTGCTTAAAATTTTTTGTGATTCTAAATCCAAGTGTCAACTGAAATCAGCTATGATTAGTGTGTTATACGTGTAATGAATTCTAAGATTAATTGAATGGGGAATATTTTTAACTTAAGAATTCAGGTTGTATTTGAATGTAAATTGAATTTTATTTTCTTGTTGCTATTATAGTTATTCCAGTTCTGGATTCAGCTGAGTCAATTTTGGATTCAGCTTAATCAAAAAAAATTTAAATAAAATATGATCCAGAAAAAGGACTGTGTCTATCAGTACTAATGTTTAGACTGATGAAGGGAGACGTAATTTTAAAAATTATAGTGCTCACCGGCGCAGTCTTTTTGGGAAATAAGACTACAATGTTAGGGATGCCAAAAGCAGTCATTTTTTGTCATTTTAGGTGTTTTTCTGGCGGATTTTTTTTTTTGCATTTTCCACTAGTGCGAGCTAAAGATGTGTTGGAATATGTCCTCCACGAAGACAAGAAACCTAGGTGGCCATGAATACCATAGGGATAAATACAAGATCAAGTGACCGTGCAGTGTGCACGTAAGTTAAATAAAGTCAAATATTATCTAAATACTTATGTAATTCAAATTTTAGATATTATTACCTAGCTAGTCAGACAAGATGTTGAGATTTTGTGTTATCTTCAGGGTCTAGTTAGCTCTATAAATAAGAGTTTTATTATAATTGTAAACACATCTCAGTATGTGTTGAAGATCAATAACACCCTTCGGGGATTCTCAGTGGATGTAGGTGTTAGTGCCGAACAACTTTAATCTTTGTCTTTCTAATCATTATATGATCCCTCGATACCCATAATTTATTAAGATACTAGCCCTTAACCCGTGCCGTAACGGCACAGGCCATGATGTTGATTTATTTTTAATATATCGTATAATTTGTGTCCCGAATACTTATCAACTCCTTATGATTTAATATGGGTTTTTCATAAAAATAGTCGGTATTTTCCTCTCTTTTTTTCTTGTTCTTTTCCTTTAATATTTTTCCGCTAGAGATTTTCTAAAACGAAATAAATATAATCTTAACTTCCAGATAATTTTTTATTTAGGTTCATTGCTTATAATGAGATAATGCTCTACATGAACATGGAAGTTTAAATATTTTTTGGAAATATGTCGTCAGCAACGCTCATCTCAGTGAAATCAACTAATCAATATCGTCCATAAAAGTCTCCCCATGATCCTATTTTTCTCCAGCTGACTCATTTATCAAGATCATGTTATCGACTCTCCAAATAGGCAGAGAATAATTTTTTTTTGCATCGAACGGATGATACAAACTCTCCAATGTGACATGATTTTCCTATAATTTTTCAACACCCATCAGATGACAATGTTTAAAATGTGTACCAATTACCTTTTCGAAGGGATTGTATATATGCAAACCTCTGCCATTAAATCTTCAAAAAAGTATTGTGCCCAATTGTCCGTCTTAACGAAGGCTTTGGTAACTTCAAAAGTCTTGGACATTTTGTCACTTCCATATATTCCTACCTTCAATTGGAATACAATCTGGCAAAACATTACCTCATAAAGAACCTTGAACACATATTGTATTCCATGATCCTATTTCAAATTTATAGGTTGTCAATAGATCCTTTACAAAAAGTTGACATCTTCTACATTGAATATTTATAAAAAAAATTATGGTTTTGTGGATCGTTGCTTTCTAAGATTTTAGTTTTCAAAATTGGTCTATTTTAGTCCCACGGATTTCTAAGTTTATATATCCTATTTATTTTTAACATTTTAGTTAGCCATATTATGTTTGTTACTAACTTTAAACTTGATGTCATCTTCTACTGTGAACATTATGTGATTTCAGAATCGAAGTAGTTATACCTCTTTCATTCGTATCAAGTAATCCATCGTATATCCCAACAATTCTTCTACAACAATTCCTTTCTTTTGCCATTTCCGGACCATCGGTAGCCATTATTATCAAACGCAAGCTGACTAATTTTTGTTGATGTTATGTATTTGCAATGTTCATTTTTCTTAAATAAATAGATTGTGGAAAAACTAAAAAAAAAAGAACATATGTATTTCATCGGGTCTAAGTTACTATATCCAAAATACACCGGACACTGCGTCCAGTTGTAAATGATATGAATCTAATGGATTTGAATTGTACCTCAATTTTAGATTTCACCTTCTTCTCACATAACATAGCAATTGAGGAAGTACAAATCTTGACCACTCTTTACATAGGCAGAGGTAACCAAACTATGTTTTGAATTGTCTTACGTGGAAATTATTATTAATCCATATTTTAGTCGGCTCCTGTCGAAGCCGGTCTAATTAGTCATGTAGAAAGTTAATCTTAAATTTTTGACCTTATTTCTTGGCCAATTTATTGAAGTATTCTCAGTCATGTTATGCTTTGTATGATCTATCCATCTATATATACTCTACCTTCTAACCCAGTGAATGAAACCTATACATATTGATCCGTAATTTGATATTGTTGATTTGTAATCAAGAGGTCGCATGATTTGAGAATGTAAAATATAAAAAATATTCTATAAACATCGGAGGCGAAATATAGATTTATGATTTAAAGTTTTTTATGATGATTTTGATGAACAAACAAATATTTTCAAACAATTGTTTTCTTTGTAGGTAGTTATCACGAAACAACTCGACATTGATGGTCTTTCAGTATTTTTTTTTAATAGTACTTGAGAGAGCGATAATGTTCTCTTAGCGGGAACACCAATTGCCTTTATATAATACGGATACCGTTTCGGTGATCCAATAGTCATGATCATATTGTCTTATACGTTCCGGTATCATCCTCGAAATATTTGATTTTTGTGCTTATCAATGGTGCTAAAAACAACGAATTACATCTTTCACAATACAATGTTGCATGTTTTGTGAAGATTTGTTTTTTACTCGGTCAATAAAAGTCACTAAAAAGCAAAAACTATTATTATCCACTACTATTACCGACACCCACCACCATAAAAACCATCCACTGCCACTATTTCTTCCATCAATAGTAATGTTACCGCCTCCACCATTCACAAACACCCGCCACCGTTTACACTAACCCTACTTCCACTACCACCATTAGAATTAATATAGCTTTTAGTACAATTATTTATTAATAAAATTATGTATTTATGTTAGATTATTAAAGGGACATTTATAATAGAAATTTAATTAATCATTATGAACAATCGTGAGACACTAATTAATAAAGTATTTAAAAATGGTTAAGTTAAACAAACCCCAGCGATAAATTTATCTTCTTTACATAGGCAAATCAATAATACATAATTTCATAGGTTCTGATCTTGATTCGTGTCGTTCGTTTAGTTATTACATAACATGGCAATTGATTGCACCAATTTTTTAAAATGGACATGTGTTTTATCGACTTTATTTTAACATTAGAATGATCAACCACGTTTTATACTTTATAATATAACGTTACATATTTTGTGCCATTACAAAAATAGCATAATATGTTTTTGTTCACCAATACCCGTAACCATCATAAAACCATATGAATCCTTTTTTTTTATCCACCACCACCTAGTGGCAGAGCCAAGGGTTGAGTAACCTGGCTCTAACCCCTTAAATTTTTAATAACTACATGAATTTTTTAGTTTATTTTATAAATAATACTTTGTCCATATATATTATGGTTTAGTCCATCAAAGTTTACATGTTTTTTTTTAAGAAGTAGGCCTCCTCAATGTCAATTTTTGACTCCACCACTGCCATCATCATTTCCGCCCACTCCATGTAGGTTGTTGGACGCAATTCTAATTTTCAATCACAAATTCCATGTATGAGGTTTAGATTGAACAAAATGTCGTCAATTGATTGGTTTCATTATTATTTTTCCGTGTATATATTATATTTTGTATTGCAATCAATTTTATTTTAACATTAAAGAATCATGATTTATACTGTGAGTGCATTTTCGGAACGCCTTGGCCGCGATTTGTACTGTGAGTGCGGAGGGCAATGCCAAAGTTACTTGGTGGAGCATTTGGCATGTGCCAATGGTGTTTTTGGAATGCCTTGGCCGCAAGTTGCACTTTGAGTGCGAATGGCAATGCCAAAGTCGCTAGTGGATCATGTGTGGCATGTGCCAATGTCATGTGCGGAATGCCTTGGAAATTGGCTAGCAGGTTGGGGATAAAAGTGGCTAGTGGTTGCGTGTTGACATGTGCCAAATGCACGCACGACCACTTTGGACAAGTCGTGGGTGCTACAATTGGATAGCGGCTTGGGATAGAAAGTGGCTAGTGGTAACGTGTTGGCATGTACCTATGGCATGTACGGCCACCTTGGCCAAGTCGCGGGTGCCACTTTTGGATAGCGGCTTGGGATAGAAAGTGGCTAGTGGTAACGTGTTGGCATGTGCCAATGGCACGTACGACCACCTTGGCCAAGTCCCAAGCGCTATAATCGGATAGCGTCTTGGGATAGAAAGTGGCTAGTGGTAACGTGTTGGCATGTGCCAATGGCACGTACGACCACTTTGGCCAAGTCACGGGCGCTACAATTGGATAGCGACTTGGGATAGAAAGTGGCTAGTGGTAACGTGTTGGCATGTGCCAATGACACGCACGGTCACTTTGTCCAACTCACGGGCGTTACAATTGGATAGCGACTTGGGATAGAAAGTGGCTAGTGGTAACATTTTGGCATATGCCAATGGCACGTACGGCCACCTTGGCCAAGTCGCGGGCGGTACAATTGGGTAGTGGCTTTGAATAGAAAGTAGCTAGTGGTAACGTGTTGGCATGTTCCAATGGCACGCATGACTAGTATGGTCAAGTTGCGTGCGCTACTTTTGGATAGCGGCTTGGGATAGAAAGTGTCTAGTGGTAACGTGTTGGCATGTGCCAATGGCACGTACGACCACCTTGGCCAAGTTGCGGGCGCTACTTTTGGATAGTGGATTGGGATAGAAAGTGTCTAGTGGTAACGTGTTGGCATGTGCCAATGGCACGTACGGCCACTTTGTCCCAGTTGCGGGCGCTACTTTTTGGCATGTGCCAATAGCATAGCGGCTTAGAAATTGGATAGTGGTGCGTGTTGGCATGTGCCAATGGCACGCACGGCCAAGTTGACCTAGTTGCATGGTTTGCAAGCCTAGAGCACTATTTTTGGCATGTGCCAAACGGTATAACGGCTTAGTTTGGCATGGTTGCCTGTGGGTGCAGTATATGGTTTGGTTTTGGCGTCGTTGCCATGGTGCGCAATATGCGACTTGGTTTTGGCGTCGTTTCCATGGTGCGCAGTATGCGGCTTGGTTTTGGCGTCATTGCCTTGGTGCGCAGTATGCGGCTTGGTTTTGGCGTCGTTGCCATGGTGCGCAGTATGCGGCTTGGTTTTGGCGTAGTTTCCATGGTGTGCTGTATGCGGCTTGGTTTCGGCGTCGTTTCCATGGTGAGCAGTATGCGGCTTGGTTTTGGCGTCGTTGCCATGGTGCGCAGTATGCGGCTTGATTTTGGCGTCGTTGCCATGGTGCGCAGTATGCGGCTTGGTTTTGGAATTAGGGTTCTTTGTTGAAAGCCCTAATCTGGTATTTTGAAAATATACCCCCATTAATTATTGACATCTGAATTAAATGCTCGTAGTTAATATGTTGCTGGTAACACTAAGTCATGGGGTTTTACGATTTTACCCCTTATCTGAAATCCACCATCAATATTAAGTCTCCTGCTTAGCTCGGAATAGGAGCTTTATTGCGAGGTAAGCATAAGATGGTGCCAAGACAAGATCAGAAAGAGAAACGGGAGATTTATCTGACCTTTTTTTTTTTGAGATGCGGATTGGATTCAGAATCCTCGTCCTTGGAAGTTTTGCATGGAGCGGGAGGTTAGCACAATTTGGCAGAAATGGACGGCTGGGAAGCATTGAGATGCTGGCGTGAGTTGAATAACTGAGCGTACGCTGGATAGTGGGGCCGATGGGAGATAGACGTGATAGCTGGTGCGAATTGGGCGACATTGATAGGTCGGCGCGATTGGTGGGACGAGCACAAAAGGAGCGTGCTAGCTTGGGCGGTATTGGCGCAAGGTTGAGAGGCTGGTGTGGTAAGACCGGCGCAAAGGGAGCATGCTTGGGAGGTATTGGTGCCGTTGATAGGGCTTAAGCGGCTATTGGGAAGTTGGGCTCCCTTGTAGGCCTAAACTTCCTTTACACGCGCGGCTTTGGGAGAAAAGGAATCCTTCCCTACTGTGGAAACCGCCCGTATATATATACATGAAGTCCTTTATTTTATCTTGGGCTTTGTTCCTTCTTTCCTCCTTGCTAGCGGTAAAGTGATAAAGGAGAAACCGGCTACCCAGGTGTGTCTTCTAGTACTTCTCTTGTTAACCTTTGTAAGTGCAGACCTTAGCAGTAAGTGCTTTTTTTTATAAATCTTGCGTTGATATCGCGCGTACGATTGGTTGGCATGCTTCTTGTAGAGAATATTGTATGATTTGATCCCGTAAAAAAAATACTGAAGTAGGATACTGTATATGCATTTGAACTCGAAAGAATTACTATATATGAATCCCGAAGAAGAATACTATATATGCTCTTCATATGAACCCGAAAAAATTACTGTATATGCTCTTCATATGAACCCGAAAGAATTATTGTATATGAATCCCTAAGAAGAATAATGTATATGCTCTTGAACCCAGAAAATATACTTCGCATATAATTTTGAACCCGAAGTAGGATACTACATATGTATTTCGAAACCATAGAAAATACTATTCTTCCATGTGTCAGGGATTTTTCTTCTTGTCGAGCGCGGTTATGTGGTTGGGAGATTATTTCATAATTTCCCTATTTTGTTTTGTGCAGATATCTTGTTACTACGCGCAAAAAACCGACAAGATGTTACCTGAACAAGGCTCTGGTTTGTCAAAAGATGTTGATAGTTCTAAACCGAACATAGATGATGAGCTCTTTATCAAACCCCTCTCTCCTACTCGGTGAAATCATCCAGATTTCGTGCCAATTTTACTGACTAGTGGTGAATATGAAAATAAAACCCGTTCGGTCCGGCCGGAGCACATCATACGGCTTTGTCTGCATAAAGGATTGTATTCCTCTTCCAGTATCGACTTCAGAATGTGCCAAATCCCATTGCGCTCCTTTGATGTGTGGGTTGAGTTTATGGTGAGTAAGGAGCATATAAATTCCAACTTGACTCGAGCACAGATCATTGATGCTGTCAGAGCTTCATTAAGTCTCCAGGTTAGGAAAGATATCCCGGGTTTGGTTGCTTTCCTCTATAGGTGGTGTCCGGACACTCATAAAACTATCTGTAGACGGGGTGAAATAGCTTTCACCTTGGAGAGCGTGGCTCTCTTGCTGAATCTTCCGGTAACCGGGAATCTTAACGTCCAATTGTCAGAAGATGAGAAGAAGATGCGAGATGACCTTGTTGCTAAGTTGGGATACTTTGCTCGAAAATATTCTTCTGCGAAGTCGTGAAATCCTGAACGGAAAGAAGACAAAAGGTTCCTTTATAGCTGGTGGATTTCTCAGTGGTTTCCGGAAGAGTTGGAGGCTAAACAGAAGAGTAGCGATCTCCACGTTGCAGCATTTTTGGCTCTCTGGTTGTCTAGAGACATTTTTGACGACGGCTCTGGCAGGAAGGAGATAAGACTGGGGTTGTTACCGATTGCCGTGAAATTGGCGAAGGGTGAATTTCTACCCATTTGCAAGCTATTCCTCGGCTCCTTGTATGTACATCTGGATTACTTAGTCACGAATATGCAAGTTTCTAATGGTCTTATGAAAGTAGACTCTATGTGCACATCATTTTTCTGCAAGCGTGGGTGTGGGAGCATTTTGAAAACTATGCCCCAAAGCCATTGCCTAATATTCCCGCGAGTTGGGGTGGTTCCCTAATTCTTCGATGGGTGAATAGGCGCTCAAGAGTTGGCGTGAGCCTGGTTAGTATTCTTGATAAGTTGCACGAGATCAACTTTCTCCCACGGGAGCCGGTTCACAAGTCTGTGAATCAAATTGATACTTTCGCTTCTGCTCCGGATGTGATCTTATCTTCGGATGATGACTTGAGTATTGGTGAAAACTTGTTTATGCAAAGCTATATTCTGGGTTATATGCCGACTTTCTTTAGGGTTTTTTTTTATGGCTGCTTATAATATTGATCATGCCGCTTGTCACATGGGTTTCGATCAAGGGGTGCCTCTTGATCGCCAGCTGGTGCTTCTTGAGGATTCATTGCGTGCTGCCTTCGATGCTAGTGCCCTAGAGTCAGGTATCCGTCTCCCTTTATTTCAATCGGAAAGAGCTCCCTCGAAGACTTCTAGTTACAATAAGTTCAGGTGCCATGAGCATCTTATGATTCGCAATTTCGTGGATGACGCGGTGGAGAATGTTCCCCAAGAAGTTTTAAAGAAGTTCCCAATGTTGAGAGATTTCAAGCGAAAGTCGTCTAGCAATTTTGAAAGTCCCCAAGTGAAAGAGAAGAGGACGAAAAACTGTGCTGGTAGGATTCAGACGGCTTCAAAGGATCCTCCTGCAGCCCTTGTGTCTTTCAGTTCTTCCAATAACCAGGTATGTGTCTCCTCTTTGCTGGTATGTTTTCCAAATGTGTGAATTTCTGCTGAAGGTATGTGTCTCGTTTCTTCCAGGGCTTTGGTAGTGTTAATGCTTTTGTTGCTCTTGCTCGCTGTTAGGAGACGGTAACTCCTTTGAGTAATTCTGGAGGTATCGAGCCTTCTCGCAATGGTGATGCGCCAGAGAAAGAGGAGAGTTCGGAAGGTGAAGGTGATTATTCCGATAGCAGCGCTGGATCCCTTTCGGAAAGTGGCTCGGTAGGTTTCGCGCCTCTTTTTATTCCTCCTCCCTTTGAAAACGTCTAACACAAATCTTGCAAGAGGAATCTGACTCCGGAGATGGATCTGATGTGGAGACACATGAAGACTTTCCCTTGGTGACAACAACCGTCAGTGATGACCTGGAGATGGAAGTTAAAAATCCGCCTGTAGTGACTGTGACCGCTGATGATGGCTTGGGGATGGAAGTTAATCAATCACAAAGCATGAATGCAGTTTAACCGGGAAATGATTCTCTGATTGCTGGCGCAGATGCAGAAGGGAACCTTTCGCAGATTGCGGATCTGGTTGCAGGCGCCATTTTTGATCCTCCGTACTTGGTTCCTTACCCAGGTTACGTGTTGGTCGGCGGTTTCAGCATGCTGTCCAAATATGAGGCATTGTATACCAAAATCTGGAAGAAGTATTGACACATGGATATGACCAGGAAGATCACTAGTCGTATTGCATTGGTTAAATGTGTGGAAGAATCTTTATCTTCTATTGAGGACATGTGCGGGGTGACAGGCCACACTATTTCTGAAGACGTCATTGATAACTGGGAATACCACCGCGATGTGTGTGTGGATAAGGAATTCAATGCTTCATGGTTCGTCGAAAATCTTGCTGAGATTCGGAAATTGAAGGATACAATAGTCGAAATCCCTTATGCGGAGGAGATCACACGGCAAGAAGCGGAAGCTGAGGAGTTGTCCAAGGTGTTATCTATGAAGAGAGCATCTATTGAAGATGTGAAGGACTGTCTTTCTAAGAAGAGTAAACCTTTGCTGGATAACTTCCCTTGAATGTTTCTCCTTTAGATTCCTTTTTATTTATTTCGAGGAACACTTTGGGTGCTTGATTTCGGAGTCTGACTGATTTTGGTAGTTGGTTGATGTTTTTAAGATGTTGGATTATTTTCTAGGATGAATGGTTTTAATATATAACTTTTACCATGCCTTGCGAAGGGAATATTGTTTTTATGAAAGTGTGTGTTTATAGGTTTTGCCGTGAGCAATCCTCTTTTCCACGTAAAAGGCGGTTTTGCTGATAGGGTTGCCAGCATATCTTCAATTGCTGGTAGCAGCGGCTTTGTACGTAGGACTGCTAGCAAGTCCCCAAATCGCTGGTAGCATCTTTAGCGAGTCTCTAGTTTTCCCGTATAGTTTTTACGACTGGTAACTGGGTTGAGTTGTAGATCCCCTAACCCGTGTGCCAGCTTCTGCCATCTTTATGCTTGTATCGAGGCACGAGATCTATTTCTGAAAGCATATATTGTAACCGAGAGATTAAAACTCCCGCTGTGGTCGCCAATTATTTATGGGAAAAAATAGCCTCTGCCGAATTTGGTAAATTCGATGGTGGAGAGACTGGTTTAAAACCTGAAACAAATGTGCTGATGTGAGCACTTTTGATTCGAGATATCAATCTGTACAACTCTGGCCTAAACCAAGAAAATGGCCGTTCCATATTTTCTTCGGTCACAAAGTGGAGGAGAAGGGTTGATTTGGGGAGGATAGCGAAGACGGGTGATAATACCTGAGAGTTCTAGCTGGGTAGTATCTCGACTTGTATCATAAGTGTAGAAGCTTGCTAATGATGGAAGCTTTTGAGAGAGATTGCAAAGTTGCTATCTGATAGTGTTGTATTTTTCCTGACCAAGACTTGTGTGTTTTGGCAGAATAGGTGAAACCTATTATACAAGTGAGATTGAACGTACCCTGGCCTCATTAAGGAATTGACTAAATTTTCCAATTAAACAGAGGAGGTGGAAACCGTTGGCTTTATAGTGAAAACGTTTTCACCATAAATTTCCTTATTTAATTGACCGTATTCATTCCTTGCACGCCTTGCTTTATTGCGAGCGTAGTGTACGCTGCATGCTGTGACCGCCAAACCAAAACCCCAAGAAAGCATCCCCCAGTTTGTGTTGATGTCTCGAGAGTGGGCGCAAGTGGAAATTCCAAAGTTGCTAGTGAAGTGTTGCGGCATGTGCGGGATATCTCGACCGCAAGTTAAACTTTGCGCGCGGATGGAAATGCCAAATTCGCTTGGTGGAGCATTCGGCATGTGCCAATGGCATGTGCGGAATGCCTAGGCCGCAAGTTGCACTTTGAGTGCGAATGGCAATGCCAAAGTCACTAGTGGAGCATGTGTGGAATGTGCGGAATGCCTTGGAAATTGGCTAGCAGGTTGGGGATAAAAGTGGATAGTGGTTGCGTGTTGGCATGTGCCAATGGCACGCACGGCCGCTTTGTCCAAGACGCGGGTGCTACAATAGTGGCTTGGGATAGAAAGTAGCTAGTGGTAACGTGTTGGCATGTGCCAATGGCACGCACGGCCACTTTGGCCAAGTCACGGGCGCTACAATTGGATAGCGACTTGGGATAGAAAATGCCTAGTGGTAACGTGTTGGCATGGACAAATGGCACGTACTGCCACATTGGCCAAGTCGCGGGAGATACTTTTGGATAAAGTCTTGGGATAGAAAGTGGCTAGTGGTAACATGTTGGCATGTGCCAATGACACGTACTTCCACCTTGGCCAAGTCGCGGGAGCTACAATCGGATAGCGGCTTGGGATAGAAAGTAGCTAGTGGTAACGTGTTGGCATGTGCCAATGACACGTACAGCCACTTTGGCCAAGTCACGGGCGCTACAATTGGGTAGCGGCTTGGGATAGAAAGTGGCTAGTGGTAACGTGTTGTCATGTGCCAATGGCACGTACTGCCACCTTGGACAAGTCGCGGGAGCTACTTTTGGATAATGTCTTGGGATAGAAAGTGTCTAGTGGTAACGTGTTGGCATGTGCCAATGGCACGTACTGCCACCTTGGCCAAGTCAAGGGAGCTACAATCAAATAGCGGCTTGGGATAGAAAGTGGCTAGTGGTAACATGTTGGCATGTGCCAATGACACGTACGGCCACTTTGGCCAATTCACGGGCGCTACAATTGGATAGCGGCTTGGGATAGAAAGTGTCTAGTGGTAACGTGTTGGCATGTGCCAATGGAACGCACGACCAATTTGGCCAAGTCACGAGCGCTACAATTGGATAGCGGCTTGGGATAGAAAGTGGCTAGTGGTAACGTGTTGGCATGTGCCAATGACACGCACGGCCACTTTGTCCAAGTCACGAGTTCTATAATTGGATAGCTTCTTTGGATAAAAAATGGCTAGTGGTAACGTATTGGCATATGCCAATGGCACGTACGGCCACCTTGGCCAAGCCGCGGGCGCTACAATTGGGTAGCGTCTTGGAATAGAAAGTGACTAGTGGTGACGTGTTGGCATGTGCCAATGGCACGCACGGCCACCTTGGCCGAGTTGCGGGCGCTACTTTTGGATAGTGGATTGGGATAGAAAGTTGCTAGTGGTAACATTTTGGCATGTGCCAATGGCACGTACGGCCACCTTGGCCAAGTCGCGGGCGCTACTTTTGGATAGCGGCTTGGGATAGAAAGTGTCTAGTGGTAACGTGTTGTCATGTGCCAATGGCACGTAAGGACACTTTGTCCATGTTGCGGGCGCTACCTTTTGGCATGTGCCAATAGCAAAGAGACTTAGAAATTGTCTAGTGGTGCGTGTTGGCATGTGCCAATGGCATGCACGGCCAAGTTGACCTAGTTGCACCGTTTGCAAGCCTAGGGCACTATTTTTGGCATGTGCCAAAAGGTATAGAGGCTTAGTTTGGCATGGTTGCCTGTGGGTGCAGTATGTGGTTTGGTTTAGGCGTCGTTGCCATGGTGCGCAGTATGCATCTTGGTTTTGGCGTCGTTGCCATGGTGCGCAGTATGCGGCTTGGTTTTGGAATTAGGGTTTTGTGTTGAAAACCCTAATCTGGTATTTTGAAAAAAAATACCCCCATTAATTATTGACACCTGAATTAAATGCTCGTAGTTAATGTGTTGCTGGTAACACTAGGTCATGGGGTTTTACGATTTTACCCCTTATCTAAAATCAACCATCGACACCAGTATAACACACATTTATCATACAACCATGGCCTCCTCTTCAAGAACCAAGAACACTGAAAACATAGACAACCTAGTTAAGAAAATGTCATCCTCTCTAAACCTTCTTGAAGATTTGTTTCCAAAAGTCTTCATAAACCAAGAAAATGTCCTACCAAAGAAAAAGTTAGTCTGGAAATGGGTTTTCATTGGGAGATACTTCAACACTATTTCATATGAAACCAGAGCCATCTCCAGATTCATCAACAACAACTGGGAACTCCGAAGGAATGCTGATGTCTGCTTATGGAAGAAAATGAGGAACTATTACTCTATCAAGTTAAACAGTATAGACGACTACAAAGTGTTCATAAAAGGGGGTACAAGAGGAATTTTTGACAAGCTCATTATTCTCACTGAAGTTCCAACCTCAGGACCAGACTCCATTGATGAAGCTAACTTCTACAAAGTCAGGATCTGGACTTAAGTAAAAAGAATCCCAACCCACATCATACCTGACATAAGAAATCTAATAAGATATCTTTCAAGAATCTAAAAAAGCTTATGGAAGAGATGATGATGAGAAGAATCTGGAAGTTCTACTCACAATTGATGTATCAATAGATCTCAAGTTTGGTATTGATGCCTATGAGGATTCTAATACCTCATATTGGTTGGAGCTGGGCGCCTATGCTCTCACTGGGATATCCTTCTGCAAGGTGTGCATAATTCTTGATCATCCTGGGCCTCTATGTATGGAAGAAAGAGAAGACCCTCCTAAAACCCCTATTAACCACTATACCACTACTCATGGAAACCCTTTACCATCATATTCCAACTTCCCAGCCCCTTCAAATATTAGAAATCCCAAAATACCAATCCTTATTCACCAATATACTGACAGGGATGCATCTGAAGAATTTGCAATCAAGATGAAACTGGCACAACAAAAAGATCTTATTCAAAATTGTACTGAGGAACTTGATGGATACCCAAAATTTCTTATCTTCAAAGCTGGTCTTGATCAACCAATTTCTAGTGACCCCCTACAACCAATCCAAAGGTTATGGCTTGTCAAAAGAAGCATAAAAATCTTTTAGAAGATAGTATAATCAGAGACACTATCATAAAAAAGAAAGGGAACATCAAGGCTGCTGCAAGAAAGAAAGATACAATCAATACCACTCCAACCAACCCTGAGGAGTCATTATACCCTATATCAATTTTCCCACAGATACGTAATATCATCCTTGATAACATCACCATTATTACTCCCAACAATAATCTCAATAACCTCTCTACCTTGGCTGATATTAAACAACAGATGATGGAAGGATTCAATAATCTGAAAAAGCTTCTCTGGGAGAGCAGGAAGGCAGAATTTAAACTTAAAGGGGTGGACCCTGAAAAACACCCACACCTAGTGGATCCTAAGAGAAAATTATGCTCATCTCCTACCATTTCTGATCACCATTCTGAAAATAACTCTAGGCAATGGATTCAGCGTCAACCAGCAAAGAGAAGCAATTTGCATTCTACCCAAATGGAAGATGAATTTTTAACTAAAAACACTATTAGCAATCTGGAAGGAGATAACCCCTTCACTAACACTCAGGTAACTCACACTCAACACATAATTACTTATTGTTTCTATGATATGATCACCTTACAAATACTGTGCAACTTAATTTGGTTAAATCTTGCTTTAATGGCTAGAAACTATATCATTTCCCTTCTAGGATACAGAATCAAACAATTCAACTATCCCATAATATCTTACTTTTGGCAATTTTATTCAATCATAGCCTGGAATTTTCGAGGCTTAGGACAAAGAAATACTAGTCAACACCTAAATAGAATGCTTAACAAACACAATCCTGATATATTCTTTTTATCTGAAACTAAGCAACAATCTAGACAAAATAGAAGAAGCTAATCTCACTGCTATATATTCTTTTTATCTCACTGATTTGAGCTACATTGAATGTCCTTTCACCTAGACCAACAGAAGATCTGGTAATCAACTCACTAAGCAGAGATTAGATAGACGGCTAGCAAATGAAGCTTGGATGGAGCTGCAACCTAACACCACCATATCAAACCTCACTGCCATGTAAAAGTATTATTGTTGATCGCTGGAAGACTCACCACAAAGGCTCCCTAGCCATAAAAATTGCAAGGAAACTCAGAGATGTGAAAGTGAAAATTAAGAAATGAAGTAAGGAAGTTTATGGTAATATCAAGTACAACCTTGAGAGAAGTATACAACATCTGGACTGGTTGTCCAAACATCAGTTTAAACAAGGGAAGAGATATTAAGGAAGCTAGACAGCAAGTGGAGCATTGGCATCAAATACAAGAATCTTTATGGAAAATTAAGAGCAGAGACCAAGTTATCAAGCTGGGGGACAGAAACACAAGTTACTTCCACCTAGCTGCCAAGAAAAGATATAGAAGAAACAAAATAGACTCTATACAAAAGGAGGGTGGAACCTGGATACATGACCCCTGTATGATTTCCCATACATTCACAAATCACTTTGCCAACATGGCAACTGCTAAAGCTATTACTCTTAATCGCTTTATCATAAGCCTCATTCCCTCCACCATAACCCTTCAGGAAAACCAAAATCTTATCAGGATACCTGAAGCTTTGGAATTTAAGCAGATTTTTTTCCGCATGGATGGAGATAAAGCTCCATGTCCAAATAGTTTCTCTCCAAATTTCTTTCAAGCCAACTGGGATATTGTTGGGGAAGATGACACTTGCATGATCCAACAATTCTTCCCTTCTGGATACATCTTAAAAGAAATGAACTCAACCTTCATATCCCTCATTCCCAAAATTGAAAAACCAACTACACCTTCTCATTTCAGGCCTTTATATCTTTGTAACACCACCTACAAAATAATCTCTAAACTTCTGGACCAAAGATTAAAACCTCTTCTATCGAAATTGATATCCCCTTTCCAATCTGCTTTCATTATGGAAGACAAATCTCTAACAACATTGCTATATCACATGAAATAATCCACCACATGAACACCAGAAAGGGGAAAAAAGGAAGCAACAGAACTATGGGAATCAAAATTGACATGGCCAAATCTTTTGATAAAGTCAATTGGGATTTCCTATGGCAGGTATTAATTCAAATGGGTTTCATATCTCACTCGTGTAATTTAATACACCAATGCATTTCTACTACCAGCTCTGTTGTCTTGGTGAATGGAACTCTAGGCAAATTCTTCAAGCCTACCAGGGTACTGAGACAAGGAGATCCTCTCTCCCCTTACATATTTCTTCTATGCATAGAAGCCTTATCTCGCCATCTGACACGTGGTGAAACTCAATAGAAAATTCATGGAATCAGAATCTGTAAGGAAGCTCCAGCCATCAATCACCTTTTTTTTGCTGATGACTACATGATTTTCTGCAAATCCAATATGCAAGAATGCAACAACCTAATTAATATATTTCCGGAATTTGGGAAGTTCTCTGGTCAACTGATAAACTTCTCCAAATAGGGTATCTTCTTCAGCAAAAATACTGCTCCTGAAATAGATGATAATATCAGTAATGCTATGCAAGTCCAGAGAATCAGTCCTTCTGACAAGTACCTAGGATCTCCATTATTCACCACTAGAAGTAAGATTTAATCTTTCAAACCGTGTGTTGAGAAACTTAAATTTAGATTCGCTGGATTGAAGACAAACCTCTCAACTGCTGGTGTTGATGGTGGTTTTTAGTATATCGTTAAAATCGTAAAACACTAAACCCTAGTAGACATTTAAAACAAGCATTTATTAGGCACATTAAATAAAAGCCTTTAATGTGTCTCTAAATAATTACCAGGGTATATTTTTCAAATTAGGGTTAGACAAACCAATCCCTAATTCTCACGTGTGCCAATGGAAAATCATGCAAGCCACACCTAGCCCAAGTTAGCCGCGCCATGCCAATCACACCGTGCCATGGCCCTAGCTATGCTAGCCACATCTCGTGTGCCAATGGAAAATCATGCTAGCCACACCCAACCGCGCCAAAGCATGCAAACCATGCTAGCCACACCCTTGTGCCAATGGAAAATCATGCCAGCCACACCTAGCCCAAGTTAGCCGCGCCATGCCAATCGCACCGTGCCATGGCCCTAGCTATTCTACCCACATCTTTTGTGCCAATGGAAAATCATGCCAGCCACACCTAGCCCAAGTTAGACGCACTATGCCAATCGCACTATTCCATGGCCCTAGATATGCCAGCCACATCTCGTTTGCCAATGGAAAATCATGCCAGCCACACCCAACCGGGCCAAAGCATGCCAACCATGCAAGCCGCACCCTTGTGCCAATGGAAAATCATGCCAGCCACACCTAGCCCAAGTTATCCGCACCATGCCAATTGCGTCGTGCCATGGCCCTAGATATGCTAGCCACATCTCTTGTTCCAATGGAAAATCATGCTCGCCACACCTATCCCAAGTTAGCCGCGCCATGCCAATCACACCGTGCCATGGCCCTAGATATGCTAGCCACATCTCGTGTGCCAATGACAAGTCATGCCAGCCACACCCAACAGCGCCAAAGCATGACAACCATGCTAGCCGCACCCTCCTGCCAATGGAAAATCATGCCAGCCACTTCTATCCCAAGCTAGCCGCGTTATGCCAATCGCGCTCTGCCTTGGCCCTAGCTATGCTAACTGTGACCTAGATATGAATACTGTTGGCCTTCTCCTCACAACCACTAAAGTGAAGTCATGCAACAATCAACGGTTTCCCTTCAATCCCAGGAGCAAATCCTGGCCGTCTAAGGTCTCCTCACGACCTTTGGCCCAAATCCATAACTTGGCCACGCACCTAGCCACGCCGGCCGCGCTATGCCAAACACGTCTCGCCATGGCCCCCCATGCCGCTCCACCATGCTGTACTTCCCCATTTGTCTACAAAAGTGAAGGCGTGCAACAATCAACAGTTTCCCTTCAATCCCAGGAGAAAATCCTGGCCGCCTAAAGTATCCTCACGACTTTGGTCCAAAACCCTAGCTTGGTCACGCACCTAGTCAAGCTAGCCGCGCCATGTCAAACCATGTCCCCTCATGCCGCGCCACCATGCTGGCCTTCCTCATGCGGCTACCAAAATAAATCCAGGTGATAATCCATGGTTTCCCTTCAATCCTAGGAGAAAATCCTGGCCGTCTAAAGTCCCCTCACGACTTTAGGCCCAAAACTCTAACTTGGTCACGCGCCTAGTCCAAACTAATCACGCCATGCGTCCACGGATACCTCTTGGCCACACATGCCAAGCCAAACCAAACCTAGCCAAGCTAGCCGCGCCATGCCCTATCCCTAGCCGTGCTAGTCATTCCACGGTTAGCCAAGCGTCATTTCCTTGGCACTAACCATGCCATACGACCATGGCAAACCCTTGACTCCACGTGCCAAGCTGGTAAGGTCGGAAACCCACAATAAATAATTGCAAGTGCACAGTGTCTAACTAGTAAAACAATGGCAAGTACAGGTCGTTCCCACGAGGAGTGTGAAATACTCTCCCAACTAATACCAAAAACAAAGTAATCAAAGAAGATGATGCTTAACAATTTTCAGAAATTCGGACAAAATGAAATAACAAATAATTCAAATAATAAGAATGGGTTGTTTGGGCTTTCAATTTCCACCTATTCAATCATATAAAACTCTAATAATCTCTATTTATCACTCAAGACAATTTCGAAATCAATCTCATGTCTCGGAAGATGTTATATTAAATTCTAAAATATAGTTTCTCCACTGTAACTTCCTTCGCTTGGTATGTAGCGATCCTAAAGCATTACCTATATATCCTTGCATACCACGTCTAGGGATTTAACCGAAGAACGAAATATCAATTCAAAATCATAAATAATTTTTATGACCAATGGATCTTCCAAGCACAATCAATAGAGAATTGAAATAGAAATGAAAACAAAAGTAAAACAGGCACACTCAACACAAGGATTTATAGTGGTTCGATCAATATGATCTACATACACTTTGGAAGACGACGATAACGTTGCACTATGATTTGAACAAGATTACAAGAGTATACACTCCTCTCAAGAATAAGAAACCTTACTCTCTATTAGTTTACACTACTCTATCTCTTTTGTTTCTTACTGATTGGGATGCTCTACAATGAATGAATGAAGGCCTTATATATAGCTTGTAAGAGGTGATATGTGTCGACATATATCACCATCACCATGTGCTCCACTGTCCACCTTTCGGCTAGTTCCACTAGCTCCTCTTGAGTGCTCCATTGTCCACCACTTGAGTGCCCACTAAACCCACCGAAAGTCTAGCTCCATAATGAAAGTGATTAGTTTATTCAAGACATTATATTACAAATCTCCACCTTAACTTGAATACCATCACCACTCATCATCATCGTCTTCTCTCAGCCTCTCAGGGGCTCTCAACACCTGTTGACACCAACCAAGTCCAAGAAATGCTTGAACTTGATACTTGGAACTAGCTTCGTCAACATGTCCGCAGGGTTATCCACTGTAGGAACCTTTAGCATCGCTATCCTACCTTCCTCAACTGCATCCTTGATAAAATGATACCTGACATCGATGTGCTTCGTTCTCTCATGATACATCTGGTTCTTGGTCAAGTGAATGGCACTTTGACTGTCACTGAACAAAGTTGCATTCTCTTGCTTGAAACCCAAATCACCAACCAAACCCATCAACCATATACCTTCCTTCACTGCTTCCGCGGCTTCCATGTACTCTTCCTCAGTTGTAGACAATGCAACTGTGCTTTGCAAAACCGACCTCCAACTGATAGTACTACCACACAATGTAAAAGTATAACCTGTCAATGACCTTTTTCTATCAAGATCACCTGCATAATCAGAATCAACATAACCCGCAACATTCGTCGAATCACCATAGTGTTTATCAAACACTAAACCAACATCTGTACTTCCTCTTAGATACTTCAAAATCCACTTTACAGCTTGCCAATGAGCCTTCCTGGGACTTCCCATGTATCTACTTACCACACTCACAGCTTGTGCCATATCCGACCTTGTACAAACCATAACATACATGATGCTACCAACTGCGCTTGCATATGGAACTCGAGACATATAATCTTCCTCATCTGCAGTTTGAGGTGATTGCTTTCTAGAAAGTTTAAAATGAGCTGCCAAAGGAGTACTTACTGGTTTTGCATCTTTCATACCAAACCGCTCCAACATCTTCTCGATGTAAGCCTTTTGGGACAAATGCAACTTGCCTTCAGCTCGGTTTCTATGAATCTCCATGCCCAATATCTTCTTTGTTGTGCCCAAATTCTTCATCTCAAACTCACTACTAAACTTCTCCTTCAGCTTCTGTATCTCTGACATTTCTTTGAAAACAATCAACATATCATCAACATACAAGATTAAATACACAAATGAACCATCTTGGAGTTTCCTGTGATATACACAACAATCATACTTACTCCTGTCATAGCCATTTGCCACCATAAATGTATCAAAACGTTTATACCACTTCCATGGAGATTGCTTCAAACCATACAAAGATTTCTTCAACAAACATACATGATCTTCTTTGCCAGGAACTTCAAACCCCTTTGGTTGTTGCATATAAATACGCTCTTCCAAATCACCATGAAGGAAAGAAGTCTTAACATCTAGTTGTTCCAATTCTAGATCTTTCAAAGAAACTATAGCAAGCAATGTTCTAATAGAACTATGTTTAACAACATGAGAGAATACCTCATTGTAGTCAATGCCTTCTCTTTGCGTAAACCCCTTTTCCACAAGCCTTTCCTTGTACCTTGTTCCTTCACCATCTGAAGTAACTTGTTTCTTCTTGAAGACCCATTTGCTTCCAACAATCTTCTGTCCTTTTGGTCTTGCAACTATCTCCCAAGTGCCATTCTTGTCAAGAGACTCAATTTCTTCAATTGCAGATGCTCCCCATTCTGCTGATTCTTCACCACCGATTGCTTCTTCATAGGTTGTTGGATAATCCCTATCTATGCTCTCACCTAATGCAAATGCATATGCAACCAAATCAGCATGGACGTATCTCTGAGGTGGTCTAACTTTCCTCCTCTCTTTGTCTCTTACAAGATTGTACTGATGACCTTGTGCTTCTTCTTCCTGGGAAGGTTCTTGCACAATATATTGATCATCATCATCATCAGAAACAACAGTCTCATTGCTTCCTTGAACTTGCACCTCAAGTTCCACCTTGTCACCAAGCTCCACCTTATCATCAACACGCTCTTCAGCTTTTCCATCTAGTTCTTCATTCTTTGGCTTTAACATCGATTGCTCATCAAATTTCACATCTCTGTTGATAAGAAACTTGTTTGATCTTTCTGAAGGACACCATAACCTGTAGCCTTTCACGCCCTTTGCATACCCAAGAAATATACACTTCTTTGCTCTAGGATCTAGCTTCCACTCATTCACATGAGCATCGGCTGGACATCCGAATATCTTCAAGTCTTCATAGTTAGCATGCGAACCTGTCAAAACTTCATTTGGAGTCTTTCACTCAATGGCAGTCGATGGAGATTTGTTCACTAAATAAGCTGATGTGTTTGCTGCTTCTGCCAAAAATTGCTTTGGTAACCCGGCATTGGAGAGCATGCACTGTTCCTTCTCCATTATGGTTATGTTCATCCTTTCTACAACACCATTTTGCTGTGGTGTTTTTCTAACTGTGCGGTGTCTCAGAATCCCTTGCTCCTTGCAGAACTCATTGAACTCACCCCCAAAAAATTCCAAACCATTGTCTGTCCTCAATCACTTGATCCGTATTCCGGTTTGCTTCTCAACCATAGTCTTCCATTGCTTGAACTTAACAAAAGATTCATCTTTGTGTTTAAGTATGAATACCCATACTTTCCTTGAGAAATCATTAATGAACGTCAACATATATCTACCACCACCATGTGAATCGACCCGAGAAGGACCCCAAAGATCAGAATGAATATAATCCAGAATACCCTTGGTGTTATGAATAGATGTACTAAACTTGACTCTACACTGCTTTCCAAAGACACAATGTTCACAGAAATCAAGCTTGCCTGTTTTATGACCACAAAGCAATCCTTTCTTTCTCAAAACAGCCAATCCCCTCTCGCTCATATGCCCTAGCCGCATATGCCACAACTTGGTAGTATCATCATCAGAACTTGAAGAACATACAGCTGCATCACCTGTCACAGTAGTACCTTGCAGCATATAAAGACCATTAATTCTCTCTCCCTTCATAATTGTAAGACTTCCTCTTGAGACACGAATACCTCCACCTTCACCTTGATACTTGCAGCCATTTGAATCAAGTGTACCCAAAGAAATAAGATTTCTTCTCAGGTCCGGAACATGCCTAACCTTAGTTAAAGTACTCACCATACCGTCATACATCTTAATTTGAATTGTACCTACACCCACCACTTTACAAGTGATATTGTTTCCCATAAGAACTTTACCACCTTCTCTAGCTTGATAAGTAGTAAACCACTCTTTATGAGGACACATGTGTAAAGTACACCCCGAATCAAGAATCCACCCATTCTCTGAGCTTTCGGTATGAACCGTAAGAACCGTTCCATCATCACTTTTTGCTTCAACATTTTCTGCGGTGAATTGGTTAGTATTCTTCTCGACATTCTTCAATTTTGGAAAATCCTTCTTGAAATTCCCCTTTTCCTTACGATGAAAGCAATAGAATTTACCGGATTTTGATTTAGACCTTGACTTTGATCTACTCCTATCAAATCCGCCCTTTTGGTTTCCTCTTCCTCTAACAAACAACCCATCTCCCGAATTATCTTTACCATCGATACCCGTCTTCTTTAACTCCTTAGAGTTCAAAGACGCTTTAACATCTTCCATGGAAATTGTAGTTTTTCCATACATTACGGTATCAACAAAATTTTCATAAGATGGTGGTAAGGAACAAAGCAAACCCAAATCTTGGTCTTCATCTTCAATTTTGACCTCAATATTTGCCAAATCCAAGAGAATTTTATTATAATCATCAATATGATCTATAATAGACATTCCTTCATGCATTCTAAGAGTATGTAATTTCTTCTTAAGATATAATCGATTAGTTACGGATTTAGTCATATACCTCTTCTCCAACTTGTTCCATAGCCCGTCCGGTGTCATTTTCGCCGCAACTTCTCTCAAGACCTCGTTGCTCAAGCACAATAGAATTAATCCATGTGCTTTCTCCAAGTGCTCATCCTTTTCTTCATCCTTCAATGTTGTTGCTAGAGCCGTTTTCCTCTTCAAAGTTTTCACCAAACCTTGTTGCACCAAAACATCCCTCATCTTTAGCCTCCATAAATTGAAATCATTCCTTCCATCAAATTTCTCAATCTCATACTTTGCCGCTATCGTAGATCGATTTTACCCGGAGCTGTGATACCAATTTGTTATGACCAATGGCTCTTCCAAGCACAATCAATAGAGAATTGAAATAGAAATGAAAACAAAAGTAAAACAGGCACACTCAACACAAGGATTTATAGTGGTTCGATCAATATGATCTACATCCACTTTGGAAGACGACGATAACGTTGCACTATGATTTGAACAAGATTACAAGAGTATACACTCCTCTCAAGAACAAGAAACCTTACTCTCTCTCTCTTTTGTTTCTTACTGATTGGGATGCTCTACAATGAATGAATGAAGGCCTTATATATAGCTTGTAAGAGGTGATATATGTCGACATATATCACCATCACCATGTGCTCCACTGTCCACCTTTCGGCTAGTTCCACTAGCTCCCACTTGAGTGCTCCACTGTCCACCTTTCGGCTAGTTCCACTAGCTCCTCTTGAGTGCTCCATTGTCCACCACTTGAGTGCCCACTAAACCCACCGAAAGTCTACCTCCATAATGAAAGTGATTAGTTTATTCAAGACATTATATTACAATAATCAAGAAAATATTAGAAATATCATTGTAGAGTTTATATAATTCAATGGCTTCTAACTAAACCCTAACATGGATTAGCTAGACATGACTTTCTTAAAAGCCATAAATCAATAGAAATAAAATCCAAGCTAATCGAAACAAAAATGGGAGAAAAACTTCAACCCCTAGTACCAAACAAAAATGGGAGACAAACTTCAAACCCTGGTATCCCCCTTCACGGCTCTGTGCCGCGCCCAGTCGGCTTCAGGCAACCTCCCCTTATGTTCTTTTCTTGCGTCTCTTTATAGGTACTGTGAAGAAATGCACACAAGACCTAGCCAAGTAGTAAGGCCCATTCAACTAGTATCAATGTCCAAAATAAGACTTTCACCAAGTTCGACCACTGCCTGTTTCTAATCCGTCTGAATCTCGGCAACAGCACTGACTCATCTTCCCTGTCCGGCTAATCCTCACCAATCACTTCACAAACAATTAGATAGCCATAAGGAACTTCTGCCGTTTGTCGACACAAAATTCCCCCTACCTGTATTAACAATCACCACCGGCGATTTCAAATCTTATGAGAACCCAAGCTCCCAGCACACCCACGATACCAAGCATTTTGTTGCCATCTCAGCTCTGTTTCTGTCGATCTATAATGTAAATATTAGAGCAAATTATTACTGCCTTACTGATTCATATCCCACTGGCACATGCATGGTGTGGTTGAAAAAGATTACACGTCCTCCACTGCATTGACGGCAACAGTCCCAGCCAACAAATATCTCACTCGAACCACAATCCAGCCATCACCATCGAAGTATCAAAATTACACCATTGCCAGAAGATAATTCGATCCATCTAGCTTCTTCCAGGCGCAAACGTCTGTATTACCTATACATTCTCAGGCCTCATAATAGCTTCAGCTTATCCGCTACCTTCACAGACACAAATTGATGGCAGTGGCAACATCTCTTTGATTTCATCATCATCACAGCATTGTTTGGTGCCAAGTCATTCCTATCTCGGCTACCCCGTTCGTTCATGTACATCATCACCAGCGTCTCACCACCAGCATTTCCCTTCGCAGCTGTTCATTACTCCATATCGAGACCATAGAATACAGCACGAACCAGCAAGCTAACAAACTGGTTAATCCCACTACAACACCTCATTTCTACTCCCTGACCTGCACTCTTCCTCCGTTCATTTATATTTCATCCATAGAACAGCACCAACTCGACTCAGCCAATTTTAACTTGTTTTGGATCCAGCTTTACTTCTGCTACTGAAGAACAACTCCCACCGTCGTCGTGAGTTACTACCTTCCTCGAACGACTGCAAAGGCTTCCAAAAATGCAACCATCAGCAACCACCGGTCTCCAACTCCACTGGCCGTCTTCAGAAAACAACCACACTGACAAACCAGTTCATCACCAGCAGCTCCAATTATTTGTTCAGTATCCAACTCCTCCTCAACAATCAACACCATAGCTCAACATCTGCACCACCAGCTCTTCTTCATTTACTCCAGATTTGACCCAAACTGTTCACTGACTGGAACCCCAATGATTTGCAGAATCGACTCTTCCCCATTTACGTCTGCATGCCTTTTCTCTTTCATATTTATATGTAAACTCAGGAACAGAAGAAATTAACACGTCCCACTGATCTATTATTTTTCTTTAATCCAATACAGGGCCCATGTTCCTTTCTCTGATAGTTGCTTATGGGCTTGAATGCCAGGTGCAAGCAATGTAATTTGATGACTGAAAGGAGAGAAGTTTCAGCCCACTTCGGTGCTTTGAGCATTTGGTGATTTTCAAACGCTATTTAGCTTCACATTTTACTATTTATTCTCCCGGTTGCGGCTCCAGTAGCCGGCCTCCTTTATGTTGTCATGGTAACTAGAATGGTTTCTGGTATGTGGAAATACCAGGTCAACTCAATAAGTGCTGCTGATATATATAAATACCAGGCCAGCATAATAACTGCTGCTGATATATAGAAATACCAGGCCAGCATATTTGATTATTGTGGTGGCTGATACATGGAGATACCAGGCCAACCCCGTTTCATCATTGTGGTTGTTGATACATGGAGATACCAGTCCAACCTCATTTTATTATTCTGGTTGCTGATACATGGAGATACCAGGCCAACCCGGCTGCTGATATATAGAAATACCAAGCCAGCCCATTTCATTGCTGCTGATATATGGAGATACCAGTCCAACTTAATAAGTGCTGCTAATATATAGAAATACCAGGCCAACATATTTGATTATTGTGGTTGCTGATACATGGATATACCAGACCAACCGCATTTCGCCATTGTGGTTGCTGATACATGGAAGTACCAGGCCAACCACATTTTTCCATCTTCCTCGCAAACACCATTAAGCCTCACATTTTGTTGTTTATTCTTTGTATGATCGAATTCACTTGTACTTTCTGCAAAAGCACTAAAATAGGATTAGTAACTAAAATATTGTATCCTAGCTAATATAAATATGGGTATAAAATGTAGCATTTACATGCTTATCAACACCCCAACGCTTATATTTTGCTAGTCCTCAAGCAAAACAGAGATATTATGCAATTGATTTTTATTTTTTTTATTTTTTTTAGAGACCCGCTAAACAGCTGATCATCATTTTTTTTTATAAAAACCTAACGAAAATGCCACTCCCCCACACTTAAACATTACATTGTCCTCAATGTAATTGAGTCATCCAACGTAGATGAGAAATGCAAAAGTAAACAAAAAGAAAATAAGAGATAGAGTAGAGGGGACAAATATGATGGGTTGACTCCCATGAAGCGAAAGTTATCTGTTTCCCTACTTGCCAGTAGCACGTTCTCAAACAATGTGGGGTTGGTACCCCAAAGTACGCTGCAAATCATATATATAGAGTCCTAAAAGTTGGGGATCAACCCAACTAATCCGGTCAGTCAAAAACATGCACCTGCAAACACTACAATCATCCAAAAATATATGTGAATCCATTCCCCAAACAAAACAATCCTTAGTAATCAAGTCATGCATTGTCAGGTTAAGTAAATCATTCACACAAAGAGGTATAAATTGTTCAATAGCTTCTTGTTGAGGTGCACACTCTAAATCAGGCTCTAAACCAGCGGAAATAACTTCAACAGCTGACATTGGTTCATATTTACTCGCTGAACAAGAACTCAATGGAGTAATAATATGACGACTCATAGACCCATTATAATTTAAAACGGTTTCATTATTAATATCACCAAGACGAAAAAATTCAGAACTTAATAGATTATGGGTCAAGTTCGGACCATTCTCGACTGATGGAACTAGTCGAGACTCGGGCATAACTAGAGGTTCTAGTTTGGGCTTCCATTTATTAGTGTCTAGCAGCGGTGTGGAGTCTAACAAAGAATTGACTTCACAAATAACACTATCATCGTCAAAATCATACCCAAAATGAGCTAAGCAAACCTCTAATGGATCTTTCGAGTGACTCTTGCAAAAGCCTTGCGAGTGCATACTTTATTTTTGCCCGCAACACTTCAGGCTAAGGTACCTAAAAGAAATAATCAAACAAACTGCGTAAAAAGGAACTAAAGAAAATCTAAAGAAAAACAAAAATAAATTATGTACAAAAATTAAAAATAAGCTATATACAAAAATTGATATCAGTCAGAGTGTATTATGTAACCACTCCCCGGCAACGGCGCCAAAAACTTGGTAAGGTCGGAAACCCACAACAAATAACTGCAAGTGCACAGTATCTAACTAGTAGAACAATGGCAAGTACAGGTCGTTCCCACGAGGAGTGTGAAATACTCTACCAACTAATACCAAAAACAAAGTAATCAAATAAGATGATGCTAAACAATTTTCAGAAATTCGGACAAAATGAAATAACAAATAATTCAAATAATAAGAATGGGTGGTTTGGGATTTCGATTTCCACCTATTCAATCATATAAAACTCTACTAATCTCTATTTATCACTCAAGACAATTTCGAAATCAATCTCATGTCTCGGAAGATGTTATATTAAATTCTAAAATATAGTTTCTCTGCTGTAACTTCCTTCGCTTCGTATGTAGCGATCTTAAAGCATTACCTATCGATCCTTGCATACCACGTCTAGGGATTTAACCGAAGCAAGAAATATCAATTCAAAATCATAAATAATCAAGAAAATCACATAAACGATTAAACACCAAGCTATATATGAAGAGAAATAACTAATCAATCAATTCATTATTAGAAATATCATTGTAGAGTTTATATAATTCAATGGCTTCTATCTAATCCCTAACATGGATTAGCTAGACATGACTTTCTTAAAAGCCATAAATCTATAGAAATAAAATCCTAGCTAATCGAAACAAAAATGGGAGAAAAACTTCAAACCCTAGTATCAAACAAAAATGGGAGAAAAACTTCAAACCCTGGTATCCCCCTTAACGGATCCGTGCCACGCCTAGTCGGCTTCAGGTAGGGGTGAGCAAAAAATCCGCAACCGCGGATTTCATCCGTGTCCGTCTGCAAAATTGCGGGTGAAACCCAAACCGCAAGATCTATGGGCCGAACACGGGTGGGATTCTCAAATCCGCATGCGGTGCGGTTGCGGTTGTCCTTTGAAAACCGCGGATTACCCGCACCATAGGGTAGCAAAGTAAAACCTTACCATTGAAGCCCATAACTCAAACACCTTCATCGCTGCAAGGAGACTCTCAATTTTTCTATTGAATTTTTCACTAGAAGAAGTAAGACCTTCATCTCTGAGAATACGCAGTCACCATTGCATTCCAAGTAACTACATCTTTATCCTCCATAACGCCAAAAACCTTCTCAGCTTGATCCATCATTTTACACTTATCGTCAAAAGTTTAACACTTGTCGTCATTCTCATGAACAACATCAAAGCTTCATCTGAATCCCCAGATTGCATATAAGCAGCAACAATTGAACATCTTCCGTCCGTCTTCTAACGCGCCACATCTAGCGTACATTGCCACTAAAGAGTAGTTACAAACAAACACATTCGACTCAAATCCATTATTACAAATAATAGCATGAACAATTCTACCTCTACAAATATCAGGAATCTCACCACAAGCTTTAAGAACAAAAGGGTATGTATAATGATCAGTTGTCCATCCCAGCCCCATCATCCGAGAAAACAAACTCAAAGAATCATTAAACAATCCTAAATGTACATTTCTTTTAATAAGAGCATTCCACCAGTAAACAAGAGAAGGAGATGGATGTAAATGCTCTAAGACAGTAAGTGCATAACTAGGACATCCATTATCCGCGGTTAATCCGCATCCGCACCGTACAATCCGCTAATCCGCAGAGGTCAAATCCGCGGGTGATTGGGCCGGTCACGGTTCCATTTTCTAAATCCGCAAATTTGACGGTTTGGTTGCGGGTGACCCCTAATCCGCAACCGTCCGTCCGTTGCACACCCCTAGCTTCAGGCAACCTCCCCTTATGTTCTTTTCTTGCGTCTCTTTATAGGTACTGTGAAGAAATGTATACAAGACCTAGCCAAGTAGTAAGGCCCAGTCAACTAGTATCAATGTCCAAAATAAGACTTTCACCAAGTTCGACCACTGCCTGTTTCTAATCCGTCTGAATCTCGGCAACAGCACTGACTCATCTTCCCTGTCCGGATAATCCTCACCAATCACTTCACAAACAATTAGATAGCCATAAGGAACTTCTGCCGTTTGTCGACACAAAATTCCCCATACCTGTATTAACAATCACCACCGGCGACTTCAAATCTTATGAGAACCCAAGCTCCCAGCACACCCCCGATACCAAGCATTTTGTTGCCATCTCAGCTCTGTTTCTGTCGATCTATAATGTAAATATTAGAGCAAATTATTACTGCCTTACTGATTCATATCCCACTGGCACATGCAAGGTGTGGTTGAAAAAGATTACACGTCCTCCACTGCATTGACGGCAACAGTCCCAGCCAACAAATATCTCACTCGAACCACAATCCAGCCATCACCATCGAAGTATCAAAATTACACCATTGCCAGCAGATAATTCGATCCATCTAGCTTCTTCCCAGGCGCAAACGTCTGTATTACCTATACATTCTCAGGCCTCATAATAGCTTCAGCTTATCCGCTACCTTTACAGACACAAATTGATGGCAGTGGCAACATCTCTTTGATTTCATCATCATCACAGCATTGTTTGGTGCCAAGTCATTCCTATCTCGGCTACCCCGTTCGTTCATGTACATCATCACCAGCGTCTCACCACCAGCATTTCCCTTCGCAGCTGTTCATTACTCCATATCGAGACCAAAGAATACAGCACGAACCAGCAAGCTAACAAACTGGTTAATCCCACTACAACACCTCCTTTCTACTCCCTGACCTGCACTCTTCCTCCGTTCATTTATATTTCATCCATAGAACAGCACCAACTCGACTCAGCTAATTTTAACTTGTTTTGGATCCATCTTTACTCCTGCTACTGAAGAACAACTCCCACCGTCGTCCCGAGTTACTACCTTCCTCGAACGACTGCAAAGGCTTCCATAAATGCAACCATCAGCAACCACCGGTCGACAACTCCACTGGCCGTCTTCAGAAAACAACCACACTGACAAACCAATTCATCACCAGCAGCTCCAATTATTTGTTCAGTATCCAACTCCTCCTCAATAACCAACACCATTGCTCAACATCTGCACCACCAGCTCTTCTTCATTTACTCCAGATTCGTCCTCAACTGTTCACTGACTGGAACCCCAATGATTTGCAGCATCGGCTCTTTGCCATTTACGTCTGCATGCCTTTTCTCTTTCATATTTGTTTGTAAACTCAGGAACAGAAGAAATTAACACGTCCCACTGATCTACTATTTTTCTTTAAGTGAAAACTACAGTGAGACCCATTCTCACGAAGTTTTCCACTGTGAAATCCACACTCCCAAAACTAAAGGCGGGCACCCATTTTTTAGGAAACAATTATTCCCAAACCCATAATTTTATAAATTTCTGTTTTTGTCTTTTTTTTTTCTTCTTCTTCATCTTCTATTCCTTTTCTTCTTCCTCTCCGCTATACCGACACCTAAAACTCAGAAAAAGGGAGAGATTCATGGGGTTATGGAATATTTCGATTTAAGATTGAGAAGAACATATGGGTTTAAATCAGATCGAGACGGTGATGGTTCTGTTGTTTTCCGGAGATTAGGGATTAACGATGAGTACCAAGTTGATGAAATTGGGGATGGTGTTGATATCGATACCCTGTAAATGGTTGAGTTCTCAACAAATCTGGAGATCAACAGATCGAAAAATTGATGGCGCTGTTGGTGGGAAAATCCACGGGAAAAGGATTGGTTTGAGTTCATCGGAAGATTGAACTAGAGATTGAATTGAGATAGAGTTATCGGTGATCGAAAATTAATACATTTTTTCAACAATCAAACAACAACCCATGTTTAAATTCCGTACCTTTATTATTATTTTTTTAATAAAAGAGACCGCGGGAACCAATAGAAATTATTCAGGATAACTTATAATGTTAAAAATTACATACTAGGCAAGCGAGCGACAAGCTGTGCCGCTAGCCCTTTTTGAATAGCAAAACCTATCCTATTAAAAATAAAATCTCGTGAGCCAGGGGTCATTACATTGCTGCGCATGACTTTCTGGACCCTCTTGAGTAGTCCAACTGCTTCTGGAGCCAAATAGCCAAAAGTATCAAAAGCAAAGGGGACGAAAGCATGCCCATTGTCAACACATGCTTTCTCATGCTTCGATATCTTACCTGAGGCATCCTTTAGCGCTGCTCGCCCGACTGTAAAGGTGCCATGTCCAATTCCTACCAAAGGAGATACCCCGGTGAGGTCAACACATGTGTGTTTCCCATTAGCCCATCCAAAAATAAGAACATCAGCTGGTCTTAGTGTCGATCTCCCTTCAAGTGGGTCAATCGGGAAATGCACAGGTGCTTCTTTCTTTGCCGAAATGCCAGACCTCCACAGTACATCATACAAAATATCCCTCACATGATCATGTCTATATTTATAACCAGGGTATACTTTACAATGAACTGCATGTTCACCATATGAATCCAAGCAACCTGTGATGCAAGCAGGGCAGCGAGAGTCAGAGGGATAAAGCGGGATCATTAACCTGTATTTGAGGATAGACCGGTACTCCAAAGGAGACATCTTCTGCCCTAGCCCCTCAATTGGAATAGCCAGAAGAAAATCTTGGGCATGTGCTGCTTGCAAACAACCAAAAACCGCTTTTTGTCTCTCCGTTAGCATGTAAACTCTATCAATGTCCTTAACCACTTTACAAAAAAGAGCACTCGCCAGGATGCTTTGTGCTTTAGGGGGGGCGTTGTCTTTATTGGTGAAGTTGTTAAGATCAAAATCAGGAAGAGTCACTTGTAACGTTTCCAAAGCCTTATTAAAATTATCATCCATACCGTCCACACCACTACTCCTCAATATGTGATCCTGTAATCCCCAAGATTGCACACGTGAAGCCACAAAAACATACTCAGATGCCTCCCTAGAAGTATAAAGTCCAAGACCTCCATATCTGATAGGTAGAGTAGATAGTCTCCACTGAAGCTCTCCAAAGAACGGTCCCCCGCACACCACGATGCCTTCCACCACTTCTCGCAAGCCTCTATCAAATATATCTACCGCCTCCATAATATAGTCTGGGTGACAAATACGAAGGCCAAAAAGAAGCTTGGAGATACCCATACACGTTCGTAAAAGCAGCAATTCACTTTGAGGATCATGGAGCTTGGATAAAATCTGCATCAAATCCACTGCTTTTTCAGCCCTCTTAATGGCAAGGCCCTTCACAAAACCATTATGCAGTTTTTAGGTTTTTCAGCAATTCACGTTCGTACCTTTATATGTTTCCTGATTTCTAATCTTGACGGATCTTAGTTTTTAGGACATTTCAGGATTGGAGAAAAGGATGGATTAAGCATGTGCTTAAATATTCTACAAATGAGATTTGACAAATAATTTGGGAGTGATTATTGACGGTAGAGGTTGCAGCAGTAGTGGTAGCCATGATTCTTATTCCTCTTCTGTAAGAAATTGGAAGATGAAAATCTTATTGAACTTATGGGTTTTGGTTAAGATGTTACTTTTCTACTTGAATTGAAGAAAATTGGTGAAGTTGCAAGGGTTGCAGCAGTAGTGGTAGCCATGATGTTTCGATAAAATGTCTCGGTGAAAAATAATCAGCGAAGAAAAAGGAAGAAGAAGATGATTTAACGGCTGGGATTGTTTTCTTGTATCTAGAGATTTGTGTCGATCAGCTAAACTAAAAGTATTCTTCGGTGGTGGCTGTGGAAAAGTCTTCTTGGGGAAATGTATGCATAATTAATTTTGCATCTACAAAATTTGTTGCATAACTTGTTATGCAGTCCAGAAAACGTTTGCATAACACGTTATGCAGCTACTTTTTTCTTAATATTGAAACCAACAAAAAATAAGACTGCATAACTTGTCATGCACCTATAATAATATCTGCATAACATGTTATGCAGTCGTGAAAATGGATGCATAACCTGTTATGCATCCGAAAATATGGTTGTATAATGCGTTATGCATCGAGAAAATTGATGCACAATCTTTTATGCATCAAAAAATAGATGCATATCCTGATATGCATCCGAAAATATGAATGCATATTGCATTATGCATCAAATTTTTTTTTTATGTACGCACTAAAATCAACCAAAACAATGGTTACATAACTTGTTATAGATGCATAACTTTGTTATCCAAATGCATAATTTCTTATGCAGTGGAGAAAATGTTTGCATAATTCGTTATGCGTCTGCAGTATGCGTTATGCATCGTTTTTGGTGACTGCATAATGGTTATGAATGAAGTTTTCGAAAATTTTCCCTAAAATGAGGATCACCTCCGATTTTTTCGTGAAAAACAAAAATTTGATATTCTTGTTTGTACTCGTTGCGTAGCTCTTTTAAAAAGATTTCCAACGATATAAAATTTGTAAAATTCTAAGGCGCGGATTTTTAGATATGTTATGTCCAAGTTGCGCTTCCAATTATACCCGTGAAAAATTAGGCTGCATAACGAGTTATGCCTGAAAAGATAGTACGCATAAGGAGTTATGTATTGATTCATTAATAATTTCATATAATTATGGGTGTCACCGTACCAAAAATTAATTGTGGGCTTGACAGTGAGAATATTATTTTTTTTGGGCCTCCCCCAATTTACCCTTTCTTTAATCCACTACAGGGCCCATGTGCCTTTCTCTGATAGTTGCTTATGGGCTTGAATGCCAGGTGCAAGCAATGTAATTTGATGACTAAAAGTAGAGAAGTTTCAGCCCACTTCGGTTCTCTGAGCATTTGGTGATTTTCAAACGCTATTTAGCTTCACATTTTACTGTTTATTCTCACTGCTGCGGCTCTAGTAGCCGGCCTCCTTTATGTTGTCATGGTAACTAGAATGGTTTTTGGTATGTGGAAATACCAGGTCAACCCAATAAGTGCTGCTAATATATAGAAATACCAGGCCATCATAATAATTGTTGTTGATATATTGAAATACCAGGCCAGCATATTTGATCATTGTGGTTGCTGATACATGGAGATACCAGGCCAACCCCGTTTCATCATTGTGGTTGCTGGTACATGGAGATACCATGCCAACCTCATTTTATTATTCTGGTTGCTGATACATGGAGATACCATGCCAACCCGGCTGCTGATATATAGAAATACCAGGCCATCCCATTTCATTGTTGCTGATATACGGAGATACTAGGCCAACTTTAATAAGTGCTGCTGATATATAGAAATACCAGGCTAGCATATTTGATTATTGTGGTTGATGATACATGGAGATACCAGGCCAACCACATTTTTCCATTGTGGTTGCTAATACATGGAAGTACCAGGCCAACCACATTTTGCCATCTTCCTCGCAAACACCATTAAGCCTCATATTTTGTTGTTTATTCGCTGGATGATCGAATTCACTTGTACTTTCTGCAAAAGCACTAAAATAGGATTAGTAACTAAAACATTGTAACCTAGCTAATATAAATATGGGTATAAAATGTAGCATTTGCATGCTTATCACAAGCCAAACCTAATTTATCCAAGCTAGCCGCGCCATGCCAAACGCACTTTGCCTTGGCCCTAGCCACGACATGCAAAGCCAAGCGCCCTCGCCTTGGACCTAGCCATGCCATACGCCCATGGAGAACCCTTGGCTCCTCATGCCAGGGCCAAACACACCCTAGCCGTGCCACCCTGTTGGACCTCACTACGCGGCTACCAAAACGAAGGCGTGCAACGATCAACGGTTGACCCTCCTCTCAAGATGCAAAATCTCTACAGTCGAAGGTCACCTGGGTAACAAGTTCCCCAAGCTCGACTTGCCAAGCCACACCAACGTTTTACATGTTTTCCAAAACACTCGAGACATCAACAAAAACATGGGGATTCTCTTTGGGTATTGGTTTGGTGGTCTACAACGTGCGGTGTACACTACGCCCCTCATAAGGAAGTGTCATAAGGGTGAGGAGCTTATTAAATATAGGAGTTATGTGGGAAAACGTTCATGGGACATAAAGGTATGAGTTAACAAACTTTATGGAACATCAATTCCATAACATTAACAGTTTCATGAAAACCAATTTCATGCGTTAACCACTTTATGGGACATCAAGTCCATGCATACGGTTACCACCTCCTCACATTTACTTCCCCACTCCTTAAAGAGACCAGGGTACGTTTATACCTTGACTTGTATAAATAGGTCTTACCTATTTCCATTTGAACAACAAGTTCATTCGGACAAGACAATACTCAGAATACTTAATGGATAGCTCTCCTCGTGAGCTCTCATATTCTTCTGAAAACAAGTTGTAGAAACCCAATTGCTCTTCCAGAATCAATTATTATGGTCTCACACTCTCCTTGCTTCCCTCCCCAAAACCAACCCATTCTCCTCCTCTTTGTGACCGAAGCAAGTCTGGAACGATCATTTCTTGGTTTAGGCCGGATTTGTACAGATTGATCTCTCGAACTTAAAAGTACTCCCTTGTAGTACATTTGTTTAGGGTTTAAACAGTTTCTCACCTTAACACCTGCAATTACTAAAATTAGCAGAAGCTATTTTCACCTATAAACATTAGGAAAAAAAACCTTGATTCATTCTGTCACCTCTACCTCCAGTACATATCAAATGAACTGTTTCAAAATTCCGAAAACCATCTGCAATGAGATTAATGCCATTCAAAGAGATTTCTTCTGGAATAAAGACCAAGATAAATCCAAAGGTATATATTTCTTTTCCTGGGATGCAGTTAACAAACCAAAACAGTTAGGTGGTCTAGGATTCAAGAACATGGAGCTTTTTAACTTGGTCATGCTCACTAGAATAGCTTGGAGGATGATTAAGGAACTAGATTCTCTCTGGAGAAGTACCATGAAGGCTTCACACTTTCTATCTACTGAAGTTATAAGAATGGATATCAAACCAAAGGATGCTGATTCTTGGATTTGGAAATGAATTCTAGAAGGAATAGCTCTTATATATCAGAACTACATTTGGAGAATTGGTAATGGGAGCCAGATTCTCATCTGGGAGGATAGATGGATTAAAATTGCCTCTGACAGAATAACCAAACCTACCCTCTGCCCAGAAAATCTTCTAACTGTCAATCAACTTTTCAATACCCATGGAGACTGGGATCATACCGTTTTAAACCAATGGTTCACTTCTGAAACTCAACAACTCATTCTCCAAACCCTTCATTACCCTAATGACATGGATGGAATCCAATGGGCTCTCACCAACAACAACAAATTCTCTTTTAAATATCTTTATGACAAACAAATTCATGAAAAGTATCCTAACGACATTCAAACATCTCCTTGGAACCAGATATGGAGGCTTGATACAAACTCATCTATTCAGTTATTTATCTGGAAATGTGCTCATGGTATTATCCCAACTATTGCCAAAACTGCTAGTATCCTGAGCTATATTAATCTTATATGCTCCTTCTGTCAAAATAGAGATGAAGATATCACTCATGTTCTATTAACTTGCCCTGCTACCTCTGATGTTTGGAAGAATCTATTTGGAGATCAGCATCAACTCTTCTCCAATAATAACTCTTTCCATGATTGGTGCAATAACTGGTTTCACATTCACATTCACAATCTACATACCAGTTGGAATGCTACCTATGCCACCATTTCCTGGTACATCTGGAAAGCAAGATGTGACTGGATCTTTCAAAAAGTTACCCCAGATGCCTCTATAACCTCAAGGAAAATCACTCAGCATCTATGCCAACATACCAGAATTCATCATAAACTAGGGCATATACGAACAACTATTATTATTTGCTTAACAACATTCAATCTCCTCCTGAGAATTACAACCAACACAGACATAGTTCTGATAAGTTTGGAATCACTATTAGCGTTCATATTGCTCCAGATATCCCATGCCATGTTAATAGTGATCATCGGTACTATACTAATTATTCACTTGTTGCTGTATCTTTTACAGGGCAATGCATGGGCACAAGAAACATCAAGGACTTCAACACTGGAAATGGGAGACCAGAAAGATCAAGCAGAGGAGCTAAACTTGCTTTGACTTGGAGAAAGACTATGCGGCAAACAACTATCAACTTTTCTGCAGAATCTGAAGAAAATCTACAAGCAATCAAGAGAGGCTACCAACTTGAAGTACAACATCGCTTTACAAGAAGAACTATATCTCCAGACAGAACAATAACTACAACAATGATCCTAATGATTTTGTCTTAGGAAAGATCACAAAAATTAATGCACCGCAAAACAAACTCACCATCAACCTTGCCAGACTAGCAAAGCAATCCACTTTATTCGCTGACACTACTTGGAGAGGATCTAATATTCATACTCTCATGTTAGTTCTTAGAAATTTAGACACCACTACTATCAGAGAAGATTGTGTTAATCTTAATTATATTTTGAGGGACAATGCTGAGGCTAGAGCTAGCTCAGCTGATTCCCATGCTATAACCATGAGTAGGCCGCTTGTCTAAGCAACTTACTCTTTTTCCTATTACAAAAAAAAGAATCAAACCTAAAGTGTCAGAACAAAAATAGATAATACCCCTTCCATTATAGATGTTGCAAGGCCACTTTCTTCCTCCTTCGGGAAACAAAACATTAAAATTCACAAATTGATCTTGTTAAGGGGTATGGCACATTTAACCTGACAAAAGAAAGGTTGTCGTTGATTTTTCTGTATTGAAATCACATTATGAAGTGCAATCACAGACCCATAACATCAAAAACAAAAATATCAATCTCTTGTGATCTAATCCTAAAAAGAAAAATAGAACCCCTGACTCAAAAAAAAAAAAAATGAGAATGTAAACTAAAAAGAAGAAAAACTAAATTGAATTACCTTAGAAATCATACTAATGGTGGTATTTCATCCGACCTGCTGATTTTTTTCACTGATAGAAAAATTTCAGTCAGTAGTTATTACCAATCCAAAAAATCATATAAATTTTCCCTAGTTTCAATTTTAGATATACAAAATCGGAAACTTCGATTGAATATTGGTGTTTAATCTAGTTTAGAATCAGCGTCTTAGTCATTTCTAAATTTCAACCATTTTCGCCTCAGCCGTGATCGATGAAAACAGAGAGAAGAGAAAAACTTTCGAATTTACTCCTTAAAAGGTATAGGTACATTGAATAAAGCCCCTATAATAAGTTAGGTATTACACCGAAATCCTTTATCATCTCAACGGCTAGAATTAGATAAAAATTCATTCGATCCAATGGTGTATATTAAATGTTCACACGGAAAAAAAGAAACACAGAATTTGGATGGATCAGACGGCTGGATTTTATATTCGGGAGATCTAGTGGCTCAATTTTGTTCCGTGTTTCAAAATTGGTAACAGTTTAAGCCCGTCCTTGCTCTCATTAAAGTAGGGGAGATTTGGGAAACGATATACTAACAGGTTATGAAGAGACACGTTTTGAGTTTATCTAAAAGTAAACCCAATTTCGTTTCCTTTGCATCCTACAAGGAAAGTGGCCCTTCAAGCTGCCAAACGGATTCTGCCTCAGTAAGTTGTGCCTCTTAGAGTGTTGGTCAATCAGATGCCGATGAGAGGGAAATGTAATGCTGATGTGGCTTCACCAAATCCAAGTTTAATTGTCGTGACGACATGTGGCTTTTTGGGTCCCTTATTATAAAGAAAGATACGCGGGGTGCTGAAACCAAAACGTTTTGCAAATTTTTGGACAGCCCGGCCACTATTTTGCATAATGGCACTGTTTTGTACAGTATACATTTGTCCCCGAATCAAAATTTCTGGCGTCATCACTAGTTATGGCTCTGAGAAATCTGCATGTGAAGCAGAGTACCAAGGTTCTGCGGCTTCTGCCCATTCCACTACTGGGTTCTATAAGCTGCACACAGCTACTGGGTGCTAGGCCACTTGACTATAAGATATTCTACAAAACTACAGCTAGACTGGTCATAAATAATTTCAAATAAAGAAAGATTGTTCCCCAAGTTAGAGTTTTCTTGTAACTTTGTATTAGATTTAAAGATTTCAATGAAATTTTTTATGATTCTTGTGATGACTACTTAGATTGTTCTTAAGAGTTTACTAAGGATGTGGTTGTAGGATTTACTGCAACTACAACATCTCACGAATTAGCAGGGGTGGTTTTCGGGCCGGAGTTGGCTTACAAAATATACAGTACAAACCATTGTGGCTAACCCACACGGTGGTCTAGCATTTTCTTATCAATATTTGAGGGAGATGGAGCTTTCTATCCCATTAAACAGAGTAATTAATAATTAAAAAAGGAGAGGTAAATGTTAATTGTCGCGTTATAACTGGTTCATCATTGAGTTTCTCTTTCCTATGAATGATGTCCTTAACTGTAAGTCTATTTCGGGTTAATGAAAATCCATTTCTTCCCTCATCATTTGATGATTTTGACCTCTGGACATGTTATACAGAGTAGTTGAACATTCAGTACAACAATCTTGACTTGAGGATTGCTAACTTCTTGGTTGTCTATTATAACAAATTATTTTCTTGTGTGCATGCTTCCTAAAAAAGATATAAATACCCAAGACTTGTCTAGTTTCTTATAATTTTTCATCACAAAAAAAGTCTAAAATCCATACATAGCAATGAATACTGTTTTATGGTTGATTGGATTGTGTTGTGCTGTTTTCATTAGTCATGGAGTTGAAGCTTCTCATCCATATTACAGAAACTTTCAATCTCTTCAATCAACTAGTATCCCCATATATCAACCTTACAGAACTGGTTATCATTTCCAACCTTCCAAGAATTATATGAGTGGTGATTGTCTAAAAACACTACATCTTTTCTTTGTCTTGTCGCCAAATTCATACGGACTCAACCCCTGATCATACACCACATATTTAACAGAATTACAGTAGATTATTACTTATGAGGGTAAATGGTTGTATGAATATACCACAAGTATCATGTCTTTTTCTTTTCGTACCAAAGAATGACGTTAATATTTTCTAGATAGGCAGTGCCTCTTCTTTTTTTTCCGTGTTCTAACTTGTTCGTTTTGAATTCCATGTTGCAACTATGAATGGATGATAACGGCTTTTGTTGAATACTCAGATCCTAATGGTTAGTATTCTCAATTTAATCTGATATTCCTAGTTTGATTTCATGGTTTAAGTTTTTGTTATTGTTTGGATTCGATTTCAATAAAAATTAAGTGATCTAAATATGAACTAAGTGCTTACATTCTAATGCAGCGCCTATGATTTACAATGGAATCTACCATCTATTCTATCAATGGAGCACTTTAGGAGTAGTTTGGGGTAACGTAGTGTGGGCTCATGCAACATCCACTGATCTCGTAAACTGGATTCACCATAAAAATGCGATTGTCCCATCCGAACCGTTCGATATCGAAGGTGTCTGGTCAGGTTCAGCAACATTTGTACAAGGAAAGCCGATTATTCAATACACCGGAATTATTAAGTCGAGCCAATGGAACTACCAAGTTCAGGACATGGCAGTGCCTAAGAACTTATCTGATCCTTACCTTGTAGAATGGGTTAAACCTGTTGAATACAATCCTGTAATTAAACCCACTGGCATTATCAATGCTAGTGCATTTAGGGATCCGACTACTGGTTGGAAAGGTCCTGATGGAATCTGGAGAGTGACAATAGGAAGCAAACTAGGCAACAATGGAATATCATTTTTATATCGTAGTGATGATTTTATTCATTGGACTAAAGCAGAACATGGTCTTCATTGGGCGAAGGACACCGGAATGTGGGAATGCCCGGATTTCTTTCCAGTAGCTGTTGATGGAAAAGAGGGTTTGGATACTTCGGTTCTCGGCCCTAATGTTAAGCATGTGTTCAAGGTGAGTTTGGATGATACCAAACATGACTATTATACTATTGGAACTTACAACCCTGAAAAGGATAAGTATACTCCTGATGAAGGATCTATCGATAATGATTCTGGTTTGAGGTATGATTACGGAAAATTTTATGCTTCGAAAACATTCTTTGATGATGAAAAGAAAAGGAGAGTACTGTGGGGTTGGGCAAACGAGTCTAGTAGTGTAGCAGATGATGTCAAGAAAGGTTGGGCTGGATTACAGGTACGTGTATCTATATATTATCATAAAAGTGGTCGGAATCACCTTACGGGGACATGGAAATCTAAATCATATCTGTTCTGTGCTCTAAACCATGCAAATCAATCGGTTTGCTTTTGCAGGCAGTTCCTCGAACACTATGGCTTGCAGAAAATGGTAAGCAATTGAAGCAATGGCCTGTTAAAGAAATAGAACAACTCCGCACCAAGCGAGTTTTTTTAAAAAGTCAATTCTTAAAAGGCGTTCAATATTGGAAGTCCCTGGTCTAACAGCTTCGCAGGCAGATGTAGATGTTATATTTAAACTGCCGAAGTTGGAAGAAGTAGATATCATGGACCCTAGTTGGGTTAACCCACAACTACTTTGTAGTTCAAAGACAGCATCAGTGCAAGGGAAATCAGGCCCCTTTGGTTTGCTGGCATTGGCTTCTAAGAACTTTGAAGAACAGACAGCTATTTTCTTCAGAGTATTTAACCATCAAAACAAATATGTTGTGCTCATGTGTAGTGATCAGAGCAGGTTAGTTTCGTTTCACATTTCTATGTGCATTTCAGATTAACTTTAAAATCTTGCTCCATGAGCTAAATGTTTAGTATAACAGGTCATCTTTGGAAGAAAGAAACGACAAAACCACATATGGAGCTTTTATTGATGTTGATCCTCATGATGATCACATGCTATCTCTAAGGAGCTTGGTATGTTCAATCTTATTAGCTTGTGTTTTCCCAATTTTGTTACGCATGCGAGCAGCTTGGTATGCTTATAACAAGTTAACAACAGGTTAATGTGTATACGTTCATTATTGAACTGGAATTTGATTTATTCATTTTTTGGCAGATTGATCGCTCAATAGTGGAGAGTTATGGTGCTGATGGCAAAGCTGTTATAACAGCTAGGGTATATCCAAAATTGGCTATTGGTAACGAGGCTCGGATTTATGTGTTCAATAATGGAACTGAAAATGTGAAGTTGTCAAGTCTGAAGGCATGGAATATGAAGAAAGCTGAAATCAAGTATCTCAAAGATTTGAAATTTTCAGATATCTAACTTCTGAAGACTGTGGAGTTCGGATTTTCACGCATTTACAGAGAGGGTAATCCATGTGAAGATATGTCATTGCTATACTGCTACATAGTCCTGTTGGTGGTCTTCTCCACCTTCGATTATCTAAGTTGTAATGAGGGAGAAAATACGTTCTTCCCTCTTATCGTTTCGTTAAAAGTTCGGAGGTTTGGTGCTATAAATAAAATTACCCTCTCTCGGGTTTGTCTAAATATAAGTCCAAGGACAATCCTCAATGTTGAGTTCACGCAACTGACATTCCGACACAAAGCCCCTTGTAATCCCATGATTTAAATTGATTTTGCAACTCTATCAACCAGTAAGCAACATATGCTACGCTTTCATAGAATTTGAATCTTTGATTTTTTTTATTTTTTTTTGTGTTACTTTTCTTAAGGGAAAATTAGGGATATGCCACCAAAATCGACTGTCATCATGGGATATGTTTCAGGATTCCAGTTTCCGGGAATATGTCCCAAAGTAACGGCTTCTTTCAAGGAACCGTTAAATAGTCATTTTATTGTAAATGTGTCTGAATTTTCTCTCTAATTTCTTCGAGGTTTTTTTTTGTCTGAATATGTTCATGAACCTTGTAAAGGTGTTAATATATAATATAGGGTTATTTGGTTTTTGGTACTCGGGTTTTGACCAAAACCTGGGTTTGGTCTAACATTTGTCCAGCCTTTGCGTTTGGTCTAAAGACCAACGTTGACCCTCATTGACTCGGTTAAATTTGACTTCCGCTTATTAAATAGGTAAATACGAAAATATATTTTACTTTAGTAAAAATGACTAACCAAGTCCCTAACCCATGATATCGAGTTACACCGGTCCAGTCCGATTCGTACCGATCCAAACTACCAAAGCTTATATTGTTTTTCTCGAACACAATCTCTCTGTCTATAGTCTTTTTAGGTATCGTTTCTTTAGTCTCTGAAATCTCCAATTTTTCTTTCTTTATTTTCATAGAAACGCACCACATAAACGTACTAGGGTTTGCTTTAATTCCATCAAATGATGAAGAACACCATTGTTGCAGAGATCTAGAATCTAGGGTTTGATTTTGAAGATTATGATAAAAGAAGAAGTGGTGATTAGGATATAACTATGGTGCAATTTGTGTTCAGTTAGGGTTTTGATTCTATTTTTGGGTTTCAATTTGAGTTCATGATATAATCGATTCAATTCAATAGGGTTGAATTAGGGTTCACCTTAATCGATTATATTAAGGTTTGAAATGTTGAATCTTGTTTTTGTGGTGTGTGAATTAGGTTTGTTAGGGTTCAATCTCATTCTTCCACCAGCAACAGCAGAATCACCCTCAACAGAACCCAATTCACCATAATCATCAAATCCTTGGAATCCTTCTTATTAATTTCCTTAATTTCAATTTGATTTTTTACCGATTCAAAAACCCAATTTCTTCTCGGTATGATTAATTCAGCAACAAAAACCCAATTTCTTCTCAATTAAAAGAGAAGGAGAATTGAATAGGAGCAAATGATGTTGCTGCAGCTGTCATGGGTTCTTGTGCCGAGAATTGTGGACTATTGGTTCAAGTCAAGTAGGCAGTGATGGTTATTCTCAGATTGGTGTTGTAGGGAGGATGTAGAGAGAGCTCGGACATGGAAGAAATGCAGCAGAAATGGGGAATTGTGCACGGAGGTGGAGTCAAATTCCATGATGTTTGATTGATGCTGCTACTTACATATCTAGATGGTGCTCAAATTTTAATTGTTGCATTGTATATGGTGGTAGTGAATGTGTTGCTGATTACAGAGAATGGGGGATTCAATAGAAGATTTTGAATCAGATCGAAGAAGATAGGGTTTGTAAATTAGGTTAAATCCATAAGAAGAAAGCAATTGGAGATTGAGATGTTGAATTTGGGTTTGGACATAAATTGAAGTTGGGGTTCTGCTGAGATTTGATTATTAGGGTGTGAAGAATTTGCATGATTGAACTCAGAGAAATTGAATCTAGAATAAGGAATCTGAGAAATTGAAGGATGGGTTTTCCATTGATTACAGGGAGAACAAGAACGGAAGGAGCTTTCGAATTCAACATCGACTGCAATGGGATTTTAGAGATTGATCATTGATGTTGTATTTGGATTGCTACGTACTCAGGTCATTGACAGCGTCGTTAACGGCGTTAACTAATAGATTTTATTTATAATTTGTTAATAATTAGTAAACAGAAGTCAATGTTTAACTGGGTCAACGTTGGTTTTTAGACCAAACGCAAATACTGGACAAATGTTAGACCAAACCCAGGTTTTGGTCAAAAACTAAGTACCAAAAACCAAATAACCATATAATATATTTGTCTTTTAAGTAGCATATGTTATTGTTGATGGTGGTTTTTAGCTTAGGGTAAAAATCGTAAAACACTAAGCCCTAGTAGACAGTGATGTCACAACATTTGAAGTAACAAGCATTTACTAGGCACATTTACTGAAACCTTTAATGTGTCCCTAAATAATTATCGGGGTATATTTTTCAAATTAGGGTTACGACAAGCCAAACCCTAATTACCACGTGTACCAATGGCAAATCATGACAGCCGCACCGATCGCGCCAAAGCATGCCAACCATGCTATCCGCACCTCTGTGCCAATGGAAAATCATGCCAGACACACCGATCGTGCCAAATCATGCCAACCATGCTAGCCGCACCTCTGTGCCAATGGAAAATCATGCCAGCCACACCGACCACGCCAAAGCATGCCAACCATGCTAGCCGCACCTCTGTGCCAACGGTAAATCATGCCAGCCACACCCACCATGCCAAAGCATGCCAACCATGCTAGCCGCACCTCTATGCTAATGGAAAATCATGCCAGCCACACCGACAGCGCCAAAGCATGCCAATCATGCTAGCCGCACCTCTGTGCCGATGGAAAATCATGACAGCCACATCGACCGCTCCAAAGCATGCCAACCATGCTAGCCGCACCTCTATACCAACGGTAAATCATGCCAGCCATACCAACCACGCCAAAGCATTCCAACCATGCTATCCGCACCTCCGTGCCATTGGAAAATCATGTCAGCCACACTTACCGCGCCATGCCAAATGCACCTCGCCATGGCCCCATGCCGCGCCACCATACTAGCCTTCACTACGCGGCCATCAAAACGAAGGCGTGCATCAATCAACGGTTACCCTTCAATCCCAGGAGAAAATCCTGGCCGTCTAAGGTTACCAAACAACCTTTGCCCCTAAAACCCTAGCTTGGTCACGCTCCTAGCCCAAGCTAGTCACGCCATGCGCTTATGGCAAACCCTTGGCCCCACATGCCAAGCCAAACCAAACCTAGCCCAAGCTAGCCGCGCCATGCCAAACGCACTCTGCCTTGGCCCTAACTATGCTAGTCACACCATGCCAAGACAAACGCCCTTGCCTTGTCCCTAACCACGCCATACGCCCATGGAAAACCCTTGGCCCCACATGCCAAGCCAAAACCGCACCTATCCCAAGCTGGTCCCGCCATGCGCCTGTGGAAAACCCTTGGCCCCACATGCCAAGCCAAAGCCGCACCTATCCCAAGCTAGCCGCGCCATGCCAAACGCACTCTGCCTTGTCCCTAGCTATGCTAGTCACACCATGCCAAGCCAAATGCCCTTGCCTTGGCCCTAACCATGCCATACGCCCATGGAAAACCCTTGGACCCACATGCCAAGCCAAAATCGTACCTATCCCAAGCTAGTTACATCATGAGACTATGGGGAACCCTTGGCCCCACATGCCAAACCAAAGCCCCACCCAGCCCAAGCTAGCCGCGCCATGCCAAAAATACTCTGCCTTGGCCCTAGCTATGCTAGTCATACCATGCCAATCCAAATGCCCTTTCCTTAGCCCTAACCACGCCGTACAACCATGGCAAACCTTTGTCCCCACATGCCAAGCCAAAATCGCACCTAGCCAAAGCTATCCATGCACAAGGCGAACCCTTGGCCCCACATGCCAAGCCTAACCTAGCCGCGCCACCCTGTTGGCCTTCCCTACGCGGCCACCAAAACGAAGGCTTGCAACAATCAACGGTTTCCCTTCAATCCCAGGAGAAAATACTACCCTTCCAAGGTTACCAGACGACACATGGTAACCTTTGGCCCGAAAACCTAAGTTTGGCCACGCCAAACCATGCCATGCCAACCTAGCCGCGCCACCACGTTGACCCTCACTACGCGACTACCAAAACAAAGGCGCGCAACGATCAACGGTTTCCCCTCCTCTCAAGATGCAAAATCTCGACCGTCGAAGGTCACCAGGCTAGAAAGTTTCCCTAGCTTGATTTGCCAATCCACAACAACGTCCTACATGTTTTCCAAAAATATTCGAGACATCAACACAAACTGGGGGATGCTCATTAGGGTATTGGTTTGGTGGTCTGTAGCGTGCGGCATACACAAATGCCCGTTTCAAGATAGTGTAATAAGAATAATACGGTTAGTAAATGCAAGAAGCAACGGTGAAACGCTTTTTCATTATGGAACATCCATTCCATCAAATTCCATCAACACCAGGCGTTACCACCTCTTCCCATTTAACTCATCCGTTTTCTTTTATTTTAAGGCCAGAGTACGTTTCTTTTTAGACTTGTATAAATAGGCTTACCTATTTACACCAGAGTCACAAGTTTTTGGCCAGGGAAAAATACCACACTCACAAAGGCAACTCTTGTTAGATTTCTCAAAGCTTTCACCTTCTGATACAAGTCAAGTACCACTCTTCCAGAATTATTTTGGTCTCAACATTCTCTTCGCTTCCCTCCCTAAACCAACCCTCCTCCTCCAATTTGTGACCGAAGCAAGTATGGAACGGCCATTTCTTGGTTTAGGCCGGACTCGTACAGATTGATCTCTTGAATCTAAAGAACTCCCTTGCAGTACATTGTTTAGGGTTTAAATTGTTTCTCACTTTCACACCTGCAATTAACAAAATCAGCAGAAACCATTTTTACCTATAAACAATTGGCGACCACAACGGGAGGTTCGATCTTTCGGTTACAATGTCAATTTTCGACCATTGATCTCGTTCTTCGACCAGGATGTCAAGATGGTAGAGGAAAATGATCCACTCCGACTCAGTTACCCGGCTACTCGATTATCAGTCATGACACGACAAGGGATGACTAGGGACTTCCTAGAGGATAGAAGCAGATGATCCGCCCAAGGATCAACGGCTCGGTTATCAGACGGCTCAGTAACGACTGGGAATTTCCATGGAGGTGTTTCCCATAAAACTCGATCTTACACCCGAAAGGTTCACTTTTCATCAGGACACCTAAAAACCGAGTAAGTCTTACCTAGACAATATACATGGTTTGCTATTTCAAGTTTTCAAGACAAGATACATAGTTTACCCCATGTCATCTACCAACACACGGTTCTAAGGTTTTTCCTGGGATGTTTGTGTCACTTTCAATCATAACCAAAAAAATCAATTCCTAAATAATTCATTCCAAAAGAATAACCCAAAACCGTCAAGGTAACATTTATCTATCAACCCAAGAAATCCAGGAAATCAAAAACCATAAACCAGGCGTTTAGTTTTCCTTTTAAAAAAAAAGGTCACCTACCCGTACGTGCCTACTTAGCAGACGTTACTACGATAACATTCGAAGAATTTCTTATGATGAAGTATTTCCACAAGTTCATGAAAGGAATACCCATGGCTAGGGTTTTCACCAGTTCAAAAGAAAAATGTTTCTACATATTTATGTAAGGCATACTTATGGCTATGGTTTGCACCAACACAAAAAAACAAGAAAACAAATTGAAAGAGAAATGTTGGAGTACATAACTGGAATATGCTTGCCCACTTTATCACTACCGTGATACTGCTAATACCAGGACGTGATAACAAAGATACGAGGTATAAATGGGAGACAACCAATTTCATAAGCATAACACTTTTTGGAATTTGAATAAAGAAAGGATTTCCTGTTTGAGCTATGTATGGGAAGAGGCAACTGGACCCGCAAGAACAAATCCGCGTCACACAAAGCCAGTGTCGTTCCAAGCCAGCACAGTGCCGAGCCAACGGTACACGCCATGCCCAGCCAACGGTCCACGCCATACCAAAATCCAAGCCAGCGTCCACGCCAAGTCATCGCCCATTCCAAGCCGATCCAGCGCTTATGAGACTCGCTTTCCAGAGGCGCTGGCCAGATGCGCTTCCTAGACACACTTTCCAGACGCGCTTACCAGATGCATGCACTTTCCAGACGCATTTCCCAGACATGCTTTCCAGACGCGCTTCCCAGACGCGCTTACCAGACGCGCTTCCCAGACGCGCTTCCCAGATGCGCTTACCAGGCGCGCTTTCCAGAGGTGCTTACCAAACGCACATGCCAGGCACACATGCCACACGTGCAATCCAGCCACAATACCACACCCTGCGCTAAAAACTTGCATCCTTCCAGCGCTAAAAATCTTGCGCCCTTCCAGCGCCATCTTCTCCGCTCCATAACCATCCAAAGCAGCGCCATCCTCACCCTTCAAAACGACGTCATGGCTCTAGCACTCCGTGATCAAAACCGCGTCATCGCTGCACGATACACCTATGATCACCGAAACCAGAGCCACTTTCGTCACCCCAATATTTCTTTAAATATGAGAGATACAACCATCACTAGAGATGCTGCTACGCCACCATCATGGAAAGATACTGGAAGATCCGGAAGAAGCATACCTCCTTTTACCACTGTTGATTTGATGGAAAGACAAAAGGTTCTCGTAAGGCTCAGACAGATGTGTTTATAACTCGGAAGAAGATACCTATTTCCTCAAGACACTGACGGAACGGCCACCTTAAGAGTCACGTCAACCTAAGAAGGAGCTTACAAAGGAATACTTTTAACATCTGGCGCAGGCACTTCAGCAGGATGTGCCTTTATAGATGAAGGGGCTCGCGTTGCCATTGAACGCCCAGTAGAAGGCAATCAGCAATCCAATTTCATCACACGTGAATATCAGGGATGACTTTTCCAAAATTGAAATCAAAGGAAATAAGCAACCCTCCTGAGTTCACAAAGACCCTCTTCCGTCAGGACCTGCACGATGGGAACTTGGCCCACAAAGTCGTACAGTCTATGATGAAATAGTTATGTGAGATTATATATTTCTCCAAGGTGTAGCGTCATGACAAATTTTCATCCCACAATCGTACTACATCAGGAAAGCAGAAGCTTCCAGCCAGGGAATTCGTTCCCAAACCCCAACCTCTCCTGGGAAGAACGATCGATAGATGAAACATGGGACTCCTAACCTCCGTTCACTTGAGGGATGTCGAGTTTGTCAGAATGTGACGCTGCCTCCGACTTCAACATAGTAACTGTCAAGGCTCTGAGAGATGCAAGGCGTCGTTTTAACGTTCTCTACAGAAATGTCTCTGCTTCAAAGTTCTCCAGCAGCGGCTCCGATTCAACAATCGCTTCAACACCACTCCTTCATGCAAAGGGTCGTTCCACCAAACTCCCCATGTCAAGTATCATCCATCCAATCTTCGTAGTCATGGCTTCCCTCTGATCCATCCCGCCAAAGCTCGTGATCATGGACAACTTGCTCGCTTACTCATCCAACCAACCTACTTTGTTACCGCGATAATATAGTCTCTTCTGATTACGTCCGCTACCAAGAGATGTTACCGCTTATTTGTTGATACCGGTCAGATCTTCACCATAATAACAATCACTACAAAGGTAACCCATACTCCTCCATGTTCTAAGTTCCACGTGGAAGAAGTAACAAAATCTCCAGTACGAACGCACGACGGTGACGTCTACTTGGGTACTGAGGGTATGCACGATATCCCTTCACTATCAAAGCTCATAAGACTCAATCAACCAAAAAGTCGTACCCACAACAAGGTCATTTACTATTAAAGGGTGCAGCGAAAGAACATCACCACCTCTCAGTTTATAAGACGCATTCAACACTTTACGAGGACGCGGAGGATCCCAAGCCTGCACTATCCAAAATATTTCATCATGTAATTTCTGAGAAGCCCAGTGTCACATCCAAAAGAGTACGATAGGATTATATCAAATCCCATGGATGGGGATTCAAGGCGATATAATGAAAGTAGGTTACACATGGGGACTACCAGCATGAGACGCCTTCGCTCCCCTCAACCAGGTTATTACTGATTTCAACAACATCACTGTCGAGGTTTTACGAGCCGCAGGAATTTCTCAACATGAAACCGTATATCTGCATCGAAGACTCCGAAAGCACGCCTAAAGGTTACATTCACATATTCATTCATTCCATCATATCAAACCGAAGTGTAACTGGGGACTTCTCACCGCATCCCATTCCGTACGATAGTCCAAGATTCAGAAAATGGTTCGAAGGATGTAACTCGGAACAAAGTCCCGGAAGACTTGATAGAAGCACATCAGCAATGGAACGTATCTATATTTCATCCAGGGGAGCCAGAAGTTTTCAACCACGCAAGCATACACAACACATCATCATCACGGTCAGAAGGTCCACTAAACAACATAAGATCGAGGATGGACTGACGACGCAACTACAATCTCCAAGATTATCCCTGACGTGATCGTTTCCGAGCATATATTTCATCCATCCCTCCCAAGAATACAACGGAGTTTTGGTAAATTTTTGGAATCCACTGGAGAGACACATCAGACGAAAACACGAATCCATATGAATAACAGAAGAACCGAAGAGGGTTGATACCTCTTTTCTGCGGACAAAGTTTTTAGAGTTTGAACATAATGAATATTCCTTCTTGCTCCATGAACGGGAATAGATGACTGACGCGCGACTATGCCACCCCGGTCCCTCAACATCCCTCCTGAATTCTTCCTGATTTTCACTGTAGGGATGTTTTCACCTCCTATGAAGGCTCGAAACCTCAATATCCCCGCTTTGGGAGATAGAGAATTCTGTTTCATGTCCGATAAAAGGGCGGACCATCAAAATCTGAGTCCGTACGCGGATTATACAGCGATTCAAGAAAAGGGCGCTAATTAGGGTTTCGGTGTGTCAAACCCTAAATCCACAAGCACTTCCCTTGCAAGCGCTTACCTTCCAAAGCGTTTCCCTTACCAGCGTCATCCCTTTCCAAGCGCTGGGAAGAGCGTCCCATACCCGTTCCATGCCCGTCGGTGCTAATGGGTCCCCTTCGTTCCAAGTTCATGCTAGAAACTCCGCCTCGCGTTCCAAAGCCTAACCCTGAAGACACCCAATCATACCGGGATTTGCGCAAAATTACCAGATGAAAGGATTGCGGATGCTACCTACCTCTCGAAAAAAAAAATTGAATAAGGAAACAACTCCATGTTAAAGCCACGCATGAAGAAAGGCAATCCGTCCCACAAGAGCAAGCCTTGCCACTCCCAGGAAAATCCGCGCTCTCCATGCCAACGCCTTGACAGTGGACCATATCAGAGCCTTGCCAGCAACCTGTGTTTCCCCCTTGCCGCGCTGCCATTGCCGCGGCCCTCCCTGCCAATCCACCTTCTCCACTGTCGCGACCTTATTATCCACGATTGTTTACCTTTCCAAGACCACGCCACCTCTTGGCCCCTCTAGCCAAGTCGCCCACTTGCGTCTCCTTCCAAAACCGCGCCCCCTTTTCCTTGGAGATGTACGACCAGACCAAGCCAGTAACTTTTATCTCACCACTCCACGGTCTGCATTCCCAGTACAACTTACGCATGTCCGCCAACACGGTCAGCCAAAACTCTCTTTACCACTCAAAAAGGTTAGTCAGATTCTCCTGACCATCTTTGCAATGATTTACACCTCGATTCCGTCCTTGTCTGTCACCAACATATGCTTACCTCACAACAAGGCACTTGTTCTAAGCTAAGCATGGGACTTAATGTTGATGGTGGTTTTTAGATTAGGGTTAAAATTGTAAAATACTAAACCCTAGCAGACAGTGATGTCACAATATTCAAAGTAACAAGCATTTACTAGGAAAATTTAATGAAACCTTTAATGTGTCTCTAAATAATTATCGGGGTATCTTTTTCAAATTAGGTTTACGACAAGCCAAACCCTAATTCCCACGTGTGCCAATAGAAAATCATGCCAGCCACACCGACCGTGCCAAAGCATGCCAACCATACTAGCCGCACCTCTGTGCCAATGGAAAATCATGCCAGCCACACCAACCGCACCAAAGCATGCCAACCATGCTAAGCGCACCTCTGTGCCAATGGAAAATCATGTCAGCTACACCGACCGCGGTAAAGCATGCCAACCATGCTAGCCGCACCTTTGTGCCAATGGAAAATCATGCCAGCCACACCGACCGCGCCAAAGAATGCCAACCATGCTAGCCACACCTCTGTGCCAATGGCAAATCATTCTAACCACACCGACTGCGAAAAAGCATGCCAACCATGCTAGAGACACCTATGTGCCAATGGTAAATCATGTCAGCCACACCGACCGCGCCAAAGCATGCCAACCATACTTGCCACACCTTTGTGCCAATGGAAAAGCATGCCAGCCAATCCAACCGCGCCAAAGCATGCCAACCATGCTAGCCGCACCTCTGTGCCAATGGAAAATCATGTCAGCCACACCGACCATGCCAAAGCATGCCAACCATGCTATCCGCACCACTGTGCCAATGGAAAATCATGTCAGCCACACCGACCGCGCCAAAGCATGCCAACCATGCTAGCCGATCCTCTATGCCAATGGGAAATCATGTCGGCCACACCCACCGCACCAAAGCATGCCAACCATGCTAGCCGAACCTCTGTGCCAATGGAAAATCTTGCCAGCCACACCGACCGCGCCAAAGCATGCCAACCATGCTAGCCGCACCTCTGTGCCAATAGCAAATCATGCCAGCCACACCGACCACGCCAAAGCATGCCAACCATGCTAGCCGCACCTCTATGCCAATGGAAAATCATGACAGCCACACCGACCGCGCCAAAGCATGCCAACCATGCTAGATGCACCTCTGTACCAACGACAAATCATGCCAGCCACACCAACCGCGCCAAAGCATGCCAACCATGCTAGACGCACCTCCATGCCAATGAAAAATCATGCCAGCCACACCTACCGCGCCATGCCAAACGCAGCTCTCTATGGCCCCATGCCTCGCCACCAACCACATGCTAATCCAAAGCCGCACCTAGCCCAATCTAGACGTGCCATGCCAAACGCATTCTTCCTTGGCCCTAGCTATGGTAGTCACACCATGCCAATCCAAACTCCCTTGCCTTGGCCTTAACCACGCCATACACCCAAGGCAAACCCTTGGCCCCACATGCCAAGACAAAATCGCACCTAGACCAAGCTATCCACGCCCAAGGCAAACTCTTGACCCCACTTGCCAAGCCTAACCTAGCCGCGCCACCCTGTTGGCCTTCCTTACGCGGCCACCAAAACGAAGGCGTGCAACAATCAACGGTTTCCCTTCAATCCCCAGAGCAAATCCTAGCCATCCAAGGTTACATGACGACACATGGTATCCTTTGGCCTGAAAACCTAAGTTTGGCCACGCCAAACCATGCCATGCCAACAACATGCCAACCTAGCCACGCCACCACATTGACCCTCACTACGCGGCTTCCAAAACAAAGGCGTGCAACGATCAACGGTTTCCCCTCCTCACAAGATGCAAAATCTCGACCGTCGAAGGTCACTAGGCTAGCAAGTTTCCCAAACTTGACTTTCCAAGCCACAACAACGTGCTACATGTTTTCCTAAAATATTCGAGACATCAACACAAACTGGGGGATGCTCATTAGGGTATTGATTTGGTGGTCTATAGCGTGCGGCATACACAAATACCCGTTTCAAGATAGTGTAATAATAATAAGATGGTTAGTAAATGCAAGAAGCAATGGTGAAACGCTCTTTCATTATGGAACATGAATTCCATCAAATTCCATCAATACCAGGCGTTACCACCTCTTCCCATTTAACTCATCCGTTTTCTTTTCTTATGAGGCCAGAGTACGTTTCTTTTTAGACTTGTATAAATAGGCTTACATATTTCCACCAGAGACACAAGTTTTTGGTCAGGGAAAAATACCATACTCAGAAAGGAAACTCTTGTTAGCTTTCTTAAAGCTTTCACCTTCTGATACAAGTCAAGTACTAATCTTCCAGAATTATTCTGGTCTCAACACTCTCTTCGCTTCCCTCCCTAAACCAACCCTTCTCCTCCACTTTGTGACCGAAGCAAGTCTGGAACGGCCATTTCTTGGTTTACGCCGGACTTATACAGATTGATCCATCGAATCTAAAGTACTCCCTTGCAGAACATTGTTTAGGGTTTAAATTGTTTCTCACTTTCACACCTGCATTTACCGAAATCAGCAGAAACCATTTTCACCTACAAACAGTAATCCCAAGTGTGTGCGAATGTTGACTACTTAACGGTTTTGGATGGGATTTTGGACGGCTGGGACGTATTCCCGAAAACTGGAATCCTGTGGCGTATCCCCAAGATGACTGTCGGTTTTGGAGCATATCCCCAATTTTCCCTTTTCTTAATTAACCTCAATATTATTACAGTTTAAAGAAAAACTTAGGAAAATGGCCTAACACGGGATGCCATGTTGGAAATCTTCCACAACATTTAAAATTTTGGGAAAATGCCTCATTCTATTAAAAATCCAGTTTAGTCACATGTGTGACCTCACACACACGAAGAAGAAAAAGACAAATACATCCTTCAGAATTCAGGGTTTAGATTCAATGTTTAAATAGTGATGGTTCTGATAGTGATGGTTTCCTTACACATGTGACTTAACTGGATTTGATGGCAATATTAACGGAATGGGACATTTTTCCAATTATTTTTAATGTTGGGTCAGATTTCCAACATTACACCCCATATTGGAGCATTTTCCCAACTTTCCCCAATTTTAAGCTCGCCGGTGAGTTCCTATATATATATATACACGTACTTATCCAAGGTTTAAATGTCAGCACCCCGGAAGAAATACATGCAATATGATCATCCATGAATATCATGAAGACTTCTGGATAGATTAGCTGATAAACCCTCTTAAGAGATACAAGCTCTAATTAGTTGTCAGCTTTGCAGGGAGAAAACTTGGATCAAGTCTTTTGAAAACTATGTAATTGTTAATTTCAATGCTTTATGGACCCCTAACATTTTTTTTGAATGATTTTTTGGGCACCTTTTTTTTTTTTTTTTTTCCATTCTTTGCTAGATCCGCATAGAGGGCGTTGTGGGGTACCATGAAGTACTTAGAGCAACCACAATCACGGCCAAATTTGGAGACTATAACCAAATTTGGTCCGAAAGTGCAGCGCAGTGGGACGGATTAAATCTAAATTTAGTATGGATTTCTAGGGTTTGAGACCAAATGTGGTCGTCGACCTAGACCAAATCACCTTATAGTGGGGTGTATGTATTGAGAGCGTATGAATCCAGGCGAGAATTTAGTGAGCGCTTCATACTGGGCATTAATATAAATAACATATGAGCTGGGGCAGAGATAAAAATAGCGTATGAATCAGGCGCATTTATAAACCCCGCAGGACCAAACGCATTTAAAACACCCGCCCCAAACCAGGCGCTCATTATAAGTGCACTTGAAATGAAAGTTTCTATTCCACTTTCTCAAAACCATGCGCCCAGTACATTAATACATGCGCTTGAATGGGGCGTTGTCATTCATTTCCGTCTCTTGCCAGGCGTGAGTAATGCTCACGCCCAAAACCATGCGCCATCAATACTCCCGTCCCATACATACGCCCACAATACCAACGCCTGACCATTGTACGCTCATTATATATCCGCTCCATTTCATACACTGTTATTATGTCCGTCAGACTAAATTTTAGTCTTTCACCACTGCGCTTCACCTCTAAAAATGCCAATTTTTTTTAGCTTTTGGTATGAAATTTGGTCTTTAGTCCCGCTCATGACTGTGGTTGCTCTTAGACCATCCACACTACTAAGCTAAAGGTATCCTATTTACAAGAAATGACCAAATTACCCTTTAAATAAATAATATGTAATTTTTTTTATAGATATTATTTTTATTATTTAATATTATTACATGAAACTAGTTAGAAGCCTAACAAGCTAGGCTCCAACGACATACTACTACATTAATTGAACAGGTTGATGTGCTAGCCTACCAGCGAGCCTCATGGGTAACCTTGCCAAGGGAGCCGAAGCGGGGGGGGGGGGCGAGATTGTGTCACAAGGGGGGCAAACTAACACTACCTTCCATGTTAATTCAAAAAAAATAAATTAATTTTTTATTTTAATTTAATATAATATTTTAGTAAAATATTTAGAAAATCAAAATTAAAATGAAAAGATTGAAAATTAAAAACAATATTACGCGATTGGGGACTTGAACCTGGGACCTCCTGGAACGCATGAAACTTCGGGGAACGGGGATGAATTAAATAATATTTTAATTTTTTTTTTATATTTTAGTTTTAATTTTAAATTTTTTTTTTGAGTTTTTTTTTATTAAGTTAATTTAATTTAATTTGTTTTTTTTTTTTTTAAATAATATTTTTTTGGTAGCATTTTTTTATTTTAATTTTATTTCATAAAAAAATTGATCAAAAAAATAAATTAATTTTTTATTTTAATTTAATATAATATTTTAGTAAAATATTTAGAAAATCAAAATTAAAATGAAAAGATTGAAAATTAAAAACTAAGTTTATTTTTATTTTATTAGTCAAACAAATCTTGAGCCATAAAAGTGCAGTCTGGAAAGGTAGTGCGTAAAGAAAAATATAAGCGAGAAACTCCGACACGAGTTTCTAAACAAAAGAAGCTCACAATTGTGGATCTTCAAGTTTTTCCACTGAATCAATGAGATCTATAGTTTTTTTCACTCTTTTAACAAACAGATCCGCATTAAATTGGGCATCAAGGCTAACAGAGCACCTAGCAGCTTAACTCCCTTCTCTGGCCTACAAATATCGGTGGAAACATACCGCAACGGCTGTCCTGGGGTCTATAGAGGGCCAAAACAATTCGATCTTCTTGATGTTCAAAAACAGCCCCTAGCAACACCTTCTTCTTGAATTATTCTCGAGCTCTAGCAACCATCATAGTGTCCCCAATCACCGTACCATCATCAAGATACCAAGCCCTGCAGTTCTAGATCACACCTTTCCGAAATACTCAAGACTAGCGGGTGGAGAGTAAGAGCGAACAAAGTGGCCCTAAAGGATCACCTTGTTGCACTCCTGAGCAGAAGAAAGCACATGGTCCATATAATATAGTCGTGCTGGTGAAGCGTAACAAAACTCAACCCAACGAGATATCGAAGGACATAACCTACGTACCTCTAAGATCATGGTTGTTCTATCTATGAGATTGAACGCATTAGAGAAATCCACCAGCAGCATGGAAAGCGTATTTTGGTCCCCTTTCTCTTCCAACACGCGATTCACAGCATGTAGAATTGCTTCTCCACCACACTTAGCCCCCACTCCAAACTGGAAATCACCCAAATATGAGTTCATTTCCTTGCCAACAAAAGATGCAAAGCGCATTTAGAGACAAGTCTCCTCCATATTGTGCCAACCGCTATAGGCCGCAAGCCACCACCAGGTTTGATGAGTGGGGTGAGAGGAGCAACGGCCACATATTCTCCCAAAACCGACAGGCAAGATCACGATAGCCATAAGTTAACCACTTCGTGATGGAGGCAAGTAACTCATCCGAAATAACAGGCTGATTTTGGTAGCAGCCTTTCTCCTATTTGCACCTAGTTAGCAAGTCGGAATTCGGCATACGTACGGAACGGCAAACGTATTGGTATTATTCAGATTTATATAAGTCAGGTTCGGTTAAAAATTCGGTTAACGGTTTGTGATACGGAAGTAGTTCGGAACGGTATACGTACGTGTATAATTCGTTTTAGGAATATGAATCCGGCGTAAGTAATTCGGCAGTTATTAACTAATAAGAAAATAACATTTTGGGTGGGAAGGAGCGGAATTGTCATTTAAAATGATTATATATTTAACATATGTAAAGTTTAAACCAACAAGTGACTGGTCCAGTGGTCAAAGGCTAGTTTCAGTTTCAGCAAACAATAATTCAAGTGTTCGATTCCCTTCGCATGAAATTTTTGAAAAAAAAAAAATGACTAAATGGGTGGGCTATGTATAAAATTGGGCTTTGGTAACTTGGTTTGTTAGGGGTGAGCGTGGGCCGGTATGGACCGGTTTTCACCCAATCCGCACCCAATCCAATACATTACGGATTTCAAATTTGGCATCCGAATCCAATCCACATCCAATGGATACACGGATGGACAGATTGGATACGGATAATCCAATGGATTTGTTTTAATTAAAATTTATAATAAAGAAAATAAATCCAACATAAATGACTCCTCATAGAACCTACATATCATATATATATATATGAAGATAAAAATTCCATGTACAACACCCTAAGCAAACATCTTAAAAATTCCTAAATGATCCATAGTATTTTTTAGAACTATATAAATGCACTTAATTTAACGGATATGGATGTCCAACGGATTTTCGAAGTTGCATCCGGGCCCGATCCATAATCCGTTGGATTTCAAAAATTCCATCCGCATCCAACCCATTAACGAACGGTTCGGGCATCCATCCGCAAATGGACGGTTGGTCCCGGGTAAATCCGCGGATTACGGGTCAAATGCTTACCCCTAGTTATCGTGTTGTTATAATTGGGCTTGATTTAGAACTACTAGGCTGGCGAACTAAACCAGCGAATAAGTCGCGTAGCCGTATAAACCGCGAATCATACGGTTATGCCAGAAAACACGCGAACCTAGTCCGGGGTTGCAAACGGACGGCTAAAATACGCGTTTCAAGTCGTTCGCGAATAATACGCGAATCATTCGACGAATTTATAACTAGGATTTGCACTAGTAATTGCTAACTAGGATTTGAACGTGATTATGTGCTTTGACAATGCACCAAACAAAACATGCTTGGGATTTTCTGGTGGCGATTCTAATATTTGGGCTTAGTCAACTTATTGGATCTAACCCATTTTGCAAAAGAGATATGGATGTCTTTGATGATCATGCCTTGCACCATGCGAATGAAGTTGGGCTTAAGTTTAGACATGATTAGGTGCGTGACACTATTGCGGACATGTGTTTTCGGGCAAGTGTACCGGCTAGGAAGGAAGTTGACTTGGGTCTTCTTGCGAATAATGGTATGGCTCTGAGACCAGCTGATATATTTGTATAAAATTGGGACAATGAGCGTGATGTTTGCTTGGATATGATTAGTGTTTCTCCTTTTACTAGTGGTGGGGTTCGTTTCTTTATTTCAGGTATGGCCATTAAGAATATTGTTACTCGCAAGAATGCTAAGTATTTTGAGAAGTGTACGTCTCAACGTTATGGTTTTGGGACACTTGCTTTTACCACCTTAGGAGAGTTGAGGGATGATGATATAGACTTTTTGAAGCGCTTACGCAATTATATTGCTATCCATGATGCTAATGTTCGAGTTGGGGAATTTATTTTTCGTAGGTTAGGTGTAGCCATCTAAAAAGGAGTTGGAGCTCAACTTGTTTCTAGGCTTCCAACTGAATTCTTACCGAAAGATAGCCCTTCTGAGTTGTAATTTCTTTCTTTTCTAAATTCTAAAAAAAAAAATCAAAAGAATTGGAAAAAAAATGTTTTTATAAAAAGTTATTTATTTATTTTGAATTACTTTTATTTTTAAATGCATTTTGGCCATTAACCAAAATATATGGATAAGGGGTGTTGATTTTTACTTCCAAATAACCTACCAAAGAAAGGAGAATGGTCCCCTTCAAAATTTCCATGGTGCCCAAATAAAAAATCATTTTTTTAAAGCAAGCCCACTCCAAGTAGATTTTATCAGAAAGGCAAAGAAAACAAAAAAAAAGAGGACTAGGCCAAAATCTCAGGAGAAAAGAAAAATGAAAATAAAAACAAGATAGGATCATCAAATTTATACGTAGTGAGAGATTCAACAGGTAGCTGCAGTGCAGTAGGAGCAGAGTTGATCAGTAAAGAATCACGAGAAAAAGTAGACGCTCAAGCACTCTTCGAGGAATGATACGCGTATCATTCACGAATTACGTTTCGCGTACAATACGCGTCCTGCTCTAACTCCGACCCTAGTTCGCCCCTTTTGTGGGAGATCCGAATTATGCGCGTATCATACGAATACGGAAAAAATGTTTGCTGAGGGATTGGATCCCTCGACCAAACCTATGTTTAGTTGCATTATAAACCACTGAACCACGCTTTAATTGATGACTACAATTTATTTCTTAACTATATAATTATAAAACTAAGGTAACACCACCCGATCCTACGCTAAAAATGATATTTATGTATTTCGAATTTTGGGTGCCGAATTGGTATTTTTAATATGAATTATACACGTACGTACACCGACCCGAATTATTTCCGAATCACGAACCGTTGATTGGATTGTTGACCAACTTCGACTCCCACAAATTTAAATAATACATGTACGTTTGCCGAATCCCAACTTGCTAACTAGGGGCAATGGTAGCTAAGCTAAATCTTTTGGACATCCAAGGATATCGAGAGAAGATAATAAACTACATGAAAGAGCTTAAATTAATTTAAAAAGGGAAATGTACGGTGGTTTTCAATTTATATATCAATTGTGCAAGGCCGAGAACAATGGTAAGGAATATCCCTTGGCTATTCTTATTTGAAGCGTAACCAAATGTGTCCAAAATTCATCTCACTCTGAAAAAATTGAATCTTTTAGCTAAACAATATAGTGCAAAACGAACTCAGTGTCTTTTTTTTTTTTTTTTCCTAATTTTTTTACCGTGATTTTTTTTTTCTTCTTTTGATAAATATTATTATATGAAACTAATTGGAAATCAAACTAAGCTCCAACGACATACTACTACATTAATTGAACAGGTTGATGTGTTAGCCTACCAGCGAGCCTCATGGGTAACCTTGCCAAGGGGAGAACAGGTTGTTGTGTTAGCCTACTAGCGAGCCTCATGGGTAACCTTGCCAAGGGGAGACGAAGCGGATGGGTGGTTGGAAGGGGGGGGGGGGAGATTGTGTCACAAGGGGGCAAGCCAACTCTACCTTCTATGTTAATTTCTGCAATATTAAGTCATTGGAGGCTCGAACCTAGGACCTTATGGAACGCATCAAATTTTGGGAAACGGGGATGACCAGTTGAGCTAGGGCCCGTTTTTTAAAAGATAATTAAGCAAAATAAATAAAAAAGGAGATATAATAGGTAAGAAAAAGAGTTTTAGTAATTAAAAATGAAAACCAAAAACAAATACTCAGTATCCATTGGAAATCACACGAGAACTCAGTTTCCGTAAAGTGAAAAATCCATTTCTCTTCGCTACAAAACGCATCAGATCCGATCAACTTTGAAATGTAGTCAAAGGATATCGCTACTCTAAAATGACACGGAAGACCATAACCCTTGAATTTCGCTTTAATAAAGCTACAGTAAAGCGAAATCGCTACATCTTTTCACGATTTTACTGTAGTGAAATTTTTTCAGTGTCTTTTTTCTTGCTCTCTTTGGACCATCTAGGAATAGTCTAACATGTAGCAGCTGACTCTCATATTTCACATCAGTAGTTAAATTTTATGTGGTGGAACAACAATAATTCTTGCTGGGCATTTCATGGTTGCTTCTGTTAAAACCAAATGATTCATGTCACTTAGTCTACTATGTTACGGAGAGGATCGACTCACACTTCTAACACAATTTTATTTTGTAAAAGTAAAAATGTAACGTGTTTGAAGTTAATATTTTAAGAAAGATCTATGTTATTACCCAAAAAATGAGCACATTCCGCGATGACAACACCATTTTTGATAAGTATTTAGAGCTTCATAAGATAGAATAATATCCCTTAATATTAGTCTTAAATCCATTACCCTTTATGTTTTATAAAATTAAATTACATCTAAATTGTGAGACAGTCCGTTGATCCTCGCTCCTTCAAAGTTATATCTTCAAAAGGGTTTTACACTATAGTTTAATTTTTCATTCCCTGGATATAGAATGACTGATTTTATATACCTGGTTCGTGATTTGAACTTTCAATCACAATCATAATAATTAGCCTGCTTATATGGGTACCTTTCCGGTATCCATCTCTGTATTTTACCCCCATTCCGATTTCTCATGTTAAAAATCTTGCATTACTTATACGTTACTTATTTCTGTGTACCCAATTTAGTCGATATCTCTGAAGCTTCCCCTCATCCTTGATATTTTTGGCTTTGTTTTTTCTCTCAATGTAATAACAAAATAATTGAAAACAGATTCGTTTACACTGTATATACTCATTTTGTCAGAAAATAAATAAATCGAGAGCGCTCTGAATACGCATATTAACTGATCTAGCTTTCGACAAAACCACCATGTTATTTTCTGGAAGTGAGAATAGTGGACGGAAAGTGACTGATGACTGATAATCCTCTTTAATAATAAAGGGATTTAAGTTTTCAAACGGGTTGTCATCAAGTATGATGGAGAGGCCATTGCTTACGTAACAGCTAGATCAGTAACGTACACACCTCCAATCAAATTGGTACTCCGGCCATTATCAACCATGATTTACTGAGCTAGATTTGGCGTGGGTCAACGTAATAAATCTTATTCAGACATTTCGCCTCTAAGTAGCAGCTATCTTTTTTTTTTTTTCAGATTTGTTAAAAAGGATCAACACACCTATGTCCACAAGTAACGATAAAGTAAAACTCACGTTGCATGCAGACCTGAAATGTCCACAAGTAACGATAAAGTAAAACTCACGTTGCATGCAGATGTAACAATTCTACTTGAAAGGCATATACTGAGCTACAAGTAAATCCTAGAAAACCCAACTTTTTGGCTCATGGAATTTGCCGAATTGATCAGTTCTAAAGTCGTATGATTTTTGTGTCGCCACTTGCACGTTCTTTGGTTAGCTGTATTTCTCCAAACTGGCAAAAGTCCAACCTAGCCAGTAGATAACTAAGATAAATAGGTAGACAATAGTTTAACTTTATTATAACAACAATTCAATGCCAGATTTGAATATATAATCAGATCTTCTATTATCAGATGATTCAGATCCACTCTATATCCAGTCAGTGACAACGCGGTTTTTGGTTGAAATAGAAAAAAATACTTCAAAATGATTAGAGAGATGATTCGTGGGCCGCTGACTAGTATTTTGGCTCAATATGTGCGTGTTTCACGTGTTTAACTCAAGAAGAAAGAAAACAAATTACTACACCGACAGACGACAGTACAATGCTACAGCGATCTACTCCCTGTGACCCTGTCCATATGAGAGAAAAGGTATTAACCAGGTTAATGATGACTGCTAGGCTCACCGTAGGTTGGCCAAGATAAAGGTATTAACCAGGTTCATGACTGCCAGACTCACTGTGGATTGACCAAAATTAAAGTATTAACCATGTTCATGACTCCTAGGCTGACCGTGGGTTGGCCAAACTGGTTTGCACGGTATGTATGTGACATCTCTATGGCTTGGTTAGTGACGAAGCCAACACTTCAGTTTGGAGAGGGAACTTTTTGGTCTAGATTACCAATAAGGCGGCTCCGAAGTTTTTTGGTCATAATGAGGGTGAGATTATGGCATTCGAGTGATGGACCAAGTTTGCCCCACGAGTTGAGTGGTTTTATAAACCCTGTGCAGCAGAGTCCTCTATTTATTGGAAATGGGTGCATATCTTTTGATTGTTGTCAACTAATCGCTCAACTGTCTCTCCAAGGATCAATGTGGGTATCCATGGCCCCATGATGTTGTCTCTCTCGGTATGAACTGTGGGTACAAAATACCACACACTCATCTAGTATGCGAAGTACCTCCATTGGTAGCAAGCGAATACGAACGCATACGACATATCCAGAATGACGAACCAGATGACGTCACCTAATCACGAATAAAGCGTAAAAAACCGTGCAGCAGTAAAGAAATCGTGCGTCAATGATAAAGTCTACGCGACATTGATGCGCGTCAGATCTTAAATTAGCTGTTTTATTAGTTTTCCTCCACTATGTAAACTCCTATATAAGAAGCCGAACGTCTTTGTAAAAGAGAGAGATCTTTTTAGTGAGATTAGAGAAGAAATTTAAGAGAGAGAAAGTTCTTTTCTCCCCAGTTTAGGGTTTTTTCATTTCTTTGTACTTGTTCTAAGATTTTAATGAGAATTCTTGAGTATTTTAATATGGTTTCTTAGATTCTTTCACTGAATTTACTAAGGGTTTGGTTGTGAGATTTCTCGCAACTACATGAACCATTACGACCGACCACATTGGACATAGCATTTTTTATCAATTTTTGAACAAAATTACGCTTTATGGCCTATTAATAAGTTGTGTTGTAAAAAAAAAAATGCTTTATATATCGTGGGAGAACCTCGGGTGAATTCCCGAGTGAGACAGTGGTGGGGACCACTTCAGTTATTCTCATCCCAATGTTCAGAGCCTTCCCTTCTCAGCCGTATGATGCTCCCACAGTGTGTTTCTCTGGTTTTTTTGGTGTCAATGTAGAACTACTCTTGTAAAAATTCACTTTAAAGAGTAAATATTTTGGACTATTTAGGATAAGCCTTAAAATGATGTGTATTGTGGAAGAAGTAATGGGTAATGCTGGACTCTATCTTTTTACAGAGTTTTAAATCCTACAGAGAGAATAAATTTGTTAGAATTAAGGAATGGTTTGAACTCGATAGTTTTGCACGATGGTGAGGCAGATTATTTAGACGGTGATTTCTCTTCTAAAAAGTTGTATGAACTGTTATGCAGAAAATAAGTTAACTAGGATTTTGCCGGTTTGTTGGAGGTGAAATGTAACACCCCGAGTTCCGGACCAGGGTCAAACCCATATGAAGATCCGAACTCGAAGCGTCACGGGTCGGAAAGAGACTTATGCATATATATTTCTCTTAGTTATTTTTTTTATTACAACAAATATAATTTATATTTATTTTTGTTGCTAATTTACTTTTACACAAAACATAGTTAGCACTTTATATAACATGAATTGAAGCATATAAATTCACTAATTATCTTTAAGAACATTTTCAACCAAGCATATTATTTCAACTACATTTCAAACAATACAATAAAACAATTCAATCACTAAGCTACTCATTCCTAGCTTTTGCTGCGACACTCTGATATCTGCAAGGATGTCAATTGGGGTGAGATGACAACTCAATAGAATGCATTCCCAATTCTCTAAAGATGCGCAAACATAATCATTTTGTCAAGGAAAAACGTATACCAAGAATCACATCACGACTTCGGCGAATCAATGTTATATTCGACAATCACATTACCAATAATGTTTTTAATAAATTATCTTATTTAGATTCCAATCAGAATTCACAACGCCAATAATATTTCCAACAAATCATCTAAATTCAGATTCAATACATGAGTTCATAACATCAATAACATTCTCAACAATTCATGCAATTAGATTTCACACTTGAGTGCATAACACTAATAATATTTATATTGTCACAACAAACCATGAGTTTACAACACCAAAATAATTGTCAAGAAGTCATTCATCAATGATTCAACACATCTGTTCACGTATTAATATCGTCACATAGAAACCATGAGTTCACTAATCATCCAATTTGGATTTAACACATCAATTCACAATTCATCCATTTAAGTTTCAACTCATGAATTTATAAAATCAATTATATTTCCAATAAATCATTTAATATATATTTCAACACATCTCACCAACAAGCCATGAGTTCACAACATTTATGTTATTATCAACAAACCATTCATCAAACCATCCATTTAGGAGTCAACTCATAAATTCACAACAACAATATTTTTTTCAACAATTCATCCATTTGAATTTCACAAATGAGTTCATAACATCGATTATGTTTTCAATAACTCATTTAGTTTAGATTTCGATCACATTATTCACATATTTATAAGTCACTTCAAACCATGAGTTCACGGTACGAAAACCTTGGTTCGTACACCACCTATCGTTTATCGGCACGGACAACCTCCATCGATGGCCAGGAACAAAAGTTCCTATGGGGATCATACCCATTTTCTCTCGGGGATCATTACCCGTTTCATTCATAGTACGAAAACCTTGGTTCGTACACCACCTATCATTTACCGGCACGGACAGCCGCCATCGATGGTCGGGAAACACAACTTCCCATGGGGATCATTACCCATTTAACTCTCGGGGATCATTACCCGCCGTTAGCATGAGAATAAATTCCATCTAACGGAAAAACATGAACTCATTTCCGTTTGTAAATCATTTTCACAAACAACACAAGCAATCATGGCTTATCAACATGAATTTCTTTCAAGCATTTATGCAAACAAGTTAACTGCAGACATTTTACTTTGTATGTTCCATGGTAATAAATTTATCTGATCATACCCAAATTTTAATGTAAAATTATTTACACATTCATATATTACATATACAAATTTCACACCAAACCAACGGTTCAAACAAAGGATGTTGAATTTATAATGACAACCTAAAAACTGGGCAGATTACATGTTGTTACCAAACAATTCATGCTAAATTCATAACAATCTGAAATTGACCCAATACAAAGCACACTTAAAGATAAGATATTTATCTACAACTTTTATTAAGGCCTCAAATCCTTTTAACACCACTAAGACTTACTAAGAACATCAAAGTCGAAGCAATGCGAAACTTTCCAAAAATTCATAAACTATTACCCAATTTCAAACAAACATTCAACGGTGAATTTACATTGGAAACTTCTCAAATTTTAACAAGAGATACTCAATCATGTTTAATATCAATTAGAAAATCCTGATCATCAACAAGAGGCACATATTTATTCAAATAAATCACTGAATCATTACAATACAAAATCATATAAAGTAAACACCAAAGAAAAACACCTAAAGAGAAAGGGTTTCACATTCTACCTCAATTCCATTGATTATCCAATGATTTTCCATGGTCTGCCTCTCTAAAATAAACCCTAGATTTATCTCCTTCTTCACCCTAGCCTTTGTTCTCTAACTTGTATAATTCATTTTCTAAATATTGTTGTTATAAAAACCTTAATAATACTAATATTTAAATTTCTTTTAATTGTCTTTTCATTTTATATTAATTTTATTTACTTATTAAAATAAATTTGGTGACTCTATTTTCACCCTGGTTTGTAGATTTTTTTTTCTAGTCCAAACAACCCAGCTAGACTAAGGCAAGGAACCAACCTAAATAACAAACTAAGGCGGGTATAATCCGACCCAAACGGAAAATAAAAATACAGGGTATTACATATTCATCCAAAGGTTATTTTGTTTGTGTTGGGATGGTCTGCACAGTTATATTCCTACCAAAGTCATGCTGGAGAATAGACGGGTGCAGGTTACAAGTGATATTTGTCTTCTATGCATACCATGAAACGGAAACTCTGCAACATCTTTTTATTCATTGTTCATGGATAACGGAAATTTGGGGAAATTTTATTAAATCGTGCAGGTTAAACTAGGTGATGCCTTCTGGTATTCTTTCGGTTTTGATGATATTAGGAGACATTTGTGGAAAAATAATTCTTTTGTGGTTGTATAAGAGACTTGGAAGGAAAGAAACGCCAGAATAAATAAGAGAATACCAAAATTTAAGGAGGACATTAAGAATGTTATTAAGAAAATGATTCTTTTATGGACTTATAATCTGAATACTTTCAGCTCTTACTCCTTGAACAAGGTTTTATTTCAATGGGAGACGATATTATTATTAACTATATAGTTTCCTATTTTTCGTAGTCTCCCTGGATTTTCCAGGTCCATGGATCTAATCTTGTCCATTTTATAAACATATTTCTTTCTTAATATATCCTTACCTTTTCTGTAAAAAGAAAGTTATGTTGCAATAAGAGGACAAAAAAATAAATAAAATGGTTGTGTCAATATGACATGGCTATGTAATTTTGTTGATATGCTTAATGAAAAAAGAAATATGTTTAAAACAAGACAAGAATAGAAAACCCAGAGAAGAAGTTCAAAAGAAAAGAAAATGGAGAAACAATAAAAATAAGGAGAAAGAAGATGACGGTGCATCTAAATAAGAAAAGGAAGAAGATGGTGCTTCTGAAATCATAGGGTTGAAGATGACAGAGAGAGAAAGATGTAGAAGATACTTGCTCTGTTTCATGAAAGTTGAGTTATTTTAAGTTTTCACAACTTTTAAAGAAAATATGAAGAGAATTTTGATAAAGTACCCTCTCTCAGGAACCCAAAAAAATAATACCCCCGTTATTTTGAAATTTGTTAAAGTATCCTCACATTAGTTTTTCCATCTTGTGTTAGTTAAGACTAATTTACTTTACATATTTGCCTTTTACTTATTGCCACATTGATTTTCTACATCATTTTTTTCAGGTTCGTCGAGTCCGGTTCAGGTTCGTCACATCATTTCCCAAAAAGGGTCTACCATTTCAAGTGTTTTGGGATTTTTGGTTGGAGGAAATCGAACTTTTACAACATTTTTTAGGTTCGTCGAGCCCGGTTCAGGATCGTGACAACACTTTCAGGTTCTTCGAGCCCGGTTTCGGACCGTTACACCATTTTCGGGATCGTCGGATCATTTACCCTCCCCACCAAAGAGATATAGTTCATGGGTAAATATGACTTTTAATTGGAAAGATAACTGCCACCTACCACTTAATTGAATGTAATTTTCCTTTTGAATAAAACGGGGTATTTTAACAAATTTCTAAAAAACAGAGAACTTTTTTAATATAATGTGAAAAGTTGGGGTACTTTATAAAAAAACAAAATATAAAAGGGAGTTATATTCTAGTATCTTTACCTAATTATTTACCCATTTGTGCTAAAATATTGAATTTACATATTTTACTAACTAAAAGGTGGATATTTATAAATGTTATACCTTTGCATTTTTTTAAAAGACTTACACAATGGTTATAAGCATGATTATCAATTTCTTTATATTTTTCAAAGAAAATTTTAACAACACTAGTTACATTTTTTTTGAAGCATAAATTTTATTAAACTATTAAAGCTATTACACGAGGGTATACACATGATTATCAATTTCTTTGTGTTGAATATCATATGATGTCCCTATCGATTATAGAAATCGATAGTTTATTTGGTACGCTCTTTCAACATTTTGCAGTTCTTATATTCGGTAGATAACATAACATACTAACCTCCGATTATAACCAAACTCTGACAAAAAATTTGAAAATTTTCCCAGGTTCGGTAGATTAATTACATAACATACTAACTTCCGATTATAACCAAACTCTGACAAAAAAAAATTGAAACTTTTTCCCAGGTTCGGTAGATTACATAACATACTACCTTCCGATTATAACCAAACTCTGACAAAAAAATTGAAAATTTTACCAGAATTAGTAGATTATATAACATAATAGCTTCCGATTATAACCATTATCCTCTATATTGTGGCCATGGGCTTCAGGAATTCATAACTTCCAACATACATGAATTATTCTCCTTTTTCCTCTAAGTACTTCCTTTTTGCGAGTGCCTCCTACATAAACCAACAAAATTTTGTTATAACTTAAGTGGATCGACAAGCTTAAGTGGCACGTTTTTGCGCTACGTATAAGAAGTATGCAAATACTTACAAATTGTTTGATCGACAAGCTTAAGAGGTTAGGATTAATGATTCTCTTGTGTATCGTTATGTAATCGTTCACTCCTTTTTGGATAAGTCAGAACCGATCATAAACTTGTTGAAGGGGTCTTTGCTTTGGATTTCCATACTTTCACACAAGTTGGTTATACACCCTCCCCCAAAATACTTCGGATGTGATCCATCCGGCTATGACATTTTCACGTCTTGTTTCATGGTTCCATGTTTTCACAATCGACAAATCTTCAACTACGTCAAACGTTGTCATTTTTGTAAGTAGACGATGGAAAATCTATTTTTAGAATACACGATGATATATATGTGTTGTTTGGTTCATAAATAAGAAGAGTTTACTCTCCTTATATAGATCAAAGTCGCAACGTCTTTTTTTTTTTTTTTAAATATGGCCATTAATGCATACTTTTACAAGACTCTACTGAAATTACGTACAATGATTACATACAATCGGTAGACAATGGTAGAACAATAACCCCCGATTGGAATAATCAGAAGCTGAGGATAGTTATGTATTGCCGATTATATGTTGTTTGTCAACAAATTTTTCAGTTTCATTACAGTACTATAATCAGAGGATTCTTAGCATGTATTATTAGCCGATTATGTGTGGTTTTCGAGGCACATCTAGTTTATTTTGAACGAAATAGTCGTTGATGTATAATCAGTAGTTAGATAAAGAATTCAAACCTCCGATTGTCGTAAATAATTTGAAATTCATAACGTTATCACCTACACATCATAATAATTTCACAATCATAACTATTCATTGAACTTCCACAATTCTATTACAAGGTATTGTGATTAGCGCCGTGGACGTGTTGGACAGGTCCTAAACGAATTAAATCTTTCCATAGCCCTAAGGATTCAGAAATGAGCTTCATAACGGAACCTTGATCTTTTCCATCTCCGCCATTCCCCGAGAGATCGTTCTATAACCTCATCATTGGTTTCACCCCTCAATCAATAATGATTCACAAGATAAGTTAAATGGATGAAATCTTCGACTTGTCCGTTTATTGAACCAATTCGGCAGAAAAGATCAGCGGAGTGCCGGTTATTTAGGTTACCGGTGTCGGCGCAGAATTTTTCGTGAATTCTCCCCAAATAACTCATACTCATTATGCCTTCTTGCCTACGTTCTTCTCCTAGTCTCGGATAAAATTGAACATAGCGCCTACATAAAGATAAATCTTCTTCTATCGTGAACTCCGTAGGATTAATGAATGGTTGGACCATTATGTTGAAGATGATGTTGGAGAGAGTTTAAACGTATTTGTGTTCCATAGAGGGTAAAAGGAAACTATCCTTATATAGAGTTTAGAGTACCAACGGCTCTTTTTTGTAGATGACCGACTACATAATCGGTAGGTTAATAAGTTACACTAACTGACGATTATAAAGTTGCCCCAAATTTTGCTTTTGCCGAAATATCAATTTTTTCGAATTTGGGAACTGGAATAATCGGTAGGTTAATAAGTTAACCTTACGTACGATTATAAAGTTGCCCCAAATTTTGTTTTTACAGGAATCACCAATTTTTCGAATTTGGAAACAACAATAATCGGAATTTAAATAAGGAACCTTAACCTCCGACTATTAAGGAGCCCCAAATTTTGTTTTTGCCAAAATTTCAATTTTTCCGAATTTGGAAACTAGAATAATCGGTAGTTTATGAAGTTATTTATGAACTTCACCTATCTACCGATTGATAACGGCACAAGATTGATAATACTGGTAATCGGTAGATAATACCACTTACAAAGCTACTTATTGTGTAAGGGTACTTAGGTAATCTCCATAATTTGGACATCCCTTAACCTTGTATTTGGGTTGGGAATAAAAAAATCGCCTCTAATTGTTTTTGGACGCCCCTAATGCCAGGTTATCTTTTGGACGCCCCTAATTGTATTGCTGACTCACAGCTTAGTATCCATCATACCGCCCCCCAATTTATGCGTTCTCTGGCGGTTAGATATTTTAATGCTGTGACGAAAGAGTTACCCCTTATCTTTAATTTGTCTGCACGTGACGCTGCTATGTGGCAATGAAATAACATTAAACATGCACAAGACTACATGTTGGATGTTCCAATTGAAGGTCTTGATAAGAAGATATGCCCTAGACAATTCAGCGCAGTTATGTGTTATAGACCGGGTATACCTCTTTTTGAGGAGGGGAGTACTTGTCCTTGTTGCGGCAGAGACATGGATATTTTTGGAGATCACGCTCTATATTGTGTCAAGGAAGTTGGGCTTAAGGTTCGTCATGATTTGGTTCGTGACATAATTGCTGACATGTGTTACCGTGCAGGTGTCCATACTAGAAAGGAAGTCAATTTAGGCCTCTATTCTGATAGCGGCTTGGAATTAAGACCTGGAGACATTCTAGTTTATAACTGGATTGATGGACATGATGTGTGCATGGATGTTACAGGTGTCTCTCCCTTCACAGGCGATGGAGTACATGCTTTTACCCCCGGACAAGCCATTACTAATGCTATTGTTCGCAAATGTGCTAAATATCTTGAGAAATGCACGGAGCATGGGTTGAGTTTAAGGTTCCTTGCCTTCACTACCTTAGGGGAGCTTGGTGATGATACTATCACTTTCCTAAAGAGGCTTCGTAATTACATGGCTAGTAATGATGCACATGTCAAAGTTGGAGAGTTTCTTTTCCAAAGGTTAGGTGTTGTCATCCAAAAAGCGGTTGGGGCTCAGCTTGTAGCTAGACTCCCTTCCAATTTCTTACCAACTAGTGATGTATCTGATGATTTTATATGTTTAATATAAGCCTGTATTGGCACATTTAAAAAAAAAAAAAAACTGTCATTTTATTAGCCCCACCCACCCAACAAACAAAAAGCTTAAGTTGTTTGGCCACGCAGTGTCCTCGTATTTTGATTTTTTTTAAGGTAAAAATCTCATGATCTATCTCGACAAACACAAGGAAGTGGCACCATTCATCCATTAGGATTAGCATGTGGCTCAGTTTTTATCGCACGTTCTAGTTGGTCTATCATTGAATGTCTCTTTCCTATGACAACTGTTAACGGATAACTGTTAATTGGATTACCATTAATTATCTCCCTCTTTCTTTCTTTTTTTTTTTTTTTTTTTTTCAAAGCATAATAAGTATTACAAGGAAAAAATATCTAGAAAAATCCGTATGGAATAAAGAAAGATTCATAACTACCTGGGGTTTGGTTAAAATTTTGATGATGTCACATCTTAGCAATTCGATGGCTACCAAGACACGCGTTCAAGTGTTGCTCGCGCACTGCGCGATCAAATATTTTCTCCATATATCTCTTAAATGGTGTCTGTAAGCCTATTTCTAGTTGATGAAAATCTTTATATTCTATCATCATATGATTTTCTCTTTGGTATAAAAATTCGAATGTGTAAAATGAATTTAATAGCGTGTATTAGTATTTACCTCATTTCATATAGAACAGTTGGGACATTTTATATAGAGTAGTTGAACATTCAGTACACCAATCAAAATCTGACTTAAATATTGACAACTTCTAGCTTGTCCATTACTGCACCCCCATTACAAATGGACCCTTTCTTAGCTGCCAATAATTCATTTTATCATGTGCTTGCATCAAAAATAAAAGGATAAATACTCACGTCTTAGTTTTTCATTTCACCACAAAAAAAATAATTGAGATCACATATGGCCATGAATACTGTCCCATGGTTGATTGGGTTGTGTTGTTCAGTTTTGATTAGTCATGGAGTTCAAGCTTCTCATCATATCTACAGAAACTTTCAATCTCTTCAATCTAATGGTACCCCCATATATCAGCCTTACAGAACTGGTTATCATTTCCAACCTGCTAAAAATTGGATGAATGGTAATTGTCTAAACCTTTCTACTTATCTCTGATAACTATCTTTTCGTTGTCTTATCGCTGAATTCATATGGGGATAAACTGGTAATATGAATTATAGGATAAACATGTCTTATTTTTTTCGTGACAAACCATTTATTTCTTTTTTGGAAATATACTATTCGATTAACTGTCATAATATGTGCAATATTGTTTAGAAAATTACCAAAGTTCAACAGATTGGTTCGATGATGTTCATAATTCCTAGATAGCCGATTGTTGAACTGCTGCATCTTTATTAATGTTTCAATAATACAATGCAACATCTAACAAAATTTCGCCTATTTCTTTTTCATTTTTAAAAATATTATTTGTTCATTTCTAACTTCTTTGTGTTTGGTTTCCATGTCGCAACTATGAATTGACAAATATGGCTTTGGTTGGAATCACAGATCCTAATGGTTAGTATTCGCGTTTCAATCTGATATTCTTAGTTTGATTTCATGATTGAAGTTTGGTGTTAATGTCTGAAGTCAACTTTCATAAAAATTAGTATATATATAGTATTTAATTTTTGATGCAGTATGTAAATATATATTTAATTTCTGATGCAGCGCCTATGATTTACAATGGAATATACCATCTATTCTATCAATGGAGCACTTCTGGTGCAGTTTGGGGTGACATAGTGTGGGCTCATGCAACATCTACCGATCTCGTAAACTGGAATCACCATAAAATCGCGATGGTCCCATCGGAACCATTTGATATAGAAGGTGTTTGGTCAGGCTCAGCTACATTTATACAAGGAAAGCCGATTATTCAATACACCGGAATTATTAAATCGAATCAATGGAACTACCAAGTTCAAGACATGGCAGTGCCTAAGGACTTATCCGATCCTTACCTGGTAGAATGGAATAAACCAGTTGAATACAATCCAGTAATTAAACCCACTGACGGTATCAATGCAAGTGCATTTAGAGATCCGACTACTGGTTGGCAAGGTCCTGATGGAATCTGGAGAGTGACAATAGGAAGCAAAGTAGGAAACAATGGAGTATCATTTTTATTTCGAAGTGATGATTTCATTCATTGGAGTAAAGCAGAACAACCTCTTCATTGGGCGAAGGACACTGGAATGTGGGAATGCCCAGATTTCTTTCCCGTGGCTGTTGATGGAAAAGAGGGTCTAGATACGTCTGTTCTCGGTCCTAGTGTTAAGCATGTGTTCAAGGTGAGTTTGGATGATACCAAGCATGACTACTATACTATTGGAACTTACAACCCTGAAACGGATAAGTATACTCCTGATGAAGGATCCATCGATAATGATTCTGGTTTGAGGTTTGATTACGGGAAGTTTTACGCTTCAAAAACATTCTTTGATCATGAAAAGAAAAGGAGAGTACTGTGGGGTTGGGCAAATGAATCTAGTAGTGTAGCAGATGATGTCAAGAAAGGCTGGGCGGGAGTGCAGGTACACTAAACTACGCAATTCAATGTTTTACCGAATGATCACCTAGCAGGAAACATTAAAATCTTATACAAAGTACCCAAATCAATCGATTTTCTTTTGCAGGCAGTTCCACGAACAGTATGGCTTGCGGATAATGGTAAGCAATTAAAGCAATGGCCTGTTAAGGAAATAGAACAACTCCGCGCCAAACGAGTTTCTTTACAAAGTCAAGTTCTTAAAGGGGGTTCGGTACTGGAAGTTCCTGGTCTAACAGCTTCACAGGCAGATGTAGATGTTAAATTTAAACTGCCGAAGCTGAAAGATGCAGAAATCATGGACCCAAGTTGGGTTAACCCACAACTGCTTTGTAGTTCAAAGCCAGCATCAGTGCAAGGGAAATCAGGGCCATTCGGTTTGCTGGCTTTGGCTTCTAAGAACTTTGAAGAACAAACAGCTATTTTCTTCAGAGTATTCAATCGTCAAAACAAATATGTTGTGCTCATGTGTAGTGATCAGAGCAGGTCAGTTTCGTTTCACATTTCAATGTGCACTTCAGATTAACTATAAAAACTTGCTTCATGATCTAAACCTTTCGTATATATAACAGGTCATCTTTGGAAAAAAGTAACGACAAAACCACATATGGAGCTTTTATTGATGTTGATCCTCATCATGATCACACGCTATCTCTAAGGAGCTTGGTATGTTCAATATTTTTATTCGCCATCTTTTCCCAAATCCCAATTTTGTTAACAATCTTGTGTATATGTTCAATATTTGATTTATTTGTATTTTGGCAGATTGATCACTCAATAGTGGAGAGTTATGGTGTTGACGGAAAAGCTGTTATATTAGCTAGAGTATATCCAACACTGGCAACTGACAACGAAGCTCGCCTTTACGTATTCAACAACGGAACTGAAAATATAAAGATGTCTAGTCTTAAGGCATGGAGTATGAAGAAAGCTGAAATCAAGTATCTAAAAGATTTGAAACATTCAGACAGCTAATTTTTGAAGACATTGGAGCTCAGTTTTTCACACATTTACAGAGTGGGGATTCGGGAATGCATGTGAAGATGTGTTGTTTAAGTATATATGGTGCTATTATTACCGAGTCTCGTTGGCCGTGTTCTCCGCCTTCTATTATAGAAAAAAATATTTTTTCCGACTTATTGTTTTGTTAACAGCTTGGAGGTTTGGTTTAATGTCTTCCCCTTCCTGTTATTGATTTTCATTTATAAATAAAACTACCTATAGTCCAAGGCCAATCTTAAATGTTTGAATTCCCGAAACCGGCCATAGTATTGCATGATTGATAGTGATTTTGCAATTCACATCAACCAGTAAGCAGCACCCATAGCAGTTTTTTTTTCTTTTTCTTTTTCTTTTTTTTTTGTTGTCAGTTTAATTACTTGATAAACCTCAAATATTAGTAGAACAGATGAAAGGGATGAGTTCCTACATAGACGCTTATTCATGCAATATGATTTTCCATGAAGTAAGTACAACTACCAACAACATTTATTTGGTTATACATGCAGAGACATCTCAACTTCTGGAATTGATATGCTGACAAAGACCCGCTTTTCAAACCTTCTTTTTTCACGTTATCGCTCATTTAAGCAAGACGCTCCAAGGAAAATTTTGTACGAGGCTTGGGCCGCTTGGAAAAAACAGATTTGGCAAATGGGTTTCTTGGCTATGTTAGTTGGCAAATGGGACTAATAAAATGTTAAAATAACCTATTTATTTTGTTGTGTTTGTTGGATCTTACCCTTAAATATTCGAAAACATATATATCTACTCCATCCGTTTTAGGTTCAATTGAGATTATCTCTTTTTCAAAAACGGAGATTATATTTGATAAAATATATTTAGCGAGATATTATTTTTTTTCTCTTTGTATTGGTAAAGAATTTCAGGCTAACGGGTGATATTGGCTATTTTATTTCTCAAGGCTAATCAATATTATGTATATAGCTATCATTCCTCTATAAGGACTGACCAAAAATGAAGGTTATTAAAGATTACAGACCTTTTAGCCTCTTTTCTAGAGTTTACAAGATCGTAACGAAAATGCTAACAAACAATAAGCTTAAAAATATAGTAGAGAATAGTATATATCGGCTTTCGATAAAATACACCCATTTGAATCAGTGATTAAAAAAATACACATGTTTTTCTTATAATTACTAAAGTATACCCATTTTTATTTTTCCATCTCGTCTTTTCAATAAAACGGTTAACGGCTATTACATACCAACTCGAACCTAGTTAAACTGAGTTATAAACGACTGAAAAACCCTTGACTGAATCAAATCGGCATGCTAAATATTTAAAATAAAAACAGTGGCAATGGCACCCACTTTAGCAACCATCTTCATTCACTTTCTTGCTGTTCTTACTCAGACACAATTATTCACCACCAGAATTAGCAGCAACCACATTAGTTTTCCATTGATTTCAGCTGAGATTTTGAATCAAAACTAACCCAAAGTTCTTCCTTAACTATCTTTATGTCAAGAATACAGTCATCCTGAGCCTGAAGACTCTCAATAGGATGACCGTAAAGCTATCACTGCTACCAAGTCTAGTCGCCCTATAAACTCTCCGGCTAAGTTTACGGATCTTTAATTTATTTTGAATTCTAGTTTTTGAAATATATAACAACCTATGTAACATCCCTGCTGTGGTTTCAGTATAAATACATTCTATATCTCCACAATTCTTTTTCTAGAAGATATTCACCAAAACCTATTTCCTAAGTTGGTATTAGCCAATTCGATCCAACCCACGCTTCAACCATAAAAAGCCAAAAAAAATAAATAATAAAATCATGGATGCAAATGCAAGCACTCTTCGACGGGTACCTATTCATCACCTGGTTACCCTAAAACTCACCTACGCCAATTTTATGCTATGGAAAACTCAGTTTAAACCAATATTAAAAGGATACAAGGTTGCAGGTTACGTTGGTGGGTCTTTTGAAAAAACCTCATGTACACCTCCTAATTCTACACCAATTCACCCTGTGTTTACAGATTTTGAAGAAGTAGATTCACTTCTTGTTGGATGGTTGATTTCCTCATTAACTGAAGGTGTACTTGGAGAAGTATCAGGATGTGAAACGTCGAAGGATGTATGGGACACGCTTGAACGCAACTTTGCACCTAAAACAAAAGCTTACCAGATGCAATTGAAGAAGCAAATGCACAATCTATCAAAAGGTAACATGACTTTACAAGTTTTTTTCAAGAAGGCTAAAGGTGTTTTTGATAGTCTTGCAGCATCAGGGTATGTTGTCTCTGCTGATGAAAAGAAAAAGTCCATCTGCAATGGATTAAATCAATCGTATGATCCCATTGTCACTACTTTGGGTACCATTGAGGATATGGATATGGATACTTTTTACGCTCACCTGCTCACTTTTGATATGAGATTGGAGAAACAACTGGATATGCTACCGCAGCCAATATCCAATGTAGATGTATCCAACATAGCAAGTTCGTATAGAAAACCAGATCAGCGGAGATTCAACAACCAGGGTAGAAACCCGTCCAACAATACTCAGAATTTTCCTAGAAACAACAACACAACCAGTCAAAGTCCGTGTCGAATCTGAAAAAAGAGAAACCACTTAGCTGATCGATGTTGGTTTCGTTATGAGAAGGACATCAAATCCTAGCATCGAACACCAGAACTTTACGTAGCCCTTTCTGGTGGTAGTCACGCTTAGAATAACTGGGCAAACTCCGGTGCAACCCATCATCTCACTGCTGATATAAGGAATCCGAGTATTCCATATGAATACACTGGCATGGAACGGGTTCATGTTGGTAATGTTAATTCTCTTAAGATTGCTAATATTAGCATTGCGACTCTAAAGTAAAATACACGGTCTTTCCAATTAAGTAACATATATCACCTACTGCAAATAAAAATAAATCTGTTATCTGTTTTTCAATTTTGTAAAAACAATGATGTATATTTTGATTTTCACACCAATTTCTTTGTTGTGGAGGACAAATGGACGGGGATAACGCTGTTGTAGGGACGAAATAGAATTTGGCTCTATGTCTTTGAAGGTGTTAGTGACATTAGCTCCACAATAAATCCAACATCCTATGTATCCAAAAATGTCCCAGTCTGTCACCAGTGTCTCGGTCATCCAAGCCTTCGCACTGTGTATAGAGTCATTCACAATCATTCTCTCCCAGTTTCCAATAAAAGTTTTGATTTTTGTCATTCTTGCCATATCAGAAAGAGAAAGAAACTTCCTTTTTCTAATAGTAGCACTACCCTTGATAAACCTTTGAGTTTAATTGTTTCAGATATTTGGGTTTCTCCACATACCTCAAGAAATGGATATCGTTATTTTCTGCTTATTATGGATGTCTATTCACACTGTACTTGGGAATTTCCTTTGATTTTAAAATCAGATGCCTTACCAATATTTATGTACTTTCTTAAACAAATAGAAAATCTTATTGATCATAAAATAAAGATTTTTCAGTCGGATAATGCTTTAAAATATAAAAAATTTACATCTTATTTAAACGACTCTTGCATACAACATAGGTTCTCTTGTCCTCACAAATCACCTCAAAATGTGAAAAAGAAGAGTTCTAACAACCAGACCCAATAATTCTCTTAGCAACCTGGATGGACAAACTCCAATGTACTTTTATGAGAATCAACAAGACAGTTAGACTCAATCAATTTGAAAAGTATATCAAAGAGTTTTTATATCTCTATCTTTTGATTTAAATATTACTCAAGCAAACTGCGAGTCTCAATTTAAATACAAGAGAGATAAACTTGGATGGTACCAAAGACCAATATCCAAGTGTCAATCAATTTAAATCAACAACCAAAAGGTCGGATATTCTAATTGATTGTACAACGCACAACCTGTATTATTTCAATTATATAACAAAATATAATGCGGAATAGAAATAACACAGACACCATAATTTTGTTAACGAGGAAACCGCAAATGTAGAAAAACCCCGGGACCTAGTCCAGATTGAACACACACTTTATTAAGCCGCTACAGACACTACCCTACTACAAATTAACTTTGGTCTGAAATGTAGTTGAACCCAACCAATATCACACTGATCCAAGGTACAATTATGCTCCTACATCTCTGATCCCAGCAGGATACTTCGTACTTGATTCCCTTAGCTAATCTCACGCACAACTAATAGTTTCTACGACCCAAAGTCGAAGACTTTAATAAAAAAAATTGTATCACACAAAAAAGTCTACGATAATAAATAAATCCATCTCCCACGAATATAGATATGATTTTTGTTCCGTATTTTGATAAATCAAGGTGAACAGGAACCAATTGATAAACCAGACTTATATTCCCGAAGAACAGCTCAGTATTATCAATCACCTCACTATAATCTTAATCGACGCAGCGAAAAAAGATATTGTGGAATCACAATGAGACGAAGTGTTTTTGATTACTTTTTATATCTTGCCTATCGGAGATAGAAATCTTAAGCCAATTATTACAATTGTAATCGTACGATAGAATATGCAAGATCAGATCACACAACTACAAGTAAAGTAGTATCGGTATGGCTTCACATTTCCAATGAAGTCTTTAAGTCGTTAACCTGGTTTAGAAGAAGAAACCAAAGGTTAAAGGAGAATCAACTCTAGCTTAGCACAACAAGTATCACACAGAATGTGTGGGATTAGGTTTCCCAGTTGCTAGAGTTCTCCCTTATATAGTCTTTCAAATCAGGATTTGCAATCTAAGTTACCTTGGTAACAAAGCAATCAATATTCACTGTTATATGAAAACCTGATTTTGATTCAAGCTAATTAATATTTATCAACCGTTAGATCAAAAACATAGATTGTGATACACACTTGAAATGCATGTTTCTATACTTGTGTAACTGTACCCAAACTTGTACATTAGTTGGTTCAACAATATTTAACCAAATGGTTAGCCATGTGATTACTTTCATATCAACCATATTCTTCTTCACCATAACTAGTTCAAATGACTCAAATGAACTAGTTAGAAAGTTGTTCAATTGCAAGGAAATCTTATGTACTACACAAGACACAATTGAAGCAAAAACGATTTGATTCACTAGAATCGGTTTATGAACTATATATCCACGGTTTTGCAATTGCATTCCTTAGTTTATAAAGATAAAGTTTACAAACATCGTTTTTAGACATAACCTACTCAAGTTTGCGGACTGGGTTCGCGGACTGAGCTCACGCACTGAGATCACTCACTAATCTGGTTCTCTTGATCAACAATTCGCAAACTTTGGTTCAAGGAATATGGACTTATACATATATGTGTTTCCACAACAATGCTTATATCCTCCAATGGTTATACATTCTAAACTCTCATTCCAATCATTGAAACATTCTCAAAGGACGTTATATAGTCGTTATTCACAAACCATTTTTCGTCAGAGGAATTTTCGAAGTGATTGAAACATAACATGACTATCGTCACTAAGTAAAGATGAACTTGGCTAAAGCGAAAGCTTTACCAACACATATTTCAAGAAATAGATATGCAAGATAAACTTGGCTCGAAATACCAAATGTGTATAATCTATGTCTATATAGAAAAATGACTTTTATCTCTAAATAGGAGATAAATAGACTTTTGAGTGATAGATAAGTTCAAGTCTCCACATACCTTTTAGTCGATGAAGATCCACCAGTTCCTTGAATAGTCCTTCGTCTTGTACGATGATTGCCATGGAGTTCTTGAGCTCAACTACACTTTATATCCTAGTCCTAGACCTTATCTATAGTAGACTAGAAATCAGGACTTATAGTTTTGATCACTAACATTGACAAACATGCTTGAGATAGCAAAGCATGCGAGTTTGACCGAGCAATTCTCTAACAATCTCCCCATTTGTCAATTTTAGTGAAAAACCTATCAATACATATGATATACAAAAAATATATAAATAAACTTTTGCAGCTCCTATTCCACATGTATAATCTTCAACATTACTCGAAATCTTTGTCACTTCCAAGTACTCCAATGATCCCAAAGGTTGTAAGTTTAGCATCATCGTTGTTGAAAATATGTAGCTATAGCAACAACAAAACAAGAGTTCTCAATTATTGTTATACAGTGTCATAGTATCATTACACGGCATCAAAGTTCAATTGTATCACAACTTTAACAACAATACAATGGTGATATGTCACTCCCCCTTAGTCAATACTCCATCTCACATGGAAACCACTCCCCCTTACATAATGATCCGAAAACCATATATATTTGTAGTGTGAACTACATATTAATTCTCTCCCTTTTTGTCAATAAAATTGGAAAAGGTACAAGAACGGGATCCTAATGAAATTTCCGAAAGAGACGTTTCATGACTAAAAGTAAGCATATATCATCTAATTTAGATGCAATCATTAAGCCGAAGTTAAATGGATTCATTAAGGGGTTTATAAAGATACAAGATAACCCTTATAATATTCCACAGCCCCATAATACGTTCAAAAGAACTCTCCCCCATAATACGTCATTCCCGAAAGAACAACAAGAGCGACCTTAATTTCAAAAGAAAAGAAGGATTTATTTGGACAAAAAAAATTACATACAAGTATGAATTTGAATTCAAAATATTCAATTGAATTAACCATAAGAGAACCCATGATTAATTTGATCGAACATGCATGCTCAACATAAGTAAACTTATGGAGACTTAAAAACACTCAACTAGATAATCATATGAAAACCCATAATTAATCTAATCGAAATACACAACTAAACTAATCACAAAAGTAATCAATTTAATTGGTCATGCTCGACACAAGGTATCTCATGGAACAACAACTATGCCAAAACAATGACTCAGTCGATTGAGCTCAATATAAGACACTTTATGGAACAACACAGTATTTACACAAAAATTGTGGATCGGAGATCGACCTTATAACATGGAATAAACAAGACTCATTCTATTTTCCATCACCATTTGCACAATGATATATAATAGAAATAATCCTTGAACACAAAAGTAACCTATCTTCCATCAAAAAATTTACATAATAGGCTTAACTTTTGTATTTGTCAAAAGTCCATTCATTCTTTTATCAATACTTGCATATCAACTCATGAACGACTTTACTTTTGACAAAGTATGGGACAATCAAGATCGCGGACGCAAACACACATATTCCATTACAATATTGGAATATATAAAAACATAAATATTAATACTGCAAAAATCACCTGCCACCATCACTGCCGCCCATCCCATGTAGGTTGTTGGACGCAATTCTAATTTTCAATCACAAATGTCATGTATGAGGTTTAGATTGAACAAAATTTCGTCAATTGATTAGTTTCATTATTTTTTTCCGTGTATATATTCTTTTTTATATTACAATCAATTTTATTTTAACATTAAAAAATCATGATTTATACGATATAGTACCAAAGTTAACAGGGGTACCATTTGGGTGATCCAACTACGATCATGGAAATATTTTCTTGTATGATATCATCCCTGAAATATATGGTACCTTCCTTTATCAAAAATGTTAAAAAAAACCAACCACATCTTCCACACTACGATGTTATCGATGTTGTAAGGACAACATAAAATTAATATTGTCCATCACTACTCACCAGCATTCACCGTCACTACTTATTCCACCACAAACCAGTGGCGGAGTCAGGATTTTAAGGAGAGAGGGAGAAAACATTCATGGCAAGTTGGATACATGTGGAAAATGGACTTTGTATCCCATTTTACTATAAAATACAAAAATAAATATAATTATGCTTGGCTCCGCCCTTAACCACCACTAATCTTTCGGCCTCCACCTCTTCTACTACTCATTTTCAGAAAATATATATTGGTAATATTTATCAAAATTGCTTATCAATAGAAATAAATATTATAATTAATTAAGAAAATATTTAAAATTAAAAAATGATTAGTCATTTATTATGAGCAATTAGTGAAACACTAATTAATAAAATACTTTATAATGAATGGATTATTTATTATGAGCAATTAGTGAAACACTAATTAATAAAGCAATTATGGTATTTAAGTTGAGCAAACCACCATTGTTGATTTATCTTTTATATCAATTCCAACCAAGGTGGAACACTGGTTAGAGGCCACTTTTATGACGCAATAGGTCATGAGTTCGAAACTCCTCATTATAATTTTTGAAATTCCATATCTTAACTTGAGTATTCATTTTTCATTCATAATATTGGAATTAATGCCATAGCTAAACCACACGGAAACTCAATATTAGGAAATGGATATTGCATATCAGTTTAGGTGTTGACTTGATTACAGGGAATTCCATGTGAAATCCAGAACTCAGTTGCGAAATCAAACTACTATGACTCAATTACAAAACGGATACTCATTTTTTGTGCAATATCAAACAGATACTCAATATTTTTGTGGACTAAAAACGGAGACTCGGTCTCGGAAAAGTGAAAAATTCAACGAAAACTCAGCATCCGTGTGATTTTCCTTTCCTTAGCTACAAGGTGCATCATATTTAATCAACTTTAAAGTGTAGTTAAGGGATTTTCCTCCATTTAAGTGACACAGAAGATCAAAATAATTAAATTTCGCTACAATTAAGTCATAGCGAAGCGAAACCGCTTATCATTGTGCTTGGCCTAACAACAAGAGTTATGAGGTTGAGAGTCTCAATCAAATGAAAGAATCTATCAAAATAGAAACCTAATTTGTAATGCTATGGTTGAATGGAAGGCCCCTTCTCCCACAAAGTCAATCATATTTTTGTTCATTCGGAGAAGTGGATGATGGTTTTATTCTACGGCTAATCAAATGCGATATGAACAAAAAAAAAAAAACACAAAATTGGTCAATTAATCCAATAACGACAATTCCTGGGTGAAAAAAATATGTAAAATTTGATACTGTTTAAATGGACGAGAATGTAAAAATAGCCAGGATGTAAATAGTTTCATCCTACCCATTTTCAAATACTTTTTCTTATTTTTAATTTACATCAGGATGCATCCAGTTTCACCCTCGTTATTTTCAAAGTTTAAGCTAGGATGAATCCAAATTCATTCTACTCGTTCATTAGAACCATGCTTTAAAAATATTTGGGCAATTGACCCAATCTCTCGAAAAACTACTAATCCAATGTGGTGTGAGATTAAAACTACTAAAAAACAATATAATAAATATTCACCAAATGTGTTATGACTCTAAGAGCAAAGGGCTATGGAATGAGTGTTTTTAACACTCATTCACTGCCAAATTGAGTGAGGGCTAAGTAAAAGAGGGTTTTTCTGACCATGAAACTCCAAAATAAAGAGACTAAGTGGCTAATGATTATCCGCTTGGAGAGATTTTTCCTCCCCAAGCGGCTAAATATGTGCCTCTTCACAGTTTTTTTTATTAATAATAAAACCTAACAGTGGGTCCCGCATCCAAAAGTTTTAAATTAATAAAACTCTAAAAATAGTTTTAAATTAATAAAACCTAACGGTGTGCCGGTCAACATGTTTTTTTCCCAAACGGCTAAAAATCAGCCGCTTAGTCTCCCCTTTCGCCCACTCTTTCGTTCCAATAAGTGTATGGATGATTATTGGTGAATGAATGAGTATTCTCACTCCATAGTAGCGCCTAATTTGACCATATCGAGTGATACTCATTCATATCGAATGAGAACACTCATCGATAGCCCTTGCTCTAGGAAATCCGCATGTGAAGCAGAATACCAACTACAAAGGTTCTGCGGATTCTGCCCATTCCATTACAGGGGTTCTATAAGCTTCCCACTCCACTACCCGGTTCTATAAGATCTGCTACAGAACTACAGCTAGACTGGTCATTAATAATATAGTTAATTGTACTAATTTTAAAATAAAGAAAGATCGTTGCTCCATTTTGATCCATGTTTGAAGTATTGTTGAATCTTACTATGGTAAATCGGACTCAAAATCTAATAATTCCTGAACTTTACTTTTAACCAAACAATTTTATCAAATTTTTTATGTTGCAACTTGCAAATTCCTTATTAGTTAAATTTCTCCAAAGTGCAAACTAGTGATAACATAAAAAGCTAGATTAGAATTTATAGTACAAAAAAGCTTGACGAACCGTGGAGAAAAACTCCACACAAACCGGGCATACACATGCACAGTGTAAATGGGATCCCTTTCTATTCCCCGCCGGCGGGGCCCACCAAATTTATGTGTCTGGTCGGTTTCTACTCTGTTTTTTTTGACGGTTCGTGTAGCAGAGCTGTTTGTAGTAACAACAATTCAACGCCAAATGTGAACATATAATCAGATTTTCTATTATCAGATCCAATGTCAACAGGGTGACTCGAGTTACATATCTACTATATTGGCCGATAAAAGAGAAAGATGTAGATGTTAACCGTAACCAATTCCAGAGCTACTAGGCCTACTGCGGATTGGTCCAACTCTAAACCGTTTGTACCGTCACCTTGTGAAGACAACCCGTGGCTCTACCTCTCTCAAATTAGCAGGGGTGGTTTTTATTGGAAAATAGACACTAAACAGGGTGAAGAAAAGAACGTTGTATTTAGGGTTCAAGGCTCTTGTGAAAGATTCTTTTCGACAATTATTCGACCCTTTCCCAATTGGGAAGAAGTGTACAAACAGGTCAAAGAATATCGCCGCCAGGATACTTGAAGCCCCACAACGGATGTTGGATTCAAAGCTTGTACAACCTTGATCCAACCAAGAACACACTGGTTTTGAAACTGATGATGCTTGTTAGAAAGAAAACAAAGAAAGTTGAGAGATGTATTTTGGAAGAAAAATAAGTCTGGTATTTAAAGGGAAAACACACCCTTTGAAGATGACTTTTCATCTTTACAGGAATCCTTTCAGAGTGAACAGAAACGTCTCTTCGTCAATGCGTCCATTGGCGAAATAAGATTTCTGTACAGGTTATCTAACTGTCATAGAAACCCTTCAACGGGAAAAAATCCCGAAAACTGCATAAATGACTGCATTCAAGGGTTTGACGAAAATATCCAACAGTTTTTGAGTCGCCGGAGTTGTCTTACAAAATATACCGTACAAACCATTCTGGCCAACCCACACGTTGGCTAGCATTTTCTTACCAATTTTTGAGGGAGATGGAGCTTTCTATTCCATTAAACAGAGTAAGTACTAATTAAAAAAAGTGGGAATTAAGTTAAATGTCAGCGTTACAACTGGTTCATCATTGAGTTTATCTTAATTTCCTATGAATGAAGTCCTTAACTGTAAGTCTATTTCGGGTTAATGAAAATCTATTTCTTCCCTCATCATTTGATCTCTGGACATGTTATACAATGTAGTTGAACATTCAGTACAACCTCATCATTTGATCTCTGGACATGTTATACAGAGTAGTTGAACATTCAGTACAACAATCTTGACTTGAGGATTGCTAACTTCTTGGTTGTATAACAAATTATTGTCTTATGTGCATGCTTCCTAAAAAACATATAAATACCCAAGACTTGATTAGTTTCTTATAATTTTTCATCACAGAAAAAAGTCTAAAATCCATACATAGCAATGAATACTGTTTTATGGTTGATTGGCTTGTGTTGTGCTGTTTTCATTAGTCATGGAGTTGAAGCTTCTCATCCATATTACAGAAACTTTCAATCTCTTCAGTCTACAAGTATCCCCATTTATCAACCTTACAGAACTGGTTATCATTTCCAACCTTCCAAGAATTATATGAGTGGTGATTGTCTAAAAACACTACATCTTTTCTTTGTTTTCTTTCTCTTGTCTCCGAATTCATACGGACTCAACCCCAGATCATACACCACATATTTAACAGAATTACAGTAGATTATTACTTATGAGGGTAAACGGTTGTATGAATATACCACAAGTAGCATGTCTTTTCCTTTTCGTACCAAAGAATGACGTTAATATTTTCTAGATAGGCAGTGCCTCTTTCTTTTTTTTCCGTGTTCTAACTTGTTCGTTTTGAATTCCATGTTGCAACTATGAATGGATGATAACGGCTTTTCTTGAATACTCAGTCCTAATGGTTAGTATTCTCAATTTAATCTATATTCCTAGTTTGATTTCATTGTTGTTATTGTTTGGATTCGATTTCAATAAAAATTAAGTGATCCAAATATGAACCAAGTGGTTACATTCTAATGCAGCGCCTATGATTCACAATGGAATCTACCATTTATTCTATCAATGGAGCTCTTTAGGAGCAGTTTGGGGTAACATAGTGTGGGCTCATGCAACATCCACTGATCTCGTAAAGTGAAAACTACAGTGAGACCCATTCTCACACATTTCTCTACTATGAAACCCAGGGACACAAAACTGAAGGTGCGCACTCAATTTTTGGGAAAAAGTTACTCCAACACCCATAGTTTCTGAAATTCAGATTTCAAATAGCGATGGTTATTTTTTCACAAAGTTTCTACAAGCTGAATCGTACTTATCAGAAGCATTTGATAAACCTAATTTCAGTCTCGCCGTACTTCATTTAGTTGCTAAGACGAATATTGATGATCAGATCCATAGTTCTGCTGCTGTTAATTTCAAAAATCATCTTAAATTGAGATGGATTTCGCTAGAAACGAACAAGATCCATAGTTTTTTTCCCCTCTGTACCGTAACTTGTTGATTAGACTAGAACTATTCCAACCTTGCTCTAGATTCCAAACTAGAATGTTCCAATCTTGTACAGGTTTCAATTTCAATTGAAACTACATGATACTTGTCGGGCCTTACGAAGAGTTTCCATTTCCCCCAAGTCTACACGGGTTTCTGCATTACATACTTGATATTTATAGGTTTATGTCCATTAGATATAAATGTTTTTAGCATTCTTGCTCTAATCTCTTTTGCAGAAGCCAAAGTGAAATCCTTGTAGAGTTGATTATGTAGATCCAAGTGAAATGGAGAGGATCTCTTTAAGCCGTTCCGCCAAGAACAAGAGGAACTGAAGGTAATTGAGAAAGCTGTAGTCGAGTAGAGATTTAAGCTTCACGTGTTCCGGAGAGGTACTATCTTGCTGGTTTGATATCTCAGAATAGGTTTCTGAGATAGTGAAAGTAGGAATTTGAGATGGCCACGAAGACATGTTTATAAACAGGGTGGTCATGTTCCCTATTTTGTAGTCGAAAGGTAAAGACTTCTGAAATGGTGAACCGTGAACAGGAGGCAATGCGAATCATGGGTGTGTGTTGACTATATTGATTGTTGCTGCCATGTTTTGTAGTTTGTTGCAGTCTGCATTTAGGATGAAAGAACCTAGCTTGCTGCCATTGACAGTGTGCAGTACATGTGGAAGATTTACAGTGGGAAGTAAATGAATGAATGTATGGGTTTTGTTTTGTGTGAAACTGAGTTTGCAGGGAAGGAGATGAGATGATCTCATAAACCACAAGAGAGTTCATGTCTGCATCACCAGTTCCTCGCATACAAACTATTTGTGAAAATGTCTGAGCTAATGGATAACTTGTTGAATAATTTGTTATGCAGCTATGAAAATGGATGCATAACCTGTTATGCAGCTATGAAAATGGATGCATAACCTGTTATGCATAGCGAAAGTTGTTGCATAACTTGTTATGCAGGCCAGAGAATGGTTACATAACACGTTATGCAGTTACTTTTTTGTCAGTATTGAAACCAACAACAAAAAAAGGCTGCATAACTTGTCATGCACCTACAATAATATCTGCATAACATGTTATGCAGTCGTGAAAATGGATCCATAACCTGTTATGCGTCCCAAAATATGGCTACATAATGCATTATGCATCGAGAAAATAGATGCATAACCTGATATGCATCCGTAAATATGGATCCATACTGCATTATGCATCAATTTGTTTTATGTACGCACTAAAATCAACCAAAACAATGGTTACATAACTTGTTATAGATGCATAACTTTGTTATCCAAATGCATAATTTGTTATGTAGTGGAGAAAATTGTTGCATAATTCGTTATGCGTCTGCATAATGCGTTATGCATCCTTTTTGGTGGCTGCATAATGGTTATGTATCAAGTTTTCGAAAATTTTGCCAAAAGTGATGCTCACTTCCGATTTTTTCGTGAAAAACCAAAATTTGATATTCTTGTTTGTACTCGTTGCGTAGCTCTCTTAAAAAGATTTCCAACGATATAAAATTTGTAAAATTCTAAGGCGCGGATTTTTAGATATGTTATATCCAAGTTGCACTTCCAATTATACCCCAGATGCATAACCTGTCATGCGGATGCATAATCCGTTATGCATACATTTTTAATAATTTCATATAATTATGGGTGTCACAGTACCAAAAATTAATTGTGGGCTTGACAAAGAGAATATTATTTTTTTTGGGTCTCCCCCTAATTTTCCCTCCCGTAAACTGGATTCACCATAAATATGCGATTGTCCCATCCGAACCGTTCGATATCGAAGGTGTCTGGTCAGGTTCAGCAACATTTGTACAAGGAAAGCCGATTATTCAATACACCGGAATTATTAAGTCGAGCCAATGGAACTACCAAGTTCAGGACATGGCAGTGCCTAAGAACTTATCTGATCCTTACCTTGTAGAATGGGTTAAACCTGTTGAATACAATCCTGTAATTAAACCCACTGGCATTATCAATGCTAGTGCATTTAGGGATCCGACTACTGGTTGGCAAGGTCCTGATGGAATATGGAGAGTGACAATAGGAAGCAAACTAGGCAACAATGGAATATCATTTTTATATCGTAGTGATGATTTTATTCATTGGACTAAAGCAGAACATGGTCTTCATTGGGCGAAGGACACCGGATTTCTTTCCAGTAGCTGTTGATGGAAAAGAGGGTTTGGATACTTCAGTTCTCGGCCCTAATGTTAAGCATGTGTTCAAGGTGAGTTTGGATGATACCAAACATGACTATTATACTATTGGAACTTACAACCCTGAAAAGGATAAGTATACTCCTGATGAAGGATCTATCGATAATGATTCTGGTTTGAGGTATGATTACGGAAAATTTTATGCTCCGAAAACATTCTTTGATCATGAAAAGAAAAGGAGAGTACTGTGGGGTTGGGCAAACGAGTCTAGTAGTGTAGCAGATGATGTCAAGAAAGGTTGGGCTGGATTACAGGTACGTGTATCTATATATTAACATAAAAGTGGTCGGAATCACCTTACGGGGACATGGAAATCTAAATCATATCTGTTCTGTGCTCTAAACCATGCAAATCAATCGGTTTTCTTTTGCAGGCAGTTCCTCGAACACTATGGCTTGCATAAAATGGTAAGCAATTGAAGCAACGGCCTGTTAACGAAATAGAACAACTCCGCACCAAGCGAGTTTCTTTACAAAGTCAAGTTCTTAAAAGGGGTTCAATATTGGAAGTCCCTGGTCTAACAGCTTCGCAGGCAGATGTAGATGTTATATTTAAACTGCCGAAGTTGGAAGAAGTAGATATCATGGACCCTAGTTGGGTTAACCCACAACTACTTTGTAGTTCAAAGCCAGCATCAGTGCAAGGGAAATCAGTGTTGGGATCTTGCAACAATGAACAACACGTTACATGTATCAAAAATGATATGTAAGAACTAATCCAAGACAACTCTACCGAAATATCTTGACGAAGGCAGAATCACAGGTTCAACAAGTTGTCCTTAACACATTAGTTCGCGGGTATACTCGAGTTGAGTAATGCTAAACCCCTCACAGCGAAGATGTGTCCAGGATAAGACTGCCTGATATAACTTGAATTAACACAACACAAGTTACCCTTTCTTTGAACTCAGCAACGGGGATGGAAGTAAAACGTATGGAGAAAACCCTAGAACAAAAGAATAATTTTCGGTAATATCAAAAACAGAATTTCGAGTTGTATTTAAGGAGAAGATACTTGGAAACCAAGTTAGGTTTTGATTTTTCTTTAAAAAATAAATAAAAGGAATTTACCATAAATAAAACTATTAAGAAATAGTTTTGGAATTAATTTCCTAAAGAAAACTCGCCCAAAAATAAATCCAAGTAGAAAAGGAACTTGGTGCATCGCATACGTGCATATTACATGGGTCAAAATATGTATTTTTGCGCACCCGATCCACCCACGTTTTACAATACATACCTAAGAGTATGATTATATAGTGGAGCTCTCTTTAATTTTCCACAATGTGGGACTAAAGATTCCACTTCATTCACCCCAAAAATGAGTGAGTATCCTTAGACCCTTAGGTCATTAGATCAAACCACACCAAGACCATAAAACCTTTTAATTAAAACTCATTTTCTCCAACAATCAGGTCCCTTTGGTTTGCTGGCATTGGCTTCTAAGAACTTTGAAGAAGAGAGAGCTATTTTCTTCAGAGTATTTAACCATCAAAACAAATATGTTTGCTCATGTGTAGTGATCAGAGCAGGTCAGTTTCGTTTCACATTTCTATGTGCATTTCAGATTAACTTTAAAATCTTGCTCCATGAGCTAAATGTTTAGTGTAACACGTCATCTTTGGAAGAAAGTAACGACAAAACCACATATGGAGCTTTTATTGATGTTGATCCTCATCATGATCACACGCTATCTCTAAGGAGCTTGGTATGTTTAATATTATTAGCTTGTGTTTTCCCAGTTTTGTTACGCATGCGAGGAGCTTGGTATGCTTATAACAAGTTAACAACAGGTTAACTTGTGCATACGTTCATTATTAAACTGGAATTTGATTTTGTAGTATATGACTTGAAGTGAGCTGTGTACTTTCGGTGGTGAATAAACTAATCTCTCTTTAGCGGAAAGGAGGACAGTGGAGTTATTCTATATACTAATCTCTCTTTAGCCGAAAGGTGCACATGGTGATATCAAAGTAGGCTGTCAGTGGTAGTAGGAGGTTGTCGGTGGTGGAGCTAGTGAGCTAATGGGTTCGGTGAGCAGTGAGCTAATGGGTGGAGCACTAATGAGTATGTCGACATTCCTTCGCTTTCCCATCCTATATAAGACCTTGTTATTCTCATTGTAATTCATTCCAAGCATCAATGAGAAACTAAGAGAAAGATTAGTATTCTAGAGAGACTGTAAGACAAGCAGTGTGCTTGTTCTTAAGAGGAGTTTATACTCTTGTAACCTTGTTCAAATCATAGTGCAACGTTATCGTCGTCTTCCAAAGTGGATGTAGATCATCTTGATCGAACCACTATAAATCCTTGTGTTGTGTGTGTGCGTGTTTTACATTTGTTTTCATTTCTATCTCAATTCTCTATTGATTGTGCTTAAAAGAGTCATTGGTCATAACAAATTGGTATCAGATCTCCGGGTAAAAGCGATCTACGATGGCGGCAAAGTATGAGATTGAGAAATTTGATGGAAGGAATGATTTCAATTTAGGGAGGCTAAAGATGAGGGCTGTTTTGGTGCAACAAGGTTTGGTGAAAACTTTGAAGGGGAAAACGGCTCTAGCAGAAACATTGAAGGATGAATAAAAAGATGAGCACTTGGAGAAATCACATGTATTAATTCTATTGTGTTTGAGCAACGAGGTCTTGAGAGAAGTTGCGGCGGAAACGACACCGAACGGGCTATGGAACAAGTTGGAGAAGAGGTATATGACTAAATCCGTAACTAATCGTTTATATCTTAAGAAGAAATTACATACTCTTAGAATGCATGAAGGAATATCTATTATAAATCATATTGATGATTATAATAAAATTCTCTTGGATTTGGCAAATATTGAGGTCAAAATTGAAGATGAAGGCCAAGCTTTGGGTTTGCTTTGTTCCTTACCACCATCTTATGAAAATTTTGTTGATACCGTAATGTATGGAAAAAATACAATTTCCACGGAAGACGTTAAAGCGGCTTTGAACTCTAAGGAGTTAAAGAAGACGGGTATCGATGGTAAAGATAATTCGGGAGATGGGTTGTTTGTTAGAGGAAGAGGAAACCAAAAAGGAGGATTTGATAGGAGTAGATCAAAGTCAAGGTCTAAATCAAAATCCGGTAAATTCTATTGCTTTCATTGTAAGGAAAAAGGGCATTTCAAGAAGGATTGTCCAAAATTGAAGAATGTCGAGAAGAATACCAACCAAGGCACCGCAGCAAATGTTGAAGCAGAAAGTGATGATGGAGCGGTTCTCACTGTTCATACCGAAAGCTCGGAGAATGGGTGGATTCTTGATTCGGGGTGTACTTTTCACATGTGTCCTCATAAAGAGTGGTTTACTACTTATCAAGCTAGATAAGGTGGTAAAGTTCTTATGGAAAACAATGTCACTTGTAAAGTGGTGGGTGTAGGTACAATTCAAATTAAGATGTATGACGGTATGGTGAGGACTCTAACTAAGGTTAGACATGTTCCGGAACTGAGAAGAAATCTTATTTCTTTGGGTACGCTTGATTCAAATGGCTACAAGTATCAAGGTGAAGGTGGAGTTATTCGTGTCTCAAGAGGAAGTCTTACAATTATGAAGGGCGAGAGAATTAATGGTCTTTATACGCTGCAAGGTACTACTGTGACAAGTGATGCAGCTATATGTTCTTCAAGTTCTGATGATGATACTACCAAGTTGTGGCATATGCGGCTAGGGCATATGAGCGAGAGGGGGTTGGCTGTTTTGAGCAAGCAGGGATTGCTTTGTGGTCATAAAACAGGAAAACTTGATTTCTCTGAACATTGTGTCTTTGGAAAGCAGTGTAGATTCAAGTTTAGTACAGCTATTCATAACACCAAGGGTATTCTGGATTATATTCATTCTGATCTTTGGGGTCCTTCTCGGGTTGATTCACATGGTGGTGGTAGATATATGCTGACGTTCATTAATGATTTATCAAGGAAAGTATGGGTATTCATACTTAAACACAAAGATGAAACTTTTGTCAAGTTCATGCAATGGAAGACTATGGTTGAGAAGCAAACTGGAAGACAAATCAAGTGCTTGGGGACAAACAATGGTTTGGAATTTTGTGGGGGTGAGTTCAATGAGTTCTGCAAGGAGCAAGGGATTGTTAGACACCGCACAGTCAGAAAAACACCACATCAAAATGGTGTTGTAGAAAGGATGAACAGAACCATAATGGAGAAGGCACGGTGCATGCTCTCCAATGCCAGGTTACCAAAGCAGTTTTGGACAGAAGCATCAAACACATCAGCTTATTTAGTGAACATATCTCCATCGACTTCCATTGAGTGCAAGACTCCAAATGAAGTTTGGACAGGTTCGCATGCTAACTATTAAGACTTGAAGATATTCAGATGTCCAGCCTATGCTCATGTGAATGAGGGGAAGCTAGAGCCTAGAGCAAAGAAGTGTATATTTCTTGGGTATGCAAAGGGCGTGAAAGGCTATAGGTTATGGTGTCCAGCAGAAAGATCAAACAAGTTTCTTATCAGTAGATATGTGAAATTTGATGAGCAATCGATGTTGAAGCCAAAGAATGAAGAACTAGATGGAAAAGCTGAAGAGGGTGTTAGTGATAAGGTGGAGCTTGGTGACAAGGTGTAACTTGAGGTGAAAGTTCAAGGAAGCAATGAGACTGTTGTTTCTGATGATGATGATCAAGATATTATGCAAGAACCTGCCCAGGAAGAAGAAGCACAAGGTCATCAGTACAATCTTGCAAGAGACAGAGAGAGGAGGCAAGTCAGACCACCTCAGAGATACGGCCATGCTGATTTGGTGGCATATGCATTTGCAGTAGGTGAGAGCATAGATAGGGCTGATCCAACAACCTATGAAGAAGCAATCAGTGGTGAAGAATCAGCAGAATGGGGAGAATCTTCAATTGAAGAAATTGAGTCTCTTGACAAGAATGACACTTGGGAGATAGTTGCAAGACCAAAAGGGAGGAAGATTATTGGAAGAAAATGGTTCTTCAAGAAGAAACAAGGTACTTCAGATGGTGAAGGAACAAGGTACAAGGCAAGGCTTGTGGCAAAGGGGTTTACGCAAAGAGAAGGCATTAACTACAATGATGTATTCTCTCATGTTGTTAAACATAGTTCTATTAGAACATTGCTTGCTATAGTTGCTTTGAAAGATCTAGAATTGGAACAAATAGATGTTAAGACGGATTTCCTTCATGGTGATTTGGAAGAGCGTATTTATATGCAACAACCAAAGGGGTTTGAAGTTCCTGGCAAAGAAGATCATGTATGTTTGTTGAAGAAATATTTGTATGGTTTGAAGCAATCTCCAAGGAAGTGGTATAAATGTTTTGACACGTTTATGGTGGCAAATAGCTATGACAGGAGTAAGTATGATAGTTTTGTATATCACAGGAAACTCCAAGATGGTTCATTTGTGTATTTACTCTTGTATGTTGATAATATGTTGATTGATTGCAAAGACATGTCAGAGATACAGAAGCTGAAGGAGCAGTTGAGTAGTGAGTTTGAGATGAAGGATTTGGGCGCAGCAAAGAAGATATTGGGCATGGAGATTCATAGAAACCGAGCTGAAGGAAAGTTGCATTTGTCCCAGAAGGCTTACATCGAGAATGTGTTGGAGCGGTTTGGTATGAAAAATGCAAAACAAGTAAGTACTCCTTTGGCAGCTCATTTTAAACTTTATAGAAAGAAATAACCTCAAACTGCAGATGAGACAGAGTATATGTCTCGAGTTCCATACGCAAGCGCAGTTGGTAGCATCATGTATGCTATGGTTTGTACAAGGCCAGATATCGCACAAGCTGTGAGTGTGGTAAGTAGATACATGGGAAGTCCCTGGAAGGCTCATTGGCAAGCTGTAAAGTGGATTTTGAAGTATCTAAGGGGAAGTAAAGATGTTGGTTTAGTGTTTGATAAACACTATGGTGTTTCGACGAATGTTGTGGGTTATGTTGATTCTGATTATGCAGGTGATCTTGATAGAAAAAGGTCATTGACAGGTTATACTTTTACATTGTGTGGTAGTACTATCAGTTGGATGTCGGTTTTGCAAAGCACAGTTGCATTGTCTACAACTGAGGCAGAGTACATGGCAGCCTCGGAAGCAGTAAAGGAAGGTATATGGTTGATGGGTTTGGTTGGTGATTTGGGTTTCAAGCAAGAGAATGCAACTTTGTTCTGTGACAGTCAAAGTGCCATTCACTTGACCAAGAACCAAATGTATCATGAGAGAACGAAGCACATCGATGTCATGTATCATTTTATCAAGGATGCAGTTGAGGAAGGTAGGATAGCGATGCTAAAGGTTCCTACATCGGATAACCCTGCGAACATGTTGACGAAGCCAATTTCAAGTATCAAGTTCAAGAACTGCTTGGACTTGGTTGGTGTCAACAAGTGTTGAGAGCCCTTGAGGGGATGAGAGAAGACGATGATGATGAGTGGTGATGGTATTCAAGTCAAGGTGGAGATTTGTAGTATATGACTTGAAGTGAGCTGTGTACGTTCGGTGGTGAATAAACTAATCTCTCTTTAGCCGAAAGGTGGACAGTGTATTTATTCCATATACTAATCTCTCTTTAGCCGAAAGGTGCACATTGTGATATCAAAGTAGGCTGTCAGTGGTAGTAGGAGGCTATCGGTGGTGGAGCTAGTGAGCTAAATGGTTCAGTGAGCAGTGAGCTAATGGGTGGAGCACTAATGAGTATGTCGACATTCCTTCGCTTTCCCATCCTATATAAGACCTTGTTATTCACATTGTAATTCATTCCAAGCATCAGTGAGAAACTAAGAGAAAGATTAGTATTCTAGAGAGAGTGTAAGACAAGCAGTGTATGCTTGTTCTTAAGAGGAGTTTATACTCTTGTAACCTTGTTCAAATCATAGTGCAAAGTTATCGTCGTCTTCCAAAGTGGATGTAGATCATCTTGATCGAACCACTATAAATCCTTGTGTTTTGTGTGTGCCTGTTTTACATTTATTTTCATTTCTATTTCAATTTTCTATTGATTGTGCTTAAAAGAGCCATTGGTCATAACAGATTTATTCATTTTTTGGCAGATTGATCGCTCAATAGTGGAGAGTTATGGTGTTGGCAAAGCTGTTATAACAGCTAGGGTATATCCAAAATTGGCCATTGGTAATGAGGCTCGGCTTTATGTGTTCAATAATGGAACTGAAAATGTGAAGATGTCAAGTCTGAAGGCATGGAGTATGAAGAAAGTTGAAATCAAGTATCTTAAAGATTTGTAATTTTCAGATATCTAACTTCTGAAGACTGTGGAGTTCGGATTTTCACGCATTTACAGAGAGGGTAATGCATGTGAAGATATGTTATTGCTATACTGCTACATAGTCCTGTTGGTGGTCTTCTCCATCTTCGATTATCTAAGTTGTAATGAGGGAGAAAAGACGTTCTTCCCTCTTATCGTTTCGTTAAAAGTTCGGAGGTTTGGTGTTATATCCCCCACTCCTTTCTGTGTTTCGTTTTCCTCTATAAATAAAATTACCCTCTCTCGGGTTTGTCTAAATATAAGTCCAAGGGCAATCCTCAAAGTTTGAGTTCACGAAACTGACATTCCGAAACAAAGCCCCTTGTAATCCCCATGATTTAAATTGATTTTGAATCTTTGATTATTATTTTTTTTTGTTAGTTTTCTTAAGGGAAAATTAGAGATATGCCACCAAAATCGACTGTCATCAAGGGATATGTTCCAGGATTCCAGTTTCCGGGAATATGTCCCAAAGTAACGGCTTCTGTCAAGGAACTGTTAAATAGTCAATTTATTGTAAATGTGTCTGAACTTTCTCTCTAATTTCTTCGAGGGTTTTTTTGTCTGAATATGTTCCTGAACCTTGTAAAGGTGTTAATATATAATATATTTCTCTTTTAATTAGCATATGTAATCCCAAGTGTATGCGAATGTTGACTACTTAACCTTAACGGTTTTGGATTGGATTTTGGACGACTGGGATGTAGTTCCGAAAACTGGAATCATGTGGCGTATCCCCAAGATGACAGTCGATTTTGGGGCATATCCTCAATTTTCCCTTTTCTTAATTAACCTAAATGTTATTACAGTTTAAAGAAAAACTTGGGAAAATGCCCTAATACGGGATGCAATGTTGGAAATCTACCACAATATTTAAAAATTTGGATAAATGCCCAATTCTATTAAAAATCCAGTTTAGTCACATGTGTGACCTCACACACACGAAGAAGAAAAAGACAAATACATCCTTCAGAATTCAGGGTTCGATGTTCAAAATTCAAGATTCAGGGTTTAGATTCAAGGTTTAAGGTTTAAATAGTGGTTGTTCTGATGGTGATGGTTTCCTTACACATGGAACTTAACTGGATTGGATGGCAATATTAACGAAATGGGACATTTTTCCAACTATTTTTAACGTTGGAGTAGATTTCCAATATTTCACCCCATATTGGAGTATTTTCCCAACTTTCCCCAGTTATGACTGAACGTGATTCTGTGCTTTGACAATGCACCAAACAAAACATGCTTGGGATTTTCTGGTGGTGATTCTAATATTTGGGCTTAATCAACTTATTGGATCTAGGCAGTTTAGTGCAATTCTCCAGTATAGATTTGGGATCCCCTTTCGAGGTGGATGAGACCATTTTGCAAAAAAGATATGGATGTCTTCGATGATCATGCCTTGCACCGTGCGAATGAAGTTGGGCTTAAGTTTAGACATGATTTGGTGTGTGACATGTGTTTTCGGGCAAGTGTACTGGATAGAAAGGAAGTTGACTTGGGTCTTCTTTCGAATAATTGTACGGCAAATGGGAAGGCAAATTATTAACAAAAATGTGACTAGGATGGGAAGACATCCTCTAAATGAATGTCTAAAACTAGAGGTTGACTCAGAGGATGTCTAACTTTTTTTTTTCGTAAAATGGGTCATTTGTACGAATATTTTTAGAACATGGTTCTAATGGACGAGTAAAACATTTTATGGGTGAAATGGACAAAAAATATAGTAAGGATGAAACTGGATTCATCCTGGCTTAAACTTAAAAAATAGCGAGGATGAAACTGGATGCATCCTGATGTTAATTAAAAATAAGAAAAAGTATTTGAAAATGGGTAGGATGAAACTGGTTACATCCTGGCTATTTTTATATTTTTGTCCATTTAAACAGTATCAAAATCTAGATGTCTTTTTCACCCATGAATTGTTGATTTTGGTATTTTTAACCAATTTTGTGTTTTTTTTTCCACATCTTCCTCACATCAATGGGTTGGAGACTATTTTTTATAAAAATTGTTGTGTATCCTATGTGGATGACGACTTTTTTCTTCACACACATTCCATTGGAGAAGCTGTGCGCTAAATCTTTTTGACATCCGAGGATATCGCGAGAAGATAATAAACTACATGAAAGAGCTTAAAGTAATTTAAAAAGGGAAATGTATGGTTGTTTTCAATTTATATATCAATTGTGCAAGGCCAAGCACAATGGTAAGGGATTTAAAAAAAAAAAAAAAAGAACCAAGGATCAAGCCAAGGTTAAAACAACGAAGGTTGCATACACATTAGAGTATCCCAATTACTCCAAATTAAGCTAGGATCAACATACTTAAAAGTATCATTGTCACAGGACCATAAGAAGACCAATTTCTTAACCAAATCTATATTTTCTTGCACACTCTTGTGGTGATCTCCAAAAACTCTTCCATTCCTCTCCTTCCACAAAATCCAACAAATCGCATAATGAAGGATTTGCCATACTTCCTTACCTCTCCCTTGCAAGACATTGTTAGACCATGCTTCGAACAGCTGAATCAAAGTTCTTGGTAATGGCCAGGCTATCCTAAATGGTAAGGGATATCCCTTGGCTATTCTTATCTGAAGTGTAACAAAATATGTCCAGAATTCATCTTTTAGCTAAACAATATAGTGCAAAACAAACCCATTGTCTGTTTTTTTGTTTTTTATTTTTTATTTTTTTACCGTGAAATATTTGTATAAGTTAAAAGATAATTAAGCAAAAAAAATAAAAAATGAGATATAATAGGTAAGAAAAAGAGTTTTAGTAATTAAAAAGAATGAAAAAGAGAAGTTTTAGGGTAAAAGAGTGAAAACCAAAAACAGATACTCAGTATCCATTGGAAATCACACGAGAACTCAGTTTCCATAAAGTGAAAATTACATTTCTCTTCGCTACAAAACGCATCAGATCTGATCAATTTTGAAGTGTAGTCAAGGGATATCGCTACTTTAAAGTGACACGGAGGACCATAATACTTGAATTTCTCTTTTAATTAAGCTATAGCGAAGCGAAATCGGTACATTTTTTCACGATTTTACTATAATGAATTTTTTTCAGAGTGTCTTTATTATTTCTTTCTTTGGACCATCTAGGAATAGTCTAACATGTAGCAGCTGACTCTCGTATTTCGAATCAGTAGTTAAATTTTATGCGGTGGAACAACAATAATTCTTGTTGGGCATTTTATGGTTGCTTCTGTTAAAACCAAATGATTCATGTCACTTGTAGTCTACTATGTTATAGAGAGGATCGACTCGCACTTATGACGCAATTTTATTTTGTAAAAGTTAAATGTAACTTGTTTGAAGCCAATATTTTAGGGGAGATCTATGTTATTACCTAAAAATGAGCACATTCCAAGATGACAACACCATTTTTGATAGGTATTTAGATCTTCATAACCTAGTTTAATTGGGGGGCCCAAAAAATAATTAGGGGCCCTGACCATTTTATACCCACACCAAATTTTATAAGGGAGTTCCAAAAACGGGTAAAAATATCCTTATACCCTTTCTGCTTAATAACCTATTAACACTAACCATAAGGCCCCCAATTCATTCTCTAAAAACCTAAAAACCAAAAATCTGTTTTTTTTCCCCTCCCTCTCCTCCGACCTCCCACTCCTCCATCTCCTCCATTAACGACTGAATTTTTTATTTCTTCGTCGATTAATCGTCGTAATCGACGATACAAAAAACTTTAATCGACGATTAAATTCTTCTACAAAAATGGCTCGAACCAATGAGTACAAAGGAAAGTTTAGTAACCCTAATTTGGTAGAGAAACCGAAATTGAAGATTAATCTCAAAACCAAGGTTGCGGTATTAATCCGGGAAGAATTAGTAGAAGAAATGGCGCCGATTAGAAGGTAAGTGACTCAAACCCACTTATGATTTTGATTATTTATTGAGTTTTGATTGTGAAATCGAGCACTGGAACTGAATTTTTTCAGTTTCAGTGATAGGGTCGTTAGTCTGTGTTTTGTTAAACCCTAACGATTCTTGAAATGCATCTGTATAGTATGAAAAATCGTTATCGACTATGATTAGTAAGTTAACGACCCTAATTATGCTAATACAATGTTGCTTCCATTGATTAGGGTCGTTATCTACATAAGGAAATTTATTGACGACACTAACGTTGCTGATACTATACTCTCTGCTATAAAATTTGGAAGTGTCGTCAACTAATATATTGTAGTCGTTATGTTTGGGTTAGAGTCGTTACTATTAGATGACGACCCTAGTTACAAAACAAAAATACCCACTGTCTAAATTATTGCACTACACCAAAACGGCCATTTAGGGACGCTTATAAACGTTGCGCATAATTTGTGCAACGGAAATAAACGTTGGCAAAACGGCGTTGCGCATGGGTGTGCAACACATATTATCCGTTGAACAAATTAATTTGTACAACGCTTATAAATGTTACAAAACCGTTGCACCTTTTCCTATTTGAGCAACGTAAAGGTTAATTTGTGCAACGTATATAATTTATAGAATAACACTTTTGTGGGTCCCATTTTGAATTTGTCAATGTTTTATTTATTTGGTTACAGTTACATCCGTTGCTCATTTCCGGTAAATTGTGCAACGTGTAATTGTAAAACGTTTATATCCTTTGCAAAATAATTTTCAGGTAAAAAAATAACCGCCGGCAAAATGTTCCGGCAGATTTCTGCTCCTGAATATATACTGATTTTGCACCTGTATAATAGATGAACAATCATAAACCCATACAAATGATTGGTATACACTTTCATACTCTATATCATTCATGTACAACAATAAAATAAAAATGATAGGAACATTAAACTTCCATTTCCCTTGGAAACTTAAATACAAGAAAACTGATATTTGAGGCTAACCTGGAAAAAGCAGTTTACCTGATTTAGCACTACTATAGAATACAAGAAAATCATCAAATATACGTAAAATTAACTTCATGAACCAATGATAAAGCTCAAGTGTAAAAACTGATCTTTGACCTGATTAAGCAACAGAGTTGCCAGTACTTGTTAAGAGGAAAATACATACAACTGAAGTTTTGAAGTTAACTAGCCTTGTCTCAAGACTTCAAAAGTGGCTGACACCCATAGATTGTTAGGCAAGCTTAAATCATTTGGGATGACACCCATAGATTTTTAGGTTGCCTTAGATCATTCCCATTATTAAGGAGATTAGACTACCTTTCCATCCTTCTCTTCTAATTGCACAAGACACCGAAAGGTGGAACAGAATTCAGGAAGAACACATGTTTTGTTGTTTAGTTCATCACATGTTTAGTGGATTTCTTCGAAGCAATTTCATTTGCTGCCACAGATATGGGATAAAGAGATCTGTACTTGGTCCATGGGATTTCTCTGACAAGATAAGGTATTAGTGCTGCAACAACCTATCTAAAATTTACAAATTTTACCTAAAAATTAAAGAGACACTTGGTGTGAGTGAGGACGACATATAGAAAAAAACATGAATCAAAAATTACCTCTCATTTAAGCAAATCGCTTCCTCGAAAAGGATAGAGATGTTTAAGCTACAATTCTACGAGGAAGGCACAGGCTTCAAGACCATTGAGCTGCAATAAAAAAGCATGCATATCTAAAAAAGAACATTAGACAAAAATCTGGTAAGTTGAGTCTGGTGCACTCCATTCAGATCTAAATATGATTCATGGATTTTAATCGAATATATAAGCAACAAAAATGATCTGTATCCTGAAAACAGAAACATTTGGGTTCATGCTGTTAAACTGTACTTAGATTTTCACTTTTGTATAAAAGGGTGCCTAGTTTTTACTTGAAAACGTTAGACTTTAGAGATACAAAACAAGTTCTCAGATACTATAATAATAGAATGAGACCCAAGATTTCTGCTGAAGAGTGAATCTCCATACAAACTAATTTTTGCATCAAGAACCAATGGGGGTCGACATATATAGCAGAAGAAGTAAGGCAGGATGAGAGAGAGAACGAATATTACGTATTTCTTATCAGATGCCTTGTTCTTTTTGTTGAAATAAGGTGGAGAAGCAGCAGTCCAACCCAAGCTAGAATTGAATGGATGTGGAAGGAGCCTTCGAAATCCATCATCTATCCAACGAATTTCATTAATGTAATCAGTAAGTAATGCAAAAGGACGACCTGATGTCATTCAGCTTCCAATGCAAAGCACGGAATTTGCAAAACCAATAGATCCACAAAAGAAAATTACAACTTCCAGATATGAAGGTATTTTGTTAATGGCTTAAGGAATGAGTTCTGGAGTCTCAAATAAGATAAATTGTGAACAGAAATGAGTTCTCACTATTACAAGAATCTTCATGGCATTCCAACTGCTTGCAAATCCGCGAAGGTGCAGAATACCCACTAATAATCGAGTATGTCCTACCATGTGAAACACATAATATGACTCCAAAAAATATAGGCTGAGAACTTTGGCGATCTGTTTAGAACATGAAAACGAACATGGTGACTATTAAATACATATTGCACCCAAGCCAGATCTATAGTTAAGATAATATTAAACCCGAAAAAGATCAGGAATGCTCTTAATGGCAGCTAAAGCAGCAACACATACAAGAGGCCAAGAGGGTATACTGGATACAGGAACCTGGTCATAAGAGCAACACAAACTGAAATCTTGTAAGTTGAGTCTGCAGACCTCAATCCAGATCTGGATACGATTCAAGGATTTTCAAAGCAGTGAATATATAAGCAGCAAACAATATACAACCTGAAAACAGAAACATTTAGGTTCATGCAGTCAAACTGTGCCTATATATAAGACAAAAATAGTTGTTTCTCAACCTGAAATGAAGTCCTCCATAAATTGGGCTTCAAAGGAGATATGCAATGCATTTACCAACAGATGCAGATACGAAGCAAATCCAATAGTATTGCCTTTGTCCCTAAGGGAAAGATACACATAGAAAGGTGAGTAGTTAAATGGAGATGTCTCACATACTTTAAATTGTAAAAGAATTTTCATGACACATCAAATGTGATAAAACATCCCAGCTTATGTGCTTAAGTGAGAAAGTTTTACGAGAAATTTAACCTCACCGATGCCACCCCAACTATAGCATAGTACGTATAAAAAAATATAAAATCCTTTGCTTAGTCATATACATGGAATAACCGAGTAAAAGAAAATGAATGTCAAAGCTGACAAAACATATGACTATACGCAAGTGCAGTCCTACAGAATAAACTATTTAGCTTATCAAAAAACAACTCTTACAAGTTTGGACAGAAAGGGACAAAGGATCCAGGTCTTAGCCTCAAATGACGAAGTATTTTCTATTTCAGCCATATCCGAGGAGCTTTTGATCATCTTGTTCGACCATCACATCTATGAGTCAAACCTTATCAAATATATTATGCATACGCCAAGAAAGTAGCTGCTTGAGTTTCAAATATATTCAGCTACATGGCACTCACCACTATCCTTACACTACTACTTTGTGCCTGAATAAGGGAAGTAGACCGAACCTGGTGATTGGTCATGGGAGGCAAAGTCGAAGAAATACTATTGACTTCTTCTTGGAGTTCTGGAATTGAATTCTTTATTGCCGGGGCATCTTCCTTCAGTTGATTCCCAAGCACCTATGTACAAGTACAATTTGAGTGGTTAAATGTATCAAGATTCCAGAGACACCACACTTCATATCATGAAAATTAAGTAAATAACTGTAACTCTTACCTTTATGCTATATAAATGTTTCTGATGTTCTGCAAGGGTTGTGGCCAAAAATTTAGCATGGCCACTAGTACCACCATCATGGGAGCTTCATAAAAGTTCCAGACCCTCACCATTATTTTCATTGACCTGTAGTAAAAATTACCATCAATCAAGAAAATCTAACAACCCATGCTTAACAAGAAAGAAGATAATATAAGCACTAGTAAGTTCAAGTAAGTTTATAATGTGAATGTAATGACTTGGACAGAAGTATACTATCTCATTGGAAATGGGAAAGAAATATCCAGAGACATAAGCGCCAGGTTAACACCAATAACTTAAAGTAAGTTGGTTATGTGTGCTCTACAAAAAACTTACACAAGGTTACATACCATATGGAGAGACTGCTTATGAGTACGTTGTAAAGCACCTGTCCAGCGCCTAACAATTCACCTATGTTCAAGATGAGCAATCAAATCCTCAATACCTGAAGCAAGAACTTCATGCTAACCTAAGTAATACTAAAATGAAGCATCTTATACAAATTACAAAACAATCACAAGGTTAACCCGATAGACATACCAATCACCGGGAAATTGAACACAATGCGCAAATGGCAATGTTGTTTCTTATGAGACTTTTGTCGAACAACTTGGAGATGTTAAGCTAGTGAAGGATCACTCAGTTGATGCTTGTTTGTAATCTTACATAGCTTCTTCCCTGCAATCTTCCTTGCAATCCTCGCAGCATTTGAGCCAAAACCTAACTATTATATACCAGTAAATGAATCCATTACCAGTAAATTGGGTTCTTCAGAGGAGAGTAAAAAAGAATCATAGATCAACTAGTACAAACCATCTTCTACTTGAGCTTGGAAAGCATCAGACGACTACAGATTCTACACAAATACTAAAAATCTATACACAACTGAGTCACTCACAAAAACGTCATCTTCAACTGAATCAAATCATACTCAATACTTCAAATCTACAAAAAGAAAAGAAAAATGAACACCAAAATCAAAACCCTAACTCTTTCAGATACTAATTAGGTCAAAATCATAAACCTAAATCTTTTAGATACTAGTTAACTATTTAGATACTAGTTAACTATTTCAGATACTAGTTAGGTCAAAATAAAAAACCCTAACTATTTCAGATACTGGTTAGGTCAAAATCAAAAGCCTTAACTTTATCAAAAGATTTCAGATGAATTTTTTTTTAACCACAAACTAGTTTGGAACTTTATACCTGCTGAATAATCCAACAAACTAGTTTATATCACAGGTTGAATGATTTGATTTTCAGATTTCAGGGAAACAATTTGTAGATCGATATTTCTTGATGATGGGTTTTGATTAGACTATAAGATTTGTTGAAATCTAAAATCTAATGAAGATGGGGTTTGATTTGCAGACAATGAAACCTAAAATCTATTGAAGAAGAAGAGATGAGAAATTTTTTTCTCTCGCTCTCGGCTGAAACTCTTCGTCATCTTCGATGAAAAATAAAGAGAGAGAGAAATGTGGTGAAATAATAGAAATTTCTAAAAATAATAAAAATAAGTTATTAAAAAAATTTAAGAAAAAAAAATCATATATTACAAAAAAACCAAATAATGTGCAACGATTATACGCGTCGAACATACGTTGCACACACTATTTTATTTTAATAAATAAAATATAAATAATTTGTGCAACGGATAACATAGTGCGAAACGGATATTAACGTTGTTTACTGTGCAACGTCTATATCCGTTGCGCACTTCCGAAATTGAAGCGTTGCTAAAACCAGGATATGGTGTAGTGTTGAAAGGGTTGTCAATTGTTTTATTAGAGTCGTCATTCATGTGTTTGGGTAGTATGTTTTTTAAGTAATATTGTGACGACCCTTCTTTTGAGATAGCATGCAATACTTAAGTTATTTGTTGTTTTTTGTGTGTATGTTACCATTGTAGTAAAAAGAAAGACAGGGAACACATGCCCACTCCACCTTCCAAACCTCCAAGGCACGACAAATACTTGGCGGCCGGTCAATTTCGCGGAAAACGTCAGAGTGAGGTGGCCGTTTCTATCCGTGAAATGAGAAATCAAGGTAATGATTCATCATCTGCTTCCACCGCAGTTGTATCTGCTTCCGAAAGCGATGAGGAAGAAATTATTGAACAAGAACAGATTCATGATGATGCTGGCGATAGTAACGGCGGTGGTATTGGTAGTTCTGGCCTTGGTGGTGGTGGTGCTGGTGCTAGTGGTGGTGATGGTGATGATGATGAGGAGTAGGAGGAGGAAGAGTAGGAGGAGAATGATGAAGATAATGCTGGTAAGGGTGTTGGTGGTGATGATGAGGAGGAGGAGAAAGAGGATAATGAAGGTAATAATGGTCATGGTGTTGGTGATGATGATCAGGAGATAGTGGAAGAGGAGGCGAAACCTTCGAGATGTAAGGATGGAAAGCCAGTTGCAGAGAGCGCGAGACACATTCCCACCAAACATTTGCAGATAGAACGTCTTTATGGTGGTAAATCTAGAGGAGAACCGAGAGATCGGTGCGGAGTTTTATTTGGATATAAGGAGAGCTGGGCTCGTACCATCTACGAAACAATCATAACAATCTAAACTTTGCTTTTAAATTTGATTTGTTGATCTTCACTTGAATTTGTTTTTATGTTTACTTGTTTTTTCTTTTGTAGGATCATAAGAATGCCGTACGTCTTTTCAGGCGGCAATCTTATTATGTGAAATTGTCCATGTGGGAGCTAAAAGATGAATGTGAAAGAGTCAAGGAGATTATTGAAAACTCAGCTCTGTATAATGTCGTTGTGAACTCAGTGATTTCATATGACAAGGTTGCAGTTTCCAGTTTTAGTGAGAGTTTTTACGGAGAAACACATACATTCCAATTCCATTTTGGTGAGATGGCCTTGATACCGGATGATGCAGATCAAATATTAGGGCTGTCGGTCGAAGGAAAATCCACCAATGCTAAGTTCAAGAAAAGGCTTAGTTGGGAAGAAATTTATGGATTGACAGAGAGATTGTTTGGCTAGGATCAAGAGACCGCAAATGGCCTTTTTGTGAAGGGAAAAAACTACCCGAAGAAAGAATTCAAACTCGTTGATATTAGGGAGATGTTTTTTGGAACACTAATCAAAGAAAGAGTTGATGGTCTCTCTGATGCTCAATGTCATTATGCGGCGGCTGGGTATTTTTTGTACACACTTGCCTCGATCATATTTCCCGACAACAAGGGTAACCGGGTGAGTGTCAACCTTCTTCAACTATTGGATCCTTTGGATGATGTGAACAAGTACTCTTGGGGTACTTCCATGGTAGCACATTTGAATTGTTAGTTATCAAATGCATCTCGGGAACGATCTTCTCAAATTCATGGAAATACGGCTCTACTGCATGTAATTGGATTGAACTTAGTTGTATCCCCTATTTTTATTTTTTTGTTGTTTGAGTATTTTTATACCTATCGGATTGTTTTGTTTTATTTTTTTTTGATGTCAATAGGTGTGGATTTATGATCGTTTTTATTCATTGTTCAAAGACAATCCCGACGTCAAAATAAACCCAGAATGGAACAAAACCAAACCAAGAGGGAATCGATACTTGTACACTGGGTCTCTGGATAGGGAACAGAAGGATGCATTGGTAGAAATGCGGCAACAATTGGGCAACATCATAGCTGAAGAGGTAATCTTTGATCCTTATAAGAATGATAGGGTGAGCGCAATGGAAGATGTTGTGTATTACAATGGCCCTCTGTTTTACCCTTAGGATTTTCAATGTATAATCCGATGAGAATCATGCATTAGCTTTGGTTTATTCAAGATTCACCCGCACCAGATTATAAACCACGATTCAAGCACAAGTTAGACAAATGCGAGTCTTACGAATCGGAATTAGTGGTGGTTTATGAACCTGAACCATTGACCAAGCATTGGGATGATATACACAAGCATGATAGCAAGGTAGATGTCTCTTATTGGGAGCATGTGAATCAAGGTCACGAGTCCACAGATGATTACTTGGAATGGTTTAGACGCTTCTCTCACCCTCAGGTCATTCGGATAGATGCTACTAGCACTCGACGGAGCAAAATGGCATCTTTCTCGGCTTCTACATCTGATACAAGAGATGATTCCACTATTCTTAAGCTTGTGGTAAGTTTTTTTTTTTTTGGTGTTGCATTATTCACAAACAAACAAATATGCGTTATTTAATATGAAATGGTATTTGAATGCAAATAGAGGGAACGAATGAAGATTCTTCTCAAGGAATTTTGTTTATGGGCCGAGAAAGTAGAAGTGGTAGAACCTGAGTGACATCGGAATTACTCTGATTATGTTAGTCACATTGAAAATCCATGAGCAAAGAATATGTTTGCTGATATGGCTAAGCAATTGAAGAGGCCCAGGAAAACCCGTGAAAAAATGAGACAAGAACGTGCTCAACAGGGTGAAGCATGCCAAGGTGAGGAAAGATCGGGGGAAAGAGAAGATGATGAATCCCAAATAGCTAGTGCAAGTCAAGGTCGTCGTAAGAGAAGTCGGCCATCATCTGTTGAAGGTAGTCAGGAAGGGCGAGATGGAGGTCGAAGCCGGGTTGGAAGTCGAAGCCGAGGTGGAGGTCGAGGCCGAGGTGGAGGTCGTAACCTTGAGTGAGGATATGTTCTTCTAATGTTATGATGGATTACTTTAGTATTTCGCAAACTTAAACTTAAGTTTCTTTGTTTGTTCATGGTTTGATACCACTATCTTGTGCTTGTTAAACACATATTTCTCCCTTAGAGTCATTATTTTAATGGTTGTGAAAAATAACGACCCTTAGAGAAAATGAAACAGAGAACTGGGTAAAATTCCAGGGCTAGAGTCTTTACTATTTAAAAGGAGTTAAGTAACGACTCTTGTTGACCAAAAAATTCATCTCTCTTACAGTCTTTACCTTATTGGTGGTGATCAATAACGACCCTTAGATAACTTTGAACATACACTGGGTATAATTTTTGGACTAGTGTCATTACAATTAAAATGGAATTTATGAACGACTCTTGTGGACAAAAGCATCCAGAGCTGAACACATATTTCTCTTTTAGAGTCGTTACCTTATTGGTTGTGATAATTAACGACCCTTAGAGAAATTTTCACAGAGAACTGAGTATAACTTCTGCAATAGTTTCGTTACAATTTAAATGGAATTTATGAATGACTCCTGTGGACAAAATCATCCAGGGCTGAACACATATTTCTATTTTAGAGTCGTTAGCCTTTTGAATGAAAAACTTAACGATAGTGATGGAAACTAACATCCCGTATTATTGTCGTTAGCATATTGGTATTGGAAGTTAATGACTCTTACAGATATTTAAACAGTATAATTGAAACGAGGATGGAATTTGATTAGATAAGGAAATAACATTACATTAATCTCATATTACATAATAGTTAATATGGGTATTCTAGAATTTGGCACATCAAATGTTCATCGATGAACCTCCTAGCACGTCGGTACAAGGTGGTATATTATTTGTGGTGAATGAACTTAGTTTCCCCGTTGCGAATTCTCCAAAGCCCATTAAAGTGTTCCAACCAAAATTCAAATAATTCTTAAACTTTAGTATGCTCACTTTTAACGATGTGAAATGTTAACGTCGAATTGTTTTGGATTACTTACTTTTTCCCTAAGAGGTGCTTGTGGATGGTGTTAGTACACCATATTCCTAACTTTAACATACTCTCGCATTAAACTTTTCATGTAGTTGAATCGAAAAGCCAAGTCTCTCCACTTGCGGTTATTGGGATTCCCGGTGCGGTCATAAAAGAACTCTTTCACTCTCTTCCAAAACATGGAATGGATTTCATTAGGACGTTCACGAAATGTATTAGCAAACAATTTAACGAGACACAAATCTTCATAAGTTTCCCTTTCCGCCATTACCACAATTGTTTAGAGTATTTTGGTACAAAATGAAGTGTTTTGGGACGTTCAATAAGAGTAGAGGGTCTGTATTTTATAGAAGGTGGAGTGCAACTGTCTGATTTTTTGAAATTCACCTCAAGGGTTGTTCATTTACTTAATAAATATAGTGACGACTCTATATAAATGATTATATTTTATTACGTGATTGAACTACCACTGCAGCTTTGATGTGATAAAACAACTCTCCTCTCTATTTGGTATAAGCATCTTGGGCAGTTCGCCTATCCCCTTTGTGCCCGGCGAGAAACTCATTGTACTTGGTGCACCATTTCATAACAACAATCGTCATATGCCTAATGTGGGACGACAAATAAGGATATCGCATTGGACCCTAACCAATACAGCTCCAAAATATACTATCATCTTGATTTTCTTAGTGAAGATCCTTGACGATATAATAATTTTTAACCCATTCAGTCTCTTCGTCGACTTGCTTGAATATTTCTCAGAGTTGGGATTGTTCTTCGCCTCGTTTTTTTTCCTCGCCCAACTCTTCTTCTTCCTTCGTAGGATATGGCGTGATAGTGTGTGGTTTTTTACGAGGGCTTTCTTTTTTTGCGTATTTCTTCATCCATTGCCAAAATTGCGGAGGTTGGTCGCTTGCATCTTCTAAGTATGTTTTCAATTGAATTGTTTGACATCTTAGAAATATTTGAGTTAGATTTTTTTCGGTTGTATTGGCCAGTTCATGTTGAAATGTTTATATATAACATATCCCAACGGTTATTTTTATTGGGAAGAGTGTATTCAGAAATAGCTGTTAAATACATGAGATTTTAGAGTCATTATTATAGGCTCTTTAATAGGATAACGACTGTTTCCGGTTAACTCATTCTGTAGATGAGTAAAAATTGTACTTTAGGGTCGTTACTATATAAGTTTTTTAAAATAACGACCATAGGTTACAAAAACATCCAGGAGACGAATAATATTTGTACATGAAGGTCGTCACAAAATAGGTTCATACAAATAACGACTCTAATCTAAAATAATTTATAGGAAATTATCAAAAAATTTATCCAAGGATCGTTACAACTTATGTTTAAGAAATAAACGACTTTTGTTTACCAAAACTTCCAGGAGATCAACATTTTTGTTTGGTTAGAGTCGTTACCTTATATTGGTACATATAATAACGACTCTAACTAAAAAATGAGAACGGAATTAATATATATAACATTAAACAGCATATATGCGGAAAGATATAACAACCTCTATTCAATAAGCAGTCTTCAAAATACAACCATCTACCAAGAGGATGTTTCATAATAAAGCTCAAAATATACATGTTTAAACCATTAAACAGTCATTAATTCTTGCAATTCTTCGCCCATGTCAACATGATCCGGCATCGGGTCCAAAGCATTCCACAAGTTCAGGACGTACTCGTATTGGTTTGTCCACTCCTTAGTGAAGTCTCCCCACTCAGCATAGCCTACCCGTGGCAAATAAAATTCCTATGTTATCTTCAAGCCTATGTAATGGTTCATATTGACATGTGCCATTATAATTTTTCTTTTCTTTAGCGCCGTATCACACCTAGTTCTTGAGGGTACATACGTACAAGATCCTCCGGGTAACCCTTTGCTGAATACATGAATGACACAAGAGAATGTGTCCTCTAACAGTTGGGCACCAAAAGGCATTTGCATCCAAAACTTATAATCGACCGTCTTCGACCCCTTTCTCCATTTGACGTTGGATACCAACTCCTTGAACTTCATTTCTTTTTCTTTTGAATCTCCTTCCAAGATCATTGTTAGATAAAGTTGTTTTTCCTGAACGAGTTTAGCGGCCATTTGTCTCCTTGCATATTTGATTTGGGTGAGTTTTAGTTTGTCCGCTTCATCGAAATGGCCTAACTGTTCCGTTGCAACATGGAAACCATAATTTCCATCCGCGTCAACGTCGTCGGTGGAGATAAGGTGATCCAAGATGACATAAGGAAGTTGATCGGTATACTCTTTATATAAAGTGTAAGAAACATGAAGCGGTCTTCCTTGGGAATCTCTAGGGGTGCACGGATTACCCTTTATTCCTCTTATCGTCACCATTCCGCTAGTTTGGCTTTGCTGGATGTCGACTGTATAATAAACATCATCCATATGACTTAGGGTGACTAGTTGGTTTTTTGGCCGACCCCTTTTCTTGGTAATGAAAGAGTTTTCATACTCACTATATTCCGCCTGCACCTTCTCATGCTTACACTGGTCCCTTGTACAACTCTTGTTTTCATTCACAGTTTCACTAAATGACATTTTAGTTGTCGAACGCCCTGGTGGTTTTTGTTTTATAGGCTCTTCTTCTACCGCCAAGCTCTTCCGGGCCGCCGGCCACAAGTTGGAAACCAATATTTGTCTTCCTGCACATTTCATTTTCCTGTATTTTTCGTTGATGTACTTTCCAATTTCCAAGTCTCCGAACTCTTGCTTAGCGTCCCCTGTGGGATTTGGTGTGAATGAAATTTGCTGCCAGAATGGATCGATATCTCCAAGAGGAATGGTATATTTGTACCCACCAATTTTATGTCTACACGAGAGGCCGAGCCATGTCTCTGTTGTACAATAACACTTCATCACCTTCCCAGCGGCCATATTTTCTCTAAACTTAATAAGTTCTTCCATCATATGGGTTATTGCCCACCATGATACTTGATGTGCTACCCCCCGTAACAAATATTTGTCTCTAACATATTCCATCAGAAAACAGAAAACGGCTTTACTTATCTCCATCTGGGCCACTATTTTTCTTAGATCATTCTCTGCGTGCTCGTGAATAGATTCCTGTACCGTAACTACCCCACCCATATTCTCTTCAAGAATTTTTTTCAGACGGCCATGAGATTGCTCTGCAATACTTTTAGACTCATTTTTGAAGTGCTTGTATCTATTGGTCCATGCGTAAACAAACTTCTCCTTCCAAGGATTCAACCATGTATTCTGGAAATACTCGACAACCTTCTTATGATCCGTGCTCCAATCATCAATAAAATTTTGCAAGTTTGCATAATACTTAACCTCGGTATTCGAATGAGCCAAATGGTCCCAATCTTTGCATAAAACTTTCCATAGATCCCCCTCTTCATCGTATTTTCCTTTTCTTTACTTTTCTCTTCCGATAGCTCTTCTTTGGATAGTTGACTAAGACGCTCGTCTTCCTCCTTAGAGCGTTGATTACCCTTCTTAGTATGGATCTTTTGGATTTGGTTCTTGCAATTTGAAATAAGATTGGTTTGGATGTGCTACGTACAAAGAAAATATTGAGCAAGAGGAAAAACCTGACGAACGACACTCATAACTAAAAAATCCCTATCAGTAAATATAACCTGCGGCGTCTCTTTTCCATGGTAAATCAACCGCACTTACTCAAAGGCCCAAACATAATCCTCTATTTCTTATTTCTCCATAAAGCACCATGCAACTGTGAATGATTGTTTATCCGAAGTATGACTAACCACGTACAACAAGGGCATGTTATACCTATTTTTCTTGTAGGTGGAATCTATGACAAGTACCTGGTAAAAACACTGTGCCAAATCCACCATCATAGGGTGCGCAAGAAAAATATGAGTAACTTTATCTCCGGGACCAACTTTTGTTTGCATGGCGTAGTTAAGTTTTTCTGCTAACCACTCGGATTGTTGCATAATTAACCTACCATCCCATTCGGTTCCCTTCATCGTTGCTTTGGTAGCATAGATTATGGAAATGGTAGACAAGTTATCCTTATCTTCCGCCCTTATTGCATTTAGGATCTTAAGAGGCCTATACCCCTTCATCTGTCGAACCTTCTCCATTTCATGCGGCTTCAACCGGGCATATGCATGGTGTCCATATAAACTTTTAGGTGGAGGATGGTTGTGACGACCGTCCGGAATACTATCCAATCTCCATAGATGGGTTTCATGATGCCTTTTGAAATAAATCCTGAACGGGCAACCAAACTTCTTCGATGCAGTTTTGTAGACCCTACTCGTCTTCTTCTCATATTTGTAATTCTTACCTTTGTGACTTTCCCCTTTTTTCCCCGCTCTCTCGCACACCATCTCCATCTTATTACAGTCAACGTGTTTGCTTTGAACAACAACGCACATCTTCTCGTTTGCCTTAAAGATAAGCCATTACTTTCCCTGAACCTTGTCTTTCCATGTCTACATTCACCAAAGAAATTACACATCCATGCGATCAAATAATTTAAAATTAAATAGAACTAAATGGTTAAGTAAAGCGTACCAAATCATTCATATAGTATTGGGAGGTATCCGGACCCATCGTAGAGACTGGTTCTGGTTGAGAGCTTGGATGCACCACCATCCACAACATAACATAAAACGTCAAGCATAGAGTCTTCAACGTATAAAAACTAAACATGACGATCCTTTTATAAATGGATATTGAAAATTTACAAAGTGACGACTCAAAAGCATAGAATTCCTGCTATTTACATGGGCCGGCACTTAAAATGTTAGCATTTTGACGACCAAATCAGGTATGTATGCCAGGGATAGGGTCGTCATTGGCTTTTTTTGCAGGTGAAAGACTACGGTTTTCTTAAAGTGTCGTTACTATATATACATAATTTTTGACGACTCTACATGCACTACCAAAACCATAATTCTCAAACTTCACATTCATTCTCATTCATTTATCACCCAAGAGGAAAAACTAGAGGTAATACCATGGCTACTCCCTACACTTCCGAAGAGAATTGCGTTGTTGTGAGAGCTTGGTTGACAGTCACAAACCACTTTGAAAGTCTAGACAAAGACATTGATGAAACATCAGATGCTTGGTGGAACCGTGTATTCATCGTTTTTGTTGCGTTGGACGGAAATCACAACTCAAGGTCTTTGAAACAAGTCAAAGAACGGTTGCAGGAGATAAAATTAGAATGTGAAGCTTTCAAAAGAGAAATTTATGCCGTAAGGCAAGCCATTCCCAATATGTTAAGTGCTATAAGAGTAAGTATTTAAACAAGAGGTAAAACTTATCGAAATCTTTAAACAATACTAACTAAGTTTTTTATTTTGTGTTTTCAGTTGGGGAAGGCGTATAAGCGATACGAGTGCTTCGTGGGAACAAGCTTGAGTTCGACGATTGCTACCTCATCTTGCACGGCGCTACCTATAATTACAACATCTATGGTTGAGTGTTTAAGTGAACCTTTATTATCTATTGTATTTCATTTCCTTCAATGCAACGCTTTGCAAGATGTATGCCTTTTACGATTTAATGAAATGATTCCATGAAATCAAAAATTATGAAAATCAAGTAAAAGAGTCGTCACCTTTATTACTAAGACCTATAACGACCCTTAAAAAGATTTGCAATGGCTATATAAGATCGTCAAAAAATATGATTACAAATATGACGACCCTTGGTTTCATACTTATCAGGGAGTTTTGGTTTTAGAGTCGTTACTTTATTAACAAAACACCCAACGACTCTGCGTGACCTTGCTAAAAAGGGTCGTCAATCTGTATCAGACTACCTTAACGATTTTTCATAACCTGGAAAAGTTGCAGGTTAGAGTCGTTAATTGTAGTGCCAATAAAATGACGACCTTGTAGAGTCGTTAATATAAACACCCCCCGACTATGACGACCATTACACTGATCTGTTGCATAGTGGGGATGAATCGACCACTTGGAGGAACAAACAGACAAATCGAAGGGTATAAGATGTTTACCTCATTGTTTTCAGCTCGGGGTTCCTCATTTTGAGGGTTGGTTCCTTCATTTGGACCAATGGGATCTTCATTTCCACCAATATTCATGGCTTCCTCTATTAACATTTCTTCATCAAACATCTAATCCATAGGATTAGTTGACACAATCTCACCATCAACACAATCATGGTTGTAATTAGAAGCTTCACCAACATCATGTCCTACACTAGAATCATTCATTTTAAATAACCTAAAATTTTCACCAAAAAACTCTACTTCTCCCTCCCCACAACACCAAAACACATTTTTTTCTTTAATAAAAAAAAAAAAACCAAAATCTGATTTTAATCTAACCTTACTACTTAACATCTTAATTAACTAATTAAATTTAATTAACACTAATGACGTAGGGATATTTTTGGCATTTCTAAAAATAAAGGATAAGGGATAACCCAAAATTGTTATTTCATGTCTCTTTCGGTCATGTAGTGCAGGGCCCCTAATTAATTTTGGGGCCCAATGAAACTAGGCTTCGTAAGATAGAATAATATATTATTCTTAAATCCATTACCTTTTAGGTTTTATAAAATTAAATTACATCTAAATTGTGAGATAGTCCGTTGATCCTTGTGCCTTCAAAATTGTATCTTCAAAAGGGTTTTACACTATAGTTTAATTTTTCATTCGGTGGATATAGAATGATTCATTTTATATACCTGATTCATGATTTGAACTTTCAATCACAATCATAATAATTAGCCTGCTTATATGGGTACCTTTCCGGTATCCATCCCCCCACCCCCCACCATTCCGATTTCTCATGTTAAAAATCTTGCATTATTTATACGTTACTGTGTACCCAATTTGGTCGACATCTCTGAAGCTTTCCCTCATCCTTGATATTTTTGGCTTTTGTTTTTTCTCTCAATGTATTAACAAAATAATTGAAAACAGATTCATTTACACTGTATATACTCATTTTGTCAGAAAATAAATAAATCGAGAGCGCTCTGAATACGCATATTAACTGATCTAGCTGTCGACAAAACCACATTGTTATTTTCTGGAAGTGAGAATAGTGGACGGAAAGTGACCGATGACTGATAATCCCCTTTAATAATAAACGGATTTAAGTTTTGAAAAATGAGTCATTTGTCTAAATATTTTTAAAACATTGTTTTAATGGACGAGTAAAAATTAGTACGGGTGAAATGGACACCATGTTTAAACTTAAAAAATATCGAGGATGAATCAGGATGTATCCTGATGTTAATTAAAAATATGAAAAAGTATTTGAAAATGGGTAGGATGAAACTGTTTACATCCTGACTATTTTTAAACTTTGATCCATTTAAACGGTATCAAATTTTACATGTCTTTTTCACCCAGAAATTATTTCTTTTGGTCTTTTTAACCAATTTTTTGTTTAAATTTTCAAACGGGTTGTCATCAAGTATGATGGAGAGGCCATTGCTTACGTAACAGCTCGATCAGTAACGTACACACCTCCAACCAAATTGGTACTCCGGCCATTAGCAACCATGTTTTACTGAACTGGATTTGGCGTGGGTCAACGTAATAAATCTTATTCAGACATTTAGCCTCTAAGTAGCAGCTACACCTATGCCCACAAGTAACGATAAAGTAAAACTCACGTTGCATGCAGATGTAACAATTCTACTTGAAAGGCATATACTGAGCTCATGGACTTTTCCGAATTGATCGGTTCAAAAGTCGTATGATTTTTGTGTTGCCACTTGCACGTTCTTTGGTTACCCATGGTCGTTCTTTGGTTAGCTGTATTTCTCCAAATTATGCATTCAAGAGCATGGGATATAAGGATGCGGATTTGACGCGTTCTACATACAACATTCATGGTTTCAATAAAACGGTAACAAAACCAAAAGGCGGGATAACCATGCGAATACTATTGGGAGAAAAAGAAACGCAGGTAACGATGTGCGTAGTTGACGTAGAATCACCCTACAAAATATTATTGGGACGACCATGGGTACATGCGATAAAAAGTGTCTCATCAACCCTTCATCAGTGCGTGCGTTTCCCAATACCAAGTGGAATAGGCGAAATTAAAGGAGATATTAGGGGTGCAAAAGTTTGTAGTCAAATAGATGTAAAGAACTATGAAGGATGCGCAAAGAAGCGAAAAGATCGGTGGAGGAAAGCAAAAGAATTGAGAAAGGAAGAAGAGTTAAGAATATACATGATACGAGCACAGGAGGGAAAGGGAATACCAAGTGATATCCCAGATAAGGAAGGTGAACCAATACATAAAATAAAATAGCCATCACCATTAGGAGCAGGGGCGAAGCCACATTGAGAGGTGGGTGTGCAATTGCACCCCCTCAAATGTGAGCTTCCAATCCTAATTTAAGTGAATTTTCCCCCATTTTAGTCTTTTTAACCCTTTTGCACACCCCCTTAAATGTGCACTGATTGTTAACTTTCCCACCCATTTTTAGAATTCTGGCTCCGCCCCTGATTAGGAACCAAAAGCCAATTTTACCGCGGCAGAACCAACAAAAGAAATAAATGTTGGGACAGAAGAAGAACCAAAGATGTTGAAAGTGGGAACTAAAATGGGCAAAGAAGAAGAAGAAAAGACGATCAACCTCCTGCGGGAATATAAAGACATCTTCACATGGAATAGACTCTTATGTCGCATGCCATAAGTTGGACATCAACAAGAATGCACGGCCATTCAAGCATAGAATAAGGAAGATAGCAACGACATATTATCCTCAAATAGAATAAGAGTTACAAAATATGCTAGACGCGGGAATAATAAGGAAAGCAAAGTACACATAATGGATAACAAACATGGTACTTGTACCAAAGAAAAATAAAGACATACGGATCTGCATCGACTTTAGCGACCTAAATAAAGCATGTCCAAAGGACAACTTCCCCATACTAGATATACCACAATGGTGGAAGCAGCATCAGGTAACGACAAGTTATCACTTATAGATGGATATTCAGGATATAATCAGATCCCTTTAGCTGAAGAAGATCAAGAACACACGGCTTTCTTCGTACCTAGAGGATTATATTGCTATACCAGAATGCCTTTTGGTTTAAGAAATGCAAGTGCAACATATCAAAGAATGGTAGAAAAGATATTCGCAAAATGGGTGCATACAACATTAGAAGTTTACGTGGATGATATGCTAGTGAAGAGAAAAAAAGAAGTAAATCATGTTGAAGACTTGAGGGAGATATTTGAGTAGATGCGACAATTCAAAATGAAGATAAACCCGACGAAATGCATCTTTGGAGTAGCATCGGGGAAATTTCTAGGCTACATTGTATCAAAAGAAGGAATTGAAGTAGATCCCGGGAAGGTGCAAGCGGTTCTTGATATGCCATCACCTGCAACAATAAAAGACATACAAAAATTTAATGGGCTACTAGCTTCTTTAGTGCGGTTCATTTCTCGCTCTTCAGATAAATGCAAGCACTTCTTTAACATCTTGAAGAAATGAACAAAATTCGAATGGACAGAGGAATGCGAGAAAGCACTGCAGAGTATTAAGGATTACTTAATGAATTTATCTATTTTGCAGAAAGCAGAGACATGAGAAGAACTATTAATATACCTAGCATCAACACCGCATGCGTTAAGTGTTGTATTGCTCCGTCTAGATGGAGGAATTGAAAAGCCAATTTACTACATAAGTAAAACTTATAATTCCGCAGAAAAAAATTACACAAAGGTTGAAAAGATGATCCTCGCATTAGTTTATGCAACACAAAAGATCTGCATGTATTTTCAAGATCACAAAGTCAAAGTACTAACTAAGGTACCAATTGAATCTGTAATGAAGAATTCGAAAAGATCAGAAAGAATAGAAAGATGGAACGCACAGATATGACAATTTGGAGTTAAGTACGAGATACTATCCTCACCAAAATCCCAGGTTATTGTGGAATTCCTGGAAGAATTTCCATTATAAGAAGACGAAGGTGTAGAAGAAATTATGGATATAGATGAAGATCAAGGAAATCCTAAATACTTGTTAAAAGAACGTAACTCAAATAGATGGGGGATATTGGTGGATGGATCATCAAATGGAGAAGGAAACGTAATCGGGATAATATTCATTTCACCAAAAGGAGCACGGATGGATTTCTTATTTAAATTGGAATTCGCATCCACTAATAATGAAACCGAATATGAAGCAGTGATGCACGTGTTAAAGCTGGAAATTAAACTGAAGTTATAGGAGGTTAGAATAAATAGTGATTCACAACTGGTAATACGACAAATACAAGGTTGTATAGTACAAATGAACCATCTCTTCAAAAATATAAGCAGATCGTTGAAGAACTATCAGCAAAAATTGAAAGAATAAGTTGGAGGCACATATGTAGGAAACATAATCGATTAGCAGACGCACTGGCATTCATTTCTTCTATGTTAGTGGATTCTACTGCAAGGTACATAAAGATAAAGAGGTTCTCTTTCCCCTATATTAACCAAGAAGAGGAAGAAGACGCATACGTAATGATAGCGGAGGACGCAGAAGAAACACAAGCGAATAAAAACGCAGACTAGAGAACTGAACTCCATATATATATGGAAAAAGGAGAAGTCCCAATAAGCATATCAGAGGCGCATAAGCTAAAGAGTCGGGTGACAAATTATGAATTAAGAGAAGGCGTACTTTATCGAAAATAATTCCTTGGGCCATCGCTTAGATGTCTAACACGGAAAGAAGGAATGTAAATCTTGAAGGTGTTACACTATGGAGACGCTGGGAACCAAAGTGGAGGAAGGTATTTAGCTTACGGAACAAAGATACAAGAGTACTACTATCCATACATGCATGAGGACGCAAAAAAGGTATCTAGGAGATGAGAAGAATGCCGACTCCATGGAAAAATGATACATGCACCTGGAGCGGCGCTAAACTCATCAACAAGTGTGTGGCCATTTGAAAAATGGCGCCTATACATTGTAGGTCCATTTATACCAGGAACGGGACAGAGGAGATACTTAATACCAGCAATAGACTACTTTACAAAATGGGAACAGGTGAAAGCAGTTCAACAAATTCGAGATAGAAATGTGTTCACATTCATATTTGAAAATATCATTTGCAGATTTGGAATTCCTGTGCAATTAGTCTCAGATAATGGAAAGCAATTTGAGGGCGAGAAGATAGAAATGTTGCTTAATACGTTTAAGATCCAAAGCTGAAAGTCTACTCTTTTATATCTGTGGAGCAATGGGCAAGCTGAGGCAACTAACAAAACAACTGCGGATATATTAAAGAAGAAGCTGGAAGGATACAATAAAGGGTTTTGCGAACAAGTACATAATGCAGTATGGGCATAAAGAACAACGCGGAGAGAAGCTACATGAATGTCACCCTTCTGTCTAACATATGGAGTCGAGGCAGTGTTGCCAACTGAAGTCGCATTCCAACAACAAAGAATGAAACATGGTAAAAGAATCTGAATACATATTTGATCTTAACAAAACTCGATGATCTAGAAGAAAATAGAGAAATTTCTCTACAACATATGGAAAACTACCACAAAAGGTTGCCCTGGAATATAAGTGCGTTAGAGAAAGAGAATTCCATCCAGGAGAGCCACTGCTGATATAAATACCGCCTTATCAGAAAGGACGGGATGGAAATCTGGAGAAAAGGTGGGATGGACCTTACATAATAAACATGATAGTTGAAAATGGAGCATATGAGTTGATGGATCCTAAGGGGAAAAGCACAGGTCGCAGATTTGAACATCCATGGAACATATTATATTTGAAGAAGTATTATCCATAGGTCATGCAGTATTAATCGCACATAAGAATAAGGAAATATTTAGATGCGAATCTGCTGAAGCACAAGAATTTGAAGAAAGCGGGCAAGATGCAAAGTTTTTCATACACAACAGATATGTACTAAAAAACATATGAATAAAAATGAAAGATTTCTCTTCTTTATACATGATAAAAGTTTCAATAAAAAAGAAAAAATAAAACCTTATACTTCTTCCGTCCTATTTTAGATGAAGGGGAGGGTTTTTTTTATAGTACCAAAATAGATAAAGGTTTCCATAATTTTCACACTTTCTACCTAATTTGACCCTGCATTGGAATCAACCACTAGAAACAAGGAAAACTAGGAGATTTAAATATTTTAACAATTATTATTAAGGGATATATATATAGAAAAAAATTATCTGTTTCTATTTTCTTAATCTACGTGAAAACACCTTCCCCTTCATCTAAAATAGCACGAAGGGAGTATTAAGACATTAATAGAAGGCAAAGGAAGTAAAACCTCTAATTAGGGAGGCTAGGCATCCAATTTTGGTGTGCACCCTATTTCGCATAATAGCAAGAGGCAATGATAAGACATAACACGCGTCATAATTAGGGAAAACTAGTAAGCATGACTCGGTGGAAAGTTACACTGACCCTGAAACCTGAGTCATGGAGATTTTGGTGAAATAAAAGCCCATACAGAAAAGATGCCTTAGTCGAAAGATTAAGGTGAGAAGGTCTCTCCTAAGAAGTGCAGAAACTCGATCAAGGCTCCAAGGTACACGTTTGAGTCAAGAGTGCATGGGGCGTCTGGAGCGTACTTGCCGCTCTTGGAAAGTCCTGACTATGATGCAATCGGTCCTCAAGAAAACCCAATAAGGGTGCGGTCTCGTAACCACAATCCATATCTGCAGAGGGATAAGAGGCCGTGAAAATAACTGATTGTTGCATCACTAGATGGGAAGACCCCACCTTAACCAGATAGGGGTAAGCTTCCTTGAAGAGGCAGTCAGGGGGAATATAAGAACTGCACCCTCCATTAGGGAGATGAATTGTGTCTAAGACGTCAATATCATGAGGCTTTTTACTCACGGGAGTAATAAGACTTGTCTTATTAACGCATCAAAACATCTTGTAAAGGAAAAAAATCGAGAAGATGATAAGGAGAAATCAATGGGTCATTGCATGAAAATGTAAAGAACGCTTGCGATTTCTCCATACAAAAGCAAATCATATCTTAGGCAAAATAAGACCTCTAATTAGGGAGGCTCAATAAGACCTCATCAGAAAAATAAAATCGAAAATAATATTGTTTTGCAGGAAACAACGAAAGAACAAATGATGCATGGATATAACTGTACGATGAGAAGACAGAGAATAATACATAGTCAAAAATAAACATTCAATGTTAGAGTACATCCGGACGCACAATAAAGTGAAGAAATAAAAAAGCTAGACATCATTTGAAGACATGTTTTGAGTTGGTGCAGATTCTTCAATATTAGCCTCATCGTTGGGATTAACACTAGAGCTTGGGTCCTTAGGAAGTTCACCACCAGATCCATGTTGTTTAGGTTGATCCTCATGAACGGGAGTTTCTACATCTTTATCCTCTCCGCATTCATCATCATCGCTATCATAATAGTAGTCACTGTCAGGCTCAGGAATCTTCTCGTCTTCATATACATTGATAGGCTCCACATCTACTAAAGCAAGCGAGTTATTGAGGAAAACTTGGTCTGCGAGAGCTTGAGCCTTAACATGAGCTTCCGATGCGGCATTCTTCTTATTATTCTCTACGACAACCTCCATAAAACTTTGGAGATACAAACACCTCCTATTCGCTCTATCTCGATAAAAAGAGAACGCTACTGAAAGTCTCCCGCATTCCTTATGAAATTAGCTAGATCGGACCTCAGCTTGGAGATGGTATATTTATATGACTTCTCAGACACTACGAAAAAGATATCAAATTATCATCAGGGCGAGAATTTCGCAGTTACAAGATGCAAATGATTAAAAACACAAGAAAACTAAGGAAGTCAGCTCTATGTGACTACCTTCCCTCTGCGAAATGAGGTATTGAGATAAAGAGAGATCACTACTTTTCATATCCTTCATAACCTTATCAAAATCATCACCATTTAAACCTTGGAGGCGAAATCGAATCTTCTTTTCATCTAGAGAAAGAGAAGCTTTATCCTTAACCAGGATGTCATGAGACCCCTTTAACTCTGTTTATTGTTCTCAAAGTTTATTCATCTTCACGGACAAATATATTTTGGTTTGGATGATCTTTTCATTCTCCAAGGTAAATTTTTTCATAGACTCATCATGTTGACTTCTCAATATGTGAAGAGATTCCCCATGATCATAACAAGTCTTCTGGAAAATAAGATATTGGCGCATAAACATTGCCTTTATCTTTAAAAAAGATTGCTTCTCTGCGGTCAGTATCCGATTTTTATCTCATAGAGTTTGATGTCTCAAATCAGCGCTATACAATAATCCAAAAAGATGGGATACTTGAGAACCCATAAATTCATTTTGATTAAATAAACAAAGATTATCATTTTTTAGGTTCTCAATCTGATCAAGCGAATATGAATGATTATTAACTAGTTGATCTATTTAATTTTGCAATATCTCATTATCCGTGCGAGCATCTTCAGCAGAACATTGATAATTAAATCTCTTTGTAACGCGCTTCTGATTTAAGTCTTAACATACGCCCGAAGAAACTCAAAATACGAACACGAGCACAAATTTATTTTATGTGATTAACAAAAGAAAGATAAGCATACCTCTACATTCATGATTCTTATTGCGAAGATTTTCGGACACAAAAGACTCAGCTTGAAAATCAGCCTTCAACTTAGCATTTTGACGATGAAGTTCTTGGATAATATTGCTAGATTCAGAAAATCCCTCAGCTTGGACTAAGTGATGACGAGAATCCTAAAAGAGAAAATAATTTAGATATAAACATGAAAGCGCGGTCAATTAAAACAGATAGGAATTTACAAGCGAAATAATAATTACCATGAGATCAAAATCAAGATTAAAACTTGGATCAAGCTGTGAGAACATTTCGCTCCTAGCAGACTTATCTGGAGGAGAGTCGCCTAGTAACTTAAAAAGAGCATCACAAATGCAAACTTGGGAAGGATCATTAACGGATGAGAGAGTGTAATGACCCATCCCTCCACCGATATTGTCCCCACTTGGCCACTGCGCTCATCCGGCAGTGTGGGGTTTTCAACGGGAATCGCTGCGGTTATCCAGCAGCAACTTCCCGGGAGGTCACCCATCCCTGGATTACTCCCGCCCGAGCACGCTTAACTGAAGACTTTTCTGCCAACTCTGGGAAAGGACAAACCATTACTTATATTCCATTCGTCCAACCACTGCTGAATATCGGTGTATTACAGAGAGTGACATTAATGATTTCTAAAAGGGGCTTGGTCTTGGAAGGAGCGGTCAATACAATATCTACAGGGGAGTTGGTAGTAATACCCTATGAAACATGAATGGATGTTTCCTCTACTGATGCGGGAATATACGTTTAGGCAGGGATAGTAACAAAGGTATAAAGGGTGGTATCCACTACTTGTGCGGTCACATTCTTAGAAGAAAATATATTAGCGGCTTCCTTAGGAGCGGTGGTTTGCTTTGAAGATGCAGAAGCATCCAAAGAAGCTGAAGCGACAAAGCCATGTGAGGGAGCGTCAACCATGACATTAAGAGAGGATTGTTGTTCAGGAGTTAAGCCATGTGATGACAAGAGAAGTATTTATTGTGGGAGCTTTGCGAACTCTCTTAACCTTCTTCTTATTCTCACCATCGATTTCTCTCTCAACATCCTTTTAAGAACAACGCATATAAGAAAAAAAGGAAACAATATTGTTTAAAAGAAAATAAAGTATTTCTTACTACCTTGTTATGCGAAGGCTTCCTCTTGCGAGATTCATCATCTTTAGGGTTCGAAGAAGATTTCGGATTTGAAACCATGATACGAAGGTTGCTTGAAGATGGACTTTTGCTGAAACAAAACCAGTATGGGAATATAAAGAACAGTGGCAGAATAGTAGCAAATCAATATAAAGAACAACAAACATAAAGAACAACAACAGATCGACAATGGCGGTCGGAAATTCAAGAACCATCAATAATAAAATACACTAACCTTGAATCCATAAGGCTTAAATAAGAACAACACCAGAAAATTTTTAAAGATGAACATGTTGAAGATTTGCAGAAGATTTATAGAGAAGAAGAAGGAAAGTAAAGTAAAGAATTTTTTTTTATCTCTCCTCACTTCAGTCAATAAATAGAGAAAAGAGATAAACCAGTTAAATCAGGACGTGCGGGATGTAAGGGGAAGAAGTCAACATGTGTAGACGGTTAAGACGGAATCTCGGAAGCATGTCGGTCGATAACAATACGAAAATATGAACTGGTGCGGCATAATAACAAACTAGGATTTCACATACCGCTCATTCTCAAGAAGGAATGATATGAGAAGAGGAAAAATACCGCACACTCTAGAAGGAAAGATATGAGAATACGAACGCATACGACATATCCAGTACGACAAACCAGATGACGTCACCTAATCAAGAGTAAAGTGTGAAGAACTGTGGCTTAGATCCGAAATTAGTGGCTTTATTAGATATCATCTACTATGTAAACTCTTATATAAGGAGCCGAATGCCTTTGTAAAGGAGAGAGATCTTTTTAGTGAGCTTAAAGAAGAAATTTAAGAGAGAGAAAGTTATTTTCTCCCCAAGTTAGGGTTTCTTCATATCTTTGTACTTGTTCTAAGATTTTAATAAGAATTCTTGAGTATTTCAATATGGTTTTTAGATTCTTTCACAGGATTTACTAAGGGTGTGGTTGTGAGGTTTCTCGCAACTACATGAACCATTACGGCCGACCACATTGGACATAGCATTTTTTATCAATTTTTGAACAAAATTACACTTTATGGCCTATTAAAAAGTTGTGTTGTAAAAACAAAATGCTTTATATATCGTGGGAGAATCCCTGGTGAATTCCCGAGTGAGATAAATGGTGGGCCCCACTTCAGTTATTCCCATCCCAATGTTCAGATCCTTCCCTTCTCAGTCGCACGATGCTCCACGGTGTGTTTCTAGGGTATTTTTGGTGGCAATGTAGAACTACTCATATAAAAATTCACCTGAAAGAGTAAATATTTTGGACTATTTCGGATAATCCTTAGAATGATGTGTATTGTGGAAGAAGTAATGGGTAATGCTAGACTCTATCTTTTTACAGGGTTTTAAATCCTGCAGAGAGAATAAATTTGTTAGAATTAAGGAATGGTCTGAACTCGATAGTTTTGCATGATGGTGAGGCAGATTATTTAGAAGGTGATTTCTTTTCTAAAAGGTTAAATGAACTGTTATGCAGAAAACAAGTTAACTAGGAGTTTTCCGGTTTGTTGGAGGTGAATATATTCATCCAAAGGTTATTTTGTTTATGTTGGGATAGTCTGCACAATTCTATTCCTACCAAAGTCATGCTGGAGAATAGAGGGGTGCAGGTTACAAGTGATATTTGTCTGCTATGCATACCATGAACCGAAAACTCTGCAACATCTCTTTATTCATTGTTCATGGATAACGAAAATTTGGGGCAATTTTATTAAATCGTGCAGGTAAAACTGGGTGATTCCTTCTGGTATTCTTTCGGTTTTGATGATATTAGGAGACATTTATGGAAAAATAATTCTTTTGTGGTTGTGTGGGAGACTTGGAAGGAAAGAAATGCCAGAATAAATAAGAGAAGACTAAAATTTAAGGAGGACATTAAGCAAATGATTCCTTTATGGACTTATAATCTGAATACTTTCAGCTCGTACTCCCTGAACAAGGTTTTATTTCAATGGGAGACGATGTTATTATTAACTATATAGTTTCCTATTTTTCATATCTCCCTGGATTTTCTAGGTCCATGATTCTAATTTTGTCCATTTTGTAAACATCTTTCTTTCTTAATATATCCTTACCTTTTCTATAAAAAAAAAGTTGTGTTGCAATAAGAGGACAAAAAAATAAATAAAATGGTTGTGTCAATATGACATGGCTATGTTATTTTGTTGATATGCTTAATGAAAAAATAAATATGTTTAAAACAAGACAATAATGGAAAACCCAGAGAAGAAGTTCAAAAGAAAAGGAAATGGAGAAACAATAAAAATAAGGAGAAAGAAGATGACGGTGCATCTAAAGAAGAAAAGGAAGAAGATGGTGCTTCTGAAATAATATGGTTGAAGATGACAGAGAGAGAAAGAGGTAGAAGATACTTGCTCTGTTTCATGAAAGTTGAGTTATTTTAAGTTTTCACAACTTTTAAAGAAAATATGAAGAGAATTTTGATAAAGTAACCCTCTCTCAGGAACCCAAAAAAGAAATACCCCCGTTATTTTGAAATTTGTTAAAGTACCCTCACGTTAGTTTTTCCATCTTGTGTTAGTTAAGACTAATTTACTTTACATATTTGCTCTTTACTTATTGACACATTGATTTTCTACATCATTTTTCAGGTTTGTCGAGTCCGATTCAGGTTCGTTACATCATTTCCCAAAAAGGATTTACCATTTTAAGTGTTTTGGGATTTTTGGTTGGAGGAAAATCGACCTTTTACAACATTTTTTAGGTTCGTCGAGCCCGGTTCAGGATCATTAACCCTTTTTAGGATCGTCGGATCATTTATCCTCCCCACCAAGGAGATATAGTTCAGGGGTAAATATGACTTTTAATTGGAAAGATAACTGCTACCTACCACTTAACTGGATGTAATTTTCCTTTTGAATAAAACAGGGTATTTTAACAAATTTCTAAAAAATGGAGAACTTTTTTAGCGTAATGTGAAAAAATAAAAAAAAAACAAATATGAAAGGGAGTTATATTCTAGTATCTTTACCTAATTATTTACCCATTTGTGCTAAAATATTGAATTTACATATTTTACTAACTAAAAGGTGGATATTTATAAATGTTATACCGTTGATTTTTTTTTAAAAGACTTACACAATGGTTATAAACATGATTATCAATTTCTTTATATTTTTCAAAGAAAATTTTAACAACACTAGTTACATTTTTTTTTTGAAGCATAAATTGTATTAAACTACTAAGGCTATTACACGAGGGTATACACATGATCATGTCATGAACCTACATGAGGCAGACCATCCTATTTATGGGCAAGGTGCTCTTAGTAATGCTAGATATAGTTGATCATGTGAGTGGCACGTGCTGTGCAAGATGATAGTGTGTCGACTGGCCTTATATCTTGATTGTTGTACTCCTTTGGAAAGCAACTAATGAAATGTAATACTCTATCTTCTTCCTAAATTTCTTTGCAACTTATTATCTCCAATGTATTCTTCTTATTACCCCTCTAATTCGTCTAGTTCTTCCCCTAATCCTCTAATTTCTTCTACATATCCCAAATCAACTCTATCCTTAGAGATTCACTCTACTCATGATAAACCTAATTGTAGCGAGTTCACTACAGATCATCAATTTCTTTGTGTTGTATATCATATGATATCCCTACCGATTATAGAAATCGGTAGTTTATTTTGTACACTCTGTCAACATTTTGCAGTTTCTTATATTCGGTTGATAACATAACATACTAACCTCCGATTATAACCAAACTCTGACAAAAAAATTGAAAATTTTCCCAGGTTCGGTAGATTACATAACATACTAACTTCCGATTACAACCAAACTCTGACAAGAAAAATTGAAAATTATTACCAGGTTCGGTAGATTGCATAACATACTACCTTCCGATTATAACCAAACTCTGACAAAAAATTTGAAAATTTTACCAGAATCGGTAGATTGTATAACATAATAGCTTCCGATTATAACCATTATCCTCTATACTGTGGCCACGGACTTCTGGAATTCATAACTTCCATCATACATGAATTCTTCTCCTTTTTCCTCTAAGTACTTCCTTTTTACGAGTGTCTCCTACATAAACCAACAAATTTTTATTATAACTTAAGTGGACCGACAAGCTTAAGTGACTTATTTTTGCGCTATGTAAAAGAAGTATGCAAATACTTACAAATTTTTTGATCGACAAGCTTAAGAGGTTAGGTTTAAAGATTCTCTTGTGTATCGTTATGTAATCGTTCACTCCTTTTCGGATAAGTCGGAACCGATCATGAACTTGTTGAAGGGATCTTTGCTTTGGATTTTCATACTCTCGCACAAGTTGGCTATACACCCTCCCCCGAAAGACTTCGGGTGTGATCCATCCGGCTATGACATCTACACGTCTTGTTTCGTGGTGCCATGTTTTCACAATCGACAAATCTTCAACTGCGTCAAACGTTTCAATTCTTGTAAGTAAACGAGGGAAAATATATTTTTAGAATACACATTGATATATATATGTGTGTTGTTTGGTGAATAAATAAGAAGAGTTTACCCTCCTTATATAGATCAGAGTCCCAACGTCTTTTTTTTTTAATTTTAAATATGGCCGTTAATGCATACTTTTACAAGACTGTACTGAAATTACGTACAATGATTACATACAATCAGTAGACAAATGTTGAACAATAACTTCACAATCGGAAGCTAAGGATAGTTATGTATTGCCAATTATATGTTGTTTTCTCAAAAAAGTTTTCAGTTTCATTACAGTGCTATAATCGGAGGATTATCAGTATGTATTATTAACCGATTATGTGTGGTTTTCGAGGCACGACTAGTTTATTTTGAACGAAATAGTCGCTGATGTATAATCGGTAGTTAGATAAAGAATTCAAACCTTCGATTGTCGTAAATAATTTGAAATTCATAACGTTATCACCTACATATCATAATAATTTCACAATCATAACTATTCATTCAACTTCCACAATTCTATTACAAGGTATTGTGATTAGCGTCGTGGACGTGCTGGACAAGTCCTAAACGGATTAAATCTTTCCATAGCCCTAAGGATTATGAAACGAGCTTCATAACGGAACCTTGATCTTTTCCATCTCCGCCATTCCCCGAGAGATCGTTCTATAACCTCATCATTGGTTTCACCCCTCAATCGATAATGATTCACAAGATAAGTTAAATTGACGAATTCTTCGACTTGTCCGTTTATTTAACCAATTCGGCAGAAAAGATCCGCGGAGTGACGGTTATTTAGGTTACCGGTGTCGGCGCAGAATTTTTCGTGAATTCTCCCCAAATAACTCATACTCATTATGCCTCCTTTCCTACTTTCTTCTCCTAGTCTCGGATAAATTGAACATAGCGCCTACATAAAGATAAATCTTCTTCTATCGTGAACTCCATAGGATTAATGAATGGTTTGACCATTATGTTGAAGATGATGTTGGAGAGAGTTTAAAGGTATTTGTGATCCATAGAGGGTAAAAGGATACCATCCTTATGTTGAGTTTAGAGTACCAATGGCTCTATTTTGTAGATGATCGACTATATAATTGGTAGGTTAATAAGTTACACTAACTGACGATTATAAAGTTGCCCAAAATTTTGTTTTCGCCGAAATCTCAATTTATTCGATTTTGGGAACTGGAATAATCGGTAGGTTAATAAGTTAACCTTATGTCCGATTATAAAGTTTCCCCAATTTTTCGAATTTTGGAAACAACTATAATCGGAAGTTAAATAAGGAACCTTAACCTCCGACTATTAAGGAGCCAAAAATTTTGTTTTTGCCAAAATCTCAATTTTTTCAAATTTGGAAGCTAGAATAATCGGTAGTTTATGAAGTTATTTATGAACTTCACTTATCTACTGATTGTTAACGGCCACAAGATTGATAATACCGGTAATCATTAGATAATACCACTTACAAAGCTACCGATTGTGTAAGGGTAAATTTGGACATCCCTTAACCTTGTATATGGGTTGGGAATAAAAAAGTCGCCCCTAATTCTTTTGAGTCTCACCTAAAAATAATGCCAGGTTATATTAAGCCGAACGCCAAAATAAAATAAAATAAAAAAATAATGTCATCATATTAGCCCCACCCAACAAACAAAAAAGCTTAAGCTAAACGTATGGCCACGCAGTGTCCTCGTATTTTGATTTTTTTTTTAAGGTAAAAATCTCATGATCTATCTTGACAAACACAAGGGAGTGACACCATTCATCCATTAGGATTAGCATGTGGCTCGGTTTTTATCGCACGTTCTAGTTGGTCTATCATTGAATGTCTCTTTCCTATGACAACTGTTAATTGGATTACCATTAATTATCCCTTTTTTTTTTTTTGAACCATTATAACTGTGGTTTGGTTAAAACTTTGATGATGTCACATCTTAGCAATCCGATGGCTACCAAGACGCGCGTTCAAGTGTTGCTGGCATGATCAAAATTTCCCCCCATATATCTCTCTTATAAATGATGTCTGTAAGCCTATTTCTAGTTGATGAAAATCTTTTTATTCTATCATCATATGATTTTTTCTTTGGTATAAAAATTTAAATGTGTAAAATGAATTTAATAGTGTGTATTAGTATTTACCTCATTTCATATAGAACAGTTGACATTTTATCTTAGAGTAGTTGGACATTCAGTACACCAATCACAGCGACTTAAAGATTGAAAGCTTCTAGTTTGTTTATTAATGCACCCCCATTACTCATGGACCCTTTCTTATCTGCCAATAATTCATTTTATCATGTGCTTGCTTCCAAAATAAATGGATAAATACCCACGTCTTCGTTTCTCATTTCACCACAAAAAATTCAAGATCCACATATGGCCATGAATACTGTCCCATGGTTGATCGGATTGTGTTGTTCAGTTATCCTTAGTAATGGAGTTCAAGCTTCTCATCATCTATACAGAAACTTTTTATCTCTTCAACCTAATGGTACCCCCATATATCAGCCTTACAGAACTGGTTATCATTTCCAACCTGCTAAAAATTGGATGAATGGTAATTTCTAAACCTTTATAGTTATCTCTGATTAAGTGTCTTTTATTATAGGATAAATGACATGTCTTTTATTTTTTCGTGACAAAGCATTTTTTTCCTTTTTTGGAATTATACTATTCCATTAAGTGTCATAATATCCTTAACGAGTGTGCACGTAACATTTTAATCTCAGCCATTGATTTTATTTAGGGAGTTATGTAACGAGTATCGTGATTCTAAACACCGAGTATAGTGGGGCCATCGGTTAAATAATTAACCAATCAGAAAACTATGTGAAACATACACTCGTTAGAGAAGTGTGAACAAATTTGGACTCTGTGCAATACTGTTGAGAAAATTACTAAAGTTCAACAGATTGGTTCGATGATGTTCATAATTCCTAGATAGCCGATTGTTGAACTGCTGCATCTTTATTTATGTTTCAATAATACAATGCAACATCTAACAAAATTTAGCTATCACTTTTTCATTTTTAAAATTTTTATGGAAATGTTTCTAATATACACCCATCTGATAATGGGTTTACAAAAATACACCCGTTTTTTTCATTATTTCTAAAGTACACCCACCATCCATAAAACCATTAAACTAATGTGGTTGCAACTGAGTTGGATTGTGAATGGAACGGACTTTGATGCAACTGGCTTTAAATGAACTTTTGTGCGAGAAAAAACATCAAGCAAATTAAAGGAAGATGGTAGCTTAAATGGGTTCTGTTAAGCTATTTGAATCCAACAAGGTAACAACACAAACTGTTCTTGTGGATGCCGTCTTGTTTTATCCTTTGTTCAACACCTTTCCTGTTTCCGGTTGATACATCATCAATAGGTCTAGTCCATCTCACTCACTAATCATACCTTATCTTTGTTCTTGCTCTTGGTGCTGTCAAAAACAACAACGTTAATTACTATTTCTCTGTATGTGATGGTTCCATGAGGGCGTGATTTTTTTTAATCTTGAATTCCTTTTTTTTTAACCTGATTATTTAATGAACAAGTAATCAAATTTGTAAATCAATGTTTTCAATTTGGGATAATGGGTTCAATTTAATTCATCTTATGTATGTTTATTTAAACTTGAATTGATTAATTATGTATTCCAATTGTAAGCTTTGGGATTTTCTTCATTGAAGAACTTTCATCGTGATTTCATCTAACTGGTTCTATTCAGTTATTTTGTAGTTGTAGTTGATTCGGTTCAACTCGTCCCGAGTTGGAAATTTAACGGACGTTAGCCGTTTTATTCAAAATACAGATGGAATTTTGATATCGGGTGTATTTTAGAAATATAAAAAAAAACGGGTGTATTTTTATAAACAAATTATCAAATGGGTGCATATTAGAAAAACCTAGCACTTTTAGGGGCGACTCAATCGCAATTATGGGCGATAATAAAAGACAAAATAGGTTGAAAATACTTATATGCCCCTTCATAATCGGGAGGTATTTTGTGTCCGATTGTTAAAACCTAATTGGAAGCTTTGTAACACCTTTGCCTACCGATTAAAAAGGATTTTAGAAAAAAAACTCATTTTGGAGCAACTTATAATCGGAAGGTAATGGAACCAGTTAACCTTCCGATTATTATAATCGGTAGGTTATGTAACCAGTTAAACTTCTGATTATGGCTACGTCTCAAACACGAACCAAATGGTTAGGGGTGGCTCTGCACCCTGAGCCAAGTGGAAATTTGACAAAGGTCCGATGTGGGGCTACTTATAATCGTTAGCCAAATATCCTACCAATTATGGAAGATTTCAAAATTTTGGAGAAAATGGATTTTAGAAAAAAACTTATTTTGGGGCAACCTATAATCGGAAGGTAATGTAACCAGTTAACCTTCCGATTATTATAATCGGAAGGTAATGTAACCAGTTAAACTTCCGATTATGGCTACGTCTCAAACACGAACCAAATGGTTAGGGGTGGCTCTGCACCCAAATCCAAGTGGAAATTTGGCAAAGGTCCGATGTGGGGCTACTTATAATCGGTAGCCAAATATCCTAACGTTTATGGAAGATTTCAAAATTTTGGAGAAAATGGATTTTAGAAAAAAACTCATTTTGGGGCAACCTATAATCGAAAGGTAATGTAACCAGTTAACCTTCCGATTATTATAATCGGAAGGTAATGTAACCAGTTAACCTTCCGATTATTATAATCGGAAGGTAATGTAACCAGTTAAACTTCCGATTATGGCTACGTCACAAACACGAACCAAATGGTTAGGGGTGGCATCGCTTTTGAGCCAAGTGGAAATTTGGCAAAGGTCCGATGTGGGGCTACTTATAATCGGTAGCCAAATATCCTAACGATTATGGAAGATTTCAAAATTTTGGAGAAAATGGATTTTAGAAAAAAACTCATTTTGGGGCAACCTATAATCGGAAGGTAATGTAACCAGTTAACCTTCCGATTATTATAATCGGTAGTTTTAGGGGTCCAATTAACTACCGATTATAAAAGGGAACATTAGCCGAAATATCCATACATTAATCGGTAGATAATGATTCATTTTAAACTACCGATTGTGGTTTAGGCTACCGATTATATAAGGGCATAGTTGACATTTTGAAAAATCGCGGATAAGGAGTAGCTCAATTTTACGTTTGGGTGACCTTTTTCGTCTTTTAGTGTCGCCCTAATTGCGACTGAGTCGCCCCTAAATGTGCTAGGTAGAAAAAGCCCCAAATTTTATTTGTTCATTTCTAACTTCTTTGTGTTTGGTTTCCGTGCCGCAACTATGAATTGACAAAAATGGCTTTGGTTGAAATCACAGATCCTAATGGTTAGTATTCTCTTTTCAATCTGATATTCCTGGTTTGATTTCATGATTGAAGTTTGGTGTTAATGTCTGAAGTCAACTTTCATAAAAATTAGTATGTAAATATATATTTAATTTTTGATGCAGCGCCTATGATTTACAATGGAATATACCATCTATTCTATCAATGGAGCACTTCTGGTGCCGTTTGGGGTGACATAGTGTGGGCTCATGCAACATCCACCGATCTCGTAAACTGGAATCACCATAAAATCGCGATGGTCCCATCGGAACCATTTGATATCGAAGGTGTTTGGTCAGGATCAGCAACATTTATACAAGGAAAGCCGATTATTCAATACACCGGAATTATTAAGTCGAATCAATGGAACTACCAAGTTCAAGACATGGCAGTGCCTAAGGACTTATCCGATCCTTACCTGGTAGAATGGAATAAACCAGTTGAATACAATCCAGTAATTAAACCCACTGACGGTATCAATGCAAGTGCATTTAGAGATCCGACTACTGGTTGGCAAGGTCATGATGGAATCTGGAGAGTGACAATAGGAAGCAAACTAGGCAACAATGGAGTATCATTTTTATTTCGAAGTGATGATTTCATTCATTGGAGTAAAGCAGAACAACCTCTTCATTGGGCGAAGGACACTGGAATGTGGGAATGCCCAGATTTCTTTCCCGTGGCTGTTGATGGAAAAGAAGGTCTAGATACGTCTGTTCTCGGTCCTAGTGTTAAGCATGTGTTCAAGGTGAGTTTGGATGATACCAAGCATGACTACTATACTATTGGAACTTACAACCCTGAAACGGATAAGTATACTCCTGATGAAGGATCCATCGATAATGATTCTGGTTTGAGGTTTGATTACGGGAAGTTTTACGCTTCAAAAACATTCTTTGATCATGAAAAGAAAAGGAGAGTACTGTGGGGTTGGGCAAATGAATCTAGTAGTGTAGCGGATGATGTCAAGAAAGGCTGGGCGGGAGTGCAGGTACACTAAACTATGCAATTCAATCTTTTACCGAATGATCACCTTGCAGGAAACATTAAAATCTTTTACAAAGTATGCAAATCAATCGATTTTCTTTTGCAGGCAGTTCCACGAACAGTATGGCTTGCGGATAATGGTAAGCAATTAAAGCAATGGCCTGTTAAGGAAATAGAACAACTCCGCGCCAAACGAGTTTCTTTACAAAGTCAAGTTCTTAAAGGGGGTTCGGTACTGGAAGTTCCTGGTCTAACAGCTTCACAGGCAGATGTAGATGTTAAATTTAAACTTCCGAAGCTGAAAGATGCAGAAATCATGGACCCAAGTTGGGTTAACCCACAACTGCTTTGTTGTTCAAAGCCAGCATCTGTGCAAGGGAAATCAGGGCCATTTGGTTTGCTGGCTTTGGCTTCTAAGAACTTTGAAGAACAAACAGCTATTTTCTTCAGAGTATTCAATCGTCAAAACAAATATGTTGTGCTCATGTGTAGTGATCAGAGCAGGTCAGTTTCGTTTCACATTTCAATGGGCACTTCAGATTAACTATAAAATCTTGATCTAAACCTTTCGTATATATAACAGGTCATCTTTGGAAAAAAGTAACGACAAAACCACATATGGAGCTTTTATTGATGTTGATCCTCATCATGATCACACGCTATCTCTAAGGAGCTTGGTATGTTCAATATTCTTATTAGCCATGTTTTCCCAAATCCCAATTTTGTTATGTATGTGATCATGTAAGAACTAAGAAGTAGGATGTTACCAAGTTTCCAACCCGTAACCGGGTCATGATTATAGCAACAGGTTAAGAATCTTTTGTATATGTCCAATTTGTATTTTGGCAGATTGATCACTCAATAGTGGAGAGTTATGGTGTTGACGGCAAAGCTGTTATATTAGCTAGATTATATCCAACACTGGCTACTGACAACGAAACTCGCCTTTACGTATTCAACAACGGAACTGAAAATGTAAAGATGTCTAGTCTTAAGGCATGGAGTATGAAGAAAGCTGAAATCAAGTATCTAAAAGATTTGAAACATTCAGACAGCTAATTTTTGAAGACATTAGAGCTCAGTTTTTCACACATTTACAAAGTGGGGATTCGGGAATGCATGTGAAGATGTGTTGTTTAAGTATGAGAATTTTAATAAAGTGCCACACCTTCAATATTGTGTTTAAGAAAGTGTCACCGTTTTTTTCAGAATTTATTTAATGCCACACATTTGATCTTTTCCATCCTTATTTTGTTGAAAAAAAGTTAACATCCGTTAAAGCATAGGTGGCAATAATTTAGCTTAGTAAAAGACATTTATGCCCTCGGTCATTTGTTGATGGTGTTGATTCCAACTATATTCACCGCTGCAAACTTCCCAGACGGCCATCCTTTCTACTGCTCGACTTCATAAGAACCTTCCAAGTGTCCTCATGCTTTCTACTCCTCAGAGACAGATAACACAAGCAACACCACTTCAGCTAAACCCATTCGAGACCCACGAAGAACAACCGATTATCTTCTCCGCAGTTGTGCATTTCTTCATTGAGAATTCCGGCTTCAAATTACATTTCAGCCATTAGATTACCAACTAATTCCTTTGTAGCCTGACTCTGCCGTTGTAAACTACTTCTTGCTCACAAAATTCACAGTAATAATCAGCCATATCCAAGCTAAATTCGTCAATCGATTCTCCTCTTTATACCTGCAGACAAAACCCATCACCACTGGCAGTCGAATTCAAGAACCTCAGCGTCACCAATTCATATTTAATCAAGACCACCATTGGGTCAAAACCCATCCAATCAACCAACATACATGCCATCTTACCCATGATTCTCACTACGACAATTACTCAAACCAATCATGGCCATTTGACAAGAGCTAATAGTCCATCTACTTCTCATTCGACTGAATCTCAGATCATGCCTGATCTCCAACTCTGGTGATCTTTCTCTCAAAACTAGAACCCATTACCACCAGCAAGAACCCCCAAACTCAATTCTACCTGAACTTCACAATTAATCAATACCATTTAATCAAGAGATCCATAAACCAAGTCTCTTCTTTGCTCCATCGACAAGACGATGAAATGAAACCACGTACTGCACTGCTCTATAATTGAAATTACCCCTTCATTGTTACTTAAATCTCTCCTTGCACCGATTATAACATTACAATCTATGTTGTATTAGGCGTTAGGAGAGGCGAGGCGCCAAACCTAGCGCCTAGCGCCCGGGCGCGCCTTAGGCGCCAAATGCGACCACTGATTTAGTTTGTGCTGTTTTGGACTTATATTACAGATTCCAATACTATTGATATGTTGAATAACGAAAACAACTTAAATCCCAAGAGAAATCATGAGTTTACAGTCAACTTACATGTCCAAAAAGTAATGAGTTTAAAAGAAACTAAAACAAATAAAGAGAGCAAAGTAATCTCATGCTCTTTCTCGCACAGTTCAAGGAACGAATTCAGTCAAACAAATCTAAATCCACTTCCTCATCTGCAACTCCTAATCCACTACCACCAGTAGCTTTCCCCACCTCAGGGAATTTCTTCTTTTTTCTTAAACAGATAAGAGGCACATCGTCGTCAAGTGAATCGGAAGAATCATCAATCTGAATTGCTTTCCGTTTCCTTCTTTGAAGAATAGAAGTTAAGAGTTTCTCCACCCTCTCCAAGTGAATCTGAGCTGTAAAGTTCATTAACTCCTCGTGTCTTAGTAGTTTTTTTGACTTTTTTGGATGGAATACTCTTCTCGTACTGCCTAGTGGTTGTATGCGCAACATCTTCTTCGTATATTTCATCAGCCTCACTATCTAAACTCTCATAATCAACAGAACTTCTTCCTCTTTTTCTTACCGTCTTCTTATAATGTCTTGTGACATGAGCAATATCCTCTTCGTCTGTATCGTGATCCTTGTCATCTAAATACTCATCATTTTCATGAAAAGGAGCCAGCCACTCGGCACATGCAGTCTCATAATCTTTCACAATAAGAGGATCAATACCTTTTCCTGGACCGCTAGTTCCATCCAAATAACGAGCTCGAAGCTTCGACTTGTAAGACACAAAAACGAGGTTATTCAGCTTTTCATGGTCGAGTCTGTTCCTTTTCTTTGTATGCAACTGTTGATGGGAAACAAAGTATCCAAAATGAATTAATAACAAAGATAAAGAAAGAAACCATTTTGTTGTAACCCAAAATGGGCCCCCAAAATGAACCCTAAAATTCAGGGTCTGAAAGCTAACACGGTTACACCTACACATGCCGCCTTTGGTGCTTAGGCTGTCGCCTAATTATTAGGCGAGTCGTTAAAATCTCCAAAAGCGCTAGCCTAAGGCGCTGTAATGGAATATGGGGTCGCCTGGATTTCCTCGGGCATTATGCTGCGCTTAGTGCGCCTTTAGCACTTAGGGGCCAAAGGCGAGCGCCTTTTATAACATAGACCACAATCATCTCCACCAATTCTTACTGACTCCCTCGATGCCGCTCCATATCCCATTCAATCAATCCCTTAATTAATCCCTAAATTCCACTATTAAATCAATGCCTTAATTAATCATCTACCTAAACTATCTTTTCAAATATATACATGACAAAAAGAGAAGAAGAAGAAGAAGAGAGAAAGTTAGGATTTTGGTTCTCTGTTAAAACCTAGTGAATACTGGAATCAAATGGACATGAACGAGATCGAATTTTCTTATGTTTTTAATGGATGTCTTAAGGATCGTGAAGGGTAAATAGGTAAAGATGGATATTTTATTGACTTGTTCAACTATTATAGACTGGTTTGGTGGGCCCTGACGGAAAATGTAACGGTTGTGCCATTTTATTAATTCTGAAAAAAACTGTGGCACTTTCTTAAACTAGAAATTGGAAGTGTGGCATTTTCTCAAAACTCCCTTTAAGTATATATGGTGCTATTATTACCAAGTCTCGTTGGCCGAGTCCTCCGCCTTCTATTATAGAAAAAAATATTTTTCCGACTTATTGTTTTGTTAACATCTTGGAGGTTTGGTTTTATGTCTTCCTCCTTCCTGTTTTTGATTTTCATTTATAAATAAAACTACCTATAGTCCACGGCCAATCTTAAATGTTTGAATTCCCGAAACCGGCCATAGTATTGCATGATTGATAGTGATTTTGCAATTCACATCAACCAGTAAGCAACACGTGCTTAGCACCCATAGCAGTTTTTTTTCTTCTTTTTCATTTTTTTTTTTTTTTGTTGTTGTCAGTTTAATTACTTGATAAACCTCAAATATTAGTAGAACAGATGAAAGGGATGAGTTCCTACATAGACTCTTATTCATGCAATATGATTCTCCATGAAGTAAGTACAACTACCAACAACATTTCTTTGGTTATACATGCAGAGACATCTCAACTTCTGGAATTTATATGCTGACAAAGACGCGCGTTTCAAACCTTCTTTTTTCACGTTATCGCTCATTTAACCAAGACCCTCCAAGGAAAATTTTGTATGAGGCTTGGGCCGCTTGGAAAAACCAGATTTGGCAAATGGTTTTCTTGGCTATGTTAGTTGGCAAATGGGACTAATAAAATGTTAAAATAACCTATTTATTTTGTTGTGTTTGTTGGATCTTACCCTTAAATATTCGAAAACATATACATCTACTCCATCCATTTTAGGTTCAATTGAGATTATCTCTTTTTTCCAAAACGAAGATTATATTATATAAAATATATTTAGTTAGATTTTTTTTTCTCTTTGTATTGGTAAAGAATTTCAAGCTAATGGGTGATATTGGCTATTCATTTCTCAAGGATAATCAATATTACGTATATAGCTATCATTCCTCTAAAGGACTGACTGAAAACGAAAGTTATTAAAGGTTACAGACCTTTTAGCCTTTTTTCTAGTGTTTACAAGATCATAACGAAAATGCTAACAAACAATAAGCTTGATAATTAAAGAATATTATATATGGGCTTTCGATAAAATACACCCATTTGAATCAGTGATTAAAAAAATACACATGTTTTTCTCATAATTACTAAAGTATACCCAGTTTTATTTTTCCATCCCGTCTTTTCAATAAAACGGTTAACGGCTGTTACATACCAACTTCACCCGAGTTAAACTGAGTTATAAATGACTGAAAAAACCTTGACTGAATCAAATCGGCATGCAAAATATTTAAAATAAAAACAATGGCAATGGAAATTGCACCCACTTCAACAACCATCTTCATTCACTTCCTTGTTGTTCTTACTCAGACACAATTATACACCACCAGAATTAGCTGCAACCACATTAGTTTGCCATTGATTTCATCTGATATTTCGAATCAAAACTAAACCAAAGTTCTTCCTTATTTGCCATCAACACCCCACACAAGGGTCTTCAACACTCACTTTTACCCGGACTGAAATTCTATGGTATCACTTAAATCAACTGTATTCACAACCCATATCTCGGCAGTAGCTTACTAATTTTCCGGTATGAAGAACTTGTCCAAACTAAACTCAACCACACAAGTTTCATGTTAATTCTTTCATGTCCCTAATTCTCTGGCAGAACCAAACTATGACACCCCATGTTGGTTTCAAATTCTTCTCTCAGCCCTCTACTAAAACTCATACAAACCCATGAAAACCAAAGTTAAGACTTGGCTGAAAAACTCATTTGTCGGACATTGATACAAATATATTACATGCATTTTTATCGTAATCCAGTTCCTTCTGATTACGTTGTTCCCTTTACCTATCTTTTTGTCAAGAATACAATCATCACTGATCCCGAAGACTCTCAAAAGGATGATCGTAAAGCTCTCACTGCTACCAAGTCTAGTCGCCCTATAAACTCTCCGACTAAGTTCACGGATCTTTAGTTTCTTTTGAATTATAGTTTTTTAAATCTGTAACAACCTATGAAACAGCCCTGCTGCCATCTGCAATTGATTAAATCAATCGTATGATCCCATTGTCACTGCTTTGTGTACCATTGAGGATATGGATATGGAGACTTTTTATGCTCACTTGCTCACTTTTGATATGAGATTGGAGCAACAACTGGCTATGCTACAGCAGCCAGCAATATCCAATGTAGTTGTATCCAACATAACAAGTTCGTCTAGAAAACCAGATCAGCGGAGACTCAACAACTAGGGTAGAAACCAGTCCAACAATACTCAACATTTTCCTAGAAACAACAACACAACCAGTGAAGGTCCTTGTTAAATCTGCAAAAATAGAAACCACTTAGCTGACCGATGTTGGTTTCGTTATGAAAAGGACATCAAATCCTAGCAGCGAGCACCAGCAGCTTACGTATCCCTTTCTGGTGGTAGTCACACTGAGAATAACTGGGAAGACTCCGGTGCAACCCATCATCTCACTGCTGATATAAGGAATCTGAGTATTCCACATAAATACACTGGCATGGAACATGTTCATGTTGGTAAAGGTAATTCTCTTAAGATTCCTAATGTTGGTAGTGCGACTCTAAAGTCAAATATCTTCTATCTATTTTTCAATTTTGTAAAGACAATGATGTATATTTTGAGTTTCACACCAATTTCTTTGTTGTGAAAAACAAATGCACGGGATAACGCTGCTGCGGGGACGAAATATAAATGGGCTCTATGTCTTTGAAGGTGTTAGTGACATTAGCTCCACAATAAATCCAACATACTATGTCTCCAAAAATGTCCCAGTTTGTCACCAGGGTGTCGGTCATCCAAGCCTTCGCACTGTGTCTAGAGTCATTTACAATCATTCTCTCCTAGTTTCCAATAAAAGTTTTGATTTTTGTCATTCTTGCCATATCATTAAGAGCAAGAAACTTCCTTTTTCTAATAGTAGCACTACCTTTGATAAACCTTTGAGTTTAATTGTTTCAAATATTTGGGTTTCTCCACATACCTCAAGAAATGGATATCGTTATTTTATTCTTATTATGGATGTCTATTCACACTTTACTTGGGTCTTTTTGTTGGTTTTAAAATCAGATGCCTTACCAATATTTATGCAGTTTCGTAAACAAAAAGAAAATCTTATTGATTACAAAATCAAGATTTTTCAGTCGGATAATTTCTTAGAATATAAAAAATATATATCCTATTTAAACGAATCTTGCATACAACATAGGTTCTCTTGTCCTCACACATCACCTAAAAATGTAAAAAAGAGGTGTTCTAACAACCACACCCAATATTTCGCTTAACAACCTGTATGGACAAACTCCAATATACTTTTATGAGAATCAACTAGATAGTTAGATTCAATCAATTTGAAAATTATATCAAAGAGTTTTTATATCTCTATCTCTTGATTTAAATCTTATTCAAGCAAACTGCGAGTCATAATTTAAATACAAGAGAGATAAACTTGGATGGTACCAAAGACAAATATCCAAGTTTCAATCAATTTAAATCAACAACCAAAAGGTCGGATATTCTAATTGATTGAACAATGCACAACCTATATTATTTCAATTATATAACAAAATATAATGCGGAATAGAAATAACACAGACACCAGAATTTTGTTAACGAGGAAACCGCAAATGCAGAAAAACCCAGGGACCTAGTCCATATTGAACACACATTGTATTAAGCCGATACAGACACTGGCCTACTACAAATTAACTTCGGTCTGAACTGTAGTTGAACCCCAACCAATCTCACACTAATCCAAGGTACAGTTATGCTCATACGTCTCTGATCCCACCAGGATACTACGTACTTGATTCCCTTAGCTGATCTCACCCACAACTAAGAGTTGATATAACCCAAAGTAGAAGACCCTAGTAAACAAATCTGTAAAATTCTACGATAATAGATAAATCCATCTCCGACGAATATACCTATGAGTTTTGTTCCGTATTTTGTTAAATCAAGGTGAACAGGAACCAATTGATAAACCAGACTTATATTCCCGAAGAACAGCTCAGTATTATCAATCACCTCACAATAATCTTAATCGACGCAGTGAAAAAATATATTATGGAATCACAAACGATGAGACGAAGTGTTTGTGATTACTTTTTATATCTTGCCTATCGGAGATAGAAATCTCAAGCCAATTATTATAATTGTACTCTTACGATAGAATATGCAAGATCAGATCACACAACTACAAGAAAAGAAGTATCGGTCTGGCTTCATAATCCAAATGAAGTCTTTAAGTCGTTAACCTGGTTTAGAAGAAAAAATCAAAGGTTAAAGGAGAATCGACTCTAGATTAGCACAACTAGTATCAGACAGAATGTGTGGGGATTAGGTTTCCCAGTTTCTAGAGTTCTCCCTTATATAGTCTTTCAAATCATGGTTTGCAATCTAAGTTACCTTGGTAACAAAGCAATAAATATTCACCGTTAGATCGAAAACATAACTTCTTATACACACTTGAAATGCATGTTTCTAGGCTTGTGTAACTGTACCCAAACTTGTACATTAGTTGGTTCAACAATATTTAACCAAATGGTTATCCATATGAATACTTTCATATCAACCATATTCTTCTTCACCATAACTAGTTCAAATGACTCAAATAAACTAGTTATAAAGTTTTTCAATTGCAAGGAAATCTTATGTACTACACAAGACAAAATTGAAGAAAAAACGATTTGATTCACTCGAATCGGTTTATGAACTATATAGCCACGGTTTGCAAATGCATTCCTTAGTTTATAAAGATATGTTCACAAACATCCTTTTTAGACATAACCTACTTAAGTTCGCGGGCTGGGTTCGCGGACTGATTTCACGAACTTAGCTCACACACTACTCTGGTTCTCTTGATCAACAAAGTTCGCAAACTTTGGTTCAAGGAATATGGACTTATACATATATGTGTTTCCACAACAATGATTATATCCTCCAATGGTTATACAGTCTAAACTCTCATTCCAATCATTGAAACATTCTCAGAGCACGTTATATAGTCGTTATTCACAAACCATTTTTCGTCAGAGCAATTTTCAAAGTGATTGAAACATAACATGACTATCGTCACTAGGTAAAGATGAACTTGGATAAAGCGAAATCTTTACCAACACATATTTCATGAAATAGATATGCAAGATAAACTCGGCTCGAAATACCAAATGTGTATAATCTAAGTCTATATAGCAAAACGACTTTTATATCAAGATAGGAGATAAATAGACTTTTGAGTGATAGATAAGTTCAAGTCTACACATACCTTTTAGTCGATGAAGATCCACCAGTTCCTTGAATAGTCCTTCATCTTGTATGATGATTTCCATGGAGTTCTTCAGCTCAACTACACTTTCTATCCTAGTCCGAGACCTTAGCTATAGTATACTAGAAATCAGGACTTATAGTTTTGAACACTAACATTGACAAACATGCTTGAGATAGCAACGCATGCGATTTCGACCGAGAAATGCTCTAATAATCTCCCCCCTTGTCAATTTTAGTGACAAAACTATCAATACATATGGAATACAAAAAATATATAAATAAACTTTTGCAGCTCATATTCCACTTGTCTAATCTTTAACATTACTCGAAATCTTCGTCACTTCTAAGTAGTCCAATGATCCCAAAGGTTGTAAGTTTAGCTTCATCGTTGTTGAAAATCCATAGCTATAGAAACGAGAAAACTAGAGTTCTTAATCATTGTTATACAGTGTCATAGTATGATTACACAGCATCAAAGTTCAATTGTGTCACAACTTTAACAACAATACTATGGTGATATGTCACTCCCCCTTAGTCAATACTCCATCTCACATGGAAACCACTCCCCTTACATAATGATCCGAAAACTATATGTATTTGTAGTATGAAATACATATTAATTCTCCCCCTTTTTGTCAATAAAATTGGCAAATATACAAGAACGGGATCATAACAAATTTTTTGAAAGAGACGTTTCATGACTAAAAGTAAGCATATATCATCTAATTTAGATGCAATCATAAATCCGAAGCTAAATGGATTCATCAAGGAGATAGTTTATAAAGATACAAGATAACCCCTATAATATTCCACAGCCGCACTCCCCACAAAGATTTGGCAGTTAAGCACAAGCTCAAAAGAACTCTCCCCCATAATATGTCATTCCGGAAAAAATAACAAGAGCAACCTTAATTTCAAAAGAAAATAAACACTAGTCCAAAATGCGAATTTTAGGACAGACCATATATGTCGAAAACTAGGTTATATGACAAATTTTGTCCGTCCTAAAGTCTGTCCTATTTTTGGTGTACTATTTTTTAAAGGACGGAATATACTTTTCAAACAAGAACGAATGATTTCGTTTGTCCGAAAAGAACGACTAACTTTGTCTGTCTAAATTCGGGTTTAACAATTCAGCATCCTAATTCAGCCGAATCTGATTCATCTTAATCAAATTCAGCTGAGTCGATATGAATCGTTTTTCCTTTCTATTTTTTAGTAACATTTTTTGTCTAATGCTTGAGACAATCCATCATACGGAATTTGGTCAACAAATAAACCCATTGTATTAAAATTAGCTAAAATTTAATTTACAACTTGACAATAATCATCCTTGGTTTCGATAAAAAGAAGCTACATATTTCATTCACATTTTAAACAACGATGAAGGAAAAAAAATAGTATGATTTAACTTCGACGTGCACTAATTACGGGCCATTCCATCATATCTCCGTGAAAAACATCTCCAAGTGATATGTCACCAACACATAGCTTCATAATGCTATCAGTGATTTCAGGATGAGAACCAGAAAAGCCTTGATTCGGCTATGATCTAAGGATATGACAACTGATACTTATGGACCTGGAGTTATGAGCATGATTCACTACAAAGCAATATCTCCATCCAATCAATTATAAAGGCCATTCCAAAGAACCTTCCCTCCTCCACGGACTTCCTGAAATGGAAACAATGTAGATAACTATATTGGTGGGCAGTGAGATATCCACTTTGATGAATGAACCGTGCATGTAAAGACACAAAATTTAAGAAATTAAATAGGAAAATTAGAATGCACATTGGAAATGCTTATAATGTGAAAGAGATACAGAGTACAAAAGGGTTTTTGGGTGCATTGGATAGAATTTCGTAAAACTACTACCACTTAAAATGTCAATGCTGACCACCTACTTCTTGCTAGTTAGACAAAATTAATTTTTTGTTTGTTGGAATAAAAAAACACCCCAGGTAAATCACATCCATACGCAGCTATACGGATACCACATAAAGGTTGTTCAACTGAGTCTCGGGTTTATTAACAAGGAGGATCCAATTGAAATCATGGGATATAAAGAATTTAATGTCTTAAGGTGAGTTCAAGTAAAGGAAAAAAAAAAATTGGGTAAAACGAAATGACTACATGGATTTGACTGGATAGGGAGTCATACCAGTGCCACGACACCTCCTGCTGCAGCAATAGCTTAACGAGAAACAACTGAATAAGAGAGACAATATAATGATCAGTAGTCAGCAATGAGAAACACTTCTACCAAGAAGATCTAATTAAAATTAATCTCGGAAATACTGAGGAACAAACATCTATTGTGTATAACTCCAAATAAACCTACCCCTTTTATCAACAAGTACCAGCATGGCTCTAAATCCAAAGAAACATTTCATTGTTGAAGAAATGTCGACCCTAGATTAATGAATAAACAAAAAAAAAATTATACCAAAATCACAAAATTTTAAACTGATTTCACGTTTTTACCTATTCTCCACCCTGGGTTTCTTCCCCTTTTGGATGATGATTCTTCTCCACTATCGTCTTTGCCATCAATCCACCACCACTTTCACCATTCCAAGATAAATATATATGTATCTTCAATCAAGGTGGTTAGGAGGTAGAAGATGAAGATTTATAGAGCGATCTTCAGAGTTGAAAAAAGAAAAAAATTCTCCAATCTCTCTGTGAGGTGGATTAGAAATTTGAGTCGATTCCAATTTCTTCAAAACTCATGGATTTTGAAGATTTATGAACGGATCTATGTATGAAATTGATAGAGTTTTACACCTGATTCTAAGAAGAAAAAAATTAGAAGAATCGCATGGGAGAAGTTAAGAAGACAGTTCATTGTTGATAAACACGAAGGATGAAGGAGAATATGAGAGATTTTATTTTCTCCATGTGTTCAGTTTAGGTAGTTTTTAGATATGGTTGAGACCGTACGATTAATATGATCTAAGGGTTCTTCTTCATAGCCGATAGGGGTGGAACTTTGAAGCAGTTTGGGGAAAACAGAATCGAAAAAACTGCAGATTCGTACTATAAATTAGCAGATAATTTTTTTTGACACACCCCAACTGTTAAAATGTATAACTACGAATGGGGTCTGTCATTTTCCCCACTTCCCAAGTGTCCTAAAAACCTTGTTTTGGACTAGTGAAGGATTTCTTTGGACATAACAAATTACATACAAGTATAAATTTGAATCCAAAATATTCAACTGAATTAACCATAAGAGAACCCACGATTAATTTAATCGAACATGCTCAACATAAGTAAACTTATGGAGACTTAAAAACACTTAATTAGATTAATCACAAGAAAATCCATAATTAATCTTATCGAAATACACAACTAAACTAATCACAAAAGTAATCAATTGAATTGGTCATGCTTGACACAAAGTATCTCATGGAACAACAACTATGCCAAAACAATGACTCAGTCGATTGATCTTAACATAAGACACTTTATGGAACAACACATTATTTACACAAAAATTGTGGATCAGAGATCGACCTTATAACGTGGAATAAACAAGACTCATTCTATTTTCCATCACCATTTGAACAATGATATATAATACACATAATCCTTGAACACAAAAGTAACCTATCTTCTATCAAAAAATTGACATAATAGGCTTAACTTTTGTATTTGTCAAAAGTCCATTCATTCTTTTATCAATACTTTCATATCAACTCATGAACGACTTTACTTTTGACAAAGTATGGGACAATCAAGTTCACAGACGCAAACACACATATCCCATAACAATATTGCAATATATAAAACCATAAATATTAATACTGCAAAAATCATCTTCCAAACAAGTTTAGAATTTAAACCAATAAATCTAAAAATATGAAGATGAAAACGTTGGACATAGTTATGTGTAATCACAATAATGGATATTCCAAACTCTAGTTATTTGCTAGGCAACTAAAAAAAAATAAACACTTCAATGCCAATGTCGAACACGAACTGAAGTCATATAGACAGTTCTGGATCCTCATGATTAGTCTTGAGATCGTTGAACTTGTGATCGACAGCATCTACTGCAACTTAGAAAAGATTTCTTCATTGAGAAGGTCTTTAATTTGTTTTTTCATGATACCAAGGTCAGATGTAACCTTTTCCAACTCAGTTTTTAACATGTTAAGACTTTTCAAGGTATCATCAAGCTGCAGTTTTTTTTCCTTGTAATATTTAAGAAAGTCATGAACCACTTCAGCAGAGATCATATCTCCATTCTCAATATCCTCATGTGAGTATGCATAATAACATGAGGCATTGGGATGATCATCTTCAACAAGGGTTCATTTCTTCGTTCCTTTGAACTCAAAACCAATACCTTTAGTAAGAAAGCCTCTAGCAAAACCACACGCTCGTTAAGAGGAAGACATTTCTTGACCTAACAAAGACCTAGAGTACGCAACAGTGACTCAGAAGTTTGGTATTTAAAGGTTTCTTAGGAAGGAAGGATTTTAGAATTTTCAAACTGTAGACTCGAGATGGTAACCGGTGTACACATTCGAACACAACATGTCCCACAAGGAATAAAATTAAACAAAAGAACTTTTGCAACATAAGAATTCATAAATGGCTCAAAATTTTCAAATCCTTAATGAAGTAATTCAGAGCACAAATGTAGCAAACACAAAAAAAATTAAACAGAGAAACAATATTAGATACTGTGAATACCTTTTAAGCAAAATTATTTGTAGACACTAGTTTAGCTATAAACGATAAGAGGGTAGCTCAACTAGGAAGAACACAAAATTGCCATAGTATACCTGATTTTTACACATCTTTCTCAACATGATTTTTATGAGCAAGTTCTTAACTCTTGTGATTAATTAGCACAAGTATGAGCTCCTAGATCATTAAAAGTATTGTGTTTATGATCCAGTCTCTTTATCCTTTCAAATCTAAGAAGGAACCCTTCTTGATGTGAGAAATTATCATAAAACTTACTGTCATCAAAATACGAGACATAGTTTGAGTCCTTACCAGAGGATTTTTGTCTTGAGAGGATAGACAACCTGTTGATGGTTTCTTTATGTCCTTTATTCATTTCCGTCAAGTTATCCTTAGCATCATTAATGTTCCTCCTTTCTTCTGGAATTTTATTCTCACTTAATGTATCACTACTTTTCCCGTAGATAAAGAATAGGACTTGATTTTTCCTTAGACGATTTTTGTTAAGATGTCTGTTTTGCATCTGAATATTTGAGGAACTCATTGAAATGACTTTCCTTGATGCACCACAACATAATAAAAATGGGTTCAATAGCAGAAGTTAACTGCTCATACTATTAAACACACCTGTTCGCTCACGCTTTGAGGTACCTATAATATGAATTTTATACACTAAGTATGTTATATAGAAAACCAATAGGTTTAGACATAGCGGAACTGTCCAAGAATGAATCATTTAATTGCACCTACAGAAATTAGATCTTCTTCAAATTACTATTACACCTTTGAGGATTAAGTCTAAAAGGTGTTTTGAAGTTGACTAAGAGAGTACCAAATCAAAATATTTAAACCAGAAATTTTTACTCAACCTAGAGTTTACCAAATTTTGTTTATTCTAAAGTCTCAAACCTGAACTCATTGGGTGATTTTTTTACTCACAAAAAGAGACAATCTTCAAAAAAAACTTTCTGATAAAATCAAACTAAGTGGTGGATCACATGGATAATTAGGAAGATAAAACATCAATGGACAAATCTTAACTTTCTCGTCAGGATATTTCCTCCTTCCATGTGATGTGGAAATTCCTTTAGAGGGGACTAACAAACGAAGATAATAATAATGTAATAGGTAGAACATTTTCCTTGATTGGAAGGGACTCAATGAAAATTTCTACCAACACAATTTAGTGAAACCATAACAAAACCCACAAATCAAATGCTTAATTTTAGCAGAATTTCAGATCTACTGGTTTCCTTTGAAAATAAGCAAATAAGATGCTAGAGCATTTTAGAAAACAAACAAGAACTAAAAGAAGATCGGTGTTGTTGTACCAAAACAAAATTTCTTGGTATGTTAGACTAATAATGAAAACAGAAAAAACATGGATTCAATCGAAAATAAATTGAAATTAAATTGAGAAGAGCATCCTTGAATGAAGAAGACGGGGAAGAGAGTTTAATTGATTTCTTCAAGCGATGTTCGATCTCCAAAGCATCCTCTTTTAGGCCATCCTTAAGGGTCATACGTAAAGAAGGATCTTAAGTATTTTCTTTGAATTTGCAGTCTCTTACTACACCAAGAAGAACATTGACATGGTGTTTTAACCGATTAAATCTATCATCTTGGATTCTAACGAGATTTAGAATCAATTCACTCTCTTTAGCTGTTTCTCGTTCATTTAGAGAGATATACACTTTTGAAGGGTAATCGGAATAACGCATGTCGGATTCTGTATGTCTAGTTTGAACACAGGGTTCATCTATATTCGAGATTGAAGAATCTTTCCCCTTAATATAAATAGACGACACAGAGATTTTATTTCTGGTGACGCATTTATCAGAGATACTACTCTTGTCCATAGATTCAGATCGCTACAAACACAAACTTGTAAGGTCTTGAACGTGTTTTCCTTCTCTGATACCAATTGAAAAAGCAGGGGTCTAACAACATTTTAACATTAGAATGATCAACCACGTTTTATACTTTATAATATAATGTTACACATTTTGTGGCGTTACGAAATTAGCATAATATGTTTTTTTTTCACCAATACCAGCCACCTCCATAAAACCATATAAATCCACTTTTTTATCCACCACCACCTAGTGGCGGATCCAAAGGTTGACTAACCTGGCTCTAACCCCTTAAATTTTTAATAACTACATGAATTTTTTAGTTTATTTTATAAATAGTACTTTGTCCATATATATTTATGGTTTAGTCCACCAAAGTTTACATGTTTCTTTTAAAAAAAAATAGGCCTCCTCAATGTCAATTTTTGACTACACCACTGCCACCATCACTGCCGCCCATCCCATGTAGGTTGTTGGGCGCAATTCTAATTTTCTATCATAAAGGCCATGTATGAGGTTTAGATTGAACAAAACTTCGTCAATTGATTAGTTTCATTATTTTTTTCCGTGTATATATTCTTTTTTATATTACAATCAATTTTATTTTAACATTGAAAAATCATGATTTATACGATATAACACTAAAGATAACAGGGGTACCATTTGAAATATATGGTACCTTCCTTTATCAAAAGTGTTAAAAACAACCAACCACATCTTCAACACTACGATGCTATCGATGTTGTAACAACAACATAAAATTAATGTTGTCCATCACCACTCACCAGCATTCACCGTCACTACTTCTTTCACCACAAACCAGGGGCGGAGCCAGGATTTTGAGGAGAGATGGAGAAAAAATTATTGGCAAGTTGGATACATGTGGAAAATGACACAATAGGTCATGAGTTCGAACCTCCCCGTTATAATTTTAAAATTACATATCTTGACTTGAGTATTCATTTTTCATTCATAATATTGGAATTAATGCCATGCATGCGAGTTGTAAGGGGTGGTCAGGAGAACCACAACTCCTGATTTCCAGGACAAATCCTGACCACCACAAACATAGGCAAACTTAGCCTAGCTTTGTTTTGTACTAATGACTCAGGCCAAGCACAAAATGGTAAAGGATTTTCTATAGCTATATCTTATTTGAAGCCAAGCGAAATGGGTTTGAGGCACACCTCACTATGGGGGAATGCCATCGCTTCGCTAAAACACACAGAAATTCAATATTAGGAAATGGATATTGCATATCAGTTTAGGTCAATGCATTAACTTGATTACAAGGAATTCCATGTGAAATCCAAAACTCAGTTACGAAATCAATCTACTATGACTCAATTACAAAACGGATACTCAGTTTCTCTGCAATATCAAACGGATACTCAATATTTTTGTGGACTAAAAACGGAGGCTCAGTCTCGGTAAAGTGAAAAATTCAACTAAAACTCAGCATCCGTGTGATTTTCCTTTCTTTAGCTACAAGGTGCATTAGACTTAATCAACTTTAAAGTGTAGTTAAGGGATTTCCCTATATTTAAGCGACATAGAAGATCAAAATAGTTTAACTTCTCTCCAAGTAAGTCATAGCGAAGCGAAACCTCTTATCATTGTGCTTGGCCTAATAACAAGAGATATGGGGTTGAGAGTCTCAATCAAATGAAAGAATCTATCAAAACGGAAACCTAATTTGTAATGCTATGGTTGAATGGAAGGCCCCTTCTCCCACAAAGTCAATCATATTTTTGTTCATTCAGAGAAGTGGATGATGGTTTTCATTTTGTGGCTAATCAAGTGCGATATGAACCAAAAAAAAAAATTGGTCAATTAATTCCCAATAAGGACAATTCCTGGGTGAAAAAGACATGTAAAATTTGATAGTGTTCAAATGGACGAGAATGTAAAATAGCCAGGATGTAAACAGTTTCATCCTACCCGTTTTCAAATATTTTTTCTTATTTTTAATTTATATCAGGATGCATCCAGTTTCACCCTTGCTATTTTTTAAGTTTAAACACGATGAATCCAGATTCATTAAACTCGTCCATTAGAACCATGTTTTAAAAATATTGGGACAATTGACCTAATTTCTCCAAAAACTACTAATCCAATGTGGTGTGAGATTAAAACTACTAAAAAACAATATAAGAAATATTCACCAAATATATTTTGGGTTTTTAACCCATTAACCCCAGGTAAAAGCCATATGCCTCGTAGGGAGGTTTTAAAATAATAATAATAGGCCGTGGTGCTCAAACCAAAACTATTTGCAAATTTTTGGACAGCTTTCGGCCACTCTTTTGCATAATGACACTGTATTGTACAACCGCATACATTTGTCCCCGAATCAAATTTTCTGGCTTCATCACTAGTTATGACTCTAAGAAATCCGCATGTGAAGCAGAGTACCAACTACCAAGGTTCTGCGGCTTCTGCCCATTCCATTACAGGGGTTCTATAAGCTGCCCACTCCAGTACCCGGTTCTATAAGATCTGCTACAGAACTACAGCTAGACTGGTCATTAATAATATAGTTAACTGTACTAATTTTGAAATAAAGAAAGATCGTTGCTCCATTTTGATCCATGTTTGAAGTATTGTTGAATCTTACTGTGGTAAATCGGACTCAAAATCTAATAATTCCGGAACTTTACTTTTAACCAAACAATTTTATCAATTTTTTTATGTTGCAACTTGCAAATTCCTTATTAGTTAAATTTCTCCAAAGTGCAAATTAGTGAATAAGAATATAAAAAGCTAGATTAGAATTTATAGTAACAACAATTCAACGCCAAATGTGAACATATAATCAGATTTTCCATTATCAGATCCAATGTCAACAGGGTGACTCGACTTGCATATCTACTATATATATTGGCCGATAAGAGAGAAAGATGTAGATGTTAACCGTAACCAATTCCAGAGCTACTAGGCCTACTGCGGATTGGTCCAACTCCAAACCGTTTGTACCATCACCTTGTGAAGACAACCCGTGGCTCTACCTCTCGAAAATAAGCAGGGGTGGTTTTTGACCCGCCGGAGTTGTCTTACAAAATATACCGTACAAACCATTCTGGCCAACCCACACGTTGGCTAGCATTTTCTTACCAATTTTTGAGGGAGATGGAGCTTTCTATTCCATTAAACAGAGTAAATACTAATTAAAAAAAGTGGTTAACTGTAAGTCTATTTCTGGTTAATGACAATCTATTTCTTCCCTCATCATTTGATCTCTGAACATGTTATACAGAGTAGTTGAACATTCAGTAGAACAATCTTGACTTGAGGATTGCGAACTTCTTGGTTGTCTACTATAACAAATTATTTTCTTATGTGCATGCGTCCTAAAAAAGATATAAATACCCAAGACTTGATTAGTTTCTTATAATTTTTCATCACAAAAAAAAAGTCTAAAATCCATACATGGCAATGAATACTGTTTTATGGTTGATTGGATTGTGTTGTGCGGTTTTCATTAGTCATGGAGTTGAATCTTCTCATCCATATTACAGAAACTTTCAATGTATTCAATCAACTAGTATCCCCATTTATCAGCCTTACAGAACTGGTTATCATTTCCAACCTTCCAAGAATTATATGAATGGTGATTTTCTAAAAACACTACATCTTTTCTTTGTCTTGTCGCCGAATTCATACGGACTCAACCCCTGATCATACACCACATATTTAAAAGAATTACAGTAGAGTATTACTTATTAGGGTAAACGGTTGTATGAATATGCCACAAGTAGCATGTCTTTTTCTTTTCGTACCAAAGAATGACGTTAATAGTGCCTCTTTTTTTTTTTTTTTTTTTTTTTTCGTGTTCTAACTTCTTCGCTTTGGATTCCATGTTGCGACTATGAATGGATGAATACGGCTTTTGTTGAATACATAGATCCGAATGGTTAGTATTCTCAATTTAATCTGATATTCCTAGTTTGATTTCTTTCATGGTTTAAGTTATTGTTATTGTTTGGATTTGATTTCAATAAAAATTAAGTGATCTAAATATGAACTAAGTGCTTACATTCTAATGCAGCGCCTATGATTTACAATGGAATCTACCATCTATTCTATCAATGGAGCACTTTAGGAGCAGTTTGGGGTAACGTAGTGTGGGCTCATGCAACATCCACTGATCTCGTAAACTGGATTCATCATAAATATGCGATTGTCCCATCCGAACCATTTGATATCGAAGGTGTTTGGTCAGGTTCTGTAACATTTGTACAAGGAAAGCCGATCATCCAGTACACCGGAATTATTAAGTCGAATCAATGGAACTACCAAGTTCAGGACATGGCAGTGCCTAAGGATTTATCGGATCCCTACCTTATTGAATGGGTTAAACCAGTTGAACACAATCCTGTAATTGCACACATTGAAGGTATCAATGCTAGTGCATTTAGGGATCCAACTACTGCTTGGCAAGGTCCTGATGGAGTCTGGAGAGTGACAATAGGAAGCAAAGTAGAAAACGGTGGAGTTGCGTTTTTATTTCGAAGTGATGATTTTATTCATTGGACGAAAGCAGAACAACCACTTCACTCGGAAAAAGAAACTGGAATGTGGGAATGCCCGGATTTCTTTCCAGTAGCAGTTGATGGAGTAGAGGGTGTAGATACTTCAGTTATTGGCCCTAGTGTCAAACATGTGTTCAAGGTGAGCTTGGCTGATACCAAACATGATTACTATACAATTGGGACTTACGACCATGAAAAGGATAAGTATACACCTGATGAGGGATCCATCAATAAGGATTCCGGTTTGAAGTTTGATTACGGGAAGTTTTACGCTTCAAAAACTTTCTTTGACAATGAAAAGAACAGGAGAGTATTGTGGGGTTGGGTAACTGAGACTAGTAGTGTAGAAGATAATGTGAAGAAAGGTTGGTCCGGACTACAGGTACGCGTATGTTTTAACCATAAGTGTCCAAATCGCCATCTTGCAGGGACGAATTTGAAATCTTGTACCATATTTAAAGATGGTCGTTGCACTGATTAATCTATCGGTTTTCCTTTGCAGGCAGTTCCTCGAACACTATGGCTAACAGAAAATGGTAAGCAATTGAAACAATGGCCTGTTGAAGAGATAAAACAACTCCGCGACGAGCGGGTTTCTTTACCTAGCCAAGTTCTGGCAGGGGGTTCGGTAACGGAAGTTCCTGGTCTAACAGCTTCACAGGCAGATGTGGATGTAATATTTGAACTTCCAAAGTTGGAAGATGTTGATATTATGGATCCTAGTTGGGTCGATAACCCACAACTACTTTGTAGTTCAATGCCAGCATCAGTACGAGGGAAGTCGGGACCATTTGGTTTGCTAGCTTTGGCTTCTAAGAACTTTGAAGAACTGACAGCCATTTTCTTCAGAGTATTCAATCATCAAAACAAATATGTTGTGTTCATGTGCAGTGACCAGAGCCGGTCAGTTTAATTTAATATTTCAATAAGCACTACAGAGTAAGCTAACTTCATGGTGTCAAATTCTAACCAAAACTTTGGTATCAACAGGTCATCTATGGAGGAAAGCAACGACAAAACCGCTTACGGAGCTTTTATTGATTTTGACCCTGAGCATGATAAGCTATCTCTAAGGAGCTTGGTATGTCACCATTCTATAACTTATCATGATATCTGGTGATTACGTACAAATTTAGTATTCAGGTCATGAGTATCATCACAGCCAGTGACTTTTTCGTAATGAACTTGAATTTGATGTTTGTTTCATTGCAGATTGATCACTCAATAGTAGAGAGCTTTGGCGTCGAAGGAAAAGCTGTCATAACAGCTAGAGTATATCCAAAATTGGCTATTGATAACGAAGCTCGGCTTTATGTATTTAATAATGGAACCGAAAATGTGAAGATGTCAAGTCTCGAGGCTTGGAGTATGAAGAAAGTTGAAATCAAGTATCTTGAAGATTTGAAACTTTCTGATAGCTAAGTGTCCAAGGAAGAACTTTATTGTTTGATTTCCGGAAACCGGCAATCCGAACTGAGCCCCAGAGACTTTTTCCATATATATACTATTTATTTCGATTTTACATTCTAAATGTACGTATTTCTATGTAGTTGCAGGAAATCCCACAACACACCCCATATAATATTTTCTAGATCTAAATCTATTTCATAATAAAAATAAAAATTAAAGTGCTAAAATTGTAAAGATGGACACAAAGATTTTTTACATGGTTCGATCAATGTGATCTACATCCATGGTTCTTCACTATGATTACTGAGGTTACATGAGTATTACATTTAGAATCTCCATTAATGGATATTTGGTAGAACTCTAAATCTAGTTTTTGGGGAAGAAGATGATAAAGAAAAATAAAGATCTCTCCCTACAAAATGTATTCCTCCCCTTTCTCTCTTCTGCCTTTCTCTTTATATATGTGTTTACATAGTGGATAACAGCTCACACGTAGTGGAGTACAGCTCATACTCTTGCAGGCTCTCCCAACGTTCTCGCAGATGAATGAATGAATGAATCTCGCACACTAACAAATATGTTGTGCGATATTTTGATCCTACATGCTAAGTAAAAAATCTTTTTTAACTAGTTTCCTAACTAGTTGCAGCTCCAATAGTCTCGGTTGAAATTAACTTCCAAAGGCCTCCCTTAAGTCGAGATTATGTTGTCTCATCATTCCCAGTGTTTCTCTAAAGTGCACAAATGCGTCACCCTTTAAAGCTGTTGTGAATATGTCAGCTACTTGCTCATTGCTTTGACAAAACTCGATAGCTATCTCTTTGTTGTTGATCAATTCTCGTATGTAATGATATTTGATGTCAATATGCTTGCTCCTCCCATGAAATACATGATTTTTTGTAAGCGCAATAGTTGATCATTTGTTATCACACACTATCTGAGTAGGAGCCTTTTGTTCATGATATAGAGACTTCGACATTCTTCTCAACCAAACTGAATGTGTTGCACATGAAGCTGCGGATATGTATTCTTCTTCTGTTGTAGATAGAGAAACTACTTGCTATTTCTTAGATGACCAAGAAAAATAACCAGATCCTATATGAAAAGCAAATCCTGAAGTGATTTTCCTTTCTTTTATATCTCCAGCCCAGTCACTGTCAGTATATCCAACTAACTCTATAGTTTCTGTAAAATTATATAGAATTCCATAATCAATCGTTCCACTAATATACCTCAGAATTCTCTTTGCAGCTTGTAAATGAGATTGTTTAGGAGATTCCATAAACCAACTGGTTAAGACAAAACCAAAAACAATGTCTGGTCTGGTATAAGTCAAATAACGCAAACTTCCCACTAAACACTTATAATATGTTGGGTGCACAAGTTCACCAGTTCCTTATCTTGTAAGCTTCAATCTTCTTTCAACATGAGTTAAGATATATTTGCAGTAATTCATATTAAAGCGCTTCAGAGTCTCTTTTGCATACCTTTGTTGTGAAACAAAGATTCCATCTTATGTTTGAAGAACTTCAAGTCCCACAAAGTAGAACATTAAACCAAGATCAATAATCTCAAATTCTTTTATCATGGCCTTCCTGGATTCACTGATCATTACCATTTTTTTGCCCATGAATATAACATCATCAACATACAGGCACACAATAATCATATTACCTTGAGAATCAGTCTTCATATAAAGTGTATTTTTGTATGGACACTTTTCAAAGCCATTGTTGACGAAATATGTATCAATCGTTTATACCAAGCACGTGGTGCTTTCTTCAAGCCATATAAGGCTTTGAGTAGATTGTATACACAATTCTCTCCCCCTTCTTTTATATATCCATCAGGTTGTTCAACATACACCTTTTCTTCAAGCACACCATTCAGAAATGCAGATTTCACTTCCATCTGATATTTTTTGAACTTGTGTTGCGCAACTATTGCAATTAATAATCGAACAGTATCAAGTCTTGCAACAGGAGCAAAGACTTCAAAGTAATCAATTCCTGGTTTATATTTGTAACCCTTAGCAACCAGTCCAGCTTTAAAATGATCAACCTCACATTAGGTCTATATTTTTTCTTGTAAACCCATTTAACTAAAATAGCCTTTTTATCATACGAAAGTGAAGTGAGTTCCCAAGTTTCATTATTCTCTATTGCTTGAATATAATTATCCATAGCTTCAATCCAACCTTTAGTTTGAGATGCTTCTTCAAAATTAACTGGATCACAGTCTCTAAATAACGTAAAGTTAATAAGGTCTTCATATTCATTTTCATCATCTCTTGCCACTACATAATCTCAAGTCGTCTTGGTGCAACATGATTACGTGAAGGACGTGTTGATACTTTTTCTTATTGCTGCGTTGTAGTCTCCATAGTAGTAGGAGTAGTAACTTAAGTATCAATGATATTATCTTGTAAAGTTACAATTCCTTGCTCTTCAGAAACAATATATTTTATGGTGAATTCCAGTTCCACTGACTTGATTCATCAAAAATAACATCTCGACTAATGATTATCTTTCTTGTTTTAGGATTATACAAATTATAACCCTTTGTTACAACATTGTATATATCCAACAAAGATATATTTTTCACTCTTGTTGTCTAATTGTTTTTCTAATTTCTGTTGGTATATGTGCATATGCTATGCACCCAAATACATTGAGATGTTTAATACTAGGTCTTCTCCTTATCAACGTCTCTTCTGGTGTTTTGTCTGGAAGACATCTGGTAGGACATCTATTCAACAAGTAAACTGCACATGATACAGCTTCTCCCCAAAATTCTTATGGTAGGTTTTTAATTCTTCTCATAGAACGAACCATTTCCACTATAGTTCTATTTTTATTTCTGCCACACCATTTTGTTGTAGTGTGTATCTTGTTGTCATTCGGAGTTAAATACCACATTCTTCTAGAAACTTGTCATTGAAAGTGTACTCAGTTCCTCTATCAGTACGTAATATCACTACACCAAAACCAGGATTTTCTCACAGTGTAACTTGTCACAGTTTATTTTTTAGTCACAGATATACTTGTGATAAGTGTTGCAACAATTATAACTGTTACTAAATTTTATATTCGTGATTCTTTTATTGGCAACAATAATATTTGTTGGAAATTTTCTAGACACCAACAGTTATAATATAAAATGATGATTCCACCCAAAAATTTCCCCACATCTAAAACAGCCCCAAATTTACAACACTTATAATTTTTCTTGTCACTATTTTGGCAACAGTTTTACAAAATCACAATTATAATTAATTTCTATTAATCAAAATATATTTTTATTTCCAATTTAATTTTCATAATATTAGGAAAAAACATGAAGACCAAGTCAATAAATCGTGACTCGGTAGGAAACTTGACTTAGGACAGATGACGACCTTTATGTCGATGTTGTCGGCAACCACACAGAAAGAAACTCTTTTCTTCTTCTGCTCTTGATTTTGTTCCGCCATTAACACACCGAGACTTTCGAAATTTCATAGCCGGTTCACCAAAATTAAATCTGAGTTTCAATTCAAATCTAGAATCTGGATCGATTTGACCCAATAAATCTAGGTTATGTATTCTATTAATTATGTGGATCGATTTGGCTTAAAATCTGAACGATGAAGATGAAGAAAGATGGTTGAGTTGATTATCTGATGATAAAATCCGTTGGTTCCTCTTTTTCTTTGATGAGGTAAGTGATTGAGTTCTCTATTTCGTCATCGATTGATAATAATCCGTTGGTTAATGTTTGTATTTTTTACAGTAATTTTGATTGGATATTGGATAATGTTTTAATGGGGGTGTTTATGGTGACATGGGTGAAAACCTAGATGAGAAATCATTCAGCTTAGAACTTATCTTTCTTTGTTTCAAAGTATGGAAAGCTTCAATTACCTATAAAGTAAGTCTTTTTTTTTTTATTATTATTATTATTTTTTTTTTGTTGTGTGTTTCTGAGATGCATAAAATTGGTTGAACGCCTTTGGGGAAACAAAAATTTCATGTTTAAATTGTGTTTATCATTAAATGTGTAATAAAGCTTTAACATTGAAAATTTAGGTTATGGAATTTTTACTGAACTACTGTACATTTGGATTTGTCGGTGTTTGATTCTGATGCTCGATGTTGTTTGTTGCAAATTTGGAGTGAAATTTGTGTAAATATAGATAAATTTACTTTAATTTAGTACCTGTATTACTTCTTCTTTACTTGAGGTTTGATTTAAGAAGAGTTAAATGTCCAAGGCGTAGTTGTTTGAAGTTTGATTGAAGCCAAACTCAAATTGGTATTCTTTACTATGTGGAAACTTTAAAACCCATACTTTGAACCAGCTTTTTGTTATTGTGATTGGTTTCGGAGAAGATTCAAGCCGGATTTCTGTTAGACATGGCAGAACCGCTATTGGAGTGGTTAGGTGCTAACCAGTCTTGACAACCGTGATCCTAACTCTTCCAGCCTGTTAAACATAGGGTTAGGTTGAGAATTTCGTATGAATTGTGGCATGGTAGTTAATTTTTTTTCCATCAATTCATGGTTAAGGAATGTGATATTGAACTGTTGTCTTCATTGTTTAATCTTGTCGTTTTAAAATATCAGGAAACAGAGGCTGGATGAAGTATGTCTTGAAAGATTTCAACAATATAGTCAAACCTATATACAGTCTTGGATCATACAAGGTCAGTAAGTATATCAATGTTTCTGTATTCAGAGATGTTCTCTTACAATAGCGAATATTAGTTGAATATACAAGTGTGTTCTCATTCTTGAATGTTTAGATTGATTACATGACTGATTTTTTGATGTGGGTTCGATTAGTGTGGTTTCAATTAGTTTAGATTGATTACAGAATTCAGTTTCTTAATTTGTAATAGATGCATTAATACATAAATTATTGTTATAGATGAACCTTGCTTCAATCTGTTCTTAGCAGAACTAAGTTGATGTCCAAATACATTGACTGTGTCGAAAGTTATTTTTCCAAGAATTTCGTAGATGTGGATGCAATGATGAGTTAGCTATAACTTACTGAGTTTTGATAGAATAATGCTAAGATATGAAATCATACTTTTAATATCTAATCATTACAAATATAATGTGATATATATAAGCTCTCTCGTTTTTCCTTGTTCGAATAGTGCCTCTTTGTTTGAGGGTGGTTGTACATTTCAAGTAATTTCATTGCAACTTATTACGTTATGTGTCCACAATACAAGGATGATGCTTTCTCTATCTAATCTATATGTGAGCAAGTAAGATACCGTGTGAATGTTGTGCACACCTGACACCTTGTTCTCTTACTATTACTCTTGAAAAATATTAAATTTGGATCCTAGTCTAAATGTGTGAGAGCAATTGCAAAAATCATGGTTAAAACACCCAAACTGATTTAGTATCTTAAGAGATTTTATTTTATCCTTATCCCCGTCTGCATTAAAATGAGTTTTCGCTATCCAGGCTTGAATTTAGACGTGTTTGTTTTCGTGAATCGAAATGTGAGGTAGTCTTAAAAGTGTTGGACGGGTATCGTTTTCATATTATGTTGAATGAAATTTTATATACGTTGAATTCTGGTAGTTGTTACAAAGTATGAATCGTAAGTTGACACCGCTTTTCTTTTGCTTGTAACAGGATATGTGAGCCCACTTTGACATGGCCGTGAATTCAATCCAAAGAGACAAAAAGAAGTATAATCAGATTGGGAGGGGAATCATTTCTGTTGAACCATCATTTTGAACAATTCATTTGTAACTACAAACAAAGAGAGGTAAATTTTGACATGGTGATTAATGCACTTTTCAATCTTTAGTTACGGTTCCAAATCCGTTTTTGGATATCTATTTTGTGTCAAGTCCTAACCTTTTGTTCATCATTATGGGATGCTCCTTAAATTGGCCGAGTGCTTTTACTTTGGTGCTTAGTCGAGGAAATATTTTGTATCTAAATGGTTTTTATTTTACTCTTTCTGTTAGGTAAACTCATTAGCTGATAGTTGTCACTTGTGCATTTCAAACTTTTCATCTATACCTGAAATTTTACTGGGTAGATATTTGGTTCCTTGTACTGAGGGCCAACAACTAAAACAAGTGTCAGGTAAGGTTATATGGATTTGGCATTAATTGTTGATAATCTTTTTAGCTGTAACCAAACCACCACTTTTGCTTGTTATTATCATTCTGGAACATTATTTGAAATGTAACCAACAACCTGAAACCTACTTATTATTAGTGTCCAATTATGCACCTCATCTGGTCATTCCTAATTGTACAATGATTTTGTATATTACCTCAATTCAAGCAATGCTAATCTCCACCAAGTGAATTAGGCATAATGTGGAGCTCATAGTTTTACTTTCTCCCCTCTCCTGTGATATATGGTAGCATGTTATAGTGTTAGGATTTCAGTGAATAACCATATGATGGTACAAAATGTTTATAAATGATAAGCCATATCTTTATCCTTAACTGTCCAATGAATGCCACCATGTTTACACCATGTTCCATCCCCTGTGTTTTTAAACTATTGATTTTCAAGTTAATGGTTTGAATGGTTAACTCTTTATTGTCACAGAGAACTCTGCTCAAGCCCAGAACTTTAGAGACTCACTTGTAGAATGTCGGCTGTTGTGAATAAAGCTTGGATGAATGAACCAGACATATTTAGCAAAACATATAGAGATGGGGTTAAATTTTTTATGAATTATGCAGCTAACTATGGTTATCCAGACACAACGTGTTCTTGCCCATGCTCAAAGTGTCAAAATGGGAAACGTTTGGAGATGTGGGAAGTGAGGAGACATCTTAACGAGAAGGGTATCGACAGGAGTTATGTTACTTGGTTCTTTCATGGTGAAAATGATGGTGATAGTGCGGCAAGGCATCCAGGTAATAATCTTATACCAACTGAAATGGATGATGAGCAAGTTAGAGAAGGTGTAGTAGAAGATATGGGTTCCTTTGTCGATCTTTGCATTTGGAGTTTTTGATAGGGGTGACGGTGTTAGTGGTAATGAAGAAGTTGAAACTGAAGAATTTGTTCCCGAACCAGATTTGGGAAGAGATATTACAGGTACAAACAGGTTGGTCAAGAGAAGTTGTATCCGGGTTGTAATACTAGCATCCTAACTGCAATTGTGGAGCTGCAGAACGTGAAGAAAACATATAAGATTTCAGCTAACTGTGTTAATAGTTTGTTGGGTGTGATAAAGGGTTGGTTACCAAAAGGGAACAAATTGCCAGTAAAATACACGACAATGAAGTCGATGCTCAAAGATATGGGGATGAAGGAAAAATCGATTCATATGTGTGAGAATCATTGTATTTTGTATTACAAGGAGAATGCAGATTTGACCAGCTGCCCGGAATGCTTTGCACCAAGATATAAGGCAAAGGTTGATAAATTTGGGGAAGAGTTGTCGTCGAACGAGCCTTCCAAGGTATTGAGATATTTTCCCCTCGGGCCGAGGCTCAAGAGATTATATACGATACCTTGGATAACACGTGCAATGACATGGCACAATAGAGCAGAAGTTTCACCAGATTATATGCGTCATCCGGTCGATTCATCTCAATGGGATTTAGTGAAGAAGAAGTTTCCTGAGTTCGCAAATGAGGGGAGAAATGTGTGGCTTGGAATTGCAATTGATGGATTTAATCCTCATGGTATGCAGTCTCTGAATTATAGTTGTTGGCCTGTCATAGTGGTTGTTTACAATCTTCCTCCTTCCTTGTGCATGAAACCTGAGTTCCAAATCATGACGATGTTGATTCCTGGGCCAAAGGCACCGGGTCAAGATATTGATGTATGTCTCCGTGTGCTAGTAGACGAGCTCAAAGATTTGTTTGAGGATGGGATATCAGCTTTTGATGCACACAAACAAGAATCGTTTCAACTTAGGGATTCTTTGATGTTTGGTATTCATGACTTTCCAGCACAAGGTAATATGTTTGGATGTACCACACACGGCTATTTCGCTTGTGTACATTGTGCGGACAAGACTCGAAGTGCGTATCTGCTATACGCAAGAAAAAATGTTTACCCTAATTATCGGATATACCTCAGGGGTAATCATCCTTTTAGGAAGGGAGAGAACTTGGGATTAGTAACTGATGAAACTAAACATGCTCCAAAGCGTCTATCAGGAAAGAAGTCATTGGAGAAACTAGCCAAAGTGACTTACAAACCTGGTAAATTGGTAGTAAGAAGCAAGGCGCAGAAAAGAAAGAGATATGATCCCGATGTGGATGATGATACTTATGGTGATGGTGTGGACGATGAACTTACTGGTGCATTCTATAAGGAGTCTATATTTTGGGAACTGAAGACCTATCGTATCCTCTATTTCCGCCATTGTGTAGATGTAATGCACACCGAGAAGAATGTAATGGAGCATATACTTGAGACGATCTTTGATTTTGGTAGTAAGTCTATGAAATCTTGGAATGCAAGGGATGAATTGAAGGATCTAGGCTTGCACTGTGGACAGTGGACTACCAGTAAACCTGGGAGTAGTACAGTTGCCACCAAACCAATGTTTGTCTTAAGCAAAGCTGAGAAGGAATCATTTTGCAAGATTCTTAAAGACCTCAAATTTCCTTCTGGTTTTGCGTCGAACCTGAGCAACAATGTTAATGTTAAGAATTCAAGTTTCGGTAACTTCAAATCCCATGACTATCATGTAATTATGGAGTATTTGCTACCTGTTTGTCTTCAGCATGCTTTTCTAAAGCACCCAGAGTTGCGTCGTGCACTTCATCAGATCAGTTTGTATTTCAGATTGCTTTGCTCCAAAGTCCTAAGCAAAAGTGGACTGCAAGAGGCTAAGTTCATGGTTGCCGAGGCAATGTGTGTTTTGGAAAAGTATTTTCCAGCTTTATTTTTCGATATAAGTGTTCACCTGACGGTTCATTTAGCTGATGAGGCATTGCTTTGTGGACCCGTTCGATATCGTTGGATGTACCCCTTTGAAAGGTGAGTTTATGTTTTGTTTATGTGATGTTGTTATTCTGGATAACTCGTATCTTTTATAATGAAGTGTGAATGTACAAACTGATACATGGCAATGAAGGAGTTCAAAAACATTCCCAGTAATAAAAGATACGTTGAAGGGTCTATTAAGGAGAACAACCTCGTAAATGAAGCAGTCACGTATGCCATGGAGCACACGTCAAATCCACGTGATGGCAATCACCAATCCAGTTGGGAGGCCTTTCTTGGAGAAGAGTCGGAGTATAGTGATGTAGGTCCTATGGGTAAACAAGGAACGAATGTTACGCTCGATTCCACGCAATTTATACAGATACGGAGATGGGTGCTTTTTCGATGTAATCCCGATGGTCTCGGTGATTATTATAGGTATTTTTTTGATAAATATATTCAGTCTTTCAATTATACACATGGTATTTCATTGATAAGAAATGGTGATTTTTGCTTATGTTACAAATCTCATTTTGCTATATGTAGCTACTATTGTGAAAACCTTTTATCCATTTCACAAGATCTTTGGAAAGGAGGTCCCGGACGACGAAGTCGAAAAACAGACAGAGTTCATTGAGTGGCTGTATGAAAAGGTACTGAAATGACTCTATTATGTCCTTAGGTTAATAGCTACTTCTAGTGAACGAAACCCATATTGAGCAACTACAGAATCACATACATTAGCCTCAATGTTGTTTGTAAACATGCCGCTTTTCTCGGGCAATAACAACCTACATTGTGACACATAGTTCATATTTCCTACGTTTTCTGATTTAGCTACGGAATCACATACTTGTCCAACTGTGTGTAGCTATTTTCTTCTAATGGTAATTGTGTTTGTTTTTTATTGCGTAAGCTTTGTTAAGAGAAAATAAAACCGATACATTGATGTGGCGATATGTAAGAGGTCCTGTTGAAGCGAAAGAGTTCGTTATGTACCGTGTGAATGGTTTTGTTTTCTCTCCAAGGTATTATGAAGAAACAGTCGGTAGTCAAGACAGTGGTGTTTGCATGACAGCAAGCACCACATTTCGGAGCAAGAAAGGCGATAAAAATCCCAAAACTGTGTTGACCAAGTGGTATGGGGTTGTGAATCAAATCTTAGAGTTGGACTATGGTCGATTTACCGAGGTTGTGTTTTATTGTGACTGGGTGAAAGCAGAGAGTGGAAGAAAAATATGTCCCGACTCGCATTTGGTTTTGGTGAATATGAATAGAATGAGGATTCCGCTAATTGGAGAGACGAGCCTGCAATTCTCATTTGAAGAGGCAAGTGGAGTTTTCTACTCCAAAGATTTAAAAAGAGCTGATTGGTGGGTTGTTATTCATTCTCCCCAAAGGATGATGCGCGGAATTGATAATTTGGAGAAACCCGAAATTGGCAGTTTCCAACAACTATTGTTAGATGAACCTAATTTACGCCCTTTGTTACGTCCTTTGACGAATTATGAAGCTTTTATGTCGTTGTAAAATGAATCGTCCTGTGCAAACATAATTTATTTTTGTGTACAATTGAGCAATACAATTTATATGTATTTCAAAAAGTAGCACTTGGTTGGATTGGTGCAAAGTAGACCAATTACGCGCACTATCTTTGCATTTTCTTATGGTCCGAATTGATTGCAGATGTTTTTCTTGGCTTATTGGGTAGATTTGAATTGGCAGTAGTATTCTCATCTCTGCTCTGCAGTCTTGTCTCTAATTTAGGCTAACAATGCTGATATGTGGATATGAAGTTGTGATGTAGTTTTCTGAACTTTCCTTCAGTCTTGGTTTAAGCACATAAAATGTAACTAAGGTAGTGTAAAGGTTTCGGTTTTCGAACTCTTGTATAAGATGTATTTGTGAGATTTTAGGCTATGAATCTTGTAGTAAAACTCAGTCTGAGACTTGTCTTTGAGACTTTGGTGATTAAAACTCAATCAGAATAAGAATTGTATAGAAGAAGAATAAGAATTGTAGAGAAATTTAAGAAATAAAAGACATTATATTTAGTAATTATAACCGGAGCATAAACATTTTTAGAACTTAGTATCAAAAAAACTGCACATCGCCGCTAAGTTCACATAACCAAAAAATAACACTATACCAAAAGTAAGTTAAGCCCCACAAAGTTAAACATGTAACGAAGGATGCAGTAAGTTCTTAAAACAAGAAAGAACTAAACCAAAGAGATTTCCCTAGAAGTACCGTTACGCATGTAACTTCACTGCCCAAAAAGATCAAATCACCCACCACATTTTCATTCATCTAAAAACTCCAAACGTCTTAAAGGCCATACTAACCATCCAAAGTAATACCTAAAAGATCCTTCAATGTCCAGTATTCATCCCCCTCGTGGTGCATCATATACAACACAAGTCTCATCCAAAATGGTTTCAATTTGCACTCTCCTCTCATCTTCTCGCAAGAGCTACTCCATGAAACATCCCGCCATCCCAACCCTTCATGATATAGCCTTTAGTCGCTACCTTCTTTTTTTGTTCAGAAGGTTCACATATTGAATCTTTCCATTGTTAGGCTCATAATTCCCCATAGCATCAACAACACTAGAATTTGAGCCAACATTTGTAGGACTAGAAGCATCAACAGATTCTACATTGTTGCTTTGGAGTTGATTGAGCTGTTGAATGGATACATAATCATTAAAAGCCTGCACAATAACCAATATGATTCAAATTGTTAGATATGGAGTTGAATGTAACCATTCGTAATTGAGAGATGGGAATATACAAGTTAAACACCTTTGACAGTTTGTTGATTTTGTCTACTAACACACTGTCCTCCTTGGGTCCTTCACTTGAGCTTGATTTACTTGCAGTAACTGTCTTTGCAAGTCTTGCTGTTACGGCTTGTCCCTTTGACAACTGTGACGAGAAGGCACGAAAACATCCTTTCCCTTTATCAGGGCCAAACACGTCAGTAATTGCATCGTTCTCAAAGTCCATAGCAGATAAGTCACCATCTTTGGCAAGGCTCTTTCTCTTCTCATGTGCTATTTTCACTTGCTCCTGCAAAAATTACAAGCAAACTATTAACATCACCATCCAGAAATTTACATGCAAAACCACTTGACACACAATCTGCTCACAAATTTTTCTAGAGCACTAGGATGTATGACTCCATTTTTTCCTTTGTGCCCCTCCATCCAACTTTCAGGACGTCCAAAGAACAAAGTCTCCATCTTTCAATTCTTTGTAGTCATATATATGGGAAAACAACAAAAGATTATAAGTTTCCATGACAACAACACCAACTTAATTCAATTTATCAAGAAGAGTTATTGAATACAATACTTACAAGGTTATGACTTTTTTGAGCATATGATAGTCTACCAAGAGTGTGTCTGAGTGTATTCTTCTCGCAATTTTCCTTATACTTGGCTCGTTTTGCAGAAGATTCTGGTTTGCTTTCATTTTCAACAAAAGCTTCCCAAAAAGGAAGGTGACACCCTCGAGGTTTTGCACTCAATATATCTTCAGCAGTAACTTTTCCTTTGAGAGTCTTTCTTAACTTGTACTTATATGTCCTGAATTTTTGTGAATAACCACCTTCAACTATGGGGCGGACAAGATTTGATGGCACGGCGAATGTAAACTTAGTCTGAAATAAACAAGAGAGAGAGAGGTCACAAACATGATTAATGTAAAACACTATAAATCAAATACATCGGTACCCATGAAAATTTACCATCAATCCATCCCAAATCGAATCTTTGAAAACCTGGGGAACGATTCTCCAATCTGTGAACTTAAGAGGGATCTTTGCTCATACAAGCTTCCCAACAAGAGTAGCAAGCTTTGCGTAGTTGTCACCATACGGTCTACCTGCTTCATCTATAGTCACTAGTAATTTGTTACCAACTACAACAACATCATTTTGATCATCTTCATGACCAGCTTGAGGATCAACATCAGGATTAGGTACAAGACCAGTAATCATTGTTCATCTGCAACAAACAATGAGAAAAGATTGAGATCCAAAAACATATTCAATAACAAAGATATCAATTCTATTATTTTCGTATGTCTTGTGTTGTTTAATCATTGAAACATTACTAGGATTATCAACATTTAAGCAACATTGGTATGTCATAGAGGTTACTAACAAACATGCTAAAACACCCAGTGGTGGGTTTTAAAAACGATGAAATGTATGTGTAAACAACAGGTTAACCAAAAGAAACTTTACACATACTTCTCAATTGGAACATTACCATTCTATAAGCAAAAATTTAAGGCATATTTAAACCCAAGAGTCCGTATGCACAAACAACAAGTTAACCAAAAATTGTAAACAAAATTGAATGCAAAAATAAAATGAAGCTACTTTTTACCTATTATGCAAATCATTAGCCATTTCATTGGTAAATTGAAACAAAATAATGAAGGCATAATGTAAAATTAGATTCTAGTTTACAAAATTTAGCTTTTTTGAAATATAAATTGGTATAATCAGTTAGGTCAATACTCATAAACCCTAAAAATTTAATATCAAAACCTGAGAAGAAAAGAAACCCACTAGAATTGAATATCACCTTTTGTAAGTGGAAGAAAAACTAGAATGGATGATTTACAACTAAGTTCTAGAGCAACAACAGAGAGCCGAGGATGGTATGATTGAGAGCAGAGTATCATACTCTCTTAAATAGAGAATTAGATGTGAAATTGGGGGAACTTTTGGGGGGGAACCGACTTACAATACATTTGAATGATTTTGAATCTGTTTCTGGTGATTTGACAGATTTGGGAGGGGGAAAGGAGCGGCAAATTGAAGCAGGGAGGGGGAAATTGAAGCAGGGAAAGAAGAAGGTTTTGACTTTTGATACTTACGAGTTTTTCTTTTAGATTTAGGTTTCCTCTCTCTTTTTAATCTTGTGACACGTATGCTTATCCATCGGTTTCTCAAAACCCAATAAAATCCTGTGGCTACAAATGACTCCTGTCATTTTATTTATTTTAACAATTATATAAAAATTTACAATATTTATTTCCATGCTTGGAAAAGAAAAAAAATTGTCCCTAATATATTTTTTTATAATTATTCAATATGGAGATTTTTTATTTTTTTATGGAAAATAATTATTTTAAACCCGTGATATTCAATTCTGAACCCGTGATGTTCAATTCTGATATATTTAGTCTCCAGTTCATCCGGACGAGAAAAAAGGATCGAACTCTAGTAATCTTTGAACCTGTGATGTTCAATTCTGATATATTTAGTCTCCAGTTCATCCGGACGAGAAACAAAGGATCGAACTCTAGTAATCTTAGAAACCCGTGATGTTCAATTTTATATATGTAGTCTCCAGTTCATCTGGACGAGAAACAAGGATCGAACTCTAGTAATCTTTGAACCTGTGATGTTCAATTATCATATATGTAGTCTCCAGTTCATCCGGACGAGAAACAAATGTCCAAATCTAGTAATCTTTGAACCTGTGATGTTCAATTCGATATATTTAGTCTCTTTGAAGGTTCATCCGGACGAGAAACAAATTAAGGTCCAACTCTAGTAATCTTTGAACCTGTAATATTCAATTCTGATATATTTAGTCTACTGTTCATCCAGACGAGAAACAAATGTCCAACTCTAGTAATCTTTGAACCTATGATGTTCAATTCTGATATATTTAGTCTCCATTTCATCCGGACGAGAAACAAATGTCCAAATCTAGTAATCTTTGAACCTGTGATGTTCAATTCTCATATATGTAGTCTCCAGTTCATCCGGACGAGAAAAAAGGATCGAACTCTAGTAATCTTTGAACCTGTGATGTTCAATTCTTATATATGTAGTCTCCAGTTCATCTGGACGAGAAACAAGGATCGAACTCTAGTAATCTTTGAACCTGTGATGTTCAATTATGATATATTTAGTCTCCAGTTCATCCGGACGAGAAACAAAGGATCGAACTCTAGTAATCTTAGAACCTGTGATGTTCAATTCTTATATATGTAGTCTCCAGTTCATCTGGACGAGAAACAAGGATCGAACTCTAGTAATCTTTGAACCTGTGATGTTCAATTATCATATATGTAGTCTCCAGTTCATCCGGACGAGAAACAAATGTCCAAATATAGTAATCTTTGAACCTGTGATGTTCAATTCTGATATATTTAGTCTCCAGTTCATCCGGACGAGAAACAAATTAAGGTCCAACTCTAGTAATCTTTGAACCTGTAATATTCAATTCTGATATATTTAGTCTCCTGTTCATCCAGACGAGAAACAAATGTCCAACTCTAGTAATCTTTGAACCTATGATGTTCAATTCTGATATATTTAGTCTCCATTTCATCCGGAAGAGAAACAAATGTCCAACTCTAGTAATCTTTGAACCTGTGATGTTCAATTCTGATATATTTAGTCTCCAGTTCATCCGGACGAGAAAAAAGGATCGAACTCTAGTAATCTTTGAACCTGTGATGTTCAATTCTCATATATGTAGTCTCCAGTTCATCGGGACGAGAAACAAGGATCGAACTCTAGTAATCTTTGAACCTGTGATGTTCAATTCTCATATATGTAGTCTCCAGTTCATCCGGACGAGAAACAAGGATCGAACTCTAGTAATCTTTGAACTAGTAATCTTTGTGATGTTCAATTTCGATATATGTAGTCTCCAGTTCATCCGGACGAGAAACAAATGTCCAAATCTAGTAATCTTTGAACCGTGTGATGTTCAATTCTGATATATTTAGTCTCCAGTTCATCCGGACGAGAAACAAATTAAGGTCCAACTCTAGTAATCTTTGAACTGTAATATTCAATTCGATATATTTAGTCTCCAGTTCATCCAGACGAGAAACAAATGTCCAACTCTAGTAATCTTTGAACCTATGATGTTCAATTAATTGATATATTTAGTCTCCATTTCATCCGGACGAGAAACAAATGTCCAACTCTAGTAATCTTTGAACCCGTGATGTTCAATTTCGATATATTTAGTCTCCAGTTCATCCGGACGAGAAAAAAGGATCGAACTCTAGTAATCTTTGAACCCGTGATGTTCAATTCTCATATATGTAGTCTCCAGTTCATCCGGACGAGAAACAAGGATCGAACTCTAGTAATCTTTGAACCTGTGATGTTCAATTCTCATATATGTAGTCTCCAGTTCATCCGGACGAGAAACAAATGTCCAACTCTAGTAAAATTTGAACCTGTGATGTTCAAGTCTGATATATTTAGTCTGCAGTTTATCCGGACGAGAAACTAAGGTCTAACTCTAGTAATCTTTGAACTGTGATGTTCAAATCGACATATTTAGTCTTCAATTCATACAAACGGAAAAATTTATTTTCAAAGAAAAATAGATTAACCCAACAAAATCGATACTTTCGGTTGTCATTAACGATATTCGCTTTTTCGGTTTGACGGTTCGGGATTTTAACAAAATACATGTAATTCTCGAAAGAACACACATGCTTTTCACACATTCCCCTTAATCTGTATGTGACCATCAAACGTAATGTCAATCGTCCATGGTTTTTGATGGACAAATCTCAACCGTTAAACCCTTACTTTTACTTACTTGAACTTCGTTATCCTTATCCTTATCCTCTTCTATTTCTCTTTTTCACTTATCTCCTTCTCAACTCTTTTCTCTTTCTCATATCCAAATCCTATCGTCTCTCTCAAATCCTCGTAACGAAGAAACCAAAAAAAAGAAACCCTCTCGTCTTTATCAAATCCTCAAACTAAGAACCTGTGATCTTTCTCAAATCCTTCATAAAAAAAAACCTAACTTCGTCTCTAATCTAACATCTCCGTTATTCACAGACATAATTTCTCTGAAACCTAACTCCGATTTGACCAAAAATGTAAGTTATTTCTTACAGATCTATATAGTTTGGTTCATGTTTAGTGTTTTTATTGGTTGATGCTTTAGTATGTGTGATTATTTTCTGGTTATGTTCGATCTGTAGTATAAAAATTAGGGTTCTTAATTTTCGTTCAAAGTTTTTAATTAGGTTTTTAATGATATTTCAATTAGGGGTTTGAGAATTAGTTTGTTGATATACGGTTATTCAAAAAAATTGGTTTGTTTCTTATATCATTAGGAGAGAAAAAATATTTTCATATGTTGATATTCGGTTATTCAGAGTTCTGAGCATGTAATAATGAAGTAGGGTTAACAATTGGAAGTGCAATACAGGAGTTCTTAGAATGAATTTGGCCTTGCTTATGTGATGTTTTCTATTTTTTATAAAAAATCTATTTTCTAATGATATGTTAATGTACAAACTGATACAGGGCAAGGTACATTGAAGGGTTTATCCAGGAGGACAACCTCGTCAATGAAGCAGTCGGGTATGCCATGGAGTACATGGAAAAACCAAGTGATGCCAATCACAAAGCCAGTTTGGAGGCCTCTTTTGGAGAAGATTCGGAGTATACTGATGTAGGTCTTGTGGGTGAAAGAATGTTGTAACAACTAGTTTCCTTGGAAGCATTTTTAATATCGTAGCTGCTTTATTTTATATAATACCTTGTTCATGGAAGTTTAACTCATTTGTTGTAGATGAGTACAGGTGAAAACTCTACCAAAGCAATTTGGTCTTTTACCAAAGCCTGCTGCTGATCCTCAAGCTGGGATGAAGTCATCCTTGAGTGAACCTTCCAAAGTGTTGACATATTTTCCCCTTCGGCCAAGGTTCAACAGTTTAAATGTTGAACCTAGGGTAGCACAAGAAATGGCATGGCACCATCCATCACCTCAATGAATGTGTTGTGTCCGATTTCATCTTTCGTGATTCTTAAGTTATATGCTTAACTGTGTTTGTGCATTAAATCTCTTATGGTTCAGTTCTTGTTTGTTTTGAGAACATCGTGCGGCTTTTGCTACATGTGTGACAGTGCATGTGTTTTTGTGAAGCAAATGCCTTTTGGCATAGTTGTTCTATGCGGCTAGACAGTGTTTGTGCTCTTATTTTAATTAAGGAATGTAGTTTCTTTATTGTTATTGTATTTTTTAATCACACCCTTTTTAACTCCGCCATTGCAATTGCAATTGCAATCTCTGGTCCCAAGCCCGGATAAAGGAAGAGGGAAAAGGTGTGCTATTTTTTGCAGGCACATGGTTGATTCAATAGTAGGGTCTTAGGAACCACAATTCAACTCACATAGTTACATGATGTTGTATACATATCCTTGAAGATATTTGCTATGGTTTTCTTGTTGTTGTAGTTTATGTGATTGTAATGATGTTATTAAGAGCTTATGCATGCATTGTTTTTTCTTAACTTTTGAGTACAGAACATGTTACAACATGTGTACACAGAAACCTCCTCATGACTATTCTCATGACTTTATGAAAAGTACAAAGAAGCATTCGAGAACTACATAAATGGAACGGTGGGATAGACTCTGCCCTACTCGTTGTGTTAACATTATTGTCTTTCTAGTTGTTCATTAATTTCATTACTTAGAATATCTCTGCATATGTTCTGTTGTTCATTACTTTCATTTGTTCATAATTTATATATTAAGTTTTATTTGATCGTCAAAGGATTCTTTTATTTTTAATTTGATTATTCTTTACAGGTTATGGAGATGGTGGTGCTTTTGATTGTAGTTTATTGGTAATGGAGATGGTGTTGCTTGTGATTCATGTTGTATGATACTAAAGATGGTGGTGATGGTGATTTGTAGTAGTATTGGGGTTGGTAATGGAGATGCTTTATCATGGAGGAGTGAGTAAGGCCTCTGGTTTTGTTGCATTCTCCACCCATGAGGAAGCTGCTAGAGCTGTAAGTTGATATGGCTATTTTCTTTCCTTTTTCTTCACAATTACGTAGTGCCTTTGAGATTTCTGTCTGAATGAAATAGAAGCAAAGTTTTTAAGGTGAGATCAATACTTGAAGTCAGTACTTGGAAGATGTATGAAAAATTAGTACTTTTTTGATTAAATGATTTAGTATTAATCTCTGTAACCCATGTACTAGTAGAGGAAAGTATTGCATATATGTACAAGTTCACATTCATGTAACCTTTCAACTGTGACATTGGTTCTTGAGTTGAAGTTTTTTATTTCAAGTCTTATTTTGGTCAAGACTGTAAGATTATTTGTTGTTTTATGTGGAAGTTAACTTGTTGTTATCGATTTTAACTTCGTAGTTTGATACTTTTCTTGTTACTTCATTCTATGAAATCGATTTTCTTCGCGTTATTTGACTTGGGAGATACTTTTAAAAGGAATTTAAAAGGACAAATACATTAGCCAACCTTTTTTGCGAAAGTTGTTTGTATTGATCAAATGGAGTCCTCTTGCAATGGCAAGTGAGGTTCGAGTGTTTTTAATAGGGTATGTAAGAGGAGTAGAGCTTAACATGAGTCTGCAGTTACCCATCGTTCTTGCTTCGATATGTAGTTTTCTTTTAATGAAGTAATTTTCCATTCTAAATCCTTTATTTTTTGAGGTGTTGGATCTGTCAGTCAGGAACATGCTTGAGGGCTGGATACATTGTTCACTGGAGACACTTAATATGTTTCATATGTTTTTCACAGTGATACTTGGTGTAGTTTAGTAATGGTAGTGAAGTTGATGGCTAACGGCTCTAGTGAATGATGCTCTCTTTGTCTTATATAACCCGCCGTATGGTAGAATAGTCACCTTTCGTTCAGAGAAAATAGATGGATAAAGTTAATATGATAAATAGGTATCCTAGATTGTTGCTTTCAAATATTATGATTGTACAAGATTGTGAGACTCGAGAAGTATTTATTCCCGCCTATTGCAGGTATCTTACAGGCACCTTCAAGACCTGAGAAATATTACTTGGATCCTCCTTCCGTTGATAAGGTAAACATTTAATGGATTGCGTACTTGGTTGCTTTAAATGATAGAATTACCGTTTTGGAAAGACCTTGATAAACTTGTAACGATTTCTGCTGGGTTAGCTACACATCGCTCTAGATTCACTACTCTTGTATATGTTATCTCAGAAATTAATTGCATTGTTTGCCATTTGCAGGGAGCAGTGGATATTCTTATTTGTATGAACCTCTTTGAAGGAAGGAATCATGACAAGTAAGTCTATGAAATACTCACTTCGACTAGAATGCATTCTCTTTGGGAAGTTGTTTTGTATTTTCGTGGTTTCTTGTATAATTCATGAATGTATGAGAATTAGTTGGCCTTCCCGAGACTATGAGTGCTCCTTACCAATGAACCTGGTATGCCTTTGGGGATTATAACTAACTCTGCCTCTAAGTGGAACAAGGTGATATAAATTTGTTAAGGAAGACTTACTTCATGTTAATATTCTTGGCAAGAAGTACCGCGAAATTTGTATGGATCTGTGCTAACATTGGCCAATGAATGTATCCTTGGTTTGCTTTTTACTTAAGAAGATTAATTTTTAAGAACTAGGAAAAAAGGAAATACGTCTTAGACTTCCAAGTAGGAAAACTGAAATTATATCCTGTGAACTTGATTGGCTGGTTTGATGTGAACGATCTATTTCTTAACTTCTATGTTTATTTGTTGTTGTGTCTACTCGGTAGGTCTTGCATGCTAGAAGTACAAACAAAATTGCCTTCAAGGGGGTTTCCAACAAAGCTACAGAGTTTCTTAAGTTGAATCCTCTTTGAAAGGTAGTACTACCCTTTAAATGTTTGTATTTTTTTTGAACTCGCACTCTCCATCATTTGCTTTATTTTGAACTCGCACTCTCCATCATTTGCTTTAGATCTAGAGCTTCAAATTATAAGAAAAGGCTAACTTATGTTGTTAATGGACAGGCACTATGTCTCACTGGAAATGCTGTTATGCTTGTGGAAGGATCTGGACTAGTGACTCAAGCTTCAGGTGTTAAGTTTTCTTCATGTGGAAGTCTGTAAGTTAGTCATACAAATCATATTTTGTGAATCTTATTGGTTGTATTGGTTTAGAGCAACGAATAGCTTTCATTTATAAATGAGAATATACAGTTTCATATCTGACTGCAGAATTTTATTGAAAAGTTATGGTAAAATGTGGAGAGTTTGTGTTTCTGTAATGTATGCATGAATGGTAAAATAGGGGTGAATTGCAGATTGGAAAAGAAGAATTTGCAGGCCTGTGTTTCAGGTTTAATTGTGCAGGCCTGTGTTTCAGGTTTAATTGTGCAGGCCTGTGTTTCAGGTTTAATTGTGTAGGCCTGTGTTTCAGGCTTAATTGTGCAGGCCTGTGTTTTAGGCTTAATTGTGCAGGCCTGTAAACTGGAAGGCCAGGTACATGAAAATGACCTGGACTGTCCATTTTTTTTAATTGTAATTGAAAGAATTGTCACAAATATAACTGTGACGAAAAATACGAAGAAAAATACACGTGTCATCATCTTAATGCTGTTACAAATGAGAGTAACAGTTTAAAGGTTACGGTAATAGTGACAAAAATATGACAGGTGTCCATAGTGAATTTGTTGCAAACATTATGCAACACTTATATGTGTTATTGTAATCGTAATAAAATGTGACACGTGGCAAAAAGAAATTGTTGCCTACGTGGCGGCGTATGACACGTGTCAATACCGAATTGTTGCAAAGTGAGAATAACAATTAAACCTGTTATAATTACTGTGACAAATGTGAAACGTGTCGCTATTTTAAAATTAGGTTAACTGTTACTATTAAATAATGTAACAGTTTATAACTGTGACTGTAACCAAAGTTTGTCACGGTTAAAACTGTTGCAAAAAAAAATAACAAAAAATATCACAGCGTTTCTGTAACGGCGTATATGTGTTACAAATTTTTTTAGTAACGGATATACCCTGTGACAAAATCCTGGTTTTGGTGTAGTGTATCTTGATTTGCCTTCCACTTTGTCTTTCAATAAATGCTCTAAAGTTGTTAAAAGCACTAGAAGATTCACTCTTCTGTTTGAGTAGATAAACCCATGCTTTTCTACTAAAATCATCAATTATGTAATAAAATATCTATTTACTCCACGTGAAGTTTCTTCCATAGGTCCACAAAGATCAGAATGAATTAACTCCAGAGGTTGTTCTGCTACTTTTGTTTTCCCTATAGGAAAGGGATCTCTATGTTGCTTTCCAAATATACAGCTTTCACCATTCTTCTAAGGATAGTCTAAAGCTGGCAGTCCTGAAACCATATCCCTTTTTGATAATAATTTCAAACTGTTAAAGTTGACATGACCTAACCTCATTTCCCATAACCAGGTGTTATCTTCTATTGATGAACTATAATATATCTCTTGTACTGATGAGTTGCAGCATATCTCCTTTTGATACTGTATATTTAAAGGAAATAATCTATTCTTGGTCATATTTACTTTTGCAATGATCTTCTTCCTTTTATCACGAATTTAAAGAAAATAATCTATTCTTAGTTTTGTGGAGTCTGGTTTGGGTAGTTCATTTGTTAATTTTGAGAATTTTTCCCAATTTTGTTACAAATACATCTGCACAAACTGCAAATGATTTGTGTTTGCATGTTAATGTTACTTCTCAGTTTACGTGATAAAATCTAAAAATGTGTGTTCTGTTGGAAAAATTGGCACCCCGAGCGCAGCGGAATTACAGGATCACAAAGGGAAATTGGTGATTTGAACCAAATATGGGAGAAATAATAAGAAATACACAGAATATAAATAACCATGCACAACCACAACACAAGATATACGTGGTTCACCTTTACAGGCTACATCCATGGCCAACACCACCAGAAAAACTTTCATTAACCAAAGACCATTAAATGCTCTTTCAGCAACCCAAGACAAGAACCAAAGAGTTAACAAGACAGAACCGAGAACACCATAGAAGAGACCATAGAAACCAATTCTCTAATAATTCGTCAAACCTGCCTCATGTCTTCTCTTCTACACCGTCTTCGCCGCTGCTAGTAATAGAGGAGAACCATGGAAACCGTCTAGAAACTTTGTTTAGGGCGAAGCCCTAAACCTGACACACTAGAACACCAAAATCCTCTCTCAACAAGTTTTTCTCTCACACCGATATTTACCTTCACGGTAGCACTCAACCCTCCCTACCAAAGAGACCAAAATCCTAAGCACAAAGATTTACTACTCTTCTAGGTTGGATTCATTTTTCTCTCTACCAAGGACCTCTAATTATGCTAGTTAGTTAGAGATATAACTTAACCTCTAAGTGACCAACTCCAAATTGAGTTCTACTTCCTTAGCCTACAAACTAGACCAAGATTTTTCTCACATGTTTATTAGAGTTCCAAACAAAATTGAATTCTCAACAAACCCATATTCTAGAATAAGGCACCGTCCAAGAATTATGCACCGTCCAACAATTCTCCACCTCGGATCATGCATTCATGCATGAGACGATCAACACGAAATCTCCTCTGTCTTTCACCAGAGAATTACTTCTGAAGCTCAGACCTGAACTTCCATCTTCATAGAACCATCTCTTTGACCAAAAACACCATGACATTGATATAAAAGTCTTCAAACCATCTTTTTTATGAAGAACACTTGTGAAAATGGACACGCTTCACAAACACCATGAAAATCTTCTACCACCATAAACGAATCCTTGCACAGAATCCACCATTGATCACCAAGAAAATCGTCCAGAAGAATCACCATTAGCTCCACCTAACCAGTAAGCTAGCAACATATTGAACTCTAACCCAGAAAGGAAGAATTAGCTTCAATATCATACTCCAGCACATGTCATGATTACCGTGTATCTGAAACCAACCATCAGATATATCTACTGTGATTAACAAGCTTAATCCTTTGAGCGATTCACAAAGCTGTCACCAATTTGACATACTTTTTACCACCATCACACCCAACATACTCGCTCAGAATATATACCGTGTGAATGCCCATATTACCGTGGTACATGCTTTCGAGATCGGGAACATTAATTTTTGACATTCCGTGCAAGCCATCAAGAATAATTTAACATAGATTTAAGAACATAAATCTATAACATCTCGTGCATAACTTCGAAGCGTTGCTGACTTGCTTTTACATGAGACTTCACAGCCTCATCCTTTCTTCAAACTTTGTAACCCATTCTTTATAGTGTATGATTACTAACACTCTTCAATAAGTAAATATGTATTCCACCCCATTCGGCCTTATTTTGCATCCCATACTACATCATAAAACAAAGCGAAGAACATACACTTCTACCAAGTTGAACCTCCGATTTGTAAATCACATCACAAATCCATCTTTGTGTAAACACCGGTTGAAACATTATCTTCAAAACATATTTCTCCACCCAAACAATAAACCATCGTTCAATTCCAGGTTAAATCACGCCAGCCCTTCCTTGCTCTGATACCAATTGTTGGAAAAATTGACACCCCGAGCGCAGCGGAATTACAGGATCACAAAGGGCAATTGGTGATTTGAACCAAATATGGGAGAAATAATAAGAAATATACAGAAGATAAAGAACCATCCACAACCACAACACAAGATATACGTGGTTCACCTTCACAGGATACATCCACGGCCAACACCACAAGAAAAACTTTCATTAACCAAAGACACTACACCAAAACAGACATTTTGTTACACAAATATGTGTGACATCTTAACACTTATTAGTGTAATAAATATGGTGTTATTCTTTTGTTACACATTAGTGGTCACACTAATAAGTGTGACTTTAATTAATTTAAATCACACTAAAAAGTATGTCAAATCTCTGACATATATTAGTGTAACAAATTAGGCGGTAATTAAGAAAAAAAATATTTGTTTTTATTGTTTTGGATTCGTACACCGGCTTTTCTCAACCCACCTTTTGTCCAAAATCCACAAAAACATGTCCATAACTTTAAAATATATAACCCAATAAATTTAATAAAAAAAAAATGTTTTAACATCAACCAATATCCTCAAGACACTCTTAAACACTAAACAATGTAAACTTACAAATAATTATAAACTTATATAAACTATAACATTAATTGTCTGCGGCTAATACTAATCTGTAACAAAGTTCAAGTTCAATTTGTAAATTACAAACGCTTCTTATGCCATACCACCCAATGACCAGCAATGAGAATATTTCACATTGCAACCACTCTTTTTCTGCGCTTGTTATGCCATACTACCCAATGACCAGAAATGAGAATATTTCACATTGCATCAACTCTTTTTCATGAAATCAGATCCTCCTTCGCTGTAACTGTGCCCATCATTTGAGATCTGTTGTTGTTACAATGGAGTTGTTAGACCACAGTCACTAAAAAAATAGAAAAAAGTAGGATACAAGCAAAGAAACAATTAGCAACTGCATTAAGGGGCAGAGTCACATTTGCTCGATTCTCATTATCCAAATTGAAGACATTACGAATCAGAAATGAACGAACATTGATACGAAATGATTATGATATATTAATTAGTCATAGTATATGAAGAGATAAAACAGCTTTAAAGAAAATTTCAACCTCAAAGCAACTGTTAGTGTCTTCTTATCTCCATTATAGTACATACTTCTCTATAGTCTCTTTTTTCTTAGGTGTAACTCTTGTACAGTTTCCAAACTTGCCTGTTGAACAAATGAAAAAAATAAAATAAGAAGTGAGTTCAGCAAAAAGATGAAAGTCCAATGTACAACTAAAGTAAGCACAACTGAACTGAAACTGGGAAAGAAAAATCCACATATGTTCTATTATAACCCAAAAAAATTTAGCAATTCCAATTGCAATATGGAAAGGCAAGGTTTATGATTTAGCTGACCTACAGATAGAACCCAGAAAAATGTCCAAGACTTGGGGATTTTCAATTACTAGGTTAGTTCAGGTAAGTGTCAGTAATTTTTGCTCATATTAGAAAAACAATTCAAGGTAACAAAAATCAAGACTACCTCTACTATAGCAACTTAACAATCATAAATAGTCTCCTCAAAAAATATTCACTTCAACTTACATGAGTACAGAACAGAGAAACTTGCAGGCAACAAAATACCCATAGTTTCCCATTCTTGCTTTTACCAATAAGAAAGCGAATTAGAAACAGACCCAAGGAAACATAAGACTGATAAGAAATTAATCAAGAAAATTGAGGGATTTTGAGCTCATAATATTTAGCCAATCTGAAAATTACAATAAATGAATACAACAACATTATAGATCTGATTTAATAGCCAAAAAATATTGATGTTAGATGTGTGGATATACCTCTCAGTCTTGATAGAAGCAATGATATATTTTGCAACAGAACCAAACCTCTCCTACCCACCAACTCCACTCCAAGCTTCTCAGATAAACAGTGTCTATAAGAAGTTTCCGACTGGAGCAAAAAGCTACACCAATAAAACGAACAGGTCAAAACAAGGGAAGTGGAAAGTTATTTGGCTTATATGAGTAGCAAGAAGTTAACTCTCTACCTTGCGCTCTGCTGAGGTTACTGGATGCATAATTTAGGCATGTGAGTTTAAATATCAATTTACGACAAAAAATGACTATGGCGAAGGGAAAAAAAATTAATTACCAGTGCAGATTTGTACGTCAAAACAGAATCAGCATCATCTTTTGCAGTCCATTCTTTGTTGTTTGTGGATGGTATGAACTGAGAATTCCGAGGACTTATCTTCACAAAAAAAGCCCAGTTCATAAACCATGAACTGGAGGATCACAATTATTTCTTCTTTATACAGGTTCAGTAACATAATATTGATATATGAACCCACTATAATGTTTAAAAAAAAACATAAATAGTGGTCAAAACCAACTAAAAGGCTTAGCTAAATTTTGGTATCTGATTTTGTGATTGTCATTTGTAAACATGATAAAGTGAGTCTGGTTGATTAATGTGTTGTGAATAAGTCACATGTTGTTTATCTAGAATGAGGACCGTATCTTGGCCTATAAAGAATCTTGCACATTAACAAATTCTAATGGCAGAAATGTGCAACCAAAGCTTACCATGGAGAAAAAAGTGAAGGGGTCCTAACAGAAAGATTATTATCCCACTGTTCGACCCAAAAACAGAGATCACTATAACGTTGTTGCTGAAGAGGGAATCGTTTAACTTAACTTAAATTAATAAAAAGGAAAAGAAGTATTACAGGGAAATTTATGGCTCTTAGATTATTCATCGAGACAACTCATCAAACAGTAAACCTACTACGATTAATGAAAGTTGAAATAAACTACTTTGAGTTCAGTTAGACAATTTGTCAAACACTTAACCTACACAGATTCGTTAAAATAGAATGCTTACTGAGCTTGAGCAGGGATTCTGTAAGCTTCCAACTTGGGTTCACAGAGACAATTGTCAATTGAGCAAGGAATTCTTTAAGGCTCCACAAAATCTAGATACAGAGATAGACAGGTTATGAGTAAAAAGATTGACAAGTTCAATAAGAATTAATTTAAGATAATATATCTTCACCATACATTGATATTGATTACATTAGCATCAATGAAATCAATTGTAATAATCTCCTCAATTGGATCTAGATAAATAGGAAGGCTATTATTGGGGCGTCACATTCCAATAGAGGGGCTTCACTTGGATTTCTAGTGACCAGAAAATTGGTTACGGGGTATTCTTGATTCAATACAAAATGTCTAGATTACCCTTTAACCAAAATCAAAACCTAAATACTAAAGCTAAAATCAAAACCTAATTCTCATTCAAAGATATGCTCCTCCTCTTCTTCTCCTTCTTCTTAACTTCCTCTCCTTCATCAACCATAAATCATTCCCTCTTTTTTTTTCAATCAAAATCATTTCACCATCTTCGATCAATCGACGGTTCGAAAAACTTATAATGTTCGATTGAATTCTCTATTAAAAGTGTGGAAGAAGCATATTGATAGAAGTGATGGTAATCAACAAACTAATTGCATCTGAAATGGTTAGATTGATTGAAATCTTAGGGAAAAAAGGTTCAGTAACCGATTCACGGTTGGGTTTTCTCAACAAAACCCAACCGTAATCATTTACGCTTGTTCGAAAAAAAAAATTCAACCGAATCTGATTTACGGCTAGGTTCGATCACAAAAAACTCCAAACTCGAATCGTTTTACTGATTGGGTTCGAGAAAAAACCAGTAATCGATTTATAGTTGGGTTTTGACGAAAAAAAACCCAAATTGTAACAGATTTACAGTTGGGTTTTGACCGAAAAAACCCAAAAAGTAATCTGGTTTAAAATTGGGTTTTCTTAATTTTAACTAGTTACGGCTAAGAGTTCATTATCACCTAACCGTAAATTTGTCTTACGGTTGGCTACGAAGGAAAAACCCAACCGTAAACGGCTCTGAAAAGCTAAAAAAATCAACTTTTTTTACTCACTTTCATCAATTTTGAGAAATAAAAAGAACATTGTTTGGGTGATTTGAAATCTAGGGTTTACTTAGAAAAAAATCTTCAAAGTTTCTCATTTTTTCAACTTTTTCTTCCCACCAAAATCACTTAATATGATTTTTTATCACTAGTTATATAAAAAATCTTATCAATCTAATTATTAGTTAACTATATTATTAACCTAACCACATAAGGGTTGTTTAGTCATTATAAAATTATTTTAGATAAGGGGTTTTTAATATTACTTATGGGTGACCCGTTTTTGTCCTATTAGGTGATGCCCCTCTATTGGAATGTGACGCCCCAATAATAACCTTCATAAATAGAGGAATTCTTTAGCATCGGCTTACTTTTGCCCCATAATTCTTCCAATGTATTTTTATTTTCTGACACCCTAGAAGCAGAAAATTTCTCTGTCTAGCGGTATTCTTAGAGAAAACGAGAATCCGGCAGTTGAGGTTTCCATTTCTGGGACGTGGGTAATGGATTCTTTTTCTTCTGGAGAGAAAAAAGAAAACTGATAAAGGTGGAGTCGGCGAGAAGGTGAAGAAATTAATACGTGGGTTTCTTTTTTTTCTAATTATCTCTTCGTTTTACGGGAATTTATAAAAATATAAAATAATACTAGGAAAATAACTGAAATCTTTGCCACACTAAATTGTGTAACAAAATAAAATAAAGATAAGAATAAATGTAACCTCGAATTAATGTAACACTACTGACGTTGTCACACGTAAAAAGTGTGACAAGTTTTGTTACACATATAAGTGTTATAGTTGGGTGTTACAAATTTCTCATTATGGTGTAGTGAGACCATTACATGCTCTTTCCGCAACCCAAGACAAGAACCAAAGAGTTAACAAGACATACCCGAAAACACCATCGAAGAAACCATAGAAACCGATTCTCTAATCATTCCTCAAACCTTCCTCATGTCTTCTCTTCTACACCGTCTTCGTCGTTGCTAGTAACAGCGGAGAAACATGGAAACCATCTAGAAACTTTGTTTAGGGCGAAGCCCTAAACCCGACACACTAGAACACCAAAATCCTCTCTCTATAAGTTTTTCTCTCACACCGATACTGACCTTCACGGTAGCACTCAACCCTCCCTACCAAAGAGACCAAAATCCTAAGCACAAGGATTTACTACTCTTCTAGGTTGGATTCATTTTTCTCTCTACCAAGGACCTCTATTTATATTAGTTAGCTAGAGATATAACTTAACCTCTAAGTGACCAACTCCAAATTGAGTTCTACTTCCTTAGCCTACAAACTAGACCAAAATTTTTCTCACATGTTTATTAGAGTTCCAAACAAAATTGGATTCTCAACAAACCCATATTCTAGAATAAGGCACCGTCCAAGAATTGTGCACCGTCCAACATGTTCTTTATCCCAGAATCAATTGACATGTCTAAATCTGACTTATTACAAATATATTCGATATGTCCTCAACAAAGCATGTATAATTTAGTATTTGACTCATAAATTCAAGAGGAAGCATGAGTTGAAATTAAAAACGAAAATGTGAATAAGCAATTTGATATCTGATTAGGACGATCAGATAATAAGATTCAGATCCCAAGTCAGTTGAACACAAACAAAATATTTGAAAAATTGTTATGATTCCTGCAAAATAAACACAACCAAACTACAAATCAGTAAAGGTTAAGTGAACACACCAGTGGCCACTTGTTACGAACTTACCGTAAAGGCAAAAAAGAAGTTGAAAAATTTTCCACCTGAAGATGTGTTGGAATATCTCGTCCACGAAGATAAAAAAAACCGAGGTGGCCATGAAGACCGTACGGATAAAAAGAAGATCAAGTGACCGTGCAGCGTACTTAAGTTAAATAAAGTCAAAGATTATTTGAATAATTATGTTAAATAAGAACGGGTCCTAGTTCAGCTGGTCATCCCCGTTCCCCAAAGTTTTATGCGTTCCAGGAGGTCCTAGGTTCAAGCCCTCAATGACGTAATATTAGAAGGTAGTGTTAGTTTGCCCCCCTTGTGACCCAATCTCAGCCCCCCATCCGCTTCTGCTCCCTTGGCTAGATTACCCATGACGCTCACTGGTAGATTAGCACAACAAAAAATTATGTTATTAATATCTTAGATATATATATTATTAGTTATTACCTAGTCGAAAAGATATTGAGATTCTGTGTTATCTTCCAGGTCTAGTTAGCTCTATAAATAAGCGTTCTACAATAACTGTATACTCATCTCAGTATGTGTTGATGATCAATAACATTTCACCCTTCGGGACTTGTCAGTGGATGTAGGCGTTAGTGCCGAACCACTTTAAGCTTTGTCTTTGCAGTCGATCTATGATCCGTCGATACCCATAATTTATTAAGATGTAACTATTTTAGCTACAAGAAAATCTTATGGAAAGCAATTCTTTGGCTCATGAACTTTGGACGACGAGTATTCTTTTTTTGTGAAAAAGAATATTAGATAAAAGAATTATATACATCCCCCGTTTATTTCCACTCTTTTTGCGTAGCATCATTTAGAGATGGATGAGGAAAACTAAGACATTGATATGTTTATTTTGTAGAATTACAAAGGCCAAGCACAAAATGGTAAAGGATTTTCCATAGCTATATCTTATTTGAAGCCAAGCGAAATGGGTTTGAGGACCACCTCACTATGGAGGAATGCCATCGCTTAGCTAAACTACACGGAAACTCAATATTAGGAAATGGATATTGCGTATCAGTTTAGGTCAATGCATTGACTTGACTACAGTGAATTCGATGTCAAATCCAGAACTCAGTTGCGAAATCAAACTACTATGACTCAATTACAAAACGGATACTCAGTTTCCATGCAATATCAAACGGATACTCAATATTTTTGTGTACTTAAAACGGAGACTCAGTCTCGGTAATGTGAAAAATTCAACGAAAACTCATAATCCGTGTGATTTTCCTTTCCTTACCTACAAGGTGCATCAGATTTAATCAACTTTAAAGTGTAGTTAAGGGATTTCCCTACATTTAAGCGACAAAGAAGATCAAAATAGTTTAATTTCGCTACAATTAAGTCATAGAGAAGCGAAACCGCTTATCATTGTGCTTGGCCTAGCAACAAAAGTTATAGGGTTGAGAGTCTCAATCAAATGAAAGAATCTATCAAAACAGAAACCTAATTTGTAATGCTATGGCTGAATGGAAGGCCCCTTCTCCCACAAAGTCAATCATATTTTTGTTCATTCGGAGAAGTGGATGATGGTTTTCATTTTACGGCTAATCAAGTGCGATATGAACAAAAAAATAAAAATAAATAAACTACACAAAATTGGTCAATTAACCCAATAACAACAATTCCTGGGTGAAAAAGACATGCAAAATTTGATACTGTTCAAATGGACGAGAATGTAAAAATAGCCAGGATGTAAACAGTTTCATCCTATCTATTTTCAAATACTTTTTCTTATTTTTAATTTACATCAGGATGCATCCAGTTTCACCCTATTTTTTCATGCTATTTTTTAAGTTTAAACCAGGATGAATCTAGGTTCATTCTTGCTATTTTTTTGGTGTCCGTTCACCCATACTAATTTTTACTCGTCCATTACAACCATGTTGTAAAAATATTTGGACAATTGACTCAATTTCTCGAAAAACTACTAATCCAATGTGGTGTGAGATTAAAACTACTAAAAAACAATATAAGAAATATTCACCAAATATATTTTGGGCTTTTAACCCATTAACCCAAATAAAATTAACCAAATATTAATCCCAAATAAAAGCCATATGCCTCATAGGGAGGTTTTACAATAATAATAATAGACGAATGCTATTCCGCACCGTTTTGCGGTTAGCTATCCCGCTCAAGCGGCTTTTTTACCGTTAGATGATCAAATGAATGTTTGGATTCGTATTCAGGAAAGGACCAATCACTTTCAAGAAAAGACCCACCATTTCCTCTAAAGGGTTCAAAGTTGTTGGATCTAGGTTTTAGCATGATCTAACAATAAAAAAGCCGTTTGACAGGGATAGCTACCCGCAAAATGGTGGGGACAACACTGCTCATAATAATAAGCCGGGGTGCTCAAACCAAAACTATTTGCAAATTTTTGGACAGCTTTCCGCCACTATTTTGCACAATGGCACTGTTTTGTACAACCGCATACATTTGTCCCGAATAAAATTTTCTGGCTTCATCACTAGTTATGACTCTAAGAAATCCCCATGTGAAGCAGAGTACCAAGGTTCTGCGGCTTCTGCCCATTCCATTGCTGGGGGTTCTATAAGCTGCCCACTCCACTACCCGGTTCTATAAGATCTGCTACAGAACTACATCTAGACTGGTCATTAATAATATTGTTAACTGTACTAATTTTGAAATAAAGAAAGATCGTTGCTCCATTTTGATCCATGTTTGAAGTATTGTTGAATCTTACTGTGGTAAATCGGACTCAAAATCTAATAATTCCTGAACTTTACTTTTAACCAAACAATTTTATCAATTTTTTTATGTTGCAACTTGCAAATTCCTTATTAGTTAAATTTCTCCAAAGTGCAAACTAGTGAATAAGAATATAAAAAGCTAGATTAGAATTTATAGTAACAACAATTCAACGCCAAATGTGAACATATAATCAGATTTTCTATTATCAGATCCAATGTCAACAGGGTGACTCGACTTACATATCTACTATATTGGCCGATAAGAGGGAAAGATGTAGATGTTAACCGTAACCAATTCCAGAGCTGCTAGGCCTACTGCGGATTGGTCCAACTCCAAACCGTTTGTACCGTCACCTTGTGAATACAACCCGTGGCTCTACCTCAAATTAGCAGGGGTGGTTTTTGAGCCGCCGGAGTTGTCTTACAAAATATACCGTACAAACCATTCTGGCCAACCCACACGTTGGCTAGCATTTTCTTACCAATTTTTGAGGGAGATGGAGCTTTCTATTCCATTAAACAGAGTAAGTACTAATTAAAAAAAGTGGGAATTAAGTTAAATGTCGCGTTACAACTGGTTCATCATTGAGTTTATCTTAATTTCCTATGAATGATGTCCTTAACTGTAAGTCTATTTCGGGTTAATGAAAATCTATTTCTTCCCTCATCATTTGATCTCTGGACATGTTATACAGAGTAGTTGAACATTCAGTACAACAATCTTGACTTGAGGATTGCTAACTTCTTGGTTGTATACTATAACAAATACCCAAGACTTGAGTAGTTTCTTATAATTTTTCATCACAAAAAAAGTCTAAAATCCATACAGAGCAATGAATACTGTTTTATGGTTGATTGGATTGTGTTGTGCTGTTTTCATTAGTCATGGAGTTGAAGCTTCTCATCCATATTACAGAAACTTTCAATCTCTTCAGTCTACAAGTATCCCCATTTATCAACCTTACAGAACTGGTTATCATTTCCAACCTTCCAAGAATTATATGAATGGTGATTGTCTAAAAACACTACATCTTTTCTTTGTTTTCTTTGTCTTGTCGCCGAATTCATACGGACTCAACCCCTGATCATACACCAAATATTTAAGAGAATTATAGTAGATTATTACTTAAAAGGGTAAACGGTTGTATGAATATGCCACAAGTAGCATGTCTTTTTCTTTTCGTACCAAAGATTCATATTTTCTAGATAGGCAGTTATAGTGCCTATTTGTTTGTTTTTTTTCGTGTTCTAACTTGTTCGTTTTGGATTCCATGTTGCAACTATGAATGGATGATAACGGCTTTTCTTGAATACACAGATCCTAATGGTTAGTATTCTCAATTTAATCTGATATCCTAATGGTTATTGTTTGGATTCGATTTCAATAAAAATTAAGTGATCTAAATATGAACCAAGTGCTTACATTCTAATGCAGCGCCTATGATTTACAATGGAATCTACCATTTATTCTATCAATGGAGCACTTTAGGAGCAGTTTGGGGTAACGTATTGTGGGCTCATGCAACATCCACTGATCTCGTAAACTGGACTCACCATAAATATGCGATTGTCCCATCCGAACCGTTCGATATCGAAGGTGTCTGGTCAGGTTCAGCAACATTTGTACAAGGAAAGCCGATTATTCAATACACCGGAATTATTAAGTCGAGCCAATGGAACTACCAATATCAGGACATGGCAGTGCCTAAGAACTTATCTGATCCTTACCTTGTAGAATGGGTTGAACCTGTTGAATACAATCCTGTAATTAAACCCACTGGCATTATCAATGCTAGTGCATTTAGGGATCCGACTACTGGTTGGCAAGGTCCTGATGGAATCTGGAGATTGACTATAGGTAGCGAAGTAGGCACCGATGGAATATCATTTTTATATCGTAGTGATGATTTTATTCATTGGACTAAAGCAGAACATGGTCTTCACTGGGCGAAGGACACTGGAATGTGGGAATGCCCGGATTTCTTTCCAGTGGCTGTTGATGGAAAAGAGGGTTTGGATACTTCAGTTCTCGGCCCTAATGTTAAGCATGTGTTCAAGGTGAGTTTGGATGACACCAATAATGACTATTATACTATTGGAACTTACAACCCTGAAAAGGACAAGTACACTCCTGATGAAGGATCTATCGATAATGATTCTGGTTTGAGGTATGATTACGGAAAGTTTTATGCTTCGAAAACATTCTTCGATCATGAAAAGAATAGGAGAGTACTGTGGGGTTGGGCAAATGAGTCTAGTAGTGTAGCAGATGATGTCAACAAAGGTTGGGCTGGATTACAGGTACGTGTATTTATATATTAACAAAAAAGTGGTCGGAATCACCTTACGTGGACATGGAAATCTAAATCATATCTGTTCTGTGCTCTAAACCATGCAAATCAATCGGTTTTCTTTTGCAGGCAGTTCCTCGAACACTATGGCTTGCAGAAAATGGTAAGCAATTGAAGCAATGGCCTGTTAAAGAAATAGAAAAACTCCGCACCAAGCGAGTTTCTTTACAAGCTCAAGTTCTTTAAAAGGCGTTCAATATTGGAAGTCCCTGGTCTAACAGATTCGCAGGCAGATGTAGATGTTATATTTAAACTGCCGAAGTTGGAAGAAGTAGATATCATGGACCCTAGTTGGGTTAACCCTCAACTGCTTTGTAGTTCAAAGCCAGCATCAGTGCAAGGGAAATCAGGTCCATTTGGCTTGCTGGCTTTGGCTTCTAAGAACTTCGAAGAACAAACAGCTATCTTCTTTAGAGTATTTAACCATCAAAACAAATATGTTGTGCTCATGTGTAGTGATCAGAGCAGGTCAGTTTCGTTTCACATTTCAATGTGCACTTCAGATTAACTATAAAATATTGCTTCATGATCTAAACCTTTCGTGTATATAACAGGTCATCTTTGGAAGAAAGTAACGACAAAACCACATATGGAGCTTTTATTGATGTTGATCCTCATGATGATCACATGCTATCTCTAAGGAGCTTGGTATGTTCAATTTTATTAGCTTGTGTTTTCCCAATTTTGTTAGGAATGCGAGGAGCTTGGTATGCTTATAACAAGTTAACAACAGGTTAACTTGTGTATACGTTCATTATTGAACTGGAATTTGATTTATTTATTTTTTGGCAGATTGCTCGCTCAATAGTGGAGAGTTATGGTGTTGATGGAAAAGCTGTTATAACAGCTAGGGTATATCCAAAATTGGCTATTGGTAATGAGGCTCGGCTTTATGTGTTCAATAATGGAACTGAAAATGTGAAGTTGTCAAGTCTGAAGGCATGGAGTATGAAGAATGCTGAAATCAAGTATCTTAAAGATTTGGAATTTTCAGATATCCAACTTCTGAAGGCTGTGGAGTTCGGATTTTCACGCATTTACAGAGAGGGTAATACATGTGAAGATATTTTATTGCTATACTGCCACATAGTCCTGTTGGTGGTCTTCTCCATCTTCGATGATCTAAGTTGTAATGAGTGAGAAAAGATGTTCTTCCCACTTATCGTTTCGTTAAAAGTTCGAAGGTTTGGTGTTATATCCCACTCCTTGCTGTTTTTCATTTTCCTGTATAAATAAATTTACCCTCTCTTGCGTTTGTCTAAAAATAAGTCTAAGGCCAATACTCAATGTTTGAGTTGGCGAAACTGACATTCCGTCACGAAGCCCCTTGTAATCGCATGATTCACATTGGTTTCGCAATTCACATCGACCAGTAAGCAACACATGCTAGTATGCTACACACCCAGAGCATTTTTTTTGTGTGTGTGTTAGTCAGTTAGTGTTAGTTTTCTTAGTTAACCTCAATATTATTAGAACGGTTTAAATGGGTGAGTAATTCCTATATAAACGTGCTTATCCAAGGTTTAAATGTCGAAACCTTTGGAGAGAAACATGCAATATGATCATCCAAGAATATCATGAAGACTTCTGGGATAGATTAGGTGATAAACCCTCTGAGACAGCTACAAGCTATAATTTGTCAGCTTAGCATGAAAAAAACTTGGATTGGGCCTTTTAAAAACTCGTTAATTCCAATGCTTTATGGAGTAGGGGTGAGCATGGGCCGGTATGGACCGTGTTTTACCTCATCACATCCAATCCAATTCACTACGGATTTCACATTTGGTATCCGCATCCAATCCAATATCCAATGGATGCACGGATGAACAGATTGGGTGCGGATAATCCAATGGATTTGTGTTAATTGAAATTTATAATGAAAAAATAAAACCAATATAGATGACTTTTATAGAACCTACACATTTTATATATGTATATAAATATAGAAGTGCCATGGACAACACTCCAAGCAAACGCCTTAAAATTCCAAAACTATCTATATATTTTCTAGAAACTATATAAATGTCCTTAATCTAACGGATTTTCAAAGTTGCGTCCGGACCCGATCCATAATCTGTTGGATTTTAAAAACCTCATCTGCATCTAACCCATTTGTGAACGGTCCAGACATCCATTCGCAAAAATACGGTTGGTCCCGGTTAAATCCACGAATTACGGATAAAATGCTCACCCATATAATGGACCCTTAACATTATTTTAGAGCAACATATACATTAATTTTTGCAGTGAGCAAATTCTCTGAGTTTTTTTTTTTTGGCACCATCTATCTAGGAATAGTTTAACATCCTACTCTCATATTTAACGTCTTGTTAAATTTTATGTAATGGAACAACCAAAATATAACTTTACTTGTGCTAACTGTTGTTGTTAGCTTTGTCACGTTTAGACGTTCTTCCATCTTGTATTCTCTTTTTCCTTTCCAGTATAATTAGATTTGTGCCCGTGTTATGCACTTGGTTATTTTTCTTCTTCTTTTAACTTGGTGTACGCTGGGCTTCTCCGCTCTCATGCGGATGCACCTTCCCGTGGCGATGTATTTTTGATTTGGTGTGGCGCGACATATACATTAAAAAGAAAGAGAATATGTGAAGATTTTATTTTTATTTTCCTTTTATTTTAGTAGAAAATATGTGTGAAATATGTGGATTTTTTTCCCCTTAATATATAAATTTGGAAAAAAAATATACAAATATTGTAGGTGCTCGATTTCTAAATTGAATTTGGACTTCCATAAAATTCCAAACACGGTAAGTTAGGATTTCCTTTTGAGTTTATAATTTTAAATCAATCACACCTTGCCAAGTGTCCTTACATATATATTTTCACGTGTTGAATTTCAAATTGATTTTTTTTTATCTTTTTCCTATTCTTTTTAAACCAATCATATGTTGCCAAATGTCCTCACCAAAACGCTCGTTTCACAAAACTCAAAAAAGGTCTATTTCGACTAATAGGAATCGCGGGTTTCCTTATCGTTCAATCTGAAAGCTTTATTTGTTTAGGCCTTTAAGTATTATGATTTAACCTTTCTTACTTAAAAAAAAAAGGAAAAAAAAAAGGAACAACCAAAATTCTTGTTGGGTATGTTGCGGTTGCTTTTGTTAAAACCAAATGATTCAAGTCATTTATTCTTGTTGGATCAACTCACACTTTGGACACAATTTTATTTTGTAAAAGTTAAGCGGTAACAGGTTTGAGACTAATATTTTTGGGGAGCAGGTTGTACCAAAGCTGTTAGGCGGCATAGGCAGCCGCCTAGGGCCTCCGAATTAAAGGGGCCCCCAAATTTTTTTTTTTCCGGTATATATATAAGCTACTGTGTATTGCCGGTTGAGTAAAAAAAAAAAAAAAAAAGAACAGAGAAAATTTGATGGACACACTACAGTTTTATATAGAGCCTAACAAAGAAAAGCCTTAATCAATTAAATCCCAATTAGGCCATTACTTTAAAGGCATATGGTTTCAAAATTCAAAATTATCTAAAGCATGCCATGAGTTATGATATTGATGGGCATGATTTGTATAAGTTCTAAAAAGTTATTTGCCGCAAGAAACTGAAAGGACCATTGAATTGTTGAATTTATTGAAAGATATGGAAGGTTGCTACCAAAATGCAGAAATTGCATATAGGACTTTTTTTGACAATTCCGGTTACAGTTGCCTCTACAGTATGAAGTTTTTCAAAGTTGAAGTTGCTCAAAACTTATCTTCGCTCGGCAATACCACAAGAAGAAAGATTAGCAATGTTATCTATCGAGGTCGATATGGTGAACAACATTGATTACGATGCCATAATTGATGAGTTTGCATTGAGGAGGCGAGGAAGGTCAATTCTTAGTAGATATGTAGTTCGGTAAATTTATTTTTTAGGCCCCCATTTTTGGTTTCTGCCTAGGGCCTCTAAATAGTTTGGTACGGCCCTGTTGGGGAGATCTATGTACCTTCCCAAAGTGAACACATTTCAAGAGGTATTACACCACCATTTTTTGATAGGTACCTAAACCTTCATAAGAAATGATCATATCCCTAAATATTAGCTTTAAGTCCATTACCCTATAGATTTCATAAAATGAAACGGTAGCTAAATTGTGAACCAGTGTGAGAATAAAAGTGTTTTACATTACCCTATTCAAGTTACATCTTGAATAGGGTTTTACATTTCATTTTTTTTTTCAATCAGTAGATATAGAGTGTTTGATTTTAAATACCTCATTCATGGCTTGAAATTTTAATCACATCACAATCATAATAATTAGAGTGCTGATATAGTGATATGGGTATACCCTTTCGATATCCAGCTCTGTATCTTACCCCGTTCTTATTTCTTTTGTTAAAAATCTTGCATTATTTATTTCTTTACTTATTTATTTGTACCCAATTTGGTCGACATCTCTGAAGTTTTCCCTCATCCTTGATATTTTTGGCTTTCTTTTTTTCTCTCAATGTGTTAACAAAATAATTGAAAACAGTTTTATTTATACTGTATATACTCATCTTGTTAGAAAATAAATGAAGTTTCAATTCCGTGGCCGGATAATTCAAGCATGGAGATTCGGTAAAGATTCTGTCGTTTGAGACAACAAAGATGATGGATCCATCATCGGAGAGCTTTGCTAGCTAGTGATCTATAAACTCAATAAATTAACCAAGAACACCATTAAAGCCAAGATAAACCTTTAGACAGAACCGATCCCCGAGTCTTAAAGGGCCTTGTGCGAGAAGTTGACCAGAGGGCCTTTATACAACTAAAAAAAAAATCCCCTTTAACTTCGTAACATCAATTAATTAAAAAAAAAATTATCAAAAAATTTATGATACAAATCATGCTTCGGTGTAATCGGTAATAATATAACTCAACTTGTTTGTTAATCAAAAAAAAAAAAAAAAAATTATCGACTTAAAAAATACATAAAAATGAGGAAGGAAACTCAAAAAAAAATAGTGAAGAGTTATATCATAATCGTGACATGATTTGTATCCACTGTGAAACTATGTTGAATTCAGAGCCGGGCCTAAGGTAGGGCGAGTGGGGCGACCGCACAAGGCCCTACTCTGACTAAGGCCCATTTTTATAAAATCCTGGTGACCCCCTCTTATATAAAAAAAAAAAAAGTCAAATAGAAAAACACTCTTCCTGCCTCTCTGCTCATTTTAATCTCGTCGATCCACACTCCAATTTTACGTTTGAGAAACTCTAAGAAATTACCGGTTTTTCTCATACAATTCGTGAGGTTTAATGGAGATTATACTAATTTGGATACAAGGGATCTAATCTTCATGTCTTAATGTAAGGAAACTAATCAATTTTGGGTTAAATTTATCCTGGCTTGATTGGGGTATACCAGATTAACTGGGGTATACCCAATAAGACAAAATAAGGTTATTATGAAGTAAAACCAAGCTACCCCTTAACCTTGTATTTTCTTAGAGATTGTTGATCAAGCTATTAGTTCACTTGAAATACGATTTGATCAATACAAAGCATGTGACAACATATTTGGATTTTGTTTAGTTCAAATACTTTAAATTCGATGGATGATGACGAATTGAAAGATCGTTGTGATAATCTTGAAGCTGCTTTAAGACATGGGGAAGCTTCGGATGTTGATGCAAACGACTTGTTTGCGGAGTTGAAAGTTTTACGTGAAGTATTACCAAAAGAGATAACCACAGCAATTGGTATATTCAATTTTCTAAAGCGTCAAGATAGCTTTCCGATTACATCCATTGCTTATAGAGTTCTACTAACAATTCCAAGTTACTGTAGCATCAGCGGAAAGAAGCTTCTCAAAACTTAACATATTGAAGTCGTTTTGCAGTACTACCATAGCTCAAGAAAGACTCAATAGCTTGGCTATGATATCGATTGAGCATGGTCTTCTTGATGATGTTGATATTGATTTTTGATTAGTGATTTTGCGGTAAATTCAAGACGACAAAATTTTCGTTCATGATCTTTTGAACGGTATTTATATGTATACTCAAATTTCATAATCTTCTTTGTTTGTATTTTTGTTTTGCAAACTTGACTTTATTAGAGAAACTAGTCGTCAATCTCTTTTTTGTGCTCTTTTATGTAAGTATGGATAAAAATAAATGCTATGTTTGTTTATATATATGTATATACTAATCTTCTTAGTCTCATTTTTCTCATTGTTAATTGTCGGGAAAAAAAATTGACCATAAAAAGGCCCCAGTGAGTAACTTTGCACAAGGCCCTAACATGCCTTTGGATCGGATCTACCGGTTGAATTGGTAAGCATAGTAAATTTATTTGCATGCCATGAAAGGGAGGTTAATAGGCATTGGCATGTAAGCATATAAATAGTAACCTGTTATAGGGGCTGATGAAACCATTTGAGGGTTGATATAATAGGACAAAAAAGGTCACCAGTTAGTAATTTCAAAAACCTCTTATCTATATAATTTTTATAATGGCAAAAAATCCCTTATTTAGTTAGTGTTGTTAATTTATTTAATTAATTAATCATTAGATTAATGATTTAGTTTTTATACTTAATGAAAAATTAAGATCAGATTAAGCGGGTTTGGTGGAGAGATAAAATAGAGATTTTTTTAGATTTATTTCAAAACCAAGATTTTGATTTAATTAAACAAAAATTTGGTGGCAAATTGGAGGTCGTAAATCTATATGATAGAGAACCATATTTTACAGATATCCCACGATGGAGATCCTACTATGGTTGATTTCTTAGCTCCAATGTCGATTTCAGGGCAATTTACGATTGGAATTACTATAGAAGCCAACCGTGAGAGCCATTTACGGTTGAAATTAACCATGTAAGACAACCATAGGTCTATTCACGGTTAGTATCTGATGAACATTTAACTGTAACTGGTTAAAATTGGGAAAACCCAGTCATGCATAAACCAGTTACGGTTGGATTGCTATCTTATGAGGTGAACCGTAAATAAGTTACGGTTCGTTTGTCGGTGGCTAGTATCCTACCGTAACTAGTTACAGTTGATATCATTTAAGTCAAATCCAACCGTAATCAAATTTAAAAACTTAAATTATTTTCGTTCAGAAACCAACCGTAAAAATAACTGGATATTCCAAATAGTTTTTTAGGATTTACGGTTGGTAGTTCTTTAATCACCAATCGTAACACCTTCAGAAATCATAGTTACGGTTGGTTAATTAAGAATAACCAACTGTAACTCCATCTGCAATCATTTTTTTTTTTTTGATTTTTTTTTTAAGGTTTAAATTTTTTTGATCATGATTATCAAAGAAACTCTGATTTTGATGTATGCTTCTTTTTTTATGATTAGGTTTGAATAGATAGGAGGGTAATTTAGTCATTTTAAAAATGGAAGGGTAATCTAGACTCTCTAACCAATTTGGTAGACATTATTATCATGGTTCAGTACCTCCAAGAGAATCATGCCCCTATAACAGATTACTACAAATATGAGCTCCCATAATTTTTCTCCTATGCTATATAGTATAGCTATAGCTCCCATATCGTTTTTAGATTTTTCTAAACATTGAAATGAGGAAACTAATGAAAAATAAATCTAAGCTAAGAAAACAAAAAAATTGAAAGAACCCGGTCAGATCCATCCCTAAAAACGGACCAGATTTGAGCGGGAATATTTTGCCGGCGGTAGTTTTTTTTTCTCCTGTTAGAAGAGGTGGCAGAGAGGAGAGAAGGTAGAAGTAGTAGGAAACAAGATCGTTTATTTGAAGAGTTTCAAACAAAATAAATCTTATGTAGGCATTTAGCGTCTGAGTAGCAGCTATCTTTTTGTTTTCAGATTTGTTAAAGAGTCAACACACCTATGTCCACAAGTAACGATAAAGGAAAAAAACCCAAGTTGCTGATGTAACAAATCTACTTGAGAAGCATACACTGAGCTACAAGTAAATTCTAGAAAATGGAACTTTTTGGCCAATGGACTTTTGCCAAATTGATCAGTTCTAGTGTTCTTAAACTTTTATTTATATCCAGACAGTTCGTCTGATTTTTGTGTCGCCACTTGCACGTTCTTTGGTTAGCTGTATTTCTCCAAACTGCCAAAAGTCCAACCTTGCTGGCTAGTAGATAACTAAGATAGTAATTGACAAGAGTTTTATTGTAAAAACAATTCAGTGCCAACTTTGAATATATTATCAGATTTTCTAGATCTACATCAGATCCACTCTATATCCAGTCAGTGACAACGCGGTTTTTGGTTGAATAAGACAATGACTTCAAAATAATTAGAGAGATCAATATATGTGCGTGTTTCTCGTGTTTTACACGAGAAGAGAGAAAATGAATTACTACACCGACAGTACAATTCTACAGCGATCTACTCATGACTGCGTGCTCACCGTGGGTTGGCCATAATGGTTTGCACGGTATCTGACATCTCTATGGCTTGGTTAGAGACGAAGCCAACACTTCAGTTTGCAGAGGGAATCTTTTTGGTCTAGATTGATTACCAATAAGGCGGCTCCGAAGTTTTTTGGTTGAGGCGGGATTATGACCCTAATACCCTATGCAGGAGGCAAAGTCCTCTATTTATTGGAAATGGGTGCATATCTTTTGATTGTTGTCAACTAATCGCTCAACTGTCTCTCCAAGGCTCAATGTGGATATCCCTGGTCCCATGATGCTGTCCCTCTCGGTATGGACCACTGTGGCCGACCACATTGGACATATTTTTAAATCAGTTTTTTTGAAAGAAAAAAAAGAAAGAAAACCTTTTCTTAAACATAGTCCATGATTTTATTAAATATAACCCATTTTATTCATAGCCCCGCTTCTTTTTTCATTTTCCTAATGATAACCCATTTCATGGCCCATAAAAGTTTACTGAGTTCATGTTTTTGTTATCCCGTTTTAGAACTTATTCAACTAAGATCCTCAACTTTTCACCCACCGATTTCTCAATATAAACAAATAATCTAAACTATGAAGGGAATTAGGGAAAGGCTCGCTTAGTTAATCAGTTTTGCTATTAGCATTATACGATGTATACTTGATAAGTGCATATTTCACATATATTTGGTGTTAATTCCATGCTAGTATTTGATAGTTTTCTTGCATATTATTGTGTGTTACGCGTGTTTTCTCTTATTTGTGTGTTATTAGGTGAATAATCCAAAAAGAAGTGAATTCGAGCATAGTTGTGCAATGAAAGAATCTAGCTAAGAGTGGAGAAGGGCCAAAGGCCAAATGTAACTCGTTCAAATACAAGATTTCTACTTTTCATTGGGTACAGGACGACAATGCAAAGCCAAAGCGAAAGAACGAAGTCATTCGGAGTTCGTATGAAGAAGTTATGTAGAAAACGAGAATGAAGTTGGAATTAAAGCATCGGTCTTCCAGGATGACGGTTGAAAGGAATGTCAAGTGCTATTGCCACCCCTTCGTTCGTTAAGGGGCATCCACTTTGTTAAGGGGCACCCTCAGTAGACACCTACTAAAGCGCACTCCGGTTTGGTTAGGGGACACCACCTTCTTCACGATTTCAAAACCAAATTTTGGCGGGAATTTTTGTTCATCGTGTAAATTTTAGGATGAATTCGGACGTGATTTTTAGTGATTTAACGGCCGAGGTTGATTGATATCACCTGTTTTGATTAAACGAGGGATGGTAATGAGTATGGTTTCGTCACATAATGGCTATATAACTCACGGTAGGAGTTTGTTGTTGGCGGAAATGGTGATGACGTTCATGGGTGATGATGGAAGAAAACATATGCACGAGACTATTGGTGAGATGGTCATGAATGAAGCTTCAGATGATTTGATGTGGTCGATGGTAAGAACGTGGAGATGATGCAAAGTTCTGTGAAGTGTTGAGGCAAGTCCAGGAAGAACATGATGAACTCGGGTAAAGGCATGCATGGGTGTTTACTACCATTGGAGTTCGAATACGAGCATGGAAATGAGTACAGCTCGAGGATGGTTGGTGCATGTCTCGATGATGGGTTTCTGTTGGTTTCACGGCAGTCTACAGCACATGATGGTGAAGCTCGTGGACAAAGACAACATGCATGGCCGTTACTATTAGAACGTGAAGGAGAAGAGCTTCTGATGGAGTTGTCGTGGTGAGGTTGAGCTGGAAAGAAAAGAAATGGCATGTTAAAGCTCATGATAACTCGAGCACGTTGAGTTCAAACAGCTGAAAAGTGCGATGGAACTCAAACGTGGCAATGATGATTGCTAGTGAAGACAACGAGGAGATGTTGAACCGATGTTGTGGACTGAAAGTGGCGAAATGATGATGATGGAGAACGTGACGGAGCTGGAACAAGTTCGTCATTGCTTGATGACGATGGTGATAGAAACGTGCATGGGAAGTTGTGTTGGAGCACGCGTTGTCTGTGGAGAAGGTGAAGTTGATTTCAAACAGCTGTTGGTGCTTGAGATGGTGAATGCCGGTGTATTGATGATGAGCGAGGCTGTTTCTTTGGAGTGAAGTGGCGGAACGTGAAGGCATGGAAAAGCAACACATGGAGTTGTTGGCAGTCATGATGATACACATTGAACATAGCATGCGCATGGGCTAAAGGCAAAAATTGTTGGGTATTTTTCCCTATAAATAGAACTCAAATTCTGTCATTCAGGGAGAGATCCCACACACAATCTCTACACCTCTCTTCCCACACCTCTCTTCCCACACCCCTTCTACATACTCTTCTTAAACTCCTTCTTATTTATTTTTGGTTAGTACTCTAATTATGAGTAGCTAAATTTCTATCTAGGATTAGGGAGGAAATCCTACTATGTGTGCTTAAATATTTTGACTATTTTCTATAATAATTCTCCTGGTCCTTATTCTTGATTCGTAACGGTAATAATTTTCTTCATGTGTCCTATGATGCTTGATAATTGATTGATGTATTCTATGTTAGAGAATAGCATTTTATAGTGAAGAAAATTGTTAACTCTTTGAGAAAAATAATTGCTTGAAAAGATTTATTTTCCGAGACGTATTATTTGTCCTAAATCGTCTTGAGTGATTTTTGGAGAGTGTTATAGGGAATAGTTATAATGATTTAGTATGTGTAGTAGTGATGGAATCTTGACATCCTAGACTCTTTTAATTGAACACAAGAATCATTTTTAGCATTTCCATTATTTTATAAGTTTTATAAAAATCACCATCTTTTTGTCTAAAACCGAATCTTTTAAAAAGTCCGAGAATCAAACCCTATACTTACCACTTGTAAAACTGCATCAATACTGCTAACAAATATGAAGGGAAATCTAGTACCCATTGTTTCTGCATCACTAATTCATAATAATCAAAACATTAGGTTTTATTTTTGATGTATACTGTCTTAGTTAAGTAATTCAATTCTTAGGCGATAGTTTTGTAAAATACAATCGAATGGACCTTAATTTGGTGTCTATATTAACAAGACCAGTGCCTCTTTCTTTTGATTCATTAATAGATGATTCTTGGATGACATACTCTTTTGTTGTGAATGCATTATGCGTGGACAGTGAATTCAAGAATAATTCACGTCGATCTTTGAATTATTTTGAAAAAAACAACTCTGAAGTGGTAAAAGAATAAAAAATGGCGGCAGTAATTGAATTACCAATGTTTAGTAGGGTATTGATTTATTCATGACTAGTTAATCATCGTACTAGTATCTCGATAATCATATGTAATGTCAACGAAGTGCAACTATTGCGCTATGTTTGGAAATTCATAGTTAAATAATCAACGATTCCGAATTAGAATTTGAATTTGATACGACTTCATGGTTCACCATGGATTCATAAAACGATCTTTCGGGTTACCTAGATATTGATTTCTGAACTAATTATCTTACCAACTCAATGACTCGGTGACTCGCCTACCTAGTTCATGGGCTATGGATATGAAGTGAACAAGGTCAAACTTAAAACTTCAGTCAAATTATACTGACCAAAGTCAAATGGGTTATGGTTAATAAAAACATGGGCTATATTTAAGAGAAGCTAAAAAAAAAAATAACGCTTTATGTCCTACTAGCCCTTAACCCGTGTCGTAATGGCACGGGCCATGATGTTGGTTCATTTTTAATATATCGTATAATTTGCGTCCCGAATACTTATCAACTCCTTATGATTTAATATGTGTTTGTCATAAAAATAGAAGGGATTTTCCTCTCTTTTTTTATTTGTTTTTTCCTTTAATATTTTACCGCCGGAGATTTACTCAAACGAAAGAAATATTGTCTTAACTTCCAGACACTTTTTTATTTAGGTTCCTTACTTATAATGAGATAATGCTTTACATGAACATGGAAGTTTAAATATTTTTTAGAAATATGTCGTCAGCAACCCTCATCTCAGAGAAATCAACTAATCAATATCGTCCATAAAAATCTCCACAAGCTCCTATTTCTCTCCAGCTGACTCATCTATCATGGTCATGTTGTCGATCCTCCAAATAGGCAGAGAATAATAATTTTTTTGCATCGAACGATTGATACAAACTATCCAGTGTGACATGATTTTCCTGTAATTTTTCAACACCCATTAGATGACAATGTTTAAAATGTGTACCCATTACCTTTTCGAAGGGATTGCATATATGCGAACCTCTGTCATTAAATATTCAACAAAGTATTTTGCCCAGCAATTCGTCTTAACGAAGGCTTTGGTAACTTCAAAAGTCTTGGACATTTTGTCACTTTCGTATGTTCCTACCTTCGCTTGGAATACAATCTGGCGACACATTACCTCATAAAGAACCTTGAACACATATTGTACTCCCTGATCCTATTTCAAATTAATAGGTTGTCAATATTCTACGTTGAATATTTATAAAAAAACATTTATGGTATTGTGGATCGTTGCTTTCTAAGATTGTAGTTTTAAAAATTGGCCTCTTCAAGTCCCACGGCTTTCTAAGTTTATATATCTTGTTTTTTTTTAACTTTTTAGTTAGTCATATTATGTTTGTTACTAAATTTAAACTTGATGTCATCTTCTTGTTTGTACCTAAAATCTCTTTTGGGCACGAAACACGATGAAAGGGTTGTTTGGTGTGTTTTTAGGGTTTGGAGATGAATTGAAAGGCAAATAATCAGACACAAGTTTAACGTGGTTCGGCATGGTTGCCTACGTCCACGGGTGAATCCCCTTGGGGAGTAATTTTTCATTGATAATTGTATTACATTCTGTTTTCTCTCATATTGGCTCCCCTCCCCTAAAATGATTTCTGCTCTCCCTATTTATTCAGTTTTACATCTAATTTTCAATATCAACTTAAATGGCATTAAACTGCACATTTATTCTTCTGTCATAAAATTATCATGAAACTGCCTCCTTTATGCCTCCTCTTTATTTCTGCATGAAAAATGCTCATTCATGTCTCCTATTAATTTCTGCATGAAAACTGCTCATTCATGTCTTCATCATCAATTATGTATGTAACTGATGGGATTAATGCTTGCATGTCTGAAGCTGCTACATTTAGTCTTTGCATGGCTTCATGGTAATTTATGTATGAAACATCACATTTATCCTTCAAGATAAATTCTGCATCTTTGGAAAGATGGTGGCAGTGGCGAGTTTGGATGGATCTTTGGTTAGCGACATAATTGGTCGAGACTAGATGGAGGTTGGCTGGCAGCATGGTTGAATAGCAGACTGGATGGAGGTCGGCTGGCAGCATAGTTAGCAGCGTTGCTGGCTACAAGACTGAAAATTGGCTAGGGGTTAAGTTTACTTCGATAGTTGACCGATGGTTGACTTTGACCATTGATTGGCCGTTGACTTTGAACATTGACCTTGACCGAATGTTGACTTTGATGAGTTGATGAGACTTTGACCATTGACCGGTCTGTGCAAACTGGTGGGCTGCCTTGGTTGACTGGTTAGCGGGCTTGGATGAGGACCAAAGGATGATTCAAGTATCAATTCGGCCCATTAAGTGGCATTTTTACTTATGGTACAAACACTTCTACTGTGAACTTTATGTGATTTCAGAATCAAAATAGTTATACCTCTTTCATTCGTATCAAGTAATCCATTGTATATCCCAACAGTTCTTCTATAACAATTCCTTTCTTTTTCTAGTTTCCGGACCATCAGTAGCCATTATTGTCAAACGCAATTTGTCTGATTTTTGTTGATGTTATGTATTTGCAATGTTCATTTCTCTAAAATAAATAGATTGTGAGTCTAAGTTACTATATCCCAAATACTTCGCACACTTCTTCTGGTGCCTTGTTTCCTCAAATTCCTCGTTGCATTCTAGACAGTACATGCAACACCAATCATTTTCGAAGTGAGCTATTTGCGCAAGTGTGGTCAATCTATCCCTTGCTTGTAATAATAATAACAAAACGCCAATTTTTTTCAAGGCATCCAGTTGTAAATGGTATGAATCTAATAGATTTGAATTATACATCAATCTTAGATGTCACTTTATTCTCACATAACATAGCAATTGAGGAAGGACAAATCTTGACCACTCTTTACATAGGCAGAGTTAGTCAAACTATGTTTTGCAATTGTCTTACGTGAAAATTCTTATTAATCCATGTTTTAGTCAGCTCCTATCGAAGCCGATCTAATTAGTCATATACAAAGTTAATCTTAAATTTTTGACCTTATCTCGTGACCAAATTATTGAAGTATTCTCAGTCATGTTCTGCTTTGTGTGATCTACCCATCTGTGTCTACTCTACCTTCTAACCCAGCGAATGAAACCTATACATATTGATCTGTAATTTGATATTGTTGATTTGTCATCAAGAGGTCGCATGATTTGAGAATGCAAAATATAAAAAATATTTTATAAACATCGGAGGCGAAATTTAGATTTATGATTTAAGGTTTTTTATGATGATTTTGATGAACAAAACATAATTTTCCAACAAATATTTTAGAATGCAAATACATTTTCCAGGTCAATAAGGTTTTATATCGGGAATTGAGTGAAAGTTGTTGTCTTATTAGGTAGTTTCCGCGAAACAACTGGACATTGATGGTCTTTCAGGAAAAAGAATGTAATAGTACTTAAGAGAGCGATAATGTTCTCTTACGCGGGTACACCAATTGCCTTTATATAATATGTTTGGTACACCAATTTCCTTTATATAATACGTGTGATCGAACAGTCATGATCATATTGTCTTATACGTTTCGGTATCATCCTCGAAATATTTGGTTTTTGTCCTTATCAATCGTGCTAAAAACAACCAATTCATCTTTCAGAATACAGTGTTGCATGTTTTGTGAAGATTATTTTTTTACTTGGTCAATAAAACTCACTAAAACCAAAAACTATTACTCCCTCCGTCCTAGTTTAGATGCTAAAATTGAGGATTTTTTTTGTCCTAGAATACTTGCTATACTTCATATTTTTCCACCTTTTATTATTTACTTGGAATCATACCATAACATGGAGAATTATTTCAATTTTCAAGACACACTCTTAAATATTTTTCTCTATATATTTCCTCTAATTTGAATTTTTCCAACTAAACAACAAAATCTAGACATCTAAAAACTAGGAACATTAAATACTAACCTAGGGTTCGGAAAAAAAAAATTATTCTCTTTGTGTTTCTTAATCTTTGTGCAAAATCCTATTTTGGCATCTAAACTAGGACGGAGGGAGTATTATACACTACTATTACTAACACCCACCACCATAAAAACCATCCACCGCCACTATTTCTTCCACCAATAGTAACACCGCCTCCACCATTCAAACAAACACCACCGCTTATACTAACCCTACTTTCACTACCACCATCAGAATTAATATAGTTTTTAGTAAAATTATTTATTAATAAAATTATGTATTTATGTTAGATTATTAAAGGGACATTTATAATAGAAATTTAATTAATCATTATGAACAATCAATAAGACAATAATTAATAAAATGTTTAAAAATGGTTAAGTTGAACAAACCCCAGCGGTAAATTTATCTTTGCCAAGGACAAATTCTAGCCACTCTTTACATAATCAAATCGATAATAAATAATTTCATATGTTCTGATCTTGATTCGTGTCGTTCGTTTAGTTATTACATAACATGGCAATTGATTGCACCAATTTTTTAAAATGGACATGTCTTTTATTGAGTTTACTTTAACATTAGAATGATCAACCACATTTTATACTTTATAATATAACGTTACACATTTTGTGGCATTAAGAAATTAGCATAATATGTTTTTTTTCACCAATACCCGCCACCACCATAAAACCATATGAATCCACTTTTTTTTATCCATCACCACCTAGTGGCAGAGCCAAGGGTTGACTACCTGGCTCCCCTTAAAATTTTAATGACTACATAATTTTTTTAGTTTATTTTATAAATAGTACTTTGTCCATATATATCTATGGTTTAGTACACCAAAGTTTACATGTTTCTTTAAAAAAAAAAATAGGCCTCCTCATTGTCAATTTTTGACTCCACCACTGGCGCCCATCCGATGTAGGTTGTTGGACGCAATTCTTATTTTCAATCACAAATGCCATGTATGAGGTTTAGATTGAAAAAAAATTCGTCAATTGATTAATTTCATGTTTTGTTTTTCCATGTATATATTCTTTTTTGTATTGCAATCAATTTTGTTTTAACACTAAAAAATCATGATTTATATGATATAGTACCAAAGATAACAGGGGTACCATTTGGGTGATCTAACTATGATCATGAAAATATTGTCTTGTATGATATCATCATATGGTACCTTCCTTTATCAAAAGTGTTAAAAACAACCAACCACATCTTCCACACTACGATGTTATCGATGTTGTAATGACAACATAAATTATATGGTCCATCACTACTCACCAGCATTCACCGTCACTACTTCTTCCACCACAAACCAGAGGCGGAGCCAGGATTTTGTGGAGAGAGGGAGAAAAAAATCTTGGAAAGTTGGATAAATGTGAAAAATGGACTTTGTATCACATTTTACGATAAAAGAACAAAAATAAATATAATTGTGCTTGACTCCACCCTTAACCACCACTAATCTTTCGGCCTCCACCTCTTCTACTACTCTTTGTCATGAGAAAATTTCTATTGATATTATTTATCAAAATTACTTATTAATAGAAATAAATATTATAATTAATTAAGAAAACATTTATAATTGAAAAATGATTAGTCATTTTTTATGAGCAATTAGTGAAACACTAATTAATAAAACACTTTATAATGAATAGATTATTTATTAAACACTAATTAATAAAACAATTATGTTATTTAAGTTGAACAAACCACCACTGGTGATTTATCTTTTCTATCAATTCCAACCAAGGTGGAACACTGGTTAGAGGCCACTCTTATGACACAATAGGTCATGAGTTCGAACCTCCCTGTTATAATTTTTGAAATTCCATATCTTGACTTGAGTATTATTCATTTTGCATTCATAATATTGAAATTAATGCCACGCGTGCGAGTTGTAGGGGGTGGTCAAGAGAACCACATCCCTTGATTTATCTTTGCCAGGACAATTCTGACCACCACTAACACACGGACAAACTTAGCCTAGCTTTGTTTTTACGATAAAAGAACAAAAATAAATAGAATTGTGCTTGCCTCCGCCCTTAACCACCAATAATCTTTCGGCCTCCACCTCTTCTACTACTCCTTGTCATAGAAAATTTCTATTGATATTATTTATCAAAATTACTTATTAATAGAAATAAATATTATAATTAATTAAGAAAACATTTATAATTGAAAAATGATTAGTCATTTTTATGAGAAATTAGTGTAGATGCATTTTACTACAAACTACATCCAAAGGATAAAAATGTACTACTCTTCTCAAACGAAAGTAAACGCTCAACCATGAACACAAGATATACGTGGTTCAAGATGATTACCTACGTCACGGGGTGAAAGGATGAATCTTACTACTTTGCGGTGTTACAATGGTGTTGCTATTAGTGGGATTTCCTTACAAGATGCACTTACTTCTCATTCACTTCTCTCTAATGCTAACTCGGGTTTCTCTCTCTTTCTCTCCCCAAAGATTACAACCTGCCCCTTCTTGATTTCGAGTCGCTCTATTTATAGAAGAGGTTACATACAACTAATTTAGGGTGTTGGTCACATTACATCTAGTTGTTGTTCTATTGTTGGGCCGACTTCTGCTGTCTCGTGTGGCGATGTGACTTCATCCTCTTTGTCTCTTATCCAAGCCGACCTCGTATGGTGTTCCGATGGCCCGATGTCGCTTGTCTTGGTTTCCGCCCTTACGATTGGCCGATGTGTCTCCTACTTTCTTACCCTTTTGACCATATCACCTTGTTTGACCCGCCATGTCTTGTCTGTATCAGCTTTATCAGAAGTCCAGATAAAGTCTTGTCCGATGTCTGCACGCCCGATACACGTGGCTCCTTAAATCTCGCGCCCCCTAATCTTCCTTCTATGCTTCGCGTTTCTTCGTATCTGAGTGTATCAGGCCTAGGATATCGCCACCTGGATCTGTGTATAATTTACACCTACATTTATGCCCATTCTTCCGCTCGTGTGGGAGACACGAGTGGGAGAACCTCGTTCTAACTGCCCACGTCTTTGTTCATGCCGCGAATTCCTCCATGCAGCGCCCCACTAACTCCACTTTATGACTGGTAACCGTCGACGTCGGTTATGGTTCCTCTCCTTTAAATAGCCCGCCTCTTTCTTCCTTCTTCATCTCTGTCATTTTCTTTTACTGTCCCTTAATCGTAGCTTTTCTCCCGGATTCCTTCAACGCTTTTGCTGCTGAAAAACCCTAACTTTCTTGATTTTTCTTCCTTCAATTCCCCCTCACTAATCGTCACCGTAGTTGTTATTCGCCTTGTCTTTCTCTATCGAATACCAATCTCTGCACTATCTTTGTTAATGGCTTCATCTCCTTCCATGGCTGAGAAAAGGTCCGTTGATGACGTTTTTTCTGAGTTCGACGACCCTTCGATTGTTTCTTTGTTTTTGATTGAGAGCCCCTCTAGGCATGACGATCGCGCGATGAGATCTATTTTTGTTGATAGCTCTTCTTCTATTTCGTGCAGGTCCGAGAAAAGGGTGGTGAAAGATCTCTCTGATGAGGAATTTATCGAGCAACTGAAGGAGAAGTATGATCTCCAAAATTACGAGGTGACCCTTCTCTCGGGCCGAAATGGTATATTGAAGAAGGCGGACATGAAGAAATACGAGCAATCGGCCGATTGTGTGGTTATCACCCTGGGTGAACTAGAGATAGGTCTCCGTCTTCCATTATAAAACCCTGATAGCCCATTTTTTTACGAAGTTTTGTCCCAGATTCGGCCTTCTCGTGCTTTAGCTCAATGGACTGGCAATACTTTCCGAATTATGAACGAGTGGAGGGATCGCCGCAATGGTCATGGTTCTACTGCCGAGTGGTCGACCTACAAGCCCGAGGACGCTCCTGAGTATACCGTTGCCAATTTCCTTGTCAACTATCGAAGTGGTACTTCTTCACCCTGGGCGATCTTGTTGGGTTTTTGCAAGTCCTCATCGTGTTAAAACTATGCCCGAGGGTGTCGAAAGAATGATCTTTGGATCCGATCCTGTCGGCCATGGTTCCAACATGAGCCCGACATTCTAATGATCCGACCTATCCCCGAGTTTCGCTTCTTGTCCGAGGTCCTATCCTTCATGGTGACTTCCGTCGCCTACTTTTCCCGTTGAGCCCTATTCTTTCTAGGTGGTTAATGATGACAAGGCCGATAAGGTACGCGTTTTTCTTGATTTCTATCTTGTTAGCTTGGGCGTCAGTTAGTCACTTGTTGTTATTTGAAAATCTCGGTCGGTTCCACAAAGACTCTCGGGTCTAGGAAAGAGGTGCTAGCACAAGGGTTGAGGAAGACCGGGGAAGGTAACAAACATAATGATTCCCTTATAAGTACATGTACTTTCCCTATTTTTTTCCTTCACATGTTCTGACGAGACACTTGTGAAGAAACACCCAAGGCGTGATGATGATGACGTTGACGATGTCGACCCTACTCCGCTTAGGCGTAATCCTGGCAGAGGTAAAGATATTGCTAAGCCACGGCCGAAAACGAGCCCCCTCATTGATCTTTCCGATGAGGATGAGTTGTTTGGAGAGACTGTGCCGGGTGAAAAATCCGGTGAACAAGGTGTGGGCGACCAGCAGGAGCCCTCGGAGACGCCCGCCGTAGATAAGGTTGTTACTAATGTTCCGGTAGATCTTCCCTGTATGCCCGGTTCTTGAGGATCGTCTTCTAGCGCCAAGACACCTTCACTTTTTCCGGCCCGATCATGAATTCCTTGGGTGCGCTTACTTCCTCCGACTTTGGGAAGTATATTGGTGAAGACATGTTGAATGATGTACCCTGTTATGGCGACATCTCCTTGACACTTGACACTATGGTGAGCGACTCGATTCTGTATAGTAATGCCCCACTTCTGATTTATGTCCTTAGTGTCGCTTATGATGCAAATTCGTTTGTTTGTGTTAGATCATGAACCGTGTATGCTTGGATGCCGCCAATCGCCTTCGAGATAAACAGTTGATAGAGTCTCTCCAACTTGAACTTCAGAATGAAAAGGGTCGCGCGAACGAGCTAGAGATCAAACTTGCCGATGCTCAAGGTATATGACTCTTCTTGACTTGTGTTGATTGAGTTTATCGTGCCAGTATCCTGAGTCGGGTATCCTTCTTCTTAGCCGAGGTATCTAGTATAAGTATAGACGCTACTTCGGAGTTTAGGATTCCAAGAGAAAATGGGATATTGAGAAAGACCTTGTGGAAAATCTTCGTCAACGAATGGCAAACAAAGACGACAAAATAGACCGTCAAACTGAGGAGATTGCAGGTCTTGAGGACGAGTTAGAACGACATCGCCGGTTTGATTATGATCCTTCCGAGATGGACAATTTACGGGCTCATTTGGGATCTTCTCAGCGTCTTGTTGCCGAAAAAACTGCTTTAGCCATGAGTTTGGAGCAAAGGGTAAATTCTCTTCAATTGCGGAATCGAGATCTTCACGAGGATCGCCGGAGAATATTGAGAGATAAGGATGTGGTGGAGCGAGCTAACAACGATTCTTGGGCCGAGTGCGTGAATTTGATAAAGTTATGGGCGATTTAGAGTGGAGTAGATCGCGACTTGCGGTTCTCAAGCGTCGCGTAATCGGTTAGTGAACGATTGGGCCGAGCATAAGAAGTATTTCCTAGTAACGAGTTCAACGAGCAACATTATAACGAATTAACCATGAAGTTGTCTAGGACCGAGGATGAGTTGTCCAAGTCGGTAGAGTCGCTTCAGTCGGTGTTACCCACCCGGTCAGGTCTCTTAGCCGATGTGTTGAGGCCATTTTTTAGATCCAGATCGCGCTTTATTCTTGCAAAAATGTTAAGTTATGTCCGATGAATAACATCCTATATTTGTGGTTTTGTAGCCGCGCAAAAACGTTCACAGGAGCTTGATCTGGAGGTTCGCCGATTGAAACATGCCGAGGTCGATTTGGGCTTCAAGTTAACTGAGGATGAGGAAAACGCTTCCCAGATTACCCAACAACTCGAGGAAGAACGGGTCGCCCATGTGGAGGAGTTAGATCAGAAATTTCAAGCTGGCATTATGGACTGGGTGGAGAAGAAGCGGCTCGAGGTCGCGAAGAGGAAGGCCGGCGCGGCTCCTCCCAAGGTTTAAACTTTCTTTTTGTGGTGCTGCGTCACTATGTTGCCCCTTCCATCGGGTTGTAAATCGCTCTAAACACTTCTCCCCTTTTAAATTTCTTATACCTTGCTTGTTTGTTTTAATGGGGGTGCTGCATCACCGATGTTGTTTGTTTCATTTCCGCTAAACTAGTTATCACCCTGGGTGAACTAGAGCTAGGTCTCCGTCTTCCATTATAAAACCCTGATAGCCCATTTTATTACGAAGTTTTGTCCCAGATTCGGCCTTCTCGTGCTTTAGCTCAATGGACTGGCAATACTTTCCGAATTATGAACGAGTGGAGGGATCGCCGCAATGGTCATGGTTCTACTGCCGAGTGGTCGACCTACAAGAATGATGCTGGATGCCGATCCTGTCGGCCATGGTTCCAACAGGCGAGCCCGACATTCTAATGATCCGACCTATCCCCGAGTTCCGCTTCTTGTCCGAGGTCCTATCCTTCATGGTGACTTCCCGTCGCCTACTTTTCCCGTTGAGCCCTATTCTTTCTAGGTGGTTAATGATGACAAGGCCGATAAGGTACGCGTTTTTCTTGATTTCTATCTTGTTAGCTTCGGGCGTCAGTTAGTCACTTGTTGTTATTTGAAAATCGCAGGTCAGTTCCACAAAGACTCTCGGGTCTAGGAAAAGAGGTGCTAGCACAAGGGTTGAGGAAGACCAGGGGAAGGTAACAAACATAATGATTCCCTTATAAGTACATGTACTTTCCCCTATTTTTTTCCTTCACATGTTCTGACGAGACACTTGTGAAGAAACACCCAAGGCGTGATGATGATGACGTTGACGATGTCGACCCTACTCCGCTTAGGCGTAATCTGCGAGAGGTAAAGATATTGCTAAGCCACGGTAAAAACGAGCCCCCTCATTGATCTTTCCGATGAGGATGAGTTGTTTGGAGAGACTGTGCGGGTGAAAAATCCGCTGTGAACAAGGTGTGGGCGACCAGCAGGAGCCCCTCGGAGACGCCCGCCGTAGATAAGGTTGTTACTAATGTTAGGTAGATCTTCCTGTATGCCGGTTTGCGAGGATCGTCTTCTAGCGCCAAGACACCTTCCTTGTTTCGGCCCGATCATGAATTCCTTGGGTGCGCTTACTTCCTCCGACTTTGGGAAGTATATTGGTGAAGACATGTTGAATGATGTACCCTGTTATGGCGACATCTCCTTGACACTTGACACTATGGTGAGCGACTCGATTACGTATAGTAATGCCCCACCGATTTATGTCCTTAGTGTCGCATGATGCAAATTCGTTTGTTTGTGTTAGATCATGAACCGTGTATGCTTGGATGCCGCCAATCGCCTTCGAGATAAACAGTTGATAGAGTCTCTCCAACTTGAACTTCAGAATGAAAAGGGTCGCGCGAACGAGCTAGAGATCAAACTTGCCGATGCTCAAGGTATATGACTCTTCTTGACTTGTGTTGATTGAGTTTATCGTGCCAGTATCCTGAGTCGGGTATCCTTCTTCTTAGCCGAGGTATCTAGTATAAGTATAGACGCTACTTCGGAGTTTAGGATTCTGAAGAGAAAATGGGATATTGAGAAAGACCTTGTGGAAAATCTTCGTCAACGAATGGCAAACAAAGACGACAAAATAGACCGTCAAAATGAGGAGATTGCAGGTCTTGAGGACGAGTTAGAACGACATCGCCGGTTTGATCATGATCCTTCCGAGATGGACAATTTACGGGCTCATTTGGGATCTTCTCAGCGTCTTGTTGCCGAAAAAACTGCTTTAGCCATGAGTTTGGAGCAAAGGGTAAATGCTCTTCAATTGCAGAATCGAGATCTTCACGAGGATCGCCGGAGAATATTGAGAGATAAGGATGTGGTGGAGCGAGCTAACAGCGATTTACTGGGCCGAGTGCGTGAATTTGATAAAGTTATGGGCGATTTAGAGTGGAGTAGATCGTAGCTTGCGGTTCTCCAAGCGTCGCGTAATCGGTTAATGAACGATTGGGCCGAGCATAAGAAGTATTTCCTAGTAACGAGTTCAACGAGCAACATTATAACGAATTAACCATGAAGTTGTCTAGGACCGAGGATGAGTTGTCCAAGTCGGTAGAGTCGCTTCGATCGGTGTTACCCGCCCTGTCGGTCTCTTAGCCGATGTGTTGAGGCCATTTTTTAGATCCAGATCGCTTTATTCTTGCAAAAATGTTAAGTTATGTCCGATGAATAACATCCTATATTTGTGGTATTGTAGCCGCGCAAAAACGTTCACAGGAGCTTGATCTGGAGGTTCGCCGATTGAAACAGGCCGAGGTCGATTTGGGCTTCAAGTTAGCGAGGATGAGGAAAACGCTTCCCAGTTACCCAACAACTCGAGGAAGAACGGGTCGCCCATGTGGAGGAGTTAGATCAGAAAGTTCAATTTGGAATTATGGGTGGGTGGAGAAGAAGCGGCTCGAGGTCGCGAAGAGGAAAGTAGCGGCTCCTCCCAAGGTTTAAACTTTCTTTTTGTGGTCTTTGCGTCACTATGTTGCCCCTTCCATCGGGTTGTAAATCGCTCTAAACACTTCTCCCCTTTTAAATTTCTTATACCTTGCTTGTTTGTTTTAATGGGGTCTTTGCGTCACCGATGTTGTTTGTTTCATTTCGCTTAAACTTTTCATTTCGTGCGTCCGCGATGCTTTTCGTACTTTGTTATCGGATGCTTGGTGTTATTGATTTAGCTTTTGTTTCTTATGTTATTCTGGCGATTGTTGCTTGATGTACCATGAGATCTATGTGGTTTTCGTTTTGAATGTTTCTCCTCTGGGTGTTGGTTGTTGCACGACACTATCGATTTGTTTCTTGTTCCGCCAAACATAATATGGCTAGCTAAAATGTAAAAAACAAACAAGATATATAAACTTAGAAAGAAGTGGGACTTGAAGAGGCTAATTTTGAAAACTACAATCTTAGAAAGCAAGATCCATAATACCATAAATTTCTTTTTAAATATTCAACGTAGAATATGTCAACTTTTGGTAAAGGATCTTTTGACAACCTATTAATTTAAAATAGGATCAGGGAGTAAAATATATGTTCAAGGTTCTTTACGAGGTAATGTGTCTCCAGATTGTATTCCAAGTGAAGGTAGGAATATATGGAAGTGACAAAATGTCCAAAACTTTTGAAGTTACCAAATCCTTCGCTAAGACGAATTGCTGGGCCCAATACTTTGTTGAAGATTTAATGGCAGAGGTTCGCATATATATAATCCCTTCCAAAAGGTAACAGGTACACATTTTAAACATTGTCATCTAATGGGTGTTGAAAAATTACAGGAAAATCATGTCACATTGGGTAGTTTGTATCGTTCGTTCGATGCAAAAAAATATTATTCTTTGCCTATTTAGAGGATCGATAACATGACCATGATAGATGAGTCAGCTGGAGCGAAATACGATCATGCAGAGACTTTTATTGACGACATATATCCAAAAAATATTTAAACTTCCATGTTCATGTAGAGCATTATCTCATTATAAGCAATGAACCTAAATAAAAATGTGTCTGGAAGTTAAGATTAAATTTCTTTCGTTTGAGCAAATCTTCGGCGGTAAATATTAAAGGAAAAAACATAGAAAAAAGAGAGGAAAATCCCAACTATTTTTATGACAAACACAATTAAATCATAAGGAGTTGATAAATATTCGGTACACAAATTATACGATATATTAAAAATGAACCAACATCATAGCCCGTCCCGTTACGGCACGGGTTAAGGGCTAGTTTTACTATAAAATACAAAAATAAATATAATTGTGCTTGGCTCCTCCCTTAACCACCACTAATCTTTCGGCCTCCACCTCTTCTACTACTCATTGTCAGAAAATATCTATTGATATTATTCATCAAAATTGCTTATTAATAGAAATAAATATTATAATTAATTAAGAAAACATTTAAAATTAAAAAATAATTAGTCATTTATTATGAGCAATTAGTGAAACACTAATTAATAAAACACTTTATAATGAATAATTTATTTATTATGTGCAATTAGTGAAACACTAATTAATAAAACAATTATGGTATTTAAGTTGAACAAACCACCACTGTTGATTTATCTTTTTTATCAATTCCAAACAAGGTGGAACACTGGTTATAGGCCACTTTTATGACACAATAGGTCATGAGTTCGAAACTCCTCATTATAATTTTTGAAATTTCATATCTTAACTTGAGTATTCATTTTTCATTCACAATATTGGAATTAATGCCATAGCTAAACCACACGGAAACTCAATATTAGGAAATGGATATTGCATATCAGTTTAGGTCAATGCGTTGACTTGATTACAGGGAATTCCATGTGAAATCCAGAACTCAGTTGTGAAATGAAACTACTATGACTCAATTACAAAACGGATACTCAGTTTCTGTGCAATATCAAACGGATACTCAATATTTTTGTGGACTAAAAACGGAGACTCAGTCTCGGAAAAGTGAAAAATTCAACGAAAACTCAGCATCCGTGTGATTTTCCTTTCCTTAGCTACAAGGTGCATCAGATTTAATCAACTTTAAAGTGTAGTTAAGGGATTTCCCTGCATTTAAGCGACACAGAAGATCAAAATAGTTAAATTTCGCTACAATTAAGTCATAGCGAAGCGAAACCGCTTATCATTGTGCTCGGCCTAACAACAAGAGTTATGGGGTTGAGAGTCTCAATCAAATGAAAGAATCTATCAAAATAGAAACCTAATTTGTAATGCTATGGTTGAATGGAAGGTCCCTTCTCCCACAAAGTCAATCATATTTTTGTTCATTCGGAGAAGTGGATGATGATTTTCATTTTACGGCTAATCAAATGCGATATGAACAAAAAAAAAATACACAAAATTGCTCAATTAACCCAATAACGACAATTCCTGGGTGAAAAAGATATGTAAAATTTGATATTGTTCAAATGGACGAGAATGTAAAAATAGTTAGGATGTAACAGTTTCATCCTACCTATTTTCAAATACTTTTTCTTATTTTTAATTTACATCAGGATGTATCCAGTTTCACCCTCATTATTTTCTAAGTTTAAGCTAGGATGAATCCAGATTCATTCTACTCGTCCATTAGAACCATGTTTTAAAAATATTTGGGCAATTGACCCAATCTCTCGAAAAACTACTAATCCAATGTGGTGTGAGATTAAAACTACTAAAAAACAATATAGTTAACTACATAAGATCTGCTGCTAATCTATAAGCTGCCCACTCCAGTACCCGGTTCTATAAGATCTGCTACAGAACTACAGCTAGACTGGTCATTAATAATATAGTTAACTGTACTAATTTTGAAATAAAGAAAGATCGTTGCTCCATTTTGATCCATGTTTGAAGTATTGTTGAATCTTACTGTGGTAAATCGGACTCAAAATCTAATAATTCCTGAACTTTACTTTTAACCAAACAATTTTATCAATTTTTTTTATGTTGCAACTTGCAAATTCCTTATTAGTTAAATTTCTCCAAAGTGAAAACTAGTGAATAAGAATTTCTTTAGGTAAAACCATGGAGAGAGAAAGAGCACAAAAACCGCTCTATCTGGAAAGAAAAATCTTCATGGTATCAATGGAGACTATAGGTAACACAGAAGGAATTACAGTGGAGGAAAAGAAACGAAGGGGATTCAGTTCTTCGATACACTTCTCATCGACATGGCGTCTTGGCTGGTGGATGTGTTGAAGGAGGCGATGGACTATCACATTCGAGGACAAGATGGCGAAAAGGAAAGGTGAGGCTTCATACTTATGCGAGGTGAGGGAGAATGACGGGGGGAAATATTTCAGAGTTTCAAGAGTAAGAAGAGGAGATGGACCAAGATCAAATGCAATTTGTCTCCCTTGTGGAGATGGAAGTTACTGCGGGGATTGATTTGAGAGAAATCCTAAGGGGCTGAGAATAATAACTTGTCCGGGAGATCAATTGAAACCGCCTACCAGTTCGGACTTCCAACACTCGATCTCAGAGAGTGTACTACAAGTGATTCCAAAAAGGGGGTTGATTAAAGTGATGGGGAAAGCGGGTGGCAGACGGTGGCTAGTGAGATTTTAAGGCAGATGCGGTGGAAATCGTTTATAGACTTGGAGATTTACGATGAACAAACGGCACATATAGAACTGGCAAAAGAATCGGCTGGATTTATGGAAGCCAAAAAAAAATCAAGGTAGAAGATTCGGTGGTAACACTATCACAAAGCGGTGGAGGAGACATTAGTCGGGGAAAAAAGAACGGGAGATTAAAGAAGTGGAAGAACATGATGTCACTATACCTATTCAGGCAATGTCAAGATATGGGAAGTGGCTGAAAATCCGAGGCATTCCACACAAATCATGGAATTACGGATTGTTCAAATCAATTGGTGACTCTCTAGGGGGGTTTATGGATGTGTCGGACGGCACTTTGAAGAAAGAAAGTTTAAAATTGTTCAGGATATCGGTTAGGGGAGAATTTTCGGAAATTCCGGCTATTCTCATGGTGGAAGAAGGTAATCATAAGTGGGCTGTTTCAATTGAGTGGGATTACAACTTTAATCCTAAAAATAAGGCTACTTTAACGGAGTACAAACGACTTTTAATAGAGTTTGAAAATAAACAGAAACTTACAAATTCAAACAAAGATACTCCAACGAGGCTAGGAGCCAAATCGGTCCGAGTGGAAGAATCGACAACGGATGAATCGGCAATGAAAGAATCGGTCCGAGTGGAAGAATCAGCAACGGAAGAGTCGGCCTCAGAGGTGTGGACTAAAGGAAAGAGAAATGAAAATGAAACCTCATTGGCATACATGCCAAAACCTATAACAAGTTCGACTACGAACCAACAAGCGTTGGAGAGAGTGAATAAGGTGGGAGAAATCATTCGGAAGGATTCTGTGAGTATGATTGGGAGGAAAGGGGGAGATCGATCAATAACAAATGGGATTGGGAACAATAATAACTCGGTGACGATTGGAAATGGGGATGAAGTTCACAACTCACAGGCTAGTATTGCGGTACATACTAGCAATAAATTTCATTATTTAGAAGTTGCTACAAGTGATACTGAAGTTACTACAGAGTCTAGATTGGAAGTAATTGATAGTGTACTGGCAGCTGAAGCAAATGGTTGGCCTAATGTTCTGATTGAAAGCGTAATGGAGTCGGAAGTGAACGCTAGGTCAAAGGAGGTGGGAGATGAAGATTTCGTATCAAAAAAAGTTAACCAGGCGAATTTTAGTGGTCATTGTTCGCGATTACTGAAACAGAGAATAGAGGGAGATGGTGATACAACGGTAGAGGAACGCGCAGACAATAAGGCTTCTTCATCAGGTGTAACTGACAAAAATCAGCTCGTCTTGCACGAGACTATTTGATAGATTTTCCCAATGAAGGTCTTGAATACTACACCTCTGCAAATGAATAACCCAAAGGAGCTTTTTCATGTTATGGAGGACAACATAGTGATTAACATTGGGAATCTGCAGAAGACAGACATTGATTCAAATGAGGTTATCTTCTCAACCTCTAAACTGGTGGTGGAGTTATGTTGTAAGTTGGGAGGAATTGCGAACAAAGACGAGAAGCGAGCAAAAGAGGTGATTGATGAAATACTATTCAAATATAGGGACAGATATAAGGCAATTGAAAATGGGAAGAAAGTGCAAGATAGCGGCAACTCTCAAAATTCAGAAGAATCACAAGAGAGTGATGAGGAAATAGGTGAAGTGAACTCTGGGGAGATGATGGTAACAAATGGGGTCTAAAATCATAGACTGGAACATAAGGGGTTAAATGCGTTCGACAAGCAAGTGGCGGTCGGGGACTTAATTGCTTCTCATAAGTGATTGATTATGGCTTTGAGGAAACTAAGTTGGTTAATATGTCTAGATGGTTTGTTAGACAAGCTGTGGTTTGATGCAGATTTTGAGTGGGAGTTCATTCCTTCTCGAGGGGTTCTGGTCACGAGTGGGGGTGTGATGACAATTTGGGATGGTGCGGCCTTAGAGTTGTTGGACAAAAGAATGGGAGTTAACTCAATTTCTTGCTTATTCAGATTTAAAATCAACGGATTCAAATTCATTTTCACTAATGCTTATTCTCCATGCGACTACAACATGAGAGAAGCTTTTTGGAAAGACATTGCAGATATTAGACAATGGTCTAATGAAGCTTGGTGCTTGCGGGAGATGTCAATCTTTGTAAGAAACGATGCCGAAAGGAATAAAACAGGAGGTGACATTCGAAATATGAATTTCCTTAATGATTTTATTTTGGAGCAGGAACTGATTGATCTTCCGCTTAATGGTGGGGCTTACACTTGGAGTAACAGGCAGGAAGAACCTTTACTATCAGACTAGGCAGAATCATGGTTTGTACTTCTTTTGATGCTAAATTCTCTAATGCAACTCAAAGCCCTGGTTAGAACTGTTTCAGATCATAATCCTCTGATGTTAGATTTGTTTTCAAGAATTAAAATGAACACAAGTTTTAAGATAGAGAACCACTGGCTTAAACATCCAGAGTTTATGAAGCTTGTAGAGATTTGGTGGAAGGCTATGGAATTTACAGGCTCACCTGACTACATATTGTTTAGAAAACTTCAGAACTTAAAATTTTTCATCAAGAAATGGAGCAAAGATAAGTTTGGTAATGTAAGGAAGGAGGAGGAGGAGCTACTGGAGAAGATTAAAACATTTAATCTGGAGGAAGAAACAACAACTCTTTCTACAGATCAGATTGAAGATAGAGCTAATTTATTAGTTAACCTAAACAATGTTAAGGTAACTAGAGCAAGAATGGCTCATCAGAGAGCAAAAGTCCAAGGTTTCAAAGAGGGGGACAAAAATACAAAATTTTTTCACAAGATGGCGAATGCAACAAGAAGAAGGAACTGTATCACTAAATTAGAGGTGGAAGGTGTTGACGTCTTTAACCAAGACGTGATCAAAAAAGAGATTCAACAGTACTACACTAACCTCTTTAGAGCGACAAATCCGGTGAATCCCTCTTTTGAGAGTATGAATTTCAGAAGAATTGAGTTGGAACAGCAGGAATGGTTGGAGAGACCCTTTGCGGATGAAGAAGTGCTACAAGCTATAAACAGATGTGGTGTGAATAAGGCACCATGCCCAGACGGTTACAATGTCGAGTTCTTTAAAGCGGGTTGGGATTTTTTGAAGAACGATATAATTGCGGCGGTAAAAGAATTTCATGAAAAAGAGAAGATGGACTGGAGATTGAACACGGCTTTCATGAAGTTGATTAGAAAAAGGAAGACTCAAAGAACGGTTAAAGATTTTAGACCATTAAGTCTAATCAGTGAACTTCTATAAGATCATCTCAAAGTTACTTGCGGAGAGAATAAAGATGGTAATGCCTAACCTGGTGTCACGAGACTCAAGGGGCATTTGTCAAAGGAAGCAAATTGCCGGACGGAATACTCATAGCTAATGAGTGCATAGATAGCAGAATACGGCAAAAAACACCGGGCATTCTTTGTAAAATAGACATGGAAAAGGCCTTCGACAATGTTAATTGGCATTCGCTCTTTAATATTCTTAAGAAAAATGGGTTTGGGGAGAAATGGATAAATTGGATTAAATGGTGTATCACAGGAGCAAAATTCTCAATTCTAGTTAATGGGGAGGCTACTAACATCATAAGATCTTCTAAAGGCATTAGACAAGGCGACCCGTTGTCACCTTTTCTATTTCTTTTGGTAGTGGAGGTTCTGTCAATGTTAATGAATGAAGCTGTGGGAGACAACAGAGTTAGTGGATTCCAGGTGACTACGGGAGGAACTATAATTTCTCATCTACAGTTTGCAGATGATACAATCATCATGATTAATGCTTCTAAGCTGGAGGTAAGGAGGCTTATGATAATGCTTGTGTTGTTTGAGGTCTTGACGGGACTGAAGTTAAACTTGGAAAAAAGCTCAATGATAAGTATCGGCGCAGATGAGTTGGTTAATGAACTAGCTGTGGAGCTAGGATGTAAGATTGAATCTTTACCTTTTACTTATTTGGGAATGCCGATAGGTGCTAGCAACCGAAATGTGGCAATATGGGAGGTGGTGATTGAAAGAATGAAGAAAAAGTTGGCTCCATGGAAAAGAAAATTTCTCAACAAGGCTGGTAGGGTGACTCTAATTAAAACTTCTCTGGAAAGTATTGCAACATATTACATGTCTTTGTATTATCTTAGGTGGCAGTGGAAAAGAGATTGAACAGCATAATGAGAAAGTTTTTATGGGGGGAGGATGAGGAGAAAAAGAAAATGAGTTGGGTTTCTTGGAAAAAGATATGCAGGGCTAAGAAATATGGAGGATTGGGAATCAGAAGCTTAAGAATGATCAATAGGTCATTGATTGCGAAATGGCATGGAAGATACTGTGTTGAAACAACTATTTGTGGAGGAGAATTATGAGCGAGAAAACTGAATCGATGATTCGTTCTGGTACCTATACGAGACCAAAGAATCACAGGGAAAGAGTTTGTGGTACAGATACGAGAGCAAACAAAGACTTTTATGAAACGGTCAAAATCGGGTAAAAAATGGGAAGAAGGTAAGATTAAAGCAATTTATTTGGTGGGTGGAGAAGGCGCTCTAAAGGATAAATATCCCAGATTATACAAAGTAAGTACCCGAGAAAATGGAAACTGTGGAGAATATGAGGACAACTACTTGGAACTTTGTCTTTGGGAGAACAATGGGTCAATGAGAGAGTATAGACTTGTTGGAAATTAAGCATGACTTAAGAAATTCATCTACGACTCAGGAGAAGAGGAATGACATTGAAGGTACTTGCAGCGAAGGAAATTTACAACAAGATGACTGATCAGGAGGAGATATGGGAGTGTGCTAAAGTGGTGACAAGCAAGTTTGTGCCGCCTAAGGTCCTTTTTCCGGTATGGCGGCTATGCACCACTCGGTGCCAACTCGTGTTATCTTTGAGAATAGAAGGGTCAGCGTTACTTCTAATCTTTGCTTATTCAATAACGATAAAGAGGAATCTCGGGATCATTTGTTAGTTAACTGCACGGGGGTAAGGTACTACGGAATGAGTTTTTAAACTCATGTAATGTGCGATGGGTTTTTCAAGAGACTATCCGGGATTGTTTACGGAAGAGTGGAGCGTGAATAAAGTTTGCGAGGCTAAAGTTGGTGTGGAAATTGATTCCATTCGCAATTTGTTGGGAAGTATGGTTAGAAAGAAATAGTAGAATTCATGGGGGAAGGCATAAAACGAAGGACGAGATGGTGTGTGCTATGAAGATAAACATTCGTTTGTGGAGCTCGAGCACAGACATTTTCAAAGGATACTCGATGAATCAAATTCTATTCCATTGGGAAGAAGTTATGGGCATGAGATAGGTCTTTGTGAGAGTTCAAGTTTTAGGGTCTCATGTACTCGGAATTGATCTCTTTGTAATACTGTACATTTTTTCTCTTTAATACATCCTTTTCTTCTTCAAAAAAAAAACTAGTGAATAAGAATATAAAAAGCTAGATTAGAATTTATAGTAACAACAATTCAACGCCAAATGTGAACATATAATCAGATTTTCTATTATCAGATCCAATGTCAACAGGGTGACTCGACTTACATATCTACTATATTGGCCGATAAGAGGGAAAGATGTAGATGTTAACCGTAACCAATTCCAGAGCTGCTAGGCCTACTGCGGATTGGTCCAACTCCAAACCGTTTGTACCGTCACCTTGTGAATACAACCCGTGGCTCTACCTCAAATTAGCAGGGGTGGTTTTTGAGCCGCCGGAGTTGTCTTACAAAATATACCGTACAAACCATTCTGGCCAACCCACACGTTGGCTAGCATTTTCTTACCAATTTTTGAGGGAGATGAAGCTTTCTATTCCATTAAACAGAGTAAGTACTAATTAAAAAAAGTGGGAATTAAGTTAAATGTCGCGTTACAACTGGTTCATCATTGAGTTTATCTTAATTTCCTATGAATGATGTCCTTAACTGTAAGTCTATTTCGGGTTAATGAAAATCTATTTCTTCCCTCATCATTTGATCTCTGGACATGTTATACAGAGTAGTTGAACATTCAGTACAACAATCTTGACTTGAGGATTGCTAACTTCTTGGTTGTATACTATAACAAATACCCAAGACTTGAGTAGTTTCTTATAATTTTTCATCACAGAAAAAAGTCTAAAATCCATACAGAGCAATGAATACTGTTTTATGGTTGATTGGATTGTGTTGTGCTGTTTTCATTAGTCATGGAGTTGAAGCTTCTCATCCATATTACAGAAACTTTCAATCTCTTCAGTCTACAAGTATCCCCATTTATCAACCTTACAGAACTGGTTATCATTTCCAACCTTCCAAGAATTATATGAATGGTGATTGTCTAAAAACACTACATCTTTTCTTTGTTTTCTTTGTCTTGTCGCCGAATTCATACGGACTCAACCCCTGATCATACACCAAATATTTAAGAGAATTATAGTAGATTATTACTTAAAAGGGTAAACGGTTGTATGAATATGCCACAAGTAGCATGTCTTTTTCTTTTCGTACCAAAGATTCATATTTTCTAGATAGGCAGTTATAGTGCCTATTTGTTTGTTTTTTTTCGTGTTCTAACTTGTTCGTTTTGGATTCCATGTTGCAACTATGAATGGATGATAACGGCTTTTCTTGAATACACAGATCCTAATGGTTAGTATTCTCAATTTAATCTGATATCCTAATGGTTATTGTTTGGATTCGATTTCAATAAAAATTAAGTGATCTAAATATGAACCAAGTGCTTACATTCTAATGCAGCGCCTATGATTTACAATGGAATCTACCATTTATTCTATCAATGGAGCACTTTAGGAGCAGTTTGGGGTAACGTATTGTGGGCTCATGCAACATCCACTGATCTCGTAAACTGGACTCACCATAAATATGCGATTGTCCCATCCGAACCGTTCGATATCGAAGGTGTCTGGTCAGGTTCAGCAACATTTGTACAAGGAAAGCCGATTATTCAATACACCGGAATTATTAAGTCGAGCCAATGGAACTACCAAGATCAGGACATGGCAGTGCCTAAGAACTTATCTGATCCTTACCTTGTAGAATGGGTTGAACCTGTTGAATACAATCCTGTAATTAAACCCACTGGCATTATCAATGCTAGTGCATTTAGGGATCCGACTACTGGTTGGCAAGGTCCTGATGGAATCTGGAGATTGACTAAAGGTAGCGAAGTAGGCACTGATGGAATATCATTTTTATATCGTAGTGATGATTTTATTCATTGGACTAAAGCAGAACATGGTCTTCACTGGGCGAAGGACACTGGAATGTGGGAATGCCCGGATTTCTTTCCAGTGGCTGTTGATGGAAAAGAGGGTTTGGATACTTCAGTTCTCGGCCCTAATGTTAAGCATGTGTTCAAGGTGAGTTTGGATGACACCAATAATGACTATTATACTATTGGAACTTACAACCCTGAAAAGGACAAGTACACTCCTGATGAAGGATCTATCGATAATGATTCTGGTTTGAGGTATGATTACGGAAAGTTTTATGCTTCGAAAACATTCTTTGATCATGAAAAGAATAGGAGAGTACTGTGGGGTTGGGCAAATGAGTCTAGTAGTGTAGCAGATGATGTCAAGAAAGGTTGGGCTGGATTACAGGTACGTGTATTTATATATTAACATAAAAGTGGTCGGAATCACCTTACGGGGACATGGAAATCTAGATCATATCTGTTCTATTGTCTAAACCATGCAAATCAATCGGTTTTCTTTTGCAGGCAGTTCCTCGAACACTATGGCTTGCAGAAAATGGTAAGCAATTGAAGCAATGGCCTGTTAAAGAAATAGAACAACTCCGCACCAAGCGAGTTTCTTTACAAAGTCAAGTTCTTAAAAGGCGTTCAATATTGGAAGTCCCTGGTCTAACAGCTTCGCAGGCAGATGTAGATGTTAAATTTAAACTGCCGAAGTTGGAAGAAGCAGATATCATGGACCCTAGTTGGGTTAACCCACAACTACTTTGTAGTTCAAAGCCAGCATCAGTGCAAGGGAAATCAGGACCCTTTGGTTTGCTGGCATTGGCTTCTAAGAATTTAGAAGAACAGACAGCTATTTTCTTCAGAATATTCAATCGTCAAAACAAATATGTTGTGCTCATGTGTAGTGATCAGAGCAGGTCAGTTTCGTTTCACATTTCAATGTGCACTTCAGATTAACTATAAAATATTGCTTCATGATCTAAACCTTTCGTGTATATAACAGGTCATCTTTGGAAAAAAGTAACGACAAAACTACATATGGAGCTTTTATTGATGTTGATCCTCATGATGATCACATGCTATCTCTAAGGAGCTTGGTATGTTCAATCTTATTATAGCTTGTGTTTTCTCAATTTTTTTACGCATGCGAGGAGCTTGGTATGCTTATAACAAGTTAACAACAGGTTAACTTGTGTATACGTTCATTATTGAACTGGAATTGGATTTATTCATTTTTTGGCAGATTGATCGCTCAATAGTGGAGAGTTATGGTGTTGATGGCAAAGCTGTTATAACAGCTAGGGTATATCCAAAATGGGCTATTGGTAACAAGGCTCGGCTTTATGTGTTCAATAATGGAACTGAAAATGTGAAGTTGTCAAGTCTGAAGGCATGGAGTATGAAGAATGCTGAAATCAAGTATCTTAAAGATTTGGAATTTTCAGATATCCAACTTCTGAAGGCTGTGGAGTTCGGATTTTCACGCATTTACAGAGAGGGTAATACATGTGAAGATATTTTATTGCTATACTGCCACATAGTCCTGTTGGTGGTCTTCTCCATCTTCGATGATCTAAGTTGTAATGAGTGAGAAAAGATGTTCTTCCCACTTATCGTTTCGTTAAAAGTTCGAAGGTTTGGTGTTATATCCCACTCCTTGCTGTTTTTCATTTTCCTGTATAAATAAAATTACCCTCTCTTGCGTTTGTCTAAAAATAAGTCTAAGGCCAATACTCAATGTTTGAGTTGGCGAAACTGACATTCCGTCACGAAGCCCCTTGTAATCGCATGATTCACATTGGTTTCGCAATTCACATCGACCAGTAAGCAACACATGCTAGTATGCTACACACCCAGATCATTTTTTTTGTGTGTGTGTTAGTCAGTTAGTGTTAGTTTTCTTAGTTAACCTCAATATTATTAGAACGGTTTAAATGGGTGAGTAATTCCTATATAAACGTGCTTATCCAAGGTTTAAATGTCGAAACCTTTGGAGAGAAACATGCAATATGATCATCCAAGAATATCATGAAGACTTCTGGGATAGATTAGGTGATAAACCCTCTGAGACAGCTACAAGCTATAATTTGTCAGCTTAGCATGAAAAAACTTGGATTGGGCCTTTTAAAAACTCGTTAATTCCAATGCTTTATGGAGTAGGGGTGAGCATGGGCGGTATGGACCGTGTTTTACCTCATCACATCAATCCAATTCACTACGGATTTCACATTTGGTATCCGCATCCAATCCAATATCCAATGGATGCACGGATGAGCAGTTGGGTGCGGATAATCCAATGGATTTGTGTTAATTGAAATTTATAATGAAAAAATAAAACCAATATAGATGACTTTTATAGAACCTACACATTTTATATATGTATATAAATATAGAAGTGCCATGGACAACACTCCAAGCAAACGCCTTAAAATTCCAAAACTATCTATATATTTTCTAGAAACTATATAAATGTCCTTAATCTAACGGATTTTCAAAGTTGCGTCCGGACCCGATCCATAATCTGTTGGATTTTAAAAACCTCATCTGCATCTAACCCATTTGTGAACGGTCCAGACATCCATTCGCAAAAATACGGTTGGTCCCGGTTAAATCCACGAATTACGGATAAAATGGACCCTTAACATTATTTTAGAGCAACATATACATTAATTTTTGCAGTGAGCAAATTCTCTGAGTTTTTTTTTTTTGGCACCATCTATCTAGGAATAGTTTAACATCCTACTCTCATATTTAACGTCTTGTTAAATTTTATGTAATGGAACAACCAAAATATAACTTTACTTGTGCTAACTGTTGTTGTTAGCTTTGTCACGTTTAGACGTTCTTCCATCTTGTATTCTCTTTTTCCTTTCCAGTATAATTAGATTTGTGCCCGTGTTATGCACTGGTTATTTTTCTTCTTCTTTTAACTTGGTGTACGCGGGGCTTCTCCCCGCCCCCTGGCGGTGCACCTTCCCGTGGCGATGTATTTTTGATTTGGTGTGGCGCGACATATACATTAAAAAGAATGAGAATATGTGAAGATTTTATTTTTATTTTCCTTTTATTTTAGTAGAAAATATGTGTGAAATATGTGGATTTTTTTCCCCTTAATATATAAATTTGGAAAAAAAAATATACAAATATTGTAGGTGCTCGATTTCTAAATTGAATTTGGACTTCCATAAAATTCCAAACACGGTAAGTTAGGATTTCCTTTTGAGTTTATAATTTTAAATCAATCACACCTTGCCAAGTGTCCTTACATATATATTTTCACGTGTTGAATTTCAAATTGATTTTTTTTTTTATCTTTTTCCTATTCTTTTTAAACCAATCATATGTTGCCAAATGTCCTCACCAAAACGCTCGTTTCACAAAACTCAAAAAAGGTCTATTTCGACTAATAGGAATCGCGGGTTTCCTTATCGTTCAATCTGAAAGCTTTATTTGTTTAGGCCTTTAAGTATTATGATTTAACCTTTCTTACTTAAAAAAAAAAAGGAAAAAAAAAAGGAACAACCAAAATTCTTGTTGGGTATGTTGCGGTTGCTTTTGTTAAAACCAAATGATTCAAGTCATTTATTCTTGTTGGATCAACTCACACTTTGGACACAATTTTATTTTGTAAAAGTTAAGCGGTAACAGGTTTGAGACTAATATTTTTGGGGAGCAGGGCCGTACCAAACTGTTAGGCGGCATAGGCAGCCGCCTAGGGCCCCCGAATTAAAGGGGCCTCCAAAAAAAATTTCTTCAGGTATATATATAAGCTACTGTGAGTAAAAAAAAAAAAGAACATAGAAAATATGATGGACACACTACAGTTTTGTATAGAGCCTAACAAAGAAAAGCCTTAATCGACTAAATCCCAATTAGGCCATTACTTTAAAGGCATATGGTTTCAAAATTCAAAATTATCTAAAGCATGCCATGAGTTATGATATTGATGGGCATGATTTGTATAAGTTCTAAAAAGTTATTTGCCGCAAGAAACTGAAAGGACCATTGAATTGTTGAATTTATTGAAAGATATGGAAGGTTGCTACCAAAATGCAGAAATTGCATATAGGACTTTTTTTGACAATTCCGGTTACAGTTGCCTCTACAGTATGAAGTTTTTCAAAGTTGAAGTTGCTCAAAACTTATCTTCGCTCGGCAATACCACAAGAAGAAAGATTAGCAATGTTATCTATCGAGGTCGATATGGTGAACAACATTGATTACGATGCCATAATTGATGAGTTTGCATTGAGGAGGCGAGGAAGGTCAATTCTTAGTAGATATGTAGTTCGGTAAATTTATTTTTTAGGCCCCCATTTTTGGTTTCTGCCTAGGGCCTCTAAATAGTTTGGTACGGCCCTGTTGGGGAGATCTATGTACCTTCCCAAAGTGAACACATTTCAAGAGGTATTACACCACCATTTTTTGATAGGTACCTAAACCTTCATAAGAAATGATCAAATCCCTAAATATTAGCTTTAAGTCCATTACCCTATAGATTTCATAAAATGAAACGGTAGCTAAATTGTGAACCAGTGTGAGAATAAAAGTGTTTTACATTACCCTATTCAAGTTACATCTTGAATAGGGTTTTACATTTCATTTTTTTTTTCAATCAGTAGATATAGAGTGTTTGATTTTAAATACCTCATTCATGGCTTGAAATTTTAATCACATCACAATCATAATAATTAGAGTGCTGATATAGTGATATGGGTATACCCTTTCGATATCCAGCTCTGTATCTTACCCCGTTCTTATTTCTTTTGTTAAAAATCTTGCATTATTTATTTCTTTACTTATTTATTTGTACCCAATTTGGTCGACATCTCTGAAGTTTTCCCTCATCCTTGATATTTTTGGCTTTCTTTTTTCTCTCAATGTGTTAACAAAATAATTGAAAACAGTTTTATTTATACTGTATATACTCATCTTGTTAGAAAATAAATGAAGTTTCAATTCCGTGGCCGGATAATTCAAGCATGGAGATTCCGGTAAAGATTCTGTCGTTTGAGACAACAAAGATGATGGATCCATCATCGGAGAGCTTTGCTAGCTAGTGATCTATAAACTCAATAAATTAACCAAGAACAGCCATTAAAGCCAAGATAAACCTTTATAGACAGAACCGATCCTGAGTCTTAAAGGGCCTTGTGCGAAGTTGACCAGAGGGCCTTTATACAACTAAAAAAAAATCCCCCTTTAACTTCGTAACATCAATTAATTAAAAAAAAAATTATCAAAAAATTTATGATACAAATCATGCTTCAGGTGTAACTGGTAATAATATAACTCAACTTGTTTGTTAATCAAAAAAAAAAAAATTATCTGACTTAAAAAATACATAAAAATGAGGAAGGAAACTCAAAAAAAATAGTGAAGAGTTATATCATAATCGTGACATGATTTGTATCCACTGTGAAACTATGTTGAATTCAGAGCCGGGCCTAAGGTAGGGCGAGTGGGGCGACCGCACAAGGCCCTACTCTGACTAAGGCCCATTTTTATAAAATCTGGTGACCCCCTCTTATAGAAAAAAAAAAGTCAAATAGAAAAACACTCTTCCTGCCTCTCCTGTTCATTTTAATCTCGTCGATCCACACTCCAATTTTACGTTTCAGAGAAACTCTAAGAAATTACCGAGTTTTCTCATACAATTCGTGAGGTTTAATGGAGATTATACTAATTTGGATACAAGGGATCTAATCTTCATGTCTTAATGTAAGGAAACTAATCAATTTTGGGTTAAATTTATCCTTGCTTGATTGGGGTATACCCAGATTAACTGGGGTATACCCAATAAGACAAAATAAGGTTATTATGAAGTAAAACCAAGCTACCCCTTAACCTTGTATTTTCTTAGAGATTGTTGATCAAGCTATTAGTTCACTTGAAATACGATTTGATCAATACAAAGCATGTGACAACATATTTGGATTTTTGTTTAGTTCAAATACTTTAAATTCGATGGATGATGACTAATTGAAAGATCGTTGTGATAATCTTGAAGATGCTTTAAGACATGGGGAAGCTTCGGATGTTGATGCAAACGACTTGTTTGCGGAGTTGAAAGTTTTACGTGAAGTATTACCAAAAGAGATAACCACAGCAATTGGTATATTCAATTTTCTAAAGCGTCAAGATAGCTTTCCGATTACATCCATTGCTTATAGAGTTCTACTAACAATTCCGGTTATTGTAGCATCAGCGGAAAGAAGCTTCTCAAAACTTAACATATTGAAGTCGTTTTTGCGTACTACCATAGCTCAAGAAAGACTCAATAGCTTGGCTATGATATCGATTGAGCATGGTCTTCTTGATGATGTTGATATTGATTCCCTGATTAGTGATTTTGCAGCGGTAAATTCAAGACGACAAAATTTTCGTTCATGATCTTTTGAACGGTATTTATATGTATACTCAAATTTCATAATCTTCTTTGTTTGTATTTTTGTTTTGCAAACAGCTTTATTAGAGAAACTAGTCGTCAATCTCTTTTTTGTGCTCTTTTATGTAAGTATGGATAAAAATAAATGCTATGTTTGTTTATATATATGTATATACTAATCTTCTTAGTCTCATTTTTCTCATTGTTAATTGTCGGGAAAAAAAAAATTGACCATAAAAGGCCCCGTGAGTAACTTTGCACAAGGCCCTAACATGCACTGGATCGGCTCTGGTTGAATTGGTAAGCATAGTAAATTTATTTGCATGCCATGAAAGGGAGGTTAATAGGCATTGGCATGTAAGCATATAAATAGTAACCTGTTATAGGGGCTGATGAAACCATTTGAGGGTTGATATAATAGGACAAAAAAGGTCACCAGTTAGTAATTTCAAAAACCTCTTATCTATATAATTTTTATAATGGCAAAAAATCCCTTATTTAGTTAGTGTTGTTAATTTATTTAATTAATTAATCATTAGATTAATGATTTAGTTTTTATACTTAATGAAAAATTAAGATCAGATTAAGCGGGTTTGGTGGAGAGATAAAATAGAGATTTTTTTTAGATTTATTTCAAAAACCAAGATTTTGATTTAATTAAACAAAAATTTCAGTGGCAAATTGGAGGTGCGTAAATCTCTATATGATAGAGAACCATATTTTACAGATATCCCACGATGGAGATCCTACTATGGTTGATTTCTTAGCTCCAATGTCGATTTCAGGGCAATTTACGATTGGAATTACTATAGAAGCCAACCGTGAGAGCCATTTACGGTTGAAATTAACCATGTAAGACAACCATAGGTCTATTCACGGTTAGTATCTGATGAACATTTAACTGTAACTGGTTAAAATTGGGAAAACCCAGTCATGCATAAACCAGTTACGGTTGGATTGCTATCTTATGAGGTGAACCGTAAATAAGTTACGGTTCGTTTGTCGGTGGCTAGTATCCTACCGTAACTAGTTACAGTTGATATCATTTAAGTCAAATCCAACCGTAATCAAATTTAAAAACTTAAATTATTTTCGTTCAGAAACCAACCGTAAAAATAACTGGATATTCCAAATAGTTTTTTAGGATTTACGGTTGGTAGTTCTTTAATCACCAATCGTAACACCTTCAGAAATCATAGTTACGGTTGGTTAATTAAGAATAACCAACTGTAACTCCATCTGCAATCATTTTTTTTTTTTTTTTGATTTTTTTTTTAAGGTTTAAATTTTTTTGATCATGATTATCAAAGAAACTCTGATTTTGATGTATGCTTCTTTTTTATGATTAGGTTTGAATAGATAGGAGGGTAATTTAGTCATTTTAAAAATGGAAGGGTAATCTAGACTCTCTAACCAATTTGGTAGACATTATTATCATGGTTCAGTACCTCCAAGAGAATCATGCCCCTATAACAGATTACTACAAATATGAGCTCCCATAATTTTTCTCCTATGCTATATAGTATAGCTATAGCTCCCATATCGTTTTTAGATTTTTCTAAACATTGAAATGAGGAAACTAATGAAAAATAAATCTAAGCTAAGAAAACAAAAAAATTGAAAGAACCCGGTCAGATCCATCCCTAAAAACGGACCAGATTTGAGCGGGAATATTTTGCCGGCGGTAGTTTTTTTTTCTCCTGTTAGAAGAGGTGGCAGAGAGGAGAGAAGGTAGAAGTAGTAGGAAACAAGATCGTTTATTTGAAGAGTTTCAAACAAAATAAATCTTATGTAGGCATTTAGCGTCTGAGTAGCAGCTATCTTTTTGTTTTCAGATTTGTTAAAGAGTCAACACACCTATGTCCACAAGTAACGATAAAGGAAAAAAACCCAAGTTGCTGATGTAACAAATCTACTTGAGAAGCATACACTGAGCTACAAGTAAATTCTAGAAAATGGAACTTTTTGGCCAATGGACTTTTGCCAAATTGATCAGTTCTAGTGTTCTTAAACTTTTATTTATATCCAGACAGTTCGTCTGATTTTTGTGTCGCCACTTGCACGTTCTTTGGTTAGCTGTATTTCTCCAAACTGCCAAAAGTCCAACCTTGCTGGCTAGTAGATAACTAAGATAGTAATTGACAAGAGTTTTATTGTAAAAACAATTCAGTGCCAACTTTGAATATATTATCAGATTTTCTAGATCTACATCAGATCCACTCTATATCCAGTCAGTGACAACGCGGTTTTTGGTTGAATAAGACAATGACTTCAAAATAATTAGAGAGATCAATATATGTGCGTGTTTCTCGTGTTTTACACGAGAAGAGAGAAAATGAATTACTACACCGACAGTACAATTCTACAGCGATCTACTCCTTGTGACTCTGTCCACGTAAGAAAAAAGGCCAAATTCATGACTGCGTGCTCACCGTGGGTTGGCCATAATGGTTTGCACGGTATCTGACATCTCTATGGCTTGGTTAGAGACGAAGCCAACACTTCAGTTTGCAGAGGGAATCTTTTTGGTCTAGATTGATTACCAATAAGGCGGCTCCGAAGTTTTTTGGTTGAGGCGGGATTATGACCCTAATACCCTATGCAGGAGGCAAAGTCCTCTATTTATTGGAAATGGGTGCATATCTTTTGATTGTTGTCAACTAATCGCTCAACTGTCTCTCCAAGGCTCAATGTGGATATCCCTGGTCCCATGATGCTGTCCCTCTCGGTATGGACCACTGTGGCCGACCACATTGGACATATTTTTAAATCAGTTTTTTTGAAAGAAAAAAAAGAAAGAAAAGCTTTTCTTAAACATAGTCCATGATTTTATTAAATATAACCCATTTTATTCATAGCCCCGCTTCTTTTTTCATTTTCCTAATGATAACCCATTTCATGGCCCATAAAAGTTTACTGAGTTCATGTTTTTGTTATCCCGTTTTAGAACTTATTCAACTAAGATCCTCAACTTTTCACCCACCGATTTCTCAATATAAACAAAAAATCTAAACTATGAAGGGAATTAGGGAAAGGCTCGCTTAGTTAATCAGTTTTGCTATTAGCATTATACGATGTATACTTGATAAGTGCATATTTCACATATATTTGGTGTTAATTCCATGCTAGTATTTGATAGTTTTCTTGCATATTATTGTGTGTTACGCGTGTTTTCTCTTATTTGTGTGTTATTAGGTGAATAATCCAAAAAGAAGTGAATTCGAGCATAGTTGTGCAATGAAAGAATCTAGCTAAGAGTGGAGAAGGGCCAAAGGCCAAATGTAACTCGTTCAAATACAAGATTTCTACTTTTCATTGGGTAGAGGACGACAATGCAAAGCCAACGGCGAAAGAACGAAGTCATTCGGAGTTCGTATGAAGAAGTTATGGCCGAAACGAGAATGAAGTTGGAATTAAACTGTCAGTCTTCCAGATCGACAGTTGAAAGGGAATGTCAAGTGCTATTGCCACCCCTTCGTTCGTTAAGGGGCATCCACTTTGTTAAGGGGCACCCTCAGTAGACACCTACTAAGCGCACTCCCGGTTTGGTTAGGGGGACACCACCTTCTTCACGATTTCAAAACCAAATTTTGGCGGGAATTTTTGTTCATCTGTGTAAATTTTCTGGGATGAATTCGGACGTGATTTTTAGTGATTTAACGGCCGAGGTTGATTGATATCACCCTGTTTTGATTAAACAGGGATGGTAATGAGTATGGTTTCGTCACATAATGGCTATATAACTCACGGTTGGAGTTTGTTGTTGGCGGAAATGGTGATGACGTTCATGGGTGATGATGGAAGAAAACATATGCACGAGACTATTGGCTGAGATGGTCATGAATGAAGCTTCAGATGATTTGATGTGGTCGATGGTAAGAACGTGGAGATGATGCAAAGTTCCTGTGAAGTGTTGAGGCAAGTCCAGGAAGAACATGATGAACTCGGGTAAAGGCATGCATGGGTGTTTACTACCATTGGAGTTCAAATACGAGCATGGAAATGAGTACAGCTCGAGGATGGTTGGTGCATGTCTCGATGATGGGTTTCTGTTGGTTTCACGGCAGTCTACAACACATGATGGTGAAGCTCGTGGACAAAGACAACATGCATGGCCGTTACTATTAGAACGTGAAGGAGAAGAGCTTATGATGGAGTTGTCGTGGTGAGGTTGATCTGGAAAGAAAAGAAATGGCATGTTAAAGCTCATGATAACTCGAGCACGTTGAGTTCAAACAGGCTGGTGCGATGGAACTCAAACGTGGCAATGATGATTGCTAGTGAAGACAGCGAGGAGATGTTGGAACTGATGTTGTGGACTGAGCTGGCAGAAATGATGATGATGGAGAACGTGACGGAGCTGGAACAAGTTCGGCTGCTGTTGACGATGGTGATAGAAACGTGCATGGGAAGCTGTTGGAGCACGCGTTGTCTGTGGAGAAGGTGAAGTTGATTTCAAACAGGCTGTTGGTGCTTGAGATGGTGAATGCCATCGTATTGATGATGAGCGAGGCTGTTTTGCTGGAGTGAAGTGGCAGAGAACGTGAAGGCATGGAAAAGCAACACATGGAGTTGTTGGCAGTCATGATGATACACATTGAACATAGCATGCGCATGGGCTAAAGGCAGAAAATTGTTGGGTATTTTTCCCTATAAATAGAACTCAAATTCTGTCATTCAGGGAGAGATCCCACACACAATCTCTACACCTCTCTTCCCACACCTCTCTTCCCACACCCCTTCTACATACTCTTCTTAAATTCCTTCTTATTTATTTTTGGTTAGTACTCTAATTATGAGTAGCTAAATTTCTATCTAGGATTAGGGAGGAAATCCTACTATGTGTGCTTAAATATTTTGACTATTTTCTATAATAATTCTCCTGGTCCTTATTCTTGATTCGTAACGGTAATAATTTTCTTCATGTGTCCTATGATGCTTGATAATTGATTGATGTATTCTATGTTAGAGAATAGCATTTTATAGTGAAGAAAATTGTTAATTCTTTGAGAAAAATAATTGCTTGAAAAGATTTATTTTCCGAGACGTATTATTTGTCCTAAATCGTCTTGAGTGATTTTTGGAGAGTGTTATAGGGAATAGTTATAATGATTTAGTATGTGTAGTAGTGATGGAATCTTGACATCCTAGACTCTTTTAATTGAACACAAGAATCATTTTTAGCATTTCCATTATTTTATAAGTTTTATAAAAATCACCATCTTTTTGTCTAAAACCGAATCTTTTAAAAAGTCCGAGAATCAAACCCTATACTTACCACTTGTAAAACTGCATCAATACTGCTAACAAATATGAAGGGAAATCTAGTACCCATTGTTTCTGCATCACTAATTCATAATAATCAAAACATTAGGTTTTATTTTGCGATGTATACTGTCTTAGTTAAGTAATTCAATTCTTAGGCGATAGTTTTGTAAAATACAATCGAATGGACCTTAATTTGGTGTCTATATTAACAAGACCAGTGCCTCTTTCTTTTGATTCATTAATAGATGATTCTTGGATGACATACTCTTTTGTTGTGAATGCATTATGCGTGGACAGTGAATTCAAGAATAATTCACGTCGATCTTTGAATTATTTTGAAAAAAACAACTCTGAAGTGGTAAAAGAATAAAAAATGGCGGCAATAATTGAATTACCAATGTTTAGTAGGGTATTGATTTATTCATGACTAGTTAATCATCGTACTAGTATCCCCGATAATCATATGTAATGTCAACGAAGTGCAACTATTGCGCTATGTTTGGAAATTCATAGTTAAATAATCAACGATTCCGAATTAGAATTTGAATTTGATACGACTTCATGGTTCACCATGGATTCATAAAACGATCTTTCTGGGTTACCTAGATATTGATTTCTGAACTAATTATCTTACCAACTCAATGACTCGGTGACTCGCCTACCTAGTTCATGGGCTATGGATATGAAGTGAACAAGGTCAAACTTAAAACTTCGGTCAAAATATACTGACCAAAGTCAAATGGGTTATGGTTAATAAAAACATGGGCTATATTTAAGAGAAGCTAAAAAAAAAATAACGCTTTATGTCCTACTAGCCCTTAACCCGTGTCGTAATGGCACGGGCCATGATGTTGGTTCATTTTTAATATATCGTATAATTTGCGTCCCGAATACTTATCAACTCCTTATGATTTAATATGTGTTTGTCATAAAAATAGAAGGGATTTTCCTCTCTTTTTTTATTTGTTTTTTCCTTTAATATTTTACCGCCGGAGATTTACTCAAACGAAAGAAATATTGTCTTAACTTCCAGACACTTTTTTATTTAGGTTCCTTACTTATAATGAGATAATGCTTTACATGAACATGGAAGTTTAAATATTTTTTAGAAATATGTCGTCAGCAACCCTCATCTCAGAGAAATCAACTAATCAATATCGTCCATAAAAATCTCCACAAGCTCCTATTTCTCTCCAGCTGACTCATCTATCATGGTCATGTTGTCGATCCTCCAAATAGGCAGAGAATAATAATTTTTTTGCATCGAACGATTGATACAAACTATCCAGTGTGACATGATTTTCCTGTAATTTTTCAACACCCATTAGATGACAATGTTTAAAATGTGTACCCATTACCTTTTCGAAGGGATTGCATATATGCGAACCTCTGTCATTAAATATTCAACAAAGTATTTTGCCCAGCAATTCGTCTTAACGAAGGCTTTGGTAACTTCAAAAGTCTTGGACATTTTGTCACTTTCGTATGTTCCTACCTTCGCTTGGAATACAATCGCGACACATTACCTCATAAAGAACCTTGAACACATATTGTACTCCTGATCCTATTTCAAATTAATAGGTTGTCAATATTCTACGTTGAATATTTATAAAAAAACATTTATGGTATTGTGGATCGTTGCTTTCTAAGATTGTAGTTTTAAAAATTGGCCTCTTCAAGTCCCACGGCTTTCTAAGTTTATATATCTTGTTTTTTTTTAACTTTTTAGTTAGTCATATTATGTTTGTTACTAAATTTAAACTTGATGTCATTTTCTTGTTTGTACCTAAAATCTCTTTTGGGCACGAAACACGATGAAAGGGTTGTTTGGTGTGTTTTTAGGGTTTGGAGATGAATTGAAAGGCAAATAATCAGACACAAGTTTAACGTGGTTCGGCATGGTTGCCTACGTCCACGGGTGAATCCCCTTGGGGAGTAATTTTTCATTGATAATTGTATTACATTCTGTTTTCTCTCATATTGGCTCCCCTCCCCTAAAATGATTTCTGCTCTCCCTATTTATTCAGTTTTACATCTAATTTTCAATATCAACTTAAATGGCATTAAACTGCACATTTATGCTTCCGTCATAAAATTATCATGAAACTGCCTCCTTTATGCCTCCTCTTTATTTCTGCATGAAAAATGCTCATTCATGTCTCCTATTAATTTCTGCATGAAAACTGCTCATTCATGTCTTCATCATCAATTCTGTATGTAACTGATGGGATTAATGATGCATGTACGAAACTGCTACATTTAGTGCTGCATGGCTTCATGGTAATTTATGTATGAAACATCACATTTATCCTTCAAGATAAATTCTGCATGCTGGAAAGATGGACTGGCAGCTGGCAGTTTGGATGGATGCTGGTTGGCAGCATAATTGGATGGCAGACTAGATGGAGGTTGGCTGGCAGCATGGTTGAATAGCAGACTGGATGGAGGTCGGCTGGCAGCATGGTGAGCAGCGTTGCTGGCTACAAGACTGAAAATTGGCTAGGGGTGTGACTCACTTCGATAGTTGACCGATGGTTGACTTTGACCATTGATTGGCCGTTGACTTTGAACATTGACCTTGACCGAATGTTGACTTTGATAGTTGACAGACTTTGACCATTGACCGGTCTGTGCAAACTGGTGGGCTGCCTTGGTTGACTGGTTAGCGTGCTTGGATGAGGACCAAAGGATGATTCAAGTATCAATTCGGCCCATTAAGTGGCATTTTTACTTATGGTACAAACACTTCTACTGTGAACTTTATGTGATTTCAGAATCAAAATAGTTATACCTCTTTCATTCGTATCAAGTAATCCATTGTATATCCCAACAGTTCTTCTATAACAATTCCTTTCTTTTTCTGTTTCCGGACCATCAGTAGCCATTATTGTCAAACGCAATTTGTCTGATTTTTGTTGATGTTATGTATTTGCAATGTTCATTTCTCTAAAATAAATAGATTGTGAGTCTAAGTTACTATATCCCAAATACTTCGCACACTTCTTCTGGTGCCTTGTTTCCTCAAATTCCTCGTTGCATTCTAGACAGTACATGCAACACCAATCATTTTCGAAGTGAGCTATTTGCGCAAGTGTGGTCAATCTATCCTTGCTTGTAATAATAATAACAAAACGCCAATTTTTTTCAAGGCATCCAGTTGTAAATGGTATGAATCTAATAGATTTGAATTATACATCAATCTTAGATGTCACTTTATTCTCACATAACATAGCAATTGAGGAAGGACAAATCTTGACCACTCTTTACATAGGCAGAGTTAGTCAAACTATGTTTTGCAATTGTCTTACGTGAAAATTATTATTAATCCATGTTTTAGTCAGCTCCTATCGAAGCCGATCTAATTAGTCATATACAAAGTTAATCTTAAATTTTTGACCTTATCTCGTGACCAAATTATTGAAGTATTCTCAGTCATGTTCTGCTTTGTGTGATCTACCCATCTGTGTCTACTCTACCTTCTAACCCAGCGAATGAAACCTATACATATTGATCTGTAATTTGATATTGTTGATTTGTCATCAAGAGGTCGCATGATTTGAGAATGCAAAATATAAAAAATATTTTATAAACATCGGAGGCGAAATTTAGATTTATGATTTAAGGTTTTTTATGATGATTTTGATGAACAAAACATAATTTTCCAACAAATATTTTAGAATGCAAATACATTTTCCAGGTCAATAAGGTTTTATATCGGGAATTGAGTGAAAGTTGTTGTCTTATTAGGTAGTTGCCGCGAAACAACTGGACATTGATGGTCTTTCAGGAAAAAGAATGTAATAGTACTTAAGAGAGCGATAATGTTCTCTTACGCGGGTACACCAATTGCCTTTATATAATACGCTGGTACACCAATTTCCTTTATATAATACGTGTGATCGAACAGTCATGATCATATTGTCTTATACGTTTCGGTATCATCCTCGAAATATTTGGTTTTTGTCCTTATCAATCGTGCTAAAAACAACCAATTCATCTTTCAGAATACAGTGTTGCATGTTTTGTGAAGATTATTTTTTTACTTGGTCAATAAAACTCACTAAAACCAAAAACTATTATTATACACTACTATTACTAACACCCACCACCATAAAAACCATCCACCGCCACTATTTCTTCCACCAATAGTAATGTTACCGCCTCCACCATTCACAAACACCCGCCACCGCTTATACTAACCCTACTTTCACTACCACCATCAGAATTAATATAGTTTTTAGTAAAATTATTTATTAATAAAATTATGTATTTATGTTAGATTATTAAAGGGACATTTATAATAGAAATTTAATTAATCATTATGAACAATCAATGAGACAATAATTAATAAAATGTTTAAAAATGGTTAAGTTGAACAAACCCCAGCGGTAAATTTATCTTTGCCAAGGACAAATCCTAGCCACTCTTTACATAATCAAATCGATAATAAATAATTTCATATGTTCTGATCTTGATTCGTGTCGTTCGTTTAGTTATTACATAACATGGCAATTGATTGCACCAATTTTTTAAAATGGACATGTCTTTTATCGAGTTTACTTTAACATTAGAATGATCAACCACATTTTATACTTTATAATATAACGTTACACATTTTGTGTCATTAAGAAATTAGCATAATATGTTTTTTTTCACCAATACCCGCCACCACCATAAAACCATATGAATCCACTTTTTTTTTATCCATCACCACCTAGTGGCAGAGCCAAGGGTTGACTAACCTGGCTCCCCTTAAAATTTTAATGACTACATAATTTTTTTAGTTTATTTTATAAATAGTACTTTGTCCATATATATCTATGGTTTAGTACACCAAAGTTTACATGTTTCTTTAAAAAAAATAATAGGCCTCCTCATTGTCAATTTTTGACTCCACCACTGGCGCCCATCCGATGTAGGTTGTTGGACGCAATTCTTATTTTCAATCACAAATGCCATGTATGAGGTTTAGATTGAAAAAAAATTCGTCAATTGATTAATTTCATGTTTTGTTTTTCCATGTATATATTCTTTTTTGTATTGCAATCAATTTTGTTTTAACACTAAAAAATCATGATTTATATGATATAGTACCAAAGATAACAGGGATACCATTTGGGTGATCTAACTATGATCATGAAAATATTGTCTTGTATGATATCATCATATGGTACCTTCCTTTATCAAAAGTGTTAAAAACAACCAACCACATCTTCCACACTACGATGTTATCGATGTTGTAATGACAACATAAATTATATGGTCCATCACTACTCACCAGCATTCACCGTCACTACTTCTTCCACCACAAACCAGAGGCGGAGCCAGGATTTTGTGGAGAGAGGGAGAAAAAAATCTTGGAAAGTTGGATAAATGTGAAAAATGGACTTTGTATCACATTTTACGATAAAAGAACAAAAATAAATATAATTGTGCTTGACTCCACCCTTAACCACCACTAATCTTTCGGCCTCCACCTCTTCTACTACTCCTTGTCGCAGAAAATTTCTATTGATATTATTTATCAAAATTACTTATTAATAGAAATAAATATTATAATTAATTAAGAAAACATTTATAATTGAAAAATGATTAGTCATTTTTTATGAGCAATTAGTGAAACACTAATTAATAAAACACTTTATAATGAATAGATTATTTATTAAACACTAATTAATAAAACAATTATGTTATTTAAGTTGAACAAACCACCACTGTTGATTTATCTTTTCTATCAATTCCAACCAAGGTGGAACACTGGTTAGAGGCCACTCTTATGACACAATAGGTCATGAGTTCGAACCTCCCCGTTATAATTTTTGAAATTCCATATCTTGACTTGAGTATTATTCATTTTGCATTCATAATATTGAAATTAATGCCACGCGTGCGAGTTGTAGGGGGTGGTCAAGAGAACCACATCCCTTGATTTATCTTTGCCAGGACAATTCTGACCACCACTAACACAGGCAAACTTAGCCTAGCTTTGTTTTTACGATAAAAGAACAAAAATAAATAGAATTGTGCTTGCCTCCGCCCTTAACCACCAATAATATTTCGGCCTCCACCTCTTCTACTACTCCTTGTCATAGAAAATTTCTATTGATATTATTTATCAAAATTACTTATTAATAGAAATAAATATTATAATTAATTAAGAAAACATTTATAATTGAAAAATGATTAGTCATTTTTATGAGAAATTAGTGTAGATGCATTTTACTACAAACTACATCCAAAGGATAAAAATGTACTACTCTTCTCAAACGAAAGTAAACGCTCAACCATGAACACAAGATATACGTGGTTCGGTATGATTACCTACGTCCACGGGGGTGAAAGGATGAATCTTATTACTTTGCGGTGTTACAATGGTGTTGCTATTAGTGGGATTTCCTTACAAGATGCACTTACTTCTCATTCACTTCTCTCTAATGCTAACTCGGGTTTCTCTCTCTTTCTCTCCCCAAAGATTACAACCTGCCCCTTCTTGATTTCGAGTCGCTCTATTTATAGAAGAGGTTACATACAACTAATTTAGGGTGTTGGTCACATTACATCTAGTTGTTGTTCTATTGTTGGGCCGACTTCTGCTGTCTCGTGTGGCCGATGTGACTTCATCCCTCGCCTGTCTCTTATCCAAGCCGACCTCGTATGGTGTTCCGATGGCCCGATGTCGCTTGTCTTGGTTGCCGCCCTTACGATTGGCCGATGTGTCTCCTACTTTCTTACCCTTTTGACCATATCACCTTGTTTGACCCGCCCTGTCTTGTCTGTATCAGCTTTATCAGAAGTCCAGATAAAGTCTTGTCCGATGTCTGCACGCCCGATACACGTGGCTCCTTAAATCTCGCGCCCCCTAATCTTCCTTCTATGCTTCGCGTTTCTTCGTATCTGAGTGTATCAGGCCTAGGATATCGCCACCTGGATCTGTGTATAATTTACACCTACATTTATGCCCATTCTTCCGCTCGTGTGGGAGACACGAGTGGGAGAACCTCGTTCTAACTGCCCACGTCTTTGGTCATGCCGCGAATTCCTCCATGCAGCGCCCCTCTAACTCCACTTTATGACTGGTAACCGTCGACGTCGGTTATGGTTCCTCTCCTTTAAATAGCCCGCCTCTTTCTTCCTTCTTCATCTCTGTCATTTTCTTTTACTGTCCCGCAACTGTAGCTTTTCTCCCCGGATTCCTTCACTGCTTTGCGCTGCTGAAAAACCCTAACTTTCTTGATTTTTCTTCCTTCAATTCCCCCTCACTAATCGTCACCGTAGCTGTTATTCGCCTTGTCTTTCTCTATCGAATACCAATCTCTGCACTATCTTTGTTAATGGCTTCATCTCCTTCCATGGCTGAGAAAAGGTCCGTTGATGACGTTTTTTCTGAGTTCGACGACCCTTCGCTTGTTTCTTTGTTTTTGATTGAGAGCCCCTCTAGGCATGACGATCGCGCGATGAGATCTATTTTTTCTGATAGCTCTTCTTCTATTTCGTGCAGGTCCGAGAAAAGGGTGGTGAAAGATCTCTCTGATGAGGAATTTATCGAGCAACTGAAGGAGAAGTATGATCTCCAAAATTACGAGGTGACCCTTCTCTCGGGCCGAAATGGTATATTGAAGAAGGCGGACATGAAGAAATACGAGCAATCGGCCGATTGTGTGGTTATCACCCTGGGTCAACTAGAGCTAGGTCTCCGTCTTCCATTATAAAACCCTGATAGCCCATTTTATTACGAAGTTTTGTCCCAGATTCGGCCTTCTCGTGCTTTAGCTCAATGGACTGGCAATACTTTCCGAATTATGAACGAGTGGAGGGATCGCCGCAATGGTCATGGTTCTATTGCCGAGTGGTCGACCTACAAGCCCGAGGACGCTCATGAGTATACCGTTGCCAATTTCCTTGTCAACTATCGAGCTGGTACTTCGACCCTGGGCGATCTTGCTGGGTTTGCTGCAAGTCCTCATCGTGTTAAAACTATGCCCGAGGGTGTCAAAAGAATGATGCTGGATGCCGATCCTGTCGGCCATGGTTCCAACAGGAGATCCCGACATTCTAATGATCCGACCTATCCCCGAGTTCCGCTTCTTGTCCGAGGTCCTATCCTTCATGGTGACTTCCCGTCGCCTACTTTTCCCGTTGAGCCCTATTCTTTCTAGGTGGTTAATGATGACAAGGCCGATAAGGTACGCGTTTTTCTTGATTTCTATCTTGTTAGCTTCGGGCGTCAGTTAGTCACTTGTTGTTATTTGAAAATCTCAGGTCAGTTCCACAAAGACTCTCGGGTCTAGGAAAAGAGGTGCTAGCACAAGGGTTGAGGAAGACCAGGGGAAGGTAACAAACATAATGATTCCCTTATAAGTACATGTACTTTCCCCTATTTTTTTCCTTCACATGTTCTGACGAGACACTTGTGAAGAAACACCCAAGGCGTGATGATGATGACGTTGACGATGTCGACCCTACTCCGCTTAGGCGTAATCCTGGCAGAGGTAAAGATATTGCTAAGCCACGGCCGAAAACGAGCCCCCTCATTGATCTTTCCGATGAGGATGAGTTGTTTGGAGAGACTGTGCCGGGTGAAAAAGCCGGTGAACAAGGTGTGGGCGACCAGCAAGAGCCCTCGGAGACGCCCGCCGTAGATAAGGTTGTTACTAATGTTCCGGTAGATCTTCCCTGTATGCCCCGGTTTACTGAGGGATCGTCTTCTAGCGCCGAGACCTGCTTCACTGTTTCTGGCCCGATCATGAATTCCTTGGGTGCGCTTACTTCCTCCGACTTTGGGAAGTATATTGGTGAAGACATGTTGAATGATGTACCCTGTTATGGCGACATCTCCTTGACACTTGACACTATGGTGAGCGACTCGATTCTGTATAGTAATGACCCACTTCTGATTTATGTCCTTAGTGTCGCTTATGATGCAAATTCGTTTGTTTGTGTTAGATCATGAACCGTGTATGCTTGGATGCCGCCAATCGCCTTCGAGATAAACAGTTGATAGAGTCTCTCCAACTTGAACTTCAGAATGAAAAGGGTCGCGCGAACGAGCTAGAGATCAAACTTGCCGATGCTCAAGGTATATGACTCTTCTTGACTTGTGTTGATTGAGTTTATCGTGCCAGGATATCCTGAGTCGGGTATCCTTCTTCTTAGCCGAGGTATCTAGTATAAGTATAGAAGCTACTTCGGAGTTTAGGATTCTGAAGAGAAAATGGGATATTGAGAAAGACCTTGTGGAAAATCTTCGTCAACGAATGGCAAACAAAGACGACAAAATAGACCGTCAAACTGAGGAGATTGCAGGTCTTGAGGACGAGTTAGAACGACATCGCCGGTTTGATTATGATCCTTCCGAGATGGACAATTTACGGGCTCATTTGGGATCTTCTCAGCGTCTTGTTGCCGAAAAAACTGCTTTAGCCATGAGTTTGGAGCAAAGGGTAAATGCTCTTCAATTGCAGAATCGAGATCTTCACGAGGATCGCCGGAGAATATTGAGAGATAAGGATGTGGTGGAGTGAGCTAACAACGATTTACTGGGCCGAGTGCGTGAATTTGATAAAGTTATGGGCGATTTAGAGTGGAGTAGATCGCAGCTTGCGGTTCTCCAAGCGTCGCGTAATCGGTTAATGAACGATTGGGCCGAGCATAAGAAGTATTTCCCTAGTAACGAGTTCAACGAGCAACATTATAACGAATTAACCATGAAGTTGTCTAGGACCGAGGATGAGTTGTCCAAGTCGGTAGAGTCGCTTCAGTCGGTGTTACCCGCCCTGTCAGGTCTCTTAGCCGATGTGTTGAGGCCATTTTTTAGATCCAGATCGCGCTTTATTCTTGCAAAAATGTTAAGTTATGTCCGATGAATAACATCCTATATTTGTGGTTTTGTAGCCGCGCAAAAACGTTCACAGGAGCTTGATCTGGAGGTTCGCCGATTGAAACAGGCCGAGGTCGATTTGGGCTTCAAGTTAACTGAGGATGAGGAAAACGCTTCCCAGATTACCCAACAACTCGAGGAAGAACGGGTCGCCCATGTGGAGGAGTTAGATCAGAAAGTTCAAGCTGGCATTATGGACTGGGTGGAGAAGAAGCGGCTCGAGGTCGCGAAGAGGAAGGACGGCGCGGCTCCTCCCAAGGTTTAAACTTTCTTTTTGTGGTGCTGCGTCACTATGTTGCCCCTTCCATCGGGTTGTAAATCGCTCTAAACACTTCTCCCCTTTTAAATTTCTTATACCTTGCTTGTTTGTTTTAATGGGGGTGCTGCATCACCGATGTTGTTTGTTTCATTTCCGCTAAACTTTTCATTTCGTACGTCCGCGCGATGCTTTTCGTACTTTGTTATCAGATGCTTGGTGTTATTGATTTAGCTTTTGTTTCTTATGTTATTCTGGCGATTGTTGCTTGATGTACCATGAGATCTATGTGGTTTTCGTTTTGAATGTTGCTCCTCTGGGTGTTGGTTGTTGCACGACACTATCGATTTGTTTCTTGTTCCGCATGTTGCCCCGACCGTTTGTTGATTAACGCCCGACGTTGTTTGTTTCGCTTTTGTTCCTGGTGTTATGCCCTGCAATTGTTGCTTTTATATGTTAGAACTCTAACCATTTCTGTCGAACACACCCAACAAGGAGGGTCATCGGGCCCTATGACATGTCCTGATCGTGGTATCTCATCACTATCTCTTTGGATTCAATGGAAGGGTACCAGTCATCCTAGTTCTAGGTCCGATGGTCCCGATTGGTTATCGATCAACCGATCTCGGGCAAGTGGACACGCCCACTTGCGATGGTGGTGACCTTTCAGATGTAAGTAGGCCACCTAGCTGAGTAGACCTCGCGTCTAAACAACCTTTGGAACTGGTTTCCAACCACCAGAACCCTTAGGATACCTCGGCACTTGCACACTGCCACTTCCCCGAGTTCGAATAGCCAGGCGACTGTAAGGCACCTCGGCACTTCCACACTGGCGTTGCCCCGAGTACGAATGCCCATTCGAGTGTAAGTCACCTCGGCACTTCCACACTGGCTTTGCCTCGAGTACGAATGACCATTAGAGTATAAGTCACCTCGGCACTTCCACACTGGCATTTCCCCGAGTAAGAATGACCATTAGACGCTTGTGCCCTATCCCATACCCCTCACGGTTTCACAGAGATAGAAGACACGTTTGCTTACCGTTTTTTTTTTCGCATTGCCCGTCAAGGATGATAGAGTTTCAGGAATCGTATGTTCCATGGTTTGAGCTCTCTGGTTCCGTCGAGTCGCAGTAGTCGATACGATCCCTCGCCCGCCTTAGATTCAATTATATATGGCCTGCCCCATTTTGGTGCTAGTTTTCCGCCCTTTTTGTCGCGCTCCCATTCATCTAGAAATTTCAATACCTGCTGCCCGGGATTAAACTCTCTTGGTCGAACGCGCTTATTGTACTCCCGTTGTAACCTCCTCTGATAATTTTCCATTTTTTGCAGCGCCATCTCTCTTGTTTCTTCCAAATCGTCGAGTTTAGCCAAGATCGGATCGGATGACACGTTTCGCCTACACGCTTCAGTTCTTGTGGTAGGTATCATTGCTTCTGTTGGTAGAATCGCCTCGGTCCCGTAGGTAAGCATAAAAGGGGAGAACCCCGTAGCTTCCCTCCGTGTGGTTCTGTATGCCCATAGGACGTTATATAATTCCTCGCACCAGTTGCCATATTCCCCATCCAGTTTCTTCTTCATATTAGCGGCGATGGTCTTATTAGTGATCTCGGCCTGCCCATTGCACTGGGGGGTAAATCGGGGTAGCTTTGCTCTTCCTGATGTTGTAAGTGTTAAATAGAAGATCAATGTTCTCGCCTTGTAGTTGTTTTCCATTATCAGAGACGATGGCAGCCGGGACCCCGAAGCGACAAATGATATGATCCCAAATGAACTTAAAAACATCTTTATCTCGAATATGCCTCAGTGGTGCCGCCTCGACCCACTTGGTAAAATAATATGTAGCCACGATCAAATACTTCCTTTGCCCTGTTCCTACATGTAATGGCCCGACAATATCCACTCCCCATTTAGCAAAAGGCCACGGACTTATGATCGAGTTTAACGGTACTCCGGGAGCATGGATTTTCTTCCCGAAACGCTGACATTCTTCACAAGATCTTGCCATTTGCTTCGCGTCCTCGTTCATATATATCCAAAAGTAGCCCATTGTTTTTGCCTTAGCCGACAAGCTTCTTCCCGAGCTGTGATTTCCAGCCGCCCCATAGTGTAGCTCATGTAGGATTATATGGCCTTCTTCCCTGCTTAAGCATCGTAGGAGTGGCCCTAGGTAGGAATTTCGATATAAGATCCCCTCCCTTAACTCGTAGGCGCCCGATTTACTTTTGATCTTGTTCATCTCGGGCCGACTCTTAGGTAGCTCACCCGTCTCTAAGTATTGATATATCGGCTTTCTCCAGTCGCCTTCTTTGTATCTCTCGGCTGTGTTAACGGCCACTTCGATTCGTGATTCTGGTGTTTCAGGGATATACGGGTTAAGCAGCCTCATAACGCGTATCCCTTCAATGCTCGGGTCTACTAACTGTGAGGCGATGTATGATAGAGCATCCAAGTGTCTGTTATCCTTTCGGCAGATGTGGCGGAATTTAATATCTGGGATTTGCTTAATGTAAAACTGGGCGAGCTCCCAATATTTTTGCAGCACCGGATCGTGTGTAGCGTATTGGCCCGTAATTTTCCGGATCACTAGTTGAGAGTCACTAGTCAGTCGAACCTCATGCAACCCCATTTCCACAATTATCCGTAAGGCATGGATCACCGCCTCGTATTCGGTGACGTTGTTCGTTGCCTTGAATTCTAACCTGAACGAATGCACAATCTTCCTCCCCTTTGGCGTGGTGAACACCAACCCGAGACCCGATCCATCTTTGTTAGATGCCCCATCAACAAATAATTCCCATCGCGTTGGGATACTAGCGGCTAGCAGGTCCGTCGGCCCCTCCTGTTCTTCTGTCATTCCCGGTATATCTTCTACCTCGTCCTCATCACTGAGGGGGAAGTCTGCCAAGAAATTGGCCACTACTTGTCCCTTGATCGCGGTTCTTGTCTCGTATATCACATCATATTGTTTGATTATGGCTCCCCACTTGGAGATTCTCCCCGATCTTGACACTATCCAAGACCGCTTCGATAGGCGATTTGGTGAGCACCCGTATTCGATGAGCTTGAAAATACGTTCGTAGTTTAGAGGCAGCAAAGGCTAGCGCGATCACCATCTGCTCCATTCTAGTGTAGTTTTTCTCTGCCGGACTTAAAGTTTTATTGGCGAAGTACACAGACTTTTCCACGCCCATCTCTGTTTTAACCAATACCGCACTTATGGCATAGGGTGTCGCGCCTAAGTATAAAGTGAGAATTTCTGACGGCTCAGGCCTTTGAAGTACCGGGAGGCTAGCTAGGTGTAGCTTGATATTTTGAAAAGCTTCTTCGCTTGCGTCCTTCCATCGGAAATTTTCTCCTTTCTTCAAGATGTCGTAAAAAGCCTTGCATTTGTCCGATGATCGTGACACAAATCGCCCCAATACGGCTATGCACCCATTTAGTTTCTGCACGTCTTTCACCGTCGCGGGAGATGGCATGTCAATGACGGCTCGTACCTTCTCGGGATCAATTTCTATTCCCCTGGGAGTGATGATGTAGCCCAAGAATTTCTCCGATGTGACCCAGAAGTCACACTTGGCAGGATTAATCTTCATCTTGTGTTTCCTCATTGTTTGAAAGATCTCTCGAAGGTCTCGGACGTGGTTTTTTGATTTCCGACTCTTAACTAACATGTCATCCACATAAACTTCTATGGTATCGTGAATCTTGTCTTCGAACATATCGCCTACCAATCGCTGGTATGTAGCCCCAGCATTCTTAAGTCCGAATGGCATCTTGGTGTAACAATACAATCCCCTTGGCGTGAAGAAGGATGTGTGTTCCTAGTCCTCGGGCGCCAGTGGTATTTGGTTGTATCCCATGTATCCGTCCATTAAAGTCATCGCCTCGTATCCCACTATTGATTCTACTAATTGATCTATACTGGGAAGGGGGAAGCTGTCTTTTGGGAAGTCCTTGTTCAAGTCGCTGAAATCAATACATATTCGGACTCACCCTTTCTTTTTTGGTACCACGACCATGTTAGATATCCACTGTGGGTAGTAGGACTTCCTTATTATTCCGGATTCTTGTAATTTCTTCAGCTCGACCTCGACCGCCGCTTGTAACTCTGGCGCGATACGCCTCATTTTTTTGTCTAACCGGTTTGAACTTCGGATCAATTTTTAAGTGATGACAGCAGACCTTTGGGTCGATACCCTCCAAATCATGCACTTCCCAAGCGAATACCTCCAGGTTTTCTTTTAACAACGTCGTGAGTTTACTGGTTTCTTCGTCCGATAGTAATGCCCCGATCCTCACTACTTTAGGTTCCTCTATCGTTCCCAAGTTTACTTCTTTAGTCGGCTCAACTGTCGAGAAGTTTGACTTGGTCTCCCCGACTGGGGATGCTTCCTTTAATTGCTATAAAGGGTCATGTTCTCGCGTTTCGTGTGCCAAGACCGCTTGAGAAATTGCCTCCTCCAATTCTTTTGCTGCCTTCACTTTCTTATCTTTGTTCTTTTCTTGCCTTTGCCGAGCTCGCCGATGCTCATTTATTTCTATGTCAACTTTCATGCATTGTCGTGCCGCCTGAAAGTCGCCCATAACTTCCGCTATTCCCTTGCAAGTAGGGAACCTTAACCTTTGATGGTAGGCCGATGCCACGCCCTTTATCCCCTCAACCCATGGGCGCCCGATAATGGCTTCATAAGGTGAAGCGACGTCGACTACGCAGAAAGTGGTTAGTGAGTCGAGGTAGCCACCACCATTTGAAACTCTTAAAGTTACTTCGCCCTTCGGGATGGTTACTGTGCCGTTAAAGCCGTAGATACGGTATGTGGATGGGACGAGCATATCGTCTGAGAGTTTCATTCTTCTGAACGTGTCGTAGAACAGTACCTCAACTGAACTCCCACTATCTACAAGAATCCTTCTTACTCCCCATTTTTCAATCAACAGTGTGATGACTAGTGGATCGCTGTGTGCCTGTCCGTTTCCTGGGACATCCTTAGCCGAGAACGATATGGGCACCGTCATCCAGGGTTCCATGGGAAGAGACTTGGCTACGCTAAATACCTCTTTACCATCACGATCCCTTTTATGGATCCTAGTGGTGATTACTGGGCCGAGAGCGTAGTTTTGCATAGCCGAATGTGAAATGGTGTTTACGAATTGGTTCGCCCTATCGATGCGGACTTGATGAACTGGCGCATCGGGTGCTTCTTCCGGCCGAAGGGGTGGCGGACATCTTGCCTCAAATATCCATCGCGGATAAGGTGTTGAACAATATCTTTCACCTCTCGACGAGTTATTGGTGGAATGGCCCCTATACTGATGGTAGTGACAGTATTCGGGGTGATCTCTGGTCTCTTGGAACTGTACCCCCCTCGATGCTGGGTAGTTGATGTCGCTCCTCTTCTCAACTTCCTTGAACACCTCTTCCAAAGAAGCGTTTAGTGGGGTATACGATCGGGCTTCCTGCTTCGGCTTCTTCCCTTTGGCCATCCATTCCCTCTTCTCACTGCTCCTCGGGGAGGGTCCGATCTTTTTACGATCGCTTTGATATGGTCGTCCGTGACCGTTTTAGTTTCAGTACCGACTTCAGCACTGGCTTCTTGTACCCCTCTATCTCTTGATTCAGCCTGAATTTCTTCCAAGGCGATGTAGTGTTCTTGCATTCTTCTTATCTCCTTTAAGGTCTTAGGTTTTTCAGAAAACATGGCAATCCAAATGGGGTCCGATCTCCCCAACGCTTTTTCAAACCCAAAGATGGCTTGGTCCACCGGTACCTTCCCGATTTCGGTACACAGTTTCCTCCATCTGTCGGTCAAGGTTCTCAATGGCTCTCTGAATCTTCGGGCGAGGGTAAACAGCTTGTTCATTCTTGTCCGAGGTCGACTGTTATGCATATAGGTCTCAAGGAAGGCCTCGACTAGCGCATCGTACCCGTTGATCGCACCAGGTGCGAGCGAATAAAACCAATCTCGCGCCTCGCCCTCCAAACTAGATGGAAAGAATTTACACATGACTACCGGGTTACTTCTCCACTGGATCAGTGACATGGTATACATCTTAAGGTGTTCGGTCGCATCGCCAGTTCCATCGAATCTAGAGGGGAATGAAGGTAAAGCACACTTAGGTGGGAACGGAATTTGTTCCAATTCTTGAGAGAAAGGCGTTTTCTCGGCTTCACTCATAATCTCGGCCAGCTTATCCTCTTCGCTTCCGCCCGAAAGTTGCTTGATTTTTGCTTCCAACTCCTTAAGCTTGGCTTGAGTTGTCTGATCTTGTCGCCCGTCCCTTCCTCGCCTTTCTTCATCGGTGGACGAGTCCTCGGGTGGTCCATATCTCTGCGTTGGGGGAACCGGAGGTAATGGCGGCTGACCTGAATGATTGGGCCGATTAATGTTACTCTGCCCTATCATGGGTGGCATGTGATCGGATCGGCCACGATAACCCGATGTTCCTCGGCTTAACGACCCTCTTGATCTGGTCCGTTGGTTCCTCAGTTGGTAGTTCTCATACTCCAAGGCTAAATTCATTCTTTGGAGTTCCCTCGGTCCGCTTCTTGTCTTCTATGACTCTCCAAAATGGCCAACAACGTCGGGTCCGTACTTTCATGACTGGAATGTCCATTTGGTTTGTATGGCCGAGGTTGTAATGGTGCTGATGTGGGTGGTGGGGGCGGTATTGGATTGGTTATATGATTGGCAGTTTGAATGGTTGTCGGGCCGATGTCACTTGCTATTTCTCGCCCCAACTGAATCTGCCTAAGACGCTCTTTTTCCCTTCCCAAAGCTTCCTGGTGTTCAATTTGTCGCCTCGTTGATTGCCTCTGAGCTCGCGCCGCAAGTGCTTCCTCATCGTCATCGGTGTACAAGTCGTAAGTCCATCGACTTGATCGGCTCTTCTCGAGTTAATATAATCTGGTGCAGAGGTAAGGTGTTATCGTCCCGTCCCAAATCTACTTCCTCGTTTACAACAGGCATCCTCGCGCAACTGCATGAGATTCCTCGGGCGGTGGTTGTCGATCGTTCCCTTGCCTCGGCCCCGTTATCCCTGCTCGCATGCTGCTGCTAGTGACCGTGCGATTCCTTAACATCCTTATCGTCCCTGATGTGCTAGCCATTAGTTACGTCGCGTGATAAGCCGAGTATTGCCCGTACCTACGTCAGCAAATACGAAAAAGAACCCCTTACTTCGACCTGAATTTACTAACAAAATGCACGGACAAAAAAGGCGAAACGTTCGACCCTACGACTACTGTCACTATGCCGGGTCAACTTTGGTTATCAGGTGGGTTCCATTTATCTTCCCTACTTTGGTCTTATGCTGAATCTGCAGCTGTACTCACTTCCCCGTCACTATCACTCCGTACGACGTCGCTCTCCGTACTCGACCTATGCATTTAAGTTAGTTTGTCCTTTGTTCTACATGCTCCAAATCATTGATCTTATGCACGTGATGCTTAGAAAGTACGGCAAGTATCCCCTAGAATTAATTTGAACTTGTACTAACTCCACTTTCTCGAGATTTAATTACGACCTTTCCGACGACCTACGCTTCACCGTCGGCTAAAAATTATACTTGATCGACAGTTCACTATACGATGAAACATCTAAAACGCTAACTTTTGGTAACTCCGAGCACCCAACTTCTTACCGCATCTAAAAACAACTCGCTTAACACTAACAAACACACAATTATCAAGAACAAACAGTCGTCCCTTCAACAGATTCTTCACGTAGCTTCTAACCCGAACTGTTAGTCGCTGGTGAGCTCGTGAATTTTCTTTGTCGATCAAACTGTTGAAGACGCTAAGAGGACGCTGCTACTACTATGACTTTAGATGCTCAGTAAATGACTCAAAACAGCCATTACTTCGGCCAACAGAGTTCATCGTAGCTTCTACTCCAACACATTAACGTGTATTGAGGAGCTGTTGATCGTCTCTGAAGACTTTAATGGCAAGGTATCTGGAGATCTTAGTCGTGTCCCCTTAGTCGGCGCCAGAATGTAGATGCATTTTACTACAAACTACATCCAAAGGATATAAATGTACTACTCTTCTCAAACGAAAGTAAACGCTCAACCATGAACATAAGATATACGTGGTTCGGTATGATTACCTACGTCCACGGGGGTGAAAGGATGAATCTTATTACTTTGCGGTGTTACAATGGTGTTGCTCTTAGTGGGATTTCCTTACAAGATGCACTTACTTCTCATTCACTTCTCTCTAATGCTAACTCGGGTTTCTCTCTCTTTCTCTCCCCAAAGATTACAACCTGCCCCTTCTTGAATTCGAGTCTCTCTATTTATAGAAGAGGTTACATACAACTAAGTTAGGGTGTTGGTCACATTACATTTAGTTGTTGTTCTGTTGTTGGGCCGACTTCTGCTGTCTCGTGTGGCCGATGTGACTTCATCCCTCGCCTGTCTCTTATCCAAGCCAACCTCTTCTGGTGTTCCGATGGCCCGATGTCGCTTGTCTTGGTTGCCGCCCTTACGATTGGCCGATGCGTCTCCTATTTTCTTACCCTTTTGACCATATCACCTTGTTTGACCCGCCATGTCTTGTCTGTATCAGCTTTATCAGAATTCCAGATCAAGTCTTGTCTGATGTCTGCACGCCCGATCCACGTGGCTCCTTAAATCTCGCGCCCCCTAATCTTCCTTCTATGCTTCGCGTTTCTTCGTATCTGAGTGTATCAGGCCTAGGATATCGCCACCTGGATCTGTGTATAATTTACACCTACAATTAGTGAAACACTAATTAATAAAACACTTTATAATGAATACATTATTTATTATGTGCAATTAGTGAAACACTAATTAATAAAACAATTATGGTATTTAAGTTGAACAAACCACCAATGTTGATTTATCTTTTCTATCAATTCCAACCAAGGTGGAACACTGGTTAGAGGCCACTCTTATGACACAATAGGTCATGAGTTCGAAACTCCCCGTTATAGTTTTTGAAATTCCATATCTTGACTTGAGTATTATTCATTTTTCATTCATAATATTGGAATTAATGCCACGCGTGCGATTTGTAGGGGGTGGTCAGGAGAACCACATCCCTTGATTTATCTTTGCCAGGACAAATCCTGACCACCACTAACACATGCAAACTTAGTCTATCTTTGTTTTGTACTTATGATTGAAAAGTTGTGTTATAAAAATTCACCTTTAAGAGTAAATTTCCTGGACTGTTTATGATAAGCTTCAAAAGCATTGTATGCGGAAGAATTGACAGGTAATGTTAGACTCTTTTTTTTCCCTACAGAGAGAATAGGTAAGGGATGGTATGAATTCGATAGTTTTGCATGATGGTGAGGCAGATTATTTAGATGATGATTTAGGAGTTTGCAGGTTTGTTGGTGGTGAAACATATTCCTCCAAAGGTTATCTTTTTTTGTGTTGGGCTGGTCTGCACGGTTCTATTCCTATTAGAGTCATGATGGAGCATAGAGGGGTGTAGGTTACAAGAGATATTTGTCTTCTATGCATATCGTGAACCGGAAACTCTGCAACATCTCTTTATTCATTGTTCATATATGACAGAAATTGGAGGCTATTTTATTAAATCATGTAGGTTAAACTGGGTGATGACTAACTTTTTATCTACGATTCTTCAATACTGGTGTTCTTTCTTTTTTGGAGATATTAGGAAAGATTTATGGAAAAAAATTCTTTTTGTTGTTGTATGGGAATCTTTTGAAGGAAAGAAACTCCAGAATAAATGGGAGAATACCAAAATTTGATGAGGAGATTAAGAATGTTATTAATCAAATAATTCATCTGTGGACTTATAATCTGAAGACTTTCAGCTCTTACTCTTTAAACCAGGTTTTATTTCAATGGGGGACAATATTAACTGTATAATTTCCTATATTTTGTAGTCTCTCTAGATTTTCCAGTTCCATGGATCTAGTCTTCTACATCTTATAAACAACTCTCCTTTTCCTTAATATATCCTTAATTTTTCTATATTAAAAAAAAAAAGTTGTGTTGCAATGATATAAATGGTTGTATCAATATGACATAGATATTTTATTTTGTTGATATGTTTAAACTGAAAAAGATAAACATGAAAGAAAAAACTAGAGAAGAAGTAAAATTAGCAAAATAATGGAGAAACAATAAAAATATGGAGAAAGAAGAAGATGGTGCATCAAAAGAATAAAAGAAACAAGATGGTGCCTCTGAAATCAGAGGGTTGAAGATGGTTGAGGATAAAGAGGCACACGATACTTCCTATGATTCATGAAGTGTGAGCTATTTTAAGTTTACACAACTTTTAAGGAAAACATGAAAGCAAATTATTTTCTAGAATTTTTACCTTATTTACCCATTTATGCTAAAATTTTGAATTGACATATTTTATTAACTAAAAGGTGGATATTTATAAATATTATACCGTTAATTTTTTTTTAAAGCCTTGCACAACGGTTATAAACATGATTATCGAATTCTTTATATTTCTTAGAGAATTAAAATTTAACAAAACTAGTTATTGGTATTGATTTGTTTGGAAAAATAGCATACGAAAATGAAATAGCTCCGCTTTCATGGAACAAATAAAAAGAGGAAACATCGCACCTTTCATGAAACAGAGAAGTATAAAACATTAAGAACTTTTTAAAAAAAAAAAAGTTTGGTAAAATAATGACTACTACTTTCATAACCGACCTATACTAAGGAATCCTATTTGGAGGCATACCCAAAAAAATTTGAGGCATACAAGGTACCACTACAAGAAAATCTACATATTGCTATACTATATATTGTCACATCTTCAATATATATGTTGCCAAAGAAAAATTTTAGTCACAATAATTCTCAAGTGCAGCTAAAAGTTACTGCTACAAAATGAAACTTTTGCCATAAAATTGTAGCAACAATATGAAAAGAGTGTGGCAAAAAGATGTAATCTCTTGATGCAGTAATAGAGAGCGGGCCGGTACGGCAATCGACTTCTTTCTACATAGGTTATAGCGGCACTAGTAGGTGTTTATGCCATAATTATTGGCTTCTACAATAGGTTAAGTCTCTTGTAGTGTAAAGAGAAAATAGAGTCACTATGTGTTAAAATCAATAACCCCTTATCCATCATATTATTATCATGAGAATAAGGCACTTACTTCATTAGTGTTAATGATAATATTAGAATATAATATTAATGATTAGTAGTTAATATTAATGATTAGTAGTTAATATTAATGATTAGTATAGTTAATGTCAATGATTGTATAATGTTAGTTTCAAAGGGATTTATTTTATTTTTTTTGAGATAGTTAGGGTAGGGTTTGTTAAAGAAGAAGAATAAGAAATTAGGCTTTTGAGACATGCTGAAGTAATAGATAATTAAGGCTTGTTAATACAGAGGCAGACTTCTAAACGAGGTTTAATGTCCATTTTATGAGTTGAATTTTTACAACCTAGATCTACTGACCAGATGACCGATTTGGCTAATAACTTATCAACCGAACCTATGTTTTTTGAAAATATACCTAGGATCGGCTGATAAGTTAACATCCGAACCTAGGATGTTTTTGAAAATTTATTTTTTGGTAATTAAGTTATGATTTTAAATTAGGTTTCTAATTAATAAAAGAAATATTCTTGTGATTTAAAGTATTCAAGGATATCTAACCAATTTACTACCCAAAAGTCACCCCTTATCACCCCAACCTAGGTATGATAATCAATTTGTATGCCTCAAAATAGGATTCATGCTAAGTTTTATTAAGCCCAAAAAAAAAAAAGTCATTTTATTTGCCCAACAAATAAAAAGCTTAAGCTATTAAAAATTCTAATGTACATAAACGTATGGCCACGCAGTGTCCTCGTATTTTTTTTTAAAGCTCATATTGGACACAAAACACCCATACTGCGTGCTTATCGTTTTACACGGTCAAAAGAGTACTTACAATATGAATAAGAGACGTAAACATTAAACATAGTGTTTGTTAGACTTCAGTTTCACCGTCTTTTCTAGACCAATCGCTGAGTCAGTCTCATGATGTCTCTTTGCTATGACAGCTGTTAACTGTTTATTGGATTACCCTTAATTATTCTCCCTCTTTTTTCTTTTTCATTTGATGTCTGTAAGTCTATTTCTAGTTGATGAAAATCTTCTATTCTCATTCTCACCATATGATTTCCTTTTTGGTATCAAATTGTAAATGTGCAAATACACCAATCAGAGCAGTTGGGACATTTTTTATACGGAGTAGTTGAACATTCAGTACACCAATCAAAATCTGACTTAAATATTGACAACTTCTAGCTTGTCCATTACTGCACCCCCATTACTCATGGACTGCCAATAATTTATTTTATCATGTGCTTGAATCAAAAATAAAAGGATAAATACTCACGTCTTAGTTTTTCATTTCACCACAAAAAAAGTTTGAGATCCACATATGGCCATGAATACTGTCCCATTGTTGATTGGGTTGTGTTGTTCAGTTTTGATTAGTCATGGAGTTCAAGCTTCTCATCATATCTACAGAAACTTTCAATCTCTTCAATCTAATGGTACCCCCATATATCAGCCTTACAGAACTGGTTATCATTTCCAACCTGCTAAAAATTGGATGAATGGTAATTGTCTAAACCTTTCTACTTATCTCTGATAACTATATATGTTTTCGTTGTCTTATCGCTGAATTCATATGGGGATAAACTGGTAATATGAATTATAGGATAAATGACATGTCTTTTATTTTTTTCGTGACAAAACATTTAGTATTTCTTTTTTGGAAATATACTATTCGATTAACTTTCATATATCTGCAATATTACCAAAGTTCAACAGATTGGTTCGATGATGTTCATAATTCCTAGATAGCCGATTGTTGAACTTCTGCATCTTTATTAATGTTTCAATAATACAATGCAACATCTAACAAAATTTAGCCTATCTCTTTTTCATTTTTTAAAATTTTATTTGTTCATTTCTAACTTCTTTGTGTTTGGTTTCCATGTCGCAACTATGAATTGACAAATACGGCTTTGGTTGAAATCACAGATCCTAATGGTTAGTATTCTCTTTTCAATCTGATATTCCTGGTTTGATTTTATGATTGAAGTTTGGTGTTAATATCTGAAGTCAACTTACATAAAAAATTAGTATGTAAATATATATTTAATTTTTGATGCAGCGCCTATGATTTACAATGGAATATACCATCTATTCTATCAATGGAGCACTTCTGGTGCAGTTTGGGGTGACATAGTGTGGGCTCATGCAACATCTACCGATCTCGTAAACTGGAATCACCATAAAATCGCGATGGTCCCATCGGAACCATTTGACATCAAAGGTGTTTGGTCAGGCTCAGCAACATTTATACAAGGAAAGCCGATTATTCAATACACCGGAATTATTAAGTCGAATCAATGGAACTACCAAGTTCAAGACATGGCAGTGCCTAAGGACTTATCTGATCCTTACCTGGTAGAATGGAATAAACCAGTTGAATACAATCCAGTAATTAAACCCACTGACGGTATCAATGCAAGTGCATTTAGAGATCCGACTACTGGTTGGCAAGGTCCTGATGGAATCTGGAGAGTGACAATAGGAAGCAAAGTAGGCAACAACGGAGTCTCATTTTTATTTCGAAGTGATGATTTTATTCATTGGACTAAAGCAGAACAGCCTCTTCACTGGGCGAAGGACACTGGAATGTGGGAATGCCCAGATTTCTTTCCAGTAGCTGTTGATGGAAAAGAGGGTCTAGATACGTATGTTCTCGGTCCTAGTGTTAAACATGTGTTCAAGGTGAGCTTGGATGATACCAAACATGACTACTATACTATTGGAACTTACAACCCTAAAACGGATAAGTATACTCCTGACGAGGGATCCATCGATAATGATTCTGGTTTGAGGTTTGATTACGGGAAGTTTTACGCTTCAAAAACATTCTTTGATCATGAAAAGAAGAGGAGAGTACTGTGGGGTTGGGCAAATGAATCTAGTAGTGTAGCAGATGATGCCAAGAAAGGCTGGGCGGGAGTGCAGGTACACTAAACTATGCAATTCAATCTTTTACCGAATGATCACCTTGCAGGAAACATTAAAATCTTTTACCGAATCAAAAATATTTCTGTGCACTAAACTATGTTAAATTTGATGCAGCGCCTATGATTTACAATGGAATATACCATCTATTCTATCAATGGAGCACTTCTGGTGCAGTTTGGGGTGACATAGTGTGGGCTCATGCAACATCTACCGATCTCGTAAACTGGAATCACCATAAAATCGCGATGGTCCCATCGGAACCATTTGACATCAAAGGTGTTTGGTCAGGCTCAGCAACATTTATACAAGGAAAGCCGATTATTCAATACACCGGAATTATTAAGTCGAATCAATGGAACTACCAAGTTCAAGACATGGCAGTGCCTAAGGACTTATCTGATCCTTACCTGGTAGAATGGAATAAACCAGTTGAATACAATCCAGTAATTAAACCCACTGACGGTATCAATGCAAGTGCATTTAGAGATCCGACTACTGGTTGGCAAGGTCCTGATGGAATCTGGAGAGTGACAATAGGAAGCAAAGTAGGCAACAACGGAGTCTCATTTTTATTTCGAAGTGATGATTTTATTCATTGGACTAAAGCAGAACAGCCTCTTCACTGGGCGAAGGACACTGGAATGTGGGAATGCCCAGATTTCTTTCCAGTAGCTGTTGATGGAAAAGAGGGTCTAGATACGTATGTTCTCGGTCCTAGTGTTAAACATGTGTTCAAGGTGAGCTTGGATGATACCAAACATGACTACTATACTATTGGAACTTACAACCCTAAAACGGATAAGTATACTCCTGACGAGGGATCCATCGATAATGATTCTGGTTTGAGGTTTGATTACGGGAAGTTTTACGCTTCAAAAACATTCTTTGATCATGAAAAGAAGAGGAGAGTACTGTGGGGTTGGGCAAATGAATCTAGTAGTGTAGCAGATGATGTCAAGAAAGGCTGGGCGGGAGTGCAGGTACACTAAACTATGCAATTCAATCTTTTACCGAATGATCACCTTGCAGGAAACATTAAAATCTTTTACCGAATCAAAAATATTTCTGTGCACTAAACTATGCAAATCAATCGGTTTTCTTTTGCAGGCAGTTCCTCGAACAGTATTGCTTGCGGAAAATGGTAAGCAATTGAAACAATGGCCTGTTAAAGAAATAGAACAACTCCGCACCAAACATGTTTCTTTACGAAGTCAAGTTCTTAAAAGGGGTTCAGTATTAAAAGTTCCTGGTCTAACAGCTTCACAGGCAGATGTAGATGTTAAATTTATACTGCCGAAGCTGAAAGATGCAGAAACCATGGACCCTAGTTGGGTTAACCCGCAACTACTTTGTAGTTCAAAGCCAGCATCAGTGCAAGGGAAATCAGGGCCATTTGGTTTGCTGGCTTTGGCTTCTAAGAACTTTGAAGAACAAACAGCTATTTTCTTCAGAGTATTCAATCGTCAAAACAAACATGTTGTGCTCATGTGTAGTGATCAGAGCAGGTCAGTTTCGTTTCACATTTCAATGTGCACTTCAGATTAACTATAAAATATTGCTTCATGATCTAAACCTTTCGTATATATAACAGGTCATCTTTGGAAAAAAGTAACGACAAAACCACATATGGAGCTTTTATTGATGTTGATCCTCATCATGATCACACGCTATCTCTAAGGAGCTTGGTATGTTCAATATTCTTATTAGCCATGTTTTCCCAAATCCCAATTTCGTTAACAATCTTGTGTATATGTTCAATATTTGATTTATTTGTATTTTGGCAGATTGATCACTCAGTAGTGGAGAGTTATGGTGTTGACGGAAAAGCTGTTATATTAGCTAGAGTATATCCAACACTGGCAACTGACAACGAAGCTCGCCTTTACGTATTCAACAACGGAACTGAAAATGTAAAGATGTCTAGTCTTAAGGCATGGAGTATGAAGAAAGCTGAAATCAAGTATCTAAAAGATTTGAAACATTCAGACAGCTAATTTCTGAAGACATTGGAGCTCCTCAGATTTTCACACATTTACAGGGTGGGGAATATATGTGGAGATGTGCTGGTTAAGTATACATGGGGCTATTATTAACGAGTCTCATTGGCGGTGGTCTCCAGCTTCTATTATCCATGCTTAATGAGTGATAAAAAATATATTTTTCAAACTTATTGTTTTGTTAACAGCCTGGAGGGTCTGGTTTTATGTCTCCCTCCTTTCTGTTTTTGATGTTCATTTATAAATAAAACTACCCTCTCTGGGGTTTGTCTAAGAAAATGTTAAAATAACCTATTTTGTTGTGTGTGTTGGATATTACCCTTATATATTGAGACATGTTTTTGGACATACCAAAAAATTATCGGGCATATTCAAGGTTCGGCTCACAACTTTTTTTTTGCCTAGGTTTGCTATGTTCGGCTCACAAGTTGTGAGCCGAACCTAGACAAAATGTATGCCCGATAATTTTTTGGTATGCCCAAAAACAGCCCTCTAAATATTTGATAACATGCCATGGGTAACTCAGTATAAATATGGTGAACCTAACTTCTCATGCATATTATTAGAAGATTATCAGAGTTAGGTTTATTTGGTTTCTTGTTCTTTTTTGCATTATATCATTTCTTTCGCTCTCATGTGTTTTTCACCTTTATATTTGCGCAAATCAAACGGAGCATTTTTCCCCGGCGTATTTTGGGGCGACCCCAATAGAATTAGGGGCGACACAAAACAACAAAATATGTCATAATCGGTAGGTTAATTCACAATCGATAGGTTATTTCCGGGGCGTTTTTTTTAATAGCCAAACTACCCTTTACAATCGATAGGTAATCAACAATCGGGAGTAAATTTAGAACGCACAATTAGGGGATACTTATATTAATTGGGGGATATGATAATAAAACAAAATAGGGTCATTTTGAAATAATTTTCAAAAACTCTTATCCATATATTTCTATTATTCCTGAATGCTCTTATATTTTAATATTTATTTATTAAATTTATTTTTAATATTAATAAAAATATTTCTCATAAAGAAAAATAATATTTTTTTATCAAAAATTTAATTAAAATTAATATTTTTTAATAAAAAATTAATATTTTTTTAACAAAAAATAATTTTCATAAAAAAAATATTTTTAACAAATAAAAAAATTATTGTCATAAGAATGGGCCTTAGCTCAGCTGGTTATCCCCGTTCCCCGAAGTTTCATGTGTTCCAGGAGGTCCTAGGTACAAGTCTCCAATGGCGTAATATTGCAGGAATTAACATGGAAGGTAGTGTTAGTTTTCCCCCCTTGTGACACAATCTCGCCCCCCCTCCCACTTCGGCTCCCCTTGGCAAGGTTACCCATGAGGCTCGCTGGTAGGCTAGCACAGCAACCTGTTCAATTAATGTAGTAGTATGTCGTTGGAGCCTAGCTTGTTAGGCTTCCAACTAGTTTCATGTAATAATATCAAAATAATATAAAGCAAATAATATTTAAAAGAAAATCGTATTTTTTAATAAAAATTTATTTTCATAAAAAAATAATTTTTAAATTGTTTTTTTCCTTTTTATGATAAATTAATAATTTTCACAAAATAAAAATTAATTTTAAAAAAAATGAAAAAAGAAACAGAAAAGTTAAAAAAAAAATTAATGAAAAAAAAAGTTTTAAAAAAAAGAGTTAAAAAAATAAATAAAAGAAATATTTGAAAGGGGTAACTTTGACTTTTTACACTTTTAAGACACCCCTTAGCAAGATACTAAGGATGGGAATAGTTTTTCATATCCCCCAATTGCGTGTTCTAAATTTAGTTTGTATCACTTCCGGTTATATAGTCGCTCTCTTTGCAAATATCCTACCATAATCGGTAGTCAAGATAATTCATATAACCACCGAATATAGAGTAGTCCCAGAATCAGATTTTGCAAAAATCCTCTTTTTTTTGAATTTTGGTTGAGCCTATAATCAGTAAGATATGAAGAGTTATCATGACTTCCGATTATCCTGGCTCTCTTTGCAAATATCCTACCATATTCAGTAGTCAAGATAGTTCATATAACTACCGAATATAGAGTAGTCCCAAAATCAAATTTTGCAAAAATCCTTCTCTTTTTTTTGAATTTTGGTTGAGCCTATAATCGGTAAGATAGAAAGAGTTATCATGACTTCCGATTATCCTGGCTCTCTTTTCAAATATCCAACCAATTATGTCTCTTGAAGAAATCCTATGGGAACATACACGTTTTGTGAAAATTTCTGGAAAACCGAATAGGTTTTCAAATTCATTAATCGAAAATAGTTGATATAACTACCGAATATAGAGTTGCCCCAAAATGAGATTTTGCAAAAATCCTATATTTTTCAAATTTGGTTGAGCCTATAATCGGTAGTCAAAACAGTTCATATAACTACCGAATATAGAGTTGCCCCAAACTACCGATTATGGATTAACCTCCCGATTATGAAGGGGCATATAAGTATTTTCAACCTATTTTGTCTTTTGTGTCGCCCCTAATTCTGTTGGGGTCGCCCCTAAAAACCCCAAGATTTTTTCATCGGAAAATGGATCATTTGTCCAAATATTTTTAAAATATGGTTCAAATAGACGAGTAAAAATTAGTATGGGTGAAATGGACACCAAAAAAAATAGCAAGGATGAAACTGGATTCATCCTGACTTAAACTTAAAAAAATAGCAAGGATGAAACTAGATGCATCCTGATGTAAATTAAAAATAAGAAAAAATATTTGAAAATGGGTAAGATGAAACTGTATACATCGTGCCTATTTTTACATTTTTATCCATTTAAACAGTATCAAAATCTAAATGTCCTTTTCATCTAGGAATTGTTGATTTTGGTCTTTTTAACAAATTTTGTGTTTTTTCATGCCCCCACACACAACAACAGACAAGATAACAGCCCATTATAATTAAACCTATGACAACCCTTCATCAAAAACACTAAAAAGTCCAATACATTTTTTCATGTTTTCACGGCCATGGGCATTAAACCCAAAGATCAATCTATCCATGAAACTAATACTTTTTCATCCATCACAGTACCAAAATCGGGTCTTAGCTGAATAGGTTTCTTTGGCTTCGGTATGTGGAGTTCCGGTTCAATATCTTCTTCATTTGGTGGTGTTTACAACGACATATATAAAGCAAATCAAGTTGTTTGGTACGTATGTAGAAACTTACAAGGAGGTAGTCAAATGAGGATTTGATAGTTTTTATAGATTTTTTATTTGAGCAACTTCTAGAAATTCTCTGAAAATTTAGAGACTTATAGTGATTTTATGAGAGTATTATAGAGAGTCTTTATGACTTATAAATACAAATTTTGTAGATTTATAGAGAGTTTTTGTGATTTACAGAGACAAAACAATGTATAATATTTTATCAAAAATTCAAAATATCTACCAACATTTTTATTATGCAAGTTACGATGTTAAGAAAAGTACCATGAATGTTAACAAAGACATTTAGTATATGTATCACATCATCTGTGTTTTATTTTCTTTGTATTTTTTTCTGTCAATATTTTTTCTCTTGGCCATGAAAGAGTAGTATATTGAGACGCAAATGAAAGAGAATGCATGTTAAGTGTATGTAAAACATCTAGACTAGCTGCTAGACCATTGTTGGAAGAAAAAAAAATTTATATATGAATCGTAAAGCTACAGTAGAATCGACGATGATAATGCATCTTGAAAGCTCTTATAATCCACGTGTCATAAAGGTTGAATCTTTTGATGTAGTGTTTGGTGGCAGAGATGATACAATTTTTTGAAGAATTAATAATTATTATTTTATTGGTATTTTAATATCGCGATAAATTTATAAATGTTGCTTGTCCTGGCCTTATTATTTTATAGAGGTTATACTGTATGACTAATATCTTGGATATATCTTTATTTTAGTATTTCGTTTACTAGCACTACACCAAATTCCTGGAATAGTAACAGGAATTCGTAACGGCTTTTGGGCCGTTACAAAATACCGCTACAAAATGCCGTTACAAAAAATTTCGTAACAAGCAGGAGTCGTTACTAAAAAATTTTAAATTCGTAACATGGTCAATCTGTTACTAATTTTTTATAGGCGTGCCACTCACACGCTTGGTCACACTATGTTCGTCACACCTTGAGTATGTGCGTGTGCCACTCACATGCGTACCATTATATTTCCACCCTACACTCACTTGTACTAGAGGATGTTTCTTCCCCTAACTTAGTCTTTTCCTCCCCCTTCCCTCTCGAGTATTATCTTCATTTTCATTTCTCTATCTTTTTTTTCTCCTCCTGCCTCTCCTTCTCTTCCCTCTCATATTTTGGGTTTCTTTTGCAGCTGACATCTTGTTTTTATCATAAAGATGTTCAATCATAATCAGTGTTTCGATCTGGGTAAGTGTTCATAGTTTTTCGATTTTAGGATTTCTTTGTCTGTTTTTAGGGTTTCAAAAGAAAAAAAATCCGAGTGTTGAAAACTAAAATTGTAGATTTCATATACAAATTCTCTATCAAATTATGGTTAGAGCTTAGATCTATTAATATCTCATCTTATTCTTGCTTTTGAGATCAAAATCTCAAAAAAATTCAACAAACAATTCTAGGGTTTCTTGATCTTAAAATATGGAAAAAAATTATATCTTTAATCTTGATCGAAAATCGGTCTTCATATCTTTAATAAGAAGCATTAAATCTCTATTACCAATAAAATTGATTTGATTTTAGATAGCTTCCAGTTTTTATATTATGGATTTAAACAATAAAACAAATTGATTAAATCTCTATTACCAATAAAATTGATGGGGTTGAAGGTAAATTCGATTCTGAGAAGAAATTATGGATTTAGTTTGTTGCAGTGGTGGAAGAAGAAAATGAAGGAGATGGCCAAGAACAAGAAGCATCCGAGGAAGTGAGTTGTTTGCTGTGATGATGGAAGGAGGTAGCTGAAATGGGTGCTTGTTTGAGCATTTGCAGATGAGGTGGTGAACTGAAATTGCAGGAAGGTTGAGTGTGGAAGATATGTTTAATAAAGGTGGCAGCAAAACGATGGTGAGTTTGGTTGTTTTCGGTAATTGGTTAAAGAAATAGAAGACCGTGATTGGTTGAATTAGTTGAGCTGTTGATGTTGATTACAGATGGAAATGGGTTTAATCTAATGTTTCCAAGGGTAAGAGGATGCTGGTTCTGGTGATGCAGTTTGAGCTCATAAGGAAAGATGTCTAGGTCAAAAAGTGGTGTTGTTGTGTTAGTGACGGTTGAGTTATAGTGGTTGTTTGTCTGTGAATTGTTGGGAATAGCAGAATGAGTTGAAGCTAGGCGTGCAACTAGATGAACATTGCAGGGAGGTGATTGAACCTGCATAATGGATGTGGAAACATTCATACTCAGGTGACTGAACTACTAAAGCTTTTGCTATTATGACTTTCAACATGAGACATTTTTTAGTAGAATCCTTCTGTTTCTTCTCTTTCTTGTCTTGTTCTTATGTCCTGCACTTACTTCGATATATATTCATCTAGTTTTTATTTTGGTAAGTTCTTCCGCTTTTGCTTCGATATATATCCTTCTGCTTCTGCTTTTGCTTGTCTTGTTCCTTACTTGAGCTTTTGTTTGTCTTGTTCTTATGTCCTGCATCTAACTAGTGGATAATGAATGGATTGGAAGGTGTATGCAAGGTATTTGGAATTCCGGCCTATTTCCGGCAGAGAAGCTACATGGGTTTGAGTGAGCCTTTCATACTATTGTAGGTAATACACTCCCAGTTAGATGTAAGTTGATTTTACTAACTGTATCCTTATGAATATGAAACCCATCGCTAACTCTGGTAGATTGTCACTCCAATTTTGGCTTTGAGAAAATTAATATTATCTAATTTACTTATTATGACTGAAGTTACAACCTCCTGAATTGATGAGTGATATTGTAATGGTTCATAGGAGTCTTAAGTTTTGTGCACATTGTCCTCAAGTTTATCACTATTACTTGTCGAAATACTGATATCCTTCACCAGTACGCTTTCTGTGTATTTTTAGTTGGAAATTTTCTTTATGTAATTCGTAATCTTGTTTATATACTCCTGCACTCTGCAGGTGCTTTTCTTTATTGAATTTTGTCTTTCAGCTCTTTGTGCACTTGTAAATTATTGTTGATAACCCGTGGTGGCTTCTATAATTGGTTTGATTTTTTCTTTTTCCAAACATTTTATATCTAAGTTGATATCTTTGTGACGCAGGCCCCTCGGGTTACTGAAGATAATTCTCTCAGTGTTCCCCAAAGTTTATATCACTAGCTCATGTATTTTCTTGTTTTGTGAGTGCTCAGCTTATTTTCTTTTAGTGATGGTTTCCTAGAATTATCATTTTCAACAATGCAGTGTATTGTGCTCTTTCTTTGCCTAAGTGACAATTGGATGTAGGATAAAACTTCCACTTATAATTTACTTCCTTATTGTATAGCTTATAATATGAGGGAGCTTATTGTTTTACCTAAATTGACTCTTGAAAGGGGTTTGGATGATATTAACCATCTTATTATATATATATTCTAGCATCTCTGCAACTATCATTGTAATATGTGTTTCATGTGCATTGTTACTGAAGGAGGGTAATGTTGAGGCCAAGAGGGATGCTAAAGAGGCAGCGCTTGATGTAGAAGTCCGCAACTGCTATACTTAGGTAATTATGGATCTAGCTCTCACAACTTACTAAGGAAGCACCAAGCGGATCTTAGAAAGATCAAAAACCAAGGCTGTTCAGGTGATGAAGAACTATTTTAACAATACTCACTTAGTAGTATTAGATTTGTAAGGTTGAGGACCAAGAAGAGACATAGGTTCTTGTCACATTTGTTTGTTCCTGCTGGTATTATTATTATTATTTTTATGAAAATTGTATCCTGTTAAGAAGCTTGAATATGAATAGGTTCCGGTAGTCTAGATTTTCTATTCTTGTTCTTGCAACTCATTTAGTGTATGTATATCCTCAAATACCAATTGCTCTCACTAGACATGGACACCATCATTACATAGCATAATTGTTCCTCTAAACTTGGGTAATCAAGAGTCACTTTTAAGCAAATTAGAGTTCCTTCATTTGATTAGATCTTGTTTTGTTTTCCTATCCTTTTTGTTTTTACACGTACATTAAAGAATATATCATTTTCATAGAGAAACTACTGTGTGATGTTGTTTTGTTGAGATTATTCACTGCATCTGAAGGTTGTAATGATTTTAGTCTACTCAAATACTGATGGAATTTCCCACCACAATAATGCTAGAGTTATCTTAATCTGTATTAGTTTGTAAGTAAATCTCATAGGATGATCTGTCTTTAACTCACCTTCCCCACCTACAAGAGTACCCTTCCAAGCTTCTCTTGAGTTCCCGATATTGATTTAGACACACAACACTTAGCTTGTACTAGTTCTCTTATGCAATACGTAGCGAGATTGTATGAAATTAGTAGTTATAGGTGTTGGAGAGATGGTTAATTGTGTGCCCAATTTGAATTGAGTGGTGGTTTTTTATGGTTTGTAGATGATGTGGAACATACACATTTGGCAAAGGGATTGGATTATGCGCTACTTAACAATGTGCGTAATGATATTAAGAAACAAGAAGCTAGAGAGGAAACTGATGGAAAGAATAGGTGAATGAATGAATGAATTACTTTGATGCTTCTGTAATTATTTTATTTTGTGTGTGTTGGGTGATGTTGTGCTTGATTTTATCGGGTGGGGTGTTTTACTAAGTTTGTTGTTGGTGGTGTCCAGCAAAGTTACGAAGGAAGATCATGTTGTATCTTTTCATGTTGTGACTGCAAAGGTGTGTTTTTCCTACATAGAATGTGATTAAATTTTTATTTGTATTGGTTTTATAGTTACGGTAGATGAGGATGGGAAGGAGTTGTGTTTATTTGGTTTTTGACATTGATTTCCTGGTTGTGAAGTCAGTGTATCAATGGATTTCCAAGCCACGGACTGTTATCAAGTTGAATGAGATGTTTCTTCCTAGTCAAATGTCATTTATCTTCAACATGGTAATAATCTTTTGGACATGCTCTTTAGATTTTTATTCTGATGCCCGTTATTGAGATTCGATTTTTCGTATGGTAGGTGGGTTGCAAAGTGTCTTGCACTTATTTGTATGGTAGATGTTTTCCTTGTGGTGTTTTGTATATGATGAACTAGAGGCTAGCTGGTGCTTTGTATTTTCCGGTTCCCAATAGTGGGTCATGGAATTACAACATCAATGGAGTGAAGCATAACACTAAGAAAAGAAGGTTTGTCATTGTTTTCTCAGTTCCATCTAAATTAGTGTTTACCAACTCTTGATGCATTGAATTGATTATGATGTTTTTTGATATGATGAGATAATTGAAGAGGTTGTCGTAATGTCTTTCTTTCTTTCCTTCAAAGGAGCAAGATTGTGCTTAATATCGTCGAGATGGGCACCAGGGATGAGCAGATGGACCAATCGAATTCTATGTAGGAAGTTAGTAAGTTTCTATGTATTGCATTAGAAATTTGGAACTTAGTTTCTATCAATTCCCTTAGAATTTGATACTTAACAAAAATATTGGTACTTAGAAGAATTTGTGTACTTAACAAAAAAAAAATTGTACTTAGAAGAATTTGTGTTGTTTTCTGACATGAATTGGTTGAATGTAGTGTAAATTGATTGTTGAATGTGGTTGATATGAAAGGTGGATGCAGGTTAATAGAAATTCCGTCTTATTTCCGGAAGAAAATGAATTGCCGGTAAAAATTGACCCGGTCAAAATTGGTCAGTATTGACTAACTTTGACCAGGTCAATTTTGACTGGCAGTAATTTTTTTGCTGTTACAAAATATTTCGTAACGGCTGGAAGATGTTACGACCACGTTGTTACAAAAATTTCGTAACGGCCCTCGCCTGTTACTAAGGGCCGTTATAACAAAAAATCATAACGACTACATTGCCGTTACAAAAAAAATGTAACGCCCCGATTTGTAACAGCCAAGAGCCATTACAACTCATTTTAGTAACGGCTCAGGTTTGTTACTAATCCAGGAATTTGGTGTAGTGTGGGATTTGCTTAGTTCTGTTAGGTTATTGGTCGTAACTCTTGTAAGATATGTAACTCTAGAGTAAAGTAAGGAGTTATCTTGAGTAAAGTTGTTGGGATAAACTTCACACATATGTGAAGTTATAGCCAGTTAATGGTTTGCTTGGGTTAGTTAGAACTATAAGTATCTAGTTCTGTTATCAATGTAATCAGTTTGCGAGCTCGTTATTATATTATTAATGAAACTGTTAAGTTATTGGTTAAACACTATTGTTTTTCCATTTAACTCTTGGATTAGAGTTGTTATTCTTCCTATTTGTCCTGGATTTGAGTTTTATCGTCACTTTAAGGAGTGGATTCTCCTTATATTCTTATCGTTTCCTCTTCTGCCATATCATATCGTGGTTGGTGTACGGAAAAACTGGAATATGTGCTTTAAATGATCTTTATACACCAACCAAATTGCTGGCCTCTGCCTTTTGAAGCAACAGATTGGTATATCTCAAGCGATTTTCGTATCCAGCCAAGCTTTTATTCTCCCGAAGACAGCTCATGCGAAAGGTTTCAGCATATAATATTTTTATTACTAGTTACCAAAAGATAAGGTTTTGATTAAACTTTATCCTTATGTCGCTAGCAACTTCTTATGGCATTCTAACATTTCTACAAGAATTTACTTCTTTGTGTGGAAAGCCTTTCTCAATAGGATTGGCACCAAGGAAAGCCTTATGCAGAGAGGTATTGTTACTTCGGGTCTATGTCGACCATACGACTCGTCAAATAAATCGACAAACCATCTTATTATGCATTATCACTATTCCTCTGCATTTAGGAGGGAAGTTGTGACACCCCAACCTAATGACCTACTTAGCTAATGTATTACAACCTAATAGAAGCATCAAATCTAGATTACCCATTTTAAGAATCATAATTACATAAACTAATCCCGATACAAACTCAAACACTCTGATATTATATAAATGAAAATCTCTCTAGTGATATAAATATAATAATGTGTCGATTAACAAATTAACAAAGGATACACATAATACAAGATACATGATATCCCTAACATTTAATAAAACTCTAAGCTTTGAGTACGGATATCTTTGCGCGCACCATTTCTTCGGAATACTGAAACTGAAGTGGGAAGGAGTGAGCACATCATCCCAAAGGGGTACCCAATGGAAACAAATAACATTCAAGTAATCACTAATATGCTTCTCAGTTCTAAAGAATGGTAATAAAACATGTCATCGTGCATAATATGCATAAGAGTGATTTCCCCAAATACCTTGATATAATATTGCCTCATCTGGGTCATTAACGAAATAAATTAGGTTAGATATGATAAAATAAAAAGTGATACTATTACGCTTTACGCATTAGATAGCTATATTGCACTTCCCATGCTATATAATATTTACAAAGGTATAAGAGCAAGTAAGAAACATAGCTAGATAAATAAAATAGAAAGCAGAGCCATCCATAACACCTATAACTACCTTCCTTCTGCAAAATAACACAACACAAAGTCTTCTTAACATCGGAATTAAGATGACCAAGTATCGAAATCTCCAATCTCGCAGCTTCAAATTGGACGCAGAGTTCATGATAAGAATCGTCCCACCCCTTATCATGACCAGATTTAGATTTGTCATCATCGGGAGATTTTATAAAAAGCCTCCCACTTCTCAAAGGTTCAATGGGTTTCTTATTTGCAGATGAAACTGTATCTTTCTTTTTTCCTTGGAACCTTTCTAAGCGAGCTAAGTGGGAAGTCATCTCACTCATCAACTTATCATTTTCAGACTTTAAATCAGCAACTTCCTTACAAGATTTTCTAAGATCACCTTCAGACTTATCCTTTCTCTTAATGTGTAGGGGGTATGCTTGTTCGCAAGAAAGGATTCTATAGTTATTCAGTTTGGGGGGTGTATACACACTTGCGCGAATTCGTTTAATGGCTACAAGGGAGGAAGAATTGAAAAGAAACTTCGACCAGGGATGGACGTAAACTCGTAAGCTACCTAGGGTAGGGATAATCGTCCATGTCTTATTACATAAAATAAAAAGTAATACTATTACGCTTTACGAGTTAGATAGCTATATTGCACTTCCCATGCTATATAATATTTACACTTCCCGTGATGAATAAGACTTAGAAAGGAGCTGTGGGGAGACCACAGTCACTCCTCGCGGGGAATTCACACAAACACACATCAAATTATTCACTCAACAATCAGTAAGCATCATAATAACATTCGTGAAAGAATGGTCACTCTAATTCCACTTCCTCAGATATTAAGTACCATAATAACATTATCCGTAAGATACCACCTCCGGATGATCTACAAAAGTGATGCTAGAAAAAACAAAAAATATGTCACTCAGAATTCGCCAAACTCATTGGCGAAAGCGAAAGAAAAATAACTCCAGACTCGGATGATAGCGCCATCCACACGGCGTTCCCATACAAACCATGATTCTGGAAACTACCACCGTAAGTCCCCGAAGGTTTTACAATCAAGCATAATATACAAACGAACGGATTCTCATTATAAATTGTGACAAAGTAATATTCAGAGCCCAAGCCCATATTAACGATATTGCCTTATTTGGGCTATAGCATAAAAATAGATATAACATTTGGAGAATCCAAAAAATGCTTATTACACAACATACCCAATAATTTACATGCAAATATGCTCAGAAGAAGTAATGGAATATCATCCTCGCATATGAAAAGGACCTTAATGATTACAAGAAGGTTATAGAGTTCCCACCTCTTTTTATGAGAAGCCTCGCCTACCTCGAGATCCGCAATCTAATGGTTCATCCTTTGAATAGATCATTGTTAATAAAGACTAACTGTTAATCAGACAAGCACTCTATGAGATTAGCCAAAAGGCTCATATTATAATCTCACACAATTTTCTAGTTATAGGCTAAGTGAATTATCCAATGATTCTAAGCCCATTTATGGTTCTGGACCTTTCCATTATCTATCTTTAGCATATCTTAAGGCTTACTAAGATTCAATTATATTGGTTCTATAGTCCATTTGATAAGTCTAAAAAATATCTACAACATTGTAGAAGGACCAAATGCTATTTCAGACCATAAGGGGTCTAAAATATCAAATTAGGAAACTAGTCCTAAGTCCAAGTCCACTAAACAAGTCCATTAATCGAAAGCCTGGTCAATCCGGTAAACTAACAGTCACTAACGGTCCAAGAGGTCAACTAACAGTCAACATCTAAAGTTAAGTCAATGTACAAGTCTTAGTCAAGTCAAATGGTCAACTAGTCAAGGTTAGGTCAACTGAGAATGGCCAACTCGTTCCACGAAGTTTTTCCTGAGTCGAACCGATTCAACTCAGTCTGAACACTGAGTCAGCTAAGCTGACTGGCTGACTAACATGCCATTGCATAGGCCACAACCTTTTCATGGCCAAAAAGAACTGTTGCACCATCATGGTGCAACAACTGCACACAACACAAAACATGCCAAAACACAAATACAGACTTCATTCATCTATTTTTCTATACAACATCTTCAATACAAGTAGTCTATAACATCCATCACATGATAACCCTTACTACACTACAATTCCAACACCAGACCACCAATTACATGCAATCATCATCATTACCACCTGCATCACTTAAACACTGCACAACGGTTGCTCTCTAAACATTCACATACAACACCTATTTCTTGTCTCAGTTTCTTTTTTTCTCATTATACACATCATTCGAACACACCCTGTGACAATCACTTGTCCTTCCTCCTTGTATTGTCGCAGCAATGACTTCAGAAACATTATTCCTCTTGCAAATCCAATTCAAAACATTTAACCCTGTCATTCCCTCATCTGCCAGTTCAATTCCATTACTTACTCTAATCCATCTGTAATTACAACACCAGTAGCAACAACACCTTTTCAACTTGTGAATATCCATAATCAAACACTTATCTTATCCCAAAAATTCAGCAATATCAACACCACCAGAAATAACACAACCAGTACCACTACCATCTGCTCATATTCAACTTCATCAAAAACTATACTTCATTCTTCTCGATTTGAAGCAAACCCATATATACTTAGTCAAATCCCATTGATAACATCCCCCTACAATTACTTTATTCTTCCCATAATTTTAGAACTCCATTAAATCCCTAACTTTAATTTCTTTCCTACAGAGTCTAAAATCAATGACCCAAAATCAGTTACTAACTCTAACTTGGAATAACATCAACTCTTCTTTGAATCACCACTGTTAAACTCACCTTCTTTATCTTTAATTCAAATTCAGGAACCCAGGGTCCTCATCTTCAATTCATTGAAACCCTAACCCGAGACTCAATTCCTCCTAAGAAACTACAATTAAACTCTATAAAATCATTTATACTCCAATCATACACAAACCAACCCTATAATCGATCAAATTAATTAACATTAATTTCATACAAAATATCAAATCAATTCAAAATCCTAAATTTAACTTACCAATGAAATCTTCTTCATGTAATCAAACAACTTCAGAACCATCTTATTCTTCATCTAATCATATATGATAATTGATTCCCTTAAATAGGATTCACTCTCATCTCGGTAATCGATCAGAAGCAGAAGAAGAGGGAAAGGAAAGAGAAAGAAGAAGAAAAATAGAAAGAAAGAAAGAAAGAAAGATAAGATAAGAAAAATTAATCTTCTTCGATTGGTTTTGTTGATAAGATCAACGAAAATAATGAGACATCCAGAGAAGTTGGATAAGGGCAGCAAGGTCGATTCTCTACAAAAAGTCTATTTTCCCCTTCTCACGATTCGAGTGATTTCTTCTTCGTCTGGTATCCGAATGACACGTTCGAGTAATCTATTTCGCATAAATTTTCGAGATTTATCTAGTGATACTAATTTCTTATCTAGATCGTTGTTGGATTAATTTATATTAATTAAGGTTCATCTCTCATTAATCGAGTCAATAGCGGCTTAGTCCCCTCTTAAATTTCTCTTGACTAGTCAAATAGCATATATGAGATTGAGGGTCCTTACAGAAGTCACACCTACAATTGCATGTTGGAGAGGGTTTATGCCTGATAATACTATCTGACTTGCGGAGCTTTGGTCATGAGTGCGATTTAAGGATACGTGAGCCATTATTTGGATATACCTACTTCACGCAACCCTCTAGAAAGTTTGTAAGGAGCGTAACAATCCATTTTTATCGTAATTTTTTTATCATCTCATGAGGTGGCATGCTCAGTCAAGGCGTTAGTTTTCTTGAATTAATGAAGACTTTCAACCATACGTTACGGCTTCATTTACTGATCGGGCGTGTAATTGGGATAATTTCTTTGCGTGAGAACATCCTTAATTGTGTTGTACTGTGATGACTATGTTCCTAGAGTCCCATTGTGCCTGGATTTGATATTTTAAAGCCTCATATTCTTTGGATTGTCTTTTTTTTTTTTTTTTTTTTTTTCCAGATATTATGATTTTGGGTCACAAAAAATTGACTAGAGTAGAGTTTGGGTCACGTCAAAATTGTAATTAGAGTTTGGGTCACAAGACAGTTATTGACAATCTTCACTATTACATAAATAAATTTATTTTTAATTATTTCAGATTTTTATGACGCCGTTAAATCCGAAAATAAAACATCCATCACAATTTTTTTATGAGAAGATTAGAAAATAAAAAATAGACAAGTTTACATGAGATAGTTGAATATTGGATGGTTCTTAGGGACTGGATTGAACTGCTGTCATGTTGGTAGTAGAAAATGAAGATTCTTTCGTGTTTTTAAAGTTGTGCGAATTCCAGTATGATTAAGAAGATTGAGTTTTGCTCCGGTTCAAATTTTTAAGGGAAAATTTTGTGAAGAAGATGGTGTTGCTGGGATGTAGTGTTATTGTTGATTTGGGAATGATTAGAAGAAATCAACTGGTATTTTGTTGTTTCAGGAGAATGGGTTTCTTGTGAGTTGTGAGTACAAATTGCTGGGAATAGAAGAAGTTATAAGAAAGGTGTAGCCTCTGATATACTATCAACTGCACCGTACATGTTTGATAATTTTCCATAGAGAGGAAGCTCGCCAAAATTCACCAACAGCATACCTCTGTAATCATAAAAAAGCAAACGAAAAAACTAAATTCAAATAAACATCACGAAGCTGAAAAACACACAAATGTGAAACAGGATTCAGTCTTACTCACCTATAGTGAAACCATCAGTTTGCACCAGGATAATATTTGTTTCTGAATTAAAGGGATTCAAATCGGACTTAACAATATGTCAGATGAACCAATCTAATGGTGCTACTATTTTTGGTTGAATTACTTAGGGATCTTGATGTATTTATTTAAATTTGGGTTATTCAATTTAAACTCGTTTGATTTGATTTGTACTTTGGGGATCTTGAACGTACACTGAAACGATTGTCGAATTGGGTTGATTTTGGAAAAAAAAATTACAAGAAATGATTGAACATACATTGAAAGTTGAAACTATGGGTTGGTTGTGGAGGGGGTGATGCATCGACTTCTCTCTCTTTTAACATCTCGAAAAAAATGAGTTAACAATGATGGTGGTAAAGTTTGTAAATACAATGTAAAATATTCCCTCTGTTTCCAAAAGACCGTCCTCTTTTCCATTTTGGTCTGTTTCAAAATTGTGTCTTGCTTCTGTTTATAGCCGTATTTTTTCAACAAACTCTCTAATATACCTTTTTTTTTTTTCAATCCTTAAATAATTAATGATACTTCTTTTATTTTAAGATTTTACACTTTTAGTTGGTAACCGAGCTACAAGCTGGGCACCAACCCCTTTCTAAGATATATCCTTAAATCTTTTATACTTAAAATAAATAAATTAATAGGACCCAATCTAAAATATTAAAGAAATCTATATAATTAAGGAAACACATTTATTCTACATTCCTTTTAAAACACAATATATATGGTTCCAAATAAAATTACTTATAAAGTTTATCCTCCATAAGTATACAATCTCTTTATCTCTATAATCTTTTTTTTTTTCCAAACACCATTTTTTATCTCTATAATATTTTCACCTTTTTTTTTCCCGGAACTCCATGGAAAATCTTCTTTGTCGCACGATATTCAAAATACTTTCACTTTTATTTTGGTGATACTGTTTCCATAATTCGGATATGTTTTAATTTTACTTTTTTTATTTCCTATTTACAATTCCATATCAATTTTTGGTAGCTTTTATTACTAACATTTTAATTGAACTAAATTAGGCAAGTACTTAAGGGTAGGCATGTAAACTACTATGGTCTTCTTAATATCTTGACAAAGTCAAACCGGACTATCTTTGTGAAACGGAGGGAGTATAGTTTAGTTGGTCATTTCAGTATTTGACCAACTTTTATAACGGTCCAGAAGGTCAATAACGGTCTCGTGACCCAAACTCAAATTAAAATTTTGTCGTGATCCAAATATAACTCTGGTAACTTTTATGTGACTCAAAGTCAAAATATCCCTTTTTCTTTTGGTATAATCCAAAACCAAAAAATAAAAATAAAAAATTGGCTATTTAGTGAGACCCTTAGACCGGGTCTTATGGAGGTTCCCAGCCTCTTCCCAAGTGCCTTTACATATCAGTCTGGGAAGAGCCTAGATCTTGTGGTTGTTCCCGGTTTTAAGAGAAAAACGGATGATAATTATCCGTTTTCTAATTTGTTGGGTCCACCAAATCTTGAAGCCCCGCTTACTTTTCTATTGGTCCCACTGGTTTTCCCCAAAACGGATGATTGTTATCCGGTTTATATAAGCTAATCGATTTTTAAGCTAAAATATCTCGTGGCCCCACTAAGTTGCAAGGGTTTTAAGAAAGAAACGGACACTCATTTACCGTTTTCTACTTTTTCAAAACGGCTAATTAATGGTTAGTCGCATACGGAGTCTTCCCGCTGGGATTTCTGCACACTAGGGAAGGCTAGCGGGAAGAGGGGCTTTAGGTGACGGTTTTTTCCTTTGGGAAGATCTTGGGCATCTCCATAAGATCACCCAGTCTTATGTTTGTTGTGATAAAATGAAAATAAAATATATTATAATAACTAGAAGTAGTAGCGAAGGAGAAATAAGCGGTAATGTGTTGAGCGACAGAGTCTTTACCACTCAGCAGATATTTGACTGCGATTCTCAAATCAATAAATTTGCTAGTTTCACTGGTGAATTTGGTCATTTATCAATTTGCTAACTCTGTAGCGAAGAAAATAATTTTTACCTTCTCGGTGGATTTGATTTCCTTTACTTTCTATTACATTTTTTCTTAATTTTCTTGAAATGAGCATTACTTACACTACTTATCCACCTGAGAAACAAAAAATAACAGAAGTCTCAAACAACATAAACAACGAAGAGAAAAAAATACTCCCTCTGTCCCCTATATATAAGCGGAAAAGTGGAATTCTCTTAAAATAAGAAAAAAATTGGTTTTTTATATATTTTCCTAATTGTACCTGATTTACCCTCCTCAATTCCTATAGTTGTGGAAAATCGCACAATTACACCCTTTGAAGTGATTATAACACAAAGCTTAAGTCATATGGATCAACTCAAACATTAATTATATTATTCACCACTTTAACACTGGTATGATTTTCTCAAATGATTTGTATCAAGTGTGAGATGTTTTTATAGTGATTATCAAACGAGTTTGTATACAACAATGGAGAAATATGAGATGAAAGCTAAGATCTAATGGCTTCCTTCTTTTCTTTCCTTGATAACTTTCTTAGATTATCTACCTCAACTGATATCTCTCTCTCTCTCTATATATATATATATCATTTTTGAGCCCTTATATAGGAAAATGTAACAATAGAAGAAAATTATGATTCACATGCAAGATCTCAGTTGATTGATTATGTTCAGGTTTGTCTTATTCGCCAGGCTTTGAGAGATGTCTCTATCTATCGCGCTACTACTTAGTCCTTCGAGCTTCTTCTGTTGAGATGATCATTGCATTGTATTTATCGTGCAGCTGCTCTTCGCGCCTTTTCTCTATTATCGCGTAATCACTCATCGCTTTATTTCCTGATAATTGTTGTTTCTTCGTATTTAAGGTTGTTTTGATTATAGCGAAATTGCAGATTTGCTTTGTGCGATATTTAGCCCCTACAATTCCAATACATTTGTCTAGGAAATATGAAAAATATGAATATTTCAAAAGTTTTTATCCCACTAAAATATTTAAAAAATATAATTGTTCCTGGGAATTACTAAAGGCATTAATTAAGTCTGTGAATATCATACTTTTTAATAAGGGCATATAGGAAAGAAATCACATTTGAAATACATATTTGTCTATATATAGGTAGGGGTGCACAAACGTCGGTTCGGTGCGGTTACATTCCAAACCGTTCACCTAACCGTCTCCACTGCGGTTATCATTTTTGAAACTGTCACCGAACTGTACTTTTATCGGTTCGGTTAAAAATCGATCCGATTCAGAACGGTTGAAACGGTTTTTCAATTGGTTTTAACTGATGCCAATTCTAATGAAGGGGAAAAAAATTATTCTGTTCTTCACCAGCATAACCACTCCCTACCAGTTCCATATCCTATTGCTGCCATCTCCTGCACTTCCCTGCAATTGCAATCAATCACTCTTCTGTCTGCTCAATTTCCTTTCTACTTCAACTGCAATAACAATCCACCAGCAATTTCAAATCCATCTCCACCTTTGAAGCATCGATTAAACAACAGTAACAAATCACCATTTTGTTCTTTATCTCGGCTGCAAGATCAGAATCAACCCATTTCAGCAGAAACCCTAGTTTTCAATTTCTAACTTCAATTTCTTCTAATAAGTCGAATTAATTCCATATTCACCCAAACCCCTAAGGTTTCTTCTCGAATCATTCCTGAATCGCTACAAATTTCTCCACCAAATCTCCATTTCTTCATCTAATTAACCAAAATAGCAACCCTCGATCTCAGACATAACCATCAGATTCATAAAAGGATAAAGGCGATTGTAAAGAAGTAGAAAAGAAGAAGAAAGAAAGAGAGAGACGAGCGAATGAGTAGTTGATTTAGTTTTTGATATATATAGTCTATATGTATAATCGTTTAGACGGCTGAGATTGATCATAATTATACTAAATCTAGGGTTAGTATTAATTCGGTTAATCGGTTCGGTTAGGGTGCGGTTATGGGTAAAACCGTTGACCGCACCGAAGATTAACGGTTAACAAAATTAAAACCGTCACCGACCGTTGGATTATCGGTTCGGTGTGCGATTAATGCGGTTATCAGTTCGGTTTTGTGTAGGCCTATATATAAGGACTATATTTTTTTACTTATCCGCCTTTATAATAACGACGTATGGAGTATTAATAGAAGTTTACACCGAGTTCCAACACAGGAATTGCTCTAATGAGTAATGATCTCCGCACAGGAATTTCTCATGAAAAGACTATGGAACATTGGAATTGCTCATGAAAAGACTATGGAACATTCACGATCAACCTCATTCCATCTGCACCGGTATCTACAAATAGAATTACCTCCAACATCAACCAATTTTTCAAGGTACGATCACTTTTCCTTCTACTGCCAGCCCACAATGGAAGCAAATGGCGTCGCCTATACCTTTTGTAAAACAACAATTATTTCATCGCATAGGAAAAGGATTATACACCCCCATCCAAGCTAATTGCATACCTCATTTTCCTAACCTTAGTCCCACCATTGTTATCCTATCCAAACTGTAGCTGATATAGTTGACCCTCTTACTCATAATTGGAGACATGATCAGGTACACAACCTTCCTCCTGATGCAATACAACATATTATCAATATCCACCTTCCCCTGGAAAACATCCCAGATAAAATACTCTGGCCACATTTGAAATCCGAAAAATATACCAATGCTTCTGGATATAACTGTTTCACCCAACAAGATATCCGCACAACCACAAACCCCCTCCCAACCACTAAATATCTATGGACCTTACCATGTCCTCCAAAAATTCAGCTTTTCTTGTGGAAAGCTATCAACGAAGGATTACCAACCTTCTCTTTATTACACCACATCAACTTCACCAATTCAAACATGTGCCCCAGATGCAACTCCGATCTAGAAACGGTGACACACATGCTTATTCAATGTCCTGTGGAAATAACGGCGTGGACCAACCTCTTAAACCGCATACCAACAAACCATCTTCAACATAACAACCAACCAATCACCGTAAATCCTCAAACAACCATATTGCAGCTTTTACAAGATTCTACCGATATAACCACCATCACATCTTTCTGTTTTCTTTTCCAGGACACTATGGACAACCAGAAATGAACTTGTCTTCAACCAATCTCAATCTCACCAAGAAAACATTCTGAGGACAGCTCTAGCACAACAACAAGAATTTAAATGGGCAAGAAAAATCTCCCCACCGGTGCTACCTGGAGATCCAAATCCAATGATCGCAACAACCATGACAAGAACAACTACAATCATTCAAGTTGGATGGTCTATTCTAGATTCGGGTTGGATAAAAATAAACACAGATTGAGCTACTAGAGGTCATCCAGGTATGTCAGGAGCGGGATTCATTTGCAGGGACTCCAATGCACAAACCATTATGGCTCTTGCACAACCTCTAGGTTTAACTACTGCGCTGACGGCAGAGACTTGGGCAACCGTAATAGCAACCAGAATAGCGATGGAAAGACAATAGCCAAGAGTGATAATTGGACTCTGAGAATCTCATGCGCTTTATAAGAACATCAGCCGAAGCTCCTTGTATATATCACAAATGATTACCCAAATCAAATAAAGATTGCGCCGCATACCTTCCTGCCACATTCAACACAATTATAGAAAAAGCAACCAAACAACTGATGGTATAGCAAACTTTGCAACAGATAGAAACGAAGAAGGAAATTATTCGACAACGATATGGGATCAAGCAAACCCGACTTTTTTTAATCAAATTATATTAAGCGACTCTCTAGGAATTACTTTCCCCATGTAATCTCTATTTAAGTTTATTTTTTAATATATTCATGCTTCAAAAAAAAAAAAAAAAAAAATCTCTTTCGACTCGATCTCCGTTTCTTATGGGTCCCATTTTCCCAGATTTTCAACTTAAGTCGAACAAATTCAGCAGCCTTTCAAACAAGAAAGCTAAACATTGAGTCCATTTGGTCACCAATTGTATACTCAAATACAGTGCAGTGCAGACCATTTGTTGTCTTCGTTCAAAAGATGAGGAGCAAATATCTTTGGGAGGGTCCCTAATGGTGGGACAGCATGTTGCTTTTTCCAGCCGCCCGACATGGAGTCAACGTGCAAAAAACCAGTTGAAGTTATTTAAATTTACACTTACCGAGTATTTAACAGTCCTGATACAGTTTCTGGTACCCTTGAATCCGTAGACCAGTAGGCATGGTTCGCCGATATTAATAAAGGCAATTCCTCTGGATGCCCTCGAATCAGAAAAAACCAACAAAAAAAAAAAAACAGCTATCGGTGGTTCTTTACATTAAAGCATTTGAGTCCATTTGAAATGAACTCATATTTGGGTGATTTCCGGTTGGAGTGGGGGCTAATTGAAGCAAATCAAGAGAATATATTCTCATGTTGCGGTATGTTTTTTTTGAATGTCGATTGTAAATAAAGATATTTTCACGAATCAGACGCGAAAAACCAAGGAAAAGGTGGAAAAAAAAAAACAGCTACGGTGGTTCATTAAAGCGTACTTTGCAAATCAAGGATAAGAGAATAACTACAACTGAATATATTCTCATTGAATGTCGATTGTAAATAAAGATTTTCACATGTACTCTGTATAACTACAACTGTGTTGTTTTCATTCTTACACAGATAAGTGAAATTTAATTCAATTTTAATCTGCCATTTTTATTTTTGCTCGGTTCTCTGCCATTAATACTTTTATCAATGAGGATATCAAGCTTCTCAGTTTTTCTATCAAATACTAAAAAACCCTTTTATCAGATCTGCTCAGCTACAAACACCATAGCAATTTGCTACGAGAATCACATACCCAAAACATCAACAAATCGTTGTTTCCACAATGATGCTACTACATCTCTATACAGCAAGGGTAGAGAATTCTCATCAATACCCAATATCTCTGATATTGCACCACCATCTTCTTCATTTAATCAAGATCATCACAACAAACCCATTATTACCCAAAAAGATGATGAAACATGGTTGATGATACGTGAAGAAGCTAGATCTGATGTTGAAAAAGAACCCATTTTATCAGAATATTATTCAAGATCGATTCTGTCTCATGGTTCATTAGAAAGTTCATTAGCTAATCAATTAGCAGTGAAACTAAGCAACTCAAATCTCCAAACCAACATCCTTTCCGAAATCTTCCTGGGTATTTTGAATGTAGATGATGAAATCAAGAAATCAATCAGATTCGATTTGATCGCAGTTAAAGAAAGAGACCCAGCTTGTATAAGTTACGTTCATTGCATTCTAAACTTCAAAGGGTTCTTGGCAATCCAAACACATCGAATCGCGCAGAAATTATGGACACAAGACCGGAAAACACTAGCTCTGTTGATTCAAAACAGAGTTTCTGAAATATTTGGGGTTGATATTCACCCTGCTGCGAAAATCGGACACGGGATATTACTCGATCACGCGACCGGTGTTGTGGTCGGAGAAACGTCGGTCATCGGAAACAATGTGTCGATTCTGCATAATGTGACGTTAGGTGGAACTGGAAATGTTTGTGGCGATAGGCATCCGAAAATCGGTGACGGTGTTTTGATAGGTGCATGTACTTCGATTTTGGGCAATGTTAAGATTGGTGAAGGTGCTAAAATTGGTGCGGGATCGGTTGTTTTGAAAGATGTACCAGCAAGAACTACTGCTGTTGGTAATCCGGCTAGATTGCTCGGAGGTAAAAAGAATCCGTCGAAGTTGGATAAAATTCCTAGTTTTACGATGGATCATACTTACTCTTTTTTGAGTGATTCTCATGATTATGTAGTTTGAATTAAAGTTTATATATATAAAATAAAGTTAAATTATATTATCTTTTTCTTTCCCTCTTGTCTGCAAGGTCGTGAGAGCAATTGCCCTGTTACAATCACCAAACACAAATATTTATTCAGCCACATGGATGGTTACATGGGTTTCTCCATTATGATAAAGAATGTCAAAATGATCAAATTTGGTTTTCTATTGCCCCACTAGTATTTTTTTTAACATAAAATGATTTGTAGGATAAAGTTGAAATATAAAATATAATATTTTGGTGAGATAAAATAGGATGAAGTAAGATAAAATAGGATAAAGTGAGAAAAATATTAGTAAAAAATCAGGATTTGCAATGGACACTCATGCTAGTGACGCCAGAGATTGGGCTAATTTCGCCCGAGATTATGCTAGTGACGCCAGCGTTTCTTCTTGGCTCGCACGTTAGTAGGGATGTCGCGCGCCATTTCAGTAGACACGCGTCTGGTAGAGTGTCTCGATGTTCAAATGAACAGATTTGTTCATTCAAACATCCATTTTCTTGATTTGTTCATCCCATAATAGGATCAAAATAAACAAACTCCAGGTTTGTTCATCCCATCCCATAGGAATTGCTCTTCACAAATCAAGTAGATTCATTCAGTGATTTTCATGGGACTGATAGTGATAGTGATAGGGTTATTCCATTGAACAAACCTGTCACATGGACATTAATAACACCGAATTTTTTATTCTGGGAGAGTGGCCGGTGGAGGTGGGCCTGGGGGCCATTACTACAACAATCTCTAGTGCCTCGCAGCAAGTCCCTTTCTGACTTCTTTTGTGAAAACTCTTGCAATTCATTGGTTGAGACTTGAGATCTCTCAAGATTTCACTCCTCGGATGACGCTTGTCTCTCTGGCGTCACTAGCATGCGGTAACCAGAAGAGGAACCAGAAAAGCTAATCGAAAGCCTCGAAAGATTGTCCAACTAGAACAAGTTGTCGGGAAGAAACAAGAAATAACAAGCTGTCAAGACCATCTCCCTGATGCGGTCCTGCCTCACCAAATATACCAAAACAAGACAAACAGTGAGACTAATTTGGAATCACGTCAGAAAGCACCCACCAAGATAAGTGAATCCCATGAAAATGTTCAGTTTAAAGGGGCCGCTGACTCTACTGCAACTCTAGATGTCTCTGATGCTCAGGTACCCCTAAACATCTATCTATTTTCCTTCAGTTTCTATTCTTCCTATAGTTACTATTCTATTTCTATCTGCTTTCATTTTGAATTCGAGGCGGTCTTAGTCAAAATTTTCTTGAATAATATCGATACAATAAGAGCGCTCTTAAAAAAAAAAAAAATGGGAACAAAAAATGGTTTCGAAAACAGAATATCTACTCTTGTAACCTTGATAGTTTATGCAAGATTGGTTATGATGTATGTGTAGTAAAAAAGCTAAATGGGTACGGGATTGGACAATGGAAATCAACAGGGGTATCTCAAGTGAAGACTGAAGACAAATTGGATAAAAATCTTAACTTTTTGGGACAAAAGTGTTATGTTTGGATTGTCAACACCAACAACGAATGGGTGAGTAGAAGATGTTCTATTAGAATCTGTGTTACTCGTCAAGTGAGCTACTGCAAGCAACCTCGGGAGAAGTTACAAAAGAATTGGACTGTTATATGCCATTATGCCTGCACTGTTACTTAGTCTGTTTTTGGTTTAGTTTTTAGTACTAAGAAGTTAAATAAGAGGAACTACTGTCTGGCTTCTGTTTGTACTGATAGTTCTCTTTCTAGTACCTCCTCCATAAGCTGTCTAGCTTATGTTTCTACTTTTGGTGTCTGTTCTAGGGCTGTCTTTATAAATAAAATTTGCTCTTTCCGGATCTTGCTCCTTAGTGCTATTCCATTCGACTCTCATTTCAATCTCTTGGACGCCTGTGCCGCTTCTAGGGGGTTTCGAACTCTTTCCATTTTTTGTTCTACTATTTCTGGCTTAGTGAATGTGCAGTACCCTTCACCCTTCTACTCTAACTTGGTCCGGGGTCCTTTTTTCTACTCTCTCTTGTTTTCGTGGATATCAGCTAAATTTTGCTTTAGGGACGGGGGAAAATTAGAGAAACCAATCAAGATTCTTATTTTCATTTCTATTAGGAGAGAGTTGGTGATTGATTGGGAGATCCAAAGAGTACCTATAAACTTTTCTAACTCTCTGAGCAGGGTTAAGCGTTTAGTTAGGGATACGGTGGAGTGGATCAAGTTTTGGAACGTTATTTTGGGGACCATGGTTATTTTGAGGGGACCATGTTTTGTTTTTCATCGTACCAAGTTCGGTTAGGAAATATTTTTGCGACCTAACCGAACTAAAGTTCGGTTGCTATATATTTTTTGCAACTAACCGAACTATTGTTCGGTTTGTTAATGCTTTTTGCAACTAACTTGAACTATTGTTCGGTTGGTTAATTTTTTTGCAACTAACCGAACTAAGCAGTTCGGTTGGTAAATGTTTATTGCAACTAACTGAACTAACCAGTTCGGTTGGAAATTATTTTTAGCAACTAACCAGTTCGGTTGGTAAATATTTTTGCAACTAACCGAACAAATGTTCGGTGGGTAATGTTTTTTGCAACTAAACCGAACTTTATGTTCGGTTGGGAAAATGTTTTTTGCAACCAACCGAACTTATGTCTAAAAAATCATGGTCCCCTCAAAAAACCCATGGTCCCCAAAATAACGTTCAAGTTTTGGGCCGATAGGGGATTCAGGGTTGTTACTGGGGTGACAAGAACGAATTGTAAGAGATGGGCCTTGTCTGGTAGGGCCCGTAAGAACCAAATTTCTAAGGAAATGGTTGTTTCCTTGGCTTGGAATGGCCAAGGCATAGCCAAAAATCTTACCCGTGACACTTTGATAGACTTGGTTTTCTCCAACTCCGTCGATATAGTGTTCCTTTCTGAATCAAAGGCTAAGGATAGATCTGTCATAGCCTTGTTTAGAAGATGTCAGTTACAAAATTGGTGGTTAGTCCCACCGATTGGGAGTGCAAGTGGTCTAGCTCTGGGCTGGACAGAAAATGTTTCCCTGGAAGTTGTGCATAGTAATAAGAATATGATAAATACCATCATAATGGATGAGAGCTCTAAAAAAGAAATGTTGTACACCTTCTTCTATGGTAGTCCGTATCATGGATCAAAGGTTGAGCCCTGGAAGTTCATTAAAAAAGTGGCTGAGCGGGCCGTTACTATGCCATGGGTTCTTTTGGGGGACCTTAATGTCATTTTTCATCCGTCGGAGAAGATCGGAGGAAGGGAAGGGAAAAACTCTGAAGTTACGGAAGTGTTGGCTCTGGCGAATGAAACAGGTTTAATGGACTTAGGATTTGAGGGAACAAATCAGTTCACATGGTCTAATCAAAGAACTGAGGGGAATATAGAGCAAAGATTAGACAGAGCTCTATCCAATGCTGTCTGGATGACGAACTACACGAATTCTTTTATAACTCATATCCCACCGATTGGGTCTGACCACAGTCCCATTATTCTGAGAATAAACAGGGAATCTATGTCTGGTTTTAAGCCATTCAGATTCCCTGCGATGTGGTTTGAAGATGAATCTTGTCTATCCCTGATACGAGAATGCTGGGAGAGATTCATTCCAGGTTCTCCTGGTTATAGGGTGGTATCTAAGATTAAAAATCTAAAGAGGGATCTAAAAGAGTGGAACAAGGGAGTTTTTGGTAATATTACCAAAAGAATCAGAGAGACGAAGGATGAGCTAGATAAATGCTACCAAAATTCGAATCATGATAATTCTACTAGGAAAATTTAGAAGAAACTAGTTTTGGAATTGGATAAATGGAATAATATAGAGGAACAATTTTGGAAGGAAAAATCGAGAGACAATGATTTGAAATTAGTGGATAGAAACACGGCTTACTTTCACCTAAAAACAACAAATCGATATAGAAGGAACAAAATTTCCAAGCTTAAGGACACTGCGGGAGAGTGGAAAACTAATCTTTCTGAAGTTGCGAAAATCCTAAAATATCACTTCGAGGAAATAACATCTTCGGCGGGAAATAGTACAATGGAAAAGGAGACCGAAATATTGGATTTAATCCCCAGTTGGGTATCAGAGGAAATTAATAATAAATTGGTAGCTACCCCAAATGACCAGGAAATAAAAGATGTAATTTTTTCTATGCCACCGTCTAAATCTCCGGGACCTGATGGATACCCGGCGATTTTCTTCCAGAAAAGCTGTGACATAGTGGGACCGGAAATTATTGCCCTGGTCAAGAACTTCTTCGAAACTAGATTCCTGCTGAAGGAAATTAATCAAACATTCCTCACTCTTATTCCAAAAAAAAGAAAATCCTACCATCCCAGCTGATTTCAGACCAATAAGCTTGTGTAACACGGTGTACAAGATAATCTCCAAAATTTTGGCCAACAGACTAAAACCACACCTAAATACCATCATATCTCCCAGCCAGGCTGCGTTTGTTCCAGGAAGACAGATAGCGGATAATATCTTAATAGCACATGAAATTACTCAGGATATGAGGAAACGGAAAAAAGGAAAGGTGGGATACCAAGGGTTAAAAATAGATATGAGCAAAGCTTTCGATAGGGTTGAGTGGGATTATTTAATCAAAATCTTTAGAAAAATGGGATTCTCGGAAAAGTGGTGTGATCTGGTTTACCAATGTATTAGTACCACGGCCATATCGGTCCTACTGAATGGAACTCCGGGTAAAGTATTCTACCCTTCTCGTGGGCTTCGACAAGGAGACCCTTTGTCTCCCTACCTGTTCTTAATTTGTATGGAAGTCCTATCCCGTATGCTTCAGAATGCCGAGTCAAAAAAAGGGATAACTGGAATAAATATTGCAAGAAACATCCCTTTAATAAACCATCTTTTGTTTGCGGATGATATCTTGATCTTCACTAAGGCGGACATGAGACAATCTAGGAACCTTATGAATTTTCTCAAGGATTTTGGAGAGTTTTCTGGTCAACTCATAAATCTTGAAAAATCGGGAGTCTTCCATACAATTTGGCTCCTCGATCGAGTAGAGCCCTTACCAGAACCCTTAGGATGAAAAAGATGAACCACGAAAGACAACTATCTCAGGGAGCAGCTTTTCTTCCAAAAGCGAGACATATAAACTTTGTGAACTTTGATTGATAAGTTCAAAGTAAGGTTAAAGGGCTGGAAAAATGTTAATCGAATCAAGCGGGTAGGTCGGTTCTGGTCAAATCTACGTTGGAATCTATTCCTATTTACCAAATGACATGCTTTCCGATACCGATTAAAACTTTAAACTCCCTAACTAGTCTTCAAAGGGATTTCTGGTGGGGAAAAAAAGAAGAGAAGAGGGGGTGATACATCAAGGCCTGGGATTTTATGACAAAAAAAAAAGAAACATGGGGGATTAGGATTTAAGAAACTGAAATTAGTTAACGAATCTATGCAAACCAAACTGGCATGGAGAATGATTTCGGAACCGGAGGCACTATGGGTGAAAATAAACAAGTCGATATATTTCAACAACAACAGTCCGTTGAGAGGAGGCACAAAGAAATATGGATCAGTAGCGTGGGGTGGAATTCAAAAATCTGGAAAATGTAAAGCAATTGGGAATCTGGGATCTTAGTTGACGTCGGAAACTAATATATGGGAGGTAAAGTGGATACCGGGATGGATGGATTAATCCAATTAGAATCAGAGAGGATTGAAGAAGCTGGTATAAAGCCGGATAAGGCATTTGTGGGATTTCAATAGGATGGACTGGAACAATACTCTCTTAGTGCAATTGTTTGAAATGGATACTGTCCATAATATCAAGTGTGTTAGACCTAGGTTGGATGGTCAAGACATCTATAGGTGGAGCCTTACCAAGAATGGAAAGTGCTCTACTATTTCGGCGTATAATCATCTTGATAGAGTAAATGTATCAACGAATGAGTCAAATCCCCTAAACAAAATTTGGAATATACAAACTACCCCTAAGATTAAGCTTTTCCTGTGGAGATGCTCTACTGAGTGTCTTCCGGTCAGAGATATCCTGGCAAATAGAATGGACCTGGAGACAGTTAACTGTCCGATGTGCGATTCTGCTAGGGAGACGGCCACCCATATGTTGATGGATTGCTCTTATGCTAGGGAAGTTTGGTTCGGGCTGAGTAGGGCCTACAGGATAGATAACGGTCAAAATCTTATAGAGTGGATCAAAATATGGTTCAAAAATCCCGGAGATTGGGAAGAGGAAATGATAGACTGGGTCGCAGTGTGTGGCATTGTTACTTGGAATATATGGAAGGCAAGGTGTGACACAGTATTCTCGGACCACAAGTTATCAGTGAACGACTTGATCAGCAAAATAGATAACGAAATAACGGTTCAAAGTAAGGTGTTTACGAAGACGAAAAAGGAAAAGGACGAACTACAACAACCAGAGGACAATAAAACATGGATTCCGCCACCAAGGGAAATGATCAAAGTTAACTATGATGCGTCGTATAAAGAAGGGGACATGGCGGTAGGATTGGGCTTCTGCGATAGAGACTACATGGGAAAGTTAGGGACGGCTAACTCTGTTTCAACGGTGGCAAACTCGGTTCTGATGGCGGAATGTCTGGCAGCAAGGGAAGCGACATGTGGGCTATTCGGAAAGGGCAGACAAAGATAATTCTGGAAGGAGACAAAAAATACATTGAGGAATACATGAAGGGGGGCAATGTTAATATGGACTAGCAGTGTAGTATCCTCCTGGAGGAACTCAAGAAAATGGCAAAGGCTTTCTCAAAATTTGAAGTGTCACACACAAAAAGAACAGGGAATCAGATTGCGGACGAGTTGGCAATGGAAGGAAGAAAAGGCAAGACGATATCTTACACGGAATCAAGCATACCGCGGAAGTTGTTCGACTTATTAGGCGCTGACTTAAGCTGTATTTCTGATAACTCAATTGTAACCTGTTACGCAGGGAACAACAACTCTTAAGTTCTCTTTCTTTTGAATATTAAAAAAAAAAAAAAGAAACAAAGTAATGGAAAGCACTTTAATTTTCTTAACTTTTCTTCTTGTAAACATTATGGAAGGATCTTCCATTGAGGTGAAAAGTATACTTTAGTTCGATACATTTTGCTCCAAACAAATCAAAAACGTGAATCAGGAGGATTTATGCCGCTGCACATTTCCACTATCTACTGGAGCCCTTTTTTCTTTATTCGCTGGATGGATTCTACTATTGGAAATATCTTTTGATCAAAACAGATAAGTAACTATTGGATTCTACTGGGATAATTTCTTTGTGTGGCAACCTCCTTAATTGTGTTGTATTGTCATGACTTTTTTCCTAGAGTCCCTTTGTGCCTGGACTTGATATCTTAAAGACTCGTATTCTTCATACAGTCTTTTTTCTTTTGGTATAATCCAATTTCAAAAAAAAAAAAAAGATTGGCTATTTAGTGAGACCTTTATGTAATAAAATGAAAGTAATATATATTTGAATAACCAGAAGTAGGAGTGAAGGAGAAATAAGCGGTAATGTGCTAAGCGGAGGAGTCTTTACCGTTCAACAGAGATTTGACTGTGATTCTCAAATCAATAATTTGTTATTTTTCCAAGTGAATTTGGTCTTTTACCACGTCCAAAGTAGCTTTTGTTGATTTAAATCATACTTATAGCAACTCATATCAACTCATATTTGTAAAAATTTGCCACTTTACCAAGTGTGTAATGGAGAAAATGATTTTCACCTTTTAAAACAACAAAAAATGGGCTATATAGCCAAAAAAAAACTTTTCCTGGACCATATGGACAGTTAGAATTCAGCCTGGGTTAAATGTCCAAAATTCTTTTTTAGTGGGAGCAGACTAAACTACCCTTTTATAACTGTTACACCCCACGTTTCTCCTTCTCTCTTCATCAAAACCAACCCCACGTTCTCCTTCTTCAACAAAACTCAGTCGCTCGTTTTCATCTCTATCAAAACCCAGAACCACCATTACCAAACATTCTTCATCTTTTCATAAACTCTGAGTTCATCTCCAAATAATCTTCATTTCATCTTCATAATTTGTTACCAGAAATCGTAGTCATCTTCTCCTCAATTTCATCGTCTTCATCCCCTGTCATCTTCTCTTCAGTTTCATCCACCGTTACCACCACCATTAACAACACCAGAAATTGGTTTCATCCTCCGTATCTATAACACCATCAACAATACAACAGCGGTTTTCCGTGAATTAGGGTTTCAGTAATTTCATTTGGTTGGGAGATTTAGGGTTTGGGTTTCAATCAGTTTCAACATAATGTCTCCTAAAACTCGTAAGTATACAAACCCCAACTCTGATTTATTCTTAATTTGAGAATTGCATGTTTAAATTTTTGAATCGATTGTTTTAATTTAAACTTCAGTAGATTTATGTGTTGAATTGATTGTTTATATTGTAAATTTCAATTAGCTGAAACTGGTTTGCATTTGGTTTCATTAAGTATTAAACTAGTTTAAACCAGGATGTAACTGATTTGTTTCACTATGAAATTTGTTGAAGTGAAATTGGATCTGGGTATCTGATTAGTATAAGACTATTAGTATGTTGTGAATGGGATGTATGATAATCTATATTCTGGGTTGAACGAAATTGGGTTTGCATTTGGTTACGAATGGGATGTATGATAATTCTAATTTGCTAGGAGTAAAATTGGATGTAATTTGGGTTGAATTTGGTTATATCAACTGTTTAAGCAGGTTTACACTATGATGGAACTGATTTCATCAAGGTTTAGTTTGCAGTGTATGTTCTTTCAGCAGACTAAGACTGGATGAACTCAGTGTCATCAATTTTAAAACCTGCAGGATTTTTCTGCTTGTGAAGATCCGATTCTAGGCTGTGCTTGTGAATTTTCCACCTTAGTATATCGTGTTAGGTCGTTAACTCCTAGACTTTGTTTGGCTATGGCCTTGCAATTTGCCACCTTAGTATATCCGATTCATTTGTTGATACAGGATAAAACTGGTTTCATCTTGTGTTGCCACTGAATGAAACATTGCATCTTGAGTTATTACTGGATGAAATTGGGTTTCATCCTATACTAAATTGGGTTGAATTTGGTTTCACCCATTTTCAACTAGGATGCAACTGGGTTTCATCCTATACTAAATTGGGTTGAACTAGGTATCACTCACTGTAAACAAGGATGAAACTGGGTTTCATCCTTTACTAAATTGGGTTGAATTTGGTTTCACCCATGTTTAAACTAGGATGAAACCAGTTACATTCTGTTTTAAATTTGATTAAAGTTGGTTTCACTGATATTTAGGCTGGGATGAAACCAGTTTCATCATATTTTACAATGTGTTGGATTTTGTTTCACCCATGTCTAAACGAAAATGAAACCAGTTTCATCCTGTTTTATAATGTAGTAACACTATAGTGTCTTTTGAAATAAACCAGCTTCTTGGGGCTTATTGTTTGGGAAGTTCTTAGAGATTAGATTTTCAAACCATTCTACCATAGATTGTGGGCCATTCTCTACATAGAGACTGTCTACGGTTCTATGGGTATGTTCCTGCTGAAATATGTCTCAAGAATTATAAGTCTTTGGATTAATAAACTTACAATATTGCGCAGATTTGGAAGGATGGTTGCTTGCTTCCGTTATGCATCAAAAAATGTGCATTCAGTTTACCTTCCACCTTCAAAAGTTGATTTTAACTATAATAAGCAAGAGTGGATACAACATGAAGCGAATGAGGTAGCACCATCACCAGTTTTTTTTGGGATTCATTCACTTTGTTGCTCAAATGTTAAATGATTTGTTGTTGTTCATGTGTAACATGTGGTCAATAGGGAAGGACATCTGTTCGCTGAAGTATCAAATGCTCTCCACAAAATTGCAGACCAAAGAACTGGGTCCAGTGGCCTTATTACAGAACTTTAGGGGTTGTTAAAGACATATGAGGTAGAATTTGAGGTGAGACTTCTATGTTTCAGTTTCAATTTGAGGTGAGACTTCTATGTAACAGTGGTAGTAACAGAAGTTTACACCGAGTTCCGACACAGAAAATGGTCTAATGAGTAATGTTCTCTTTCGGGTCGATCTCCGTTTCTTTTGGGTCCCATTTTTTGTGATTTTCAACTTGAAGTCGAACAAACTTAGCAGCCTTGACAAAAAAGCTAAACATTGAGTCCATTTGGTCACCAATTGTATACTCAAATACAGTGCGGTGCAGACCATTTGTTGTGTTCGTTCAAAGGATGAGGAGTCCTAGTGGGACAGTTTGTTGCTTTTTCCAGCCGCCCGACATGGGAGGAAATCCTCGGGTCACCTATCATATCCCATGTGCAATAAACCGCTTCTTTTCTGAAGTTATTTAAAGATTTTTCCTATTTTCCATCCCTAATTTTCTTATTTCTCATCCTTTCACAATTCTAAAACAAATTTACTTATTAATGGTGATTTTTCTTATGTACCACCTGTAAAAGTCAAACTGATTCTAACCATGACTGTTACCATTCTTATTTGTCTTCTTCTTCACTAATCTCTCTTCTTCATTAAACAAAACCAAAAATTATCAACTCATGAACCCAAGGTTAGATTCCTATTAAATGGCCGACTATTTTGCAGCCAAATACAAGTAAATAAAGATCCATTATGCGCGGCAAAGTAATAGGAGCTAATCAGGATCATCATAATCAGACATGGACATTAATTGCTATCCCAAGCACTACTAGTGCTGCGGTGGTACATACCCAATTTAATACTGCGGAAAAATGTGATTTCTCTATGCATCTTTTGTTCTACAAATGATAGCTAATTTAGATTTTACTTATACATCTAGTTACGACCATGAATTTATATATGAAATCAGGGTTGTGTAAGAGACTAAGAGTGTTTGATCGTGGCACTAACTCGGCATCAAGATAACTATATTAGCAGTCGATACTGATTAGATACATGCTCCCCTAGTTATCACTCTTCAGGAGATGATGGTACCCAAAATCAGTCATCGTGCCCGTGAAGCTTTGGGAGAACCTTCCACAAGTAATTTTACTCGTGATGATCAATGGGACATGATTACATTTTCGGTTAAGATTTCACCTTTTATCCGGGTTTGATTTTGCTTGAACAATCATTTGTTTTCTTAGAGGAATATTTTGATAGCGATCAATAATGAAAGAAAAGAATAATGATTCAAGGTGGAGTTCATTCGGGAAGAATAAAAAGCATGTAAGTGTAAATAAAAAAAGTCAAAATACATGAAGATGGTACTTAGGATCTTTTAAAATTAATTTGGGTAGTACATAGCATAACTGAGGATAGGAAATAAGAAAAATAGGGATAGGAAATAGGTAAAACCTATTTAAATTTACACTTACCGAGGATAGTCATTTATTTACCAGTCCTGATTCCAATATGATACCAGTAATGCTTTATATCCCGGGATTGCTACTGCAACTCACAAAGAGCTGGCCCACTTCTGCCCGCTTATGATCCCAATGCTAGAGAGCATTTCCCTCGGTCGTCTGATCCCTTCACTGGAACTGTCACGGCTTTTTTTTTGGAGTCAACCTAGCATCACTCATGTGATACAGCTTATGGTACCCTTCAATCCGTAGACCAGCGGTAGGCATGGTTCACCGTAATTTACCTGTTTGTTTTACTAGTTGTTACTATTGGCAGTTACATTAGAGTAAAAACTTTCCGATGTTTACTTTCTTGTTTTTACGAAGAATAAAAAAGGCTCTTCGTCTAGATGGCCTCAAAACAAAATAGCTATGGTAGTTCTTTACATTAAAGCATTTACCGAAAGCAAATCAAGAGAATATATTCTCATTTAATGTTGATTGTAAATAAATATTTTCACATGTACTCTCTACAACTATATGTCTGCTATTTTCACATTCCGTAGTTTTGGTTGTTGGCTGTTGAATGGCTTGAAGCAGTGGTAATCTAGTGAATGAATATGAGCTAGTGGGTATGTTGCCATGAAGAGAAGATGTTGATGGTTTTGTTTGGTTGCAGTTCAAGTTGACAGTGGTTGCAGAAATGATATGATGATTTTTTTTTTTTTGAAGATAAGATTATATTAAAGAAAAAGACCAAGGATAAAACCAAGGTTAAAACAGATTACATACACATTAGAGTCTCCCAATGGCTCCAAATTAAAGTAATATCAACAAACTTAAAAGTATCATTGTCACAAGACCATAATACTACCAATTGATTAACCAAATCAATGCTCTCTTGCACACTCTTGTGACGGCCTCCAAAAAATCTTCCATTCCTCTCCTTCCATAAAATCCAACAAACCGCATAATGTAAGATTTTCCAAACATCCCTTCCTCTCCCTTTCAACACATTGTTAGACCAAGCTTCGAATAATTGAATCAAAGTACTTGGTATTGGCCAGGCTATTCTAAAGGATTTGATGAAATAATTCCAAACCTCAAAAGAATACTTACAATGTATGGACATGTGATTTGCCGACTCCCTGACGTCGTTGCAAAAGACGCACTGCTCACTCTCAATGTTAACACCTCGATGTATCAACATATCCCTTGTCGGTAACGAATCATGGAAAGTAACCCAAATTATAAAACTCACCTTGTTTGGAATGTTACCTTTCCAGAGGAACTTATCGAAACCGTAGTCTTCCAGGTTACCATAAAGTTTCTCATAACAAGTTGATGTGCAAAAATTCTCCATAATATCCAACTCATCGTCCGCTTCTACCAGCTCCGGAACATTACTTAAGTCACGCCTCAAAAGATCCCATTCTAATTGCTCATTCAAGTTTAATTGTCTCTTAAAATCACAAGCCCAAACTCCATTTGCTAGCATGTCGTAAATTGTTGCATCCTTCGCCTTCGCCGCCTTGAAAATCACCGGGAACAAGTCTTGTAATTTTCCCCTGTCCAGCCAACGGTCCTTCCAAAATCGAATACCTTTGCCATTTCTTACCGTGAAAGTTGCCATATTTTGAACCATCGTCACCATTTTAGTAACATTCTTCCATAAACTCCTACCCTGTGGCTGATATGTTTGTTGCAGCGGTACAGGTTACAAAGACTAGATGAATGTACTACATTTACAGGGAAATGGTGGATGTTCATTGATGGCTTTGAGCTGAGAAGATGTAGGCAGTGCAGAAAATGGTGGTAAACTGTGAAAATGAGGTTGTTGAATAAAGTGATATAAGTGGTATGCTAGTGATAGATGAGTCAATGGTGTTGATGCTCTATGACTGTTAATTTGTTTGAAGCAGTTGCCGCAAAATACTGAAATTGCAATGTGCAACTGATGCTGATAAAGAAGCTGTGAAAAATGGCTCAGGTTGTGCAATTGACCCACAAAGTCTTTTTCCAAACTTTTTTCCACGTCAGCGAATTGCCATTGTGAATGTGTTAACTGCAGTTAAAGAGCTTGAGTTAAGTGGAAGGTATTTTGGAGACAAATAACACTGTTTTTTTTTCTACTGTTATGACCATTTTGTAAATCAAAAACTAAAGTATGACTATTATGTAAATGAATTAACAAAAATATGATTTATTTTGTAATTGGCCTCTTATTTTTCCTGATTTTCAACTTACAGTCAAACCTATTTAGCAGCCTTCAGCCTTGTCCATGGTCAAGAAATCTAAAAATTGAGTCCCATTTGGTCACCAATAATATATGGTATAGTGGGGAGACCACTCGATTCTTTGACCAAAAGATGAGGAGGAAATTTCTTTGGGCGGGTCCTAGTGGGATAGTATGTTACTCCCACTTTGTCAGGGGTTAGAATAGGGTCGGTGGCTACGCTGGCATTAAGTTACTAATAATTTTTGTGGCATTTTTAGGGGCGACCCCAACGCAATTAGGGTCGATTTTTTTATTCCCAACCCAGAACCAACGTTAAGGGGTGTCCAAAAACGCGGAGATTACGTTAATGCCCTTATATAATCGGAAGATATTTTTTGTCCGATTGTTAATACTTAATCGGAAGGTTAGTAACGCCATTTGACTACCGATTAATATAGATTTTGTGCCAAACGCGAATCTTGCTCCTATAACAATCGGTAGTAAGAATAACCTCACTATACTACCAATTATAGTATCTCTCAAAGAAGAAATTTGGGGCAACTTTATAATCGGTAGTCATATTAACTACCGATTATTATAGTTATCAAATTCGGAAAATTTGAGATTTCTCCCAAAATAAAATTTGGGGCAACTGTACAATCGGTAGATAAATACGTTATTTGGCTACCGATTATACAGTTTCCCCAACAAAAAAGAGCCGTTGGAACTCTAAACCCTATATAAGGATTGTATACTTGTACCCTCTATGGAACACAAATACCTTTTAACTCTCTCCAACATCATCTTCAACATAATGGCCCAACCATTCATTAATCCTACGGAGTTCACGATTGAAGAAGATTTATCTTTATGTAGGCGCTATGTTTAATTCTATCCTAGACGGGGAGCCGAACGGAGGCATAATGAGTATGAGTTATTTGGGGAGAATTCACGAAAAATTCTGCACCGACACCGATAACCCAAACAACCGTCACTCTGCTGATCTTTTATGCCGAATTGGTTCAATAAACGGACGCGTCGAAGAATTTATCCATTTAACTTAACTTGTGAATCAATATCGATTGAGGGATGCAACCACTGATGAGGTTATAGAACAATCTCTCGGGAAATGGCGGAGATGGAAAAGATCAAGCTTCCATTATGAAGATCATTTTAGAATCCTTATGGCGATGGAAAGATTTAATCCATTTAGGACTCGTCCAACCCGTCCACGACGCTTATCACAATACCTTATAATATAATTGTGGAAGTTCAATGTAAAATTATGATGATGTGTAGTTGATATTGTTATGAATTTCAAAATTTTTTTATGAAAATCAGAAGTTTTAATTATTTATGGAACTACCGATTATACTCCAACGAATTTTTCGTTCAAAAGAAACTAGTCGTGCCTCGAAAACCACACAAAATCGGTAGCTAATACATATTGCTAAACCTACCGATTATACTCCAACGGATTTTTCTTTCAAAAGAAACTAGTTGTGCCTCGAAAACCACACAAAATCGGTAGTTATACATATTGTTAAACCTCCGATATATGCTACTCAAATGAAACTGAGTACTCTTTTGACAAGACATGCTATAATCGGTAGTTACACAACTATCCCTAGTTTCTGATTATATATAATCGATTGCTTAGGTTCAAGCATTTCCTACTGATTGTATGTAATAATTGTACGTAATTTCAGTACCATCTTGTAAAAGTACGCATCAACGACCATATTCTCAGAAAAAATAGACGTTGGGACTGTCATCTATATAAGGAGGGTAAACTCTTCTTATTTATGCACCAAACAACACATATCATTGTGTATTCTACAAATAGATTTTCCATCGTCTACTCTTGTGAATTCATTATATATCTCAACTTACAAGCATGGCAACCTTTGACGCAGCTGAAGATTTGGTCATTGTGAAAATATGGTATCATGAAACAAGACGTGAAGATGTCATAGCAGGAAGGTTAACACCTGAAGTCTTTTGGGCGAGGGTATATAACCAATTTGTGCAAGAGTATGAAAATCCAAAGCAAAGATCACTCCAACAAGTTCATGACCGTTTTCGACTTGTCCAAAAAGGAGTAAATGATTACATAACGTTACAAAAGAGGATATTTAACACTACCCACCTAAGCTTGTCAATCCAACAATTTGTAAGTATCGGCATACTTCTTTTAAATAACATCAGGTGTCCAATCTTTCTTACTAAAATGAACTTGGCATTATTTTATGTTTGTTTATGTAGGAGGCACTCGCAAAAAGACAGTACTTGGTGGAAAAGGGTGAAGAATTCACTTATGATGGGAGTTATGAATTCCTGAAGTTCGTGACCATAGTATAAATATTGATTGATTGTTACAATTGGAAGTTATTATTTTCTATTGTCTACCGATTCTGAGAAGATTTTCACCTTTTTATGTTAGAGTTTGATAATAATCGGAAGTATATGTTATATGTTGTCTACCGATTCTTGGAAAATATTTCAGTGGTTTTTTTCAGAGTTTGGTGACAATCGGATGTTAATGTAAGATGTTATCTACCGATTCTGGGGAATTGTTTTTAGTATTTTTGTTAGACTTGCAATCAGACGGTAAATTAGAAATTTTAATAATCGATTATAATATTGATTGGGTCTGTTTACAAAAGCATGTATAATCGGTTGATATATTTATAATATTACTACCGATTATAGCTTTATACTTCACAGATCATTCCAAAAAATTCCAAAAAATACATCTTTGAAAAGTAACGATCATTCATCTTCATCATCCGAGGGAACTAATTCGAGTATGCCTGCCGGAAAGTTGATTTTCATGACGCGATCCCAATCCAACATGTTGGTCTCATATTGTTTCAACCAATCCATACAATGATTCATTGGGAAGTAATCCGTCGCACCACCCAACGAAGGTAATGGGCAATCTATCTTTACTCTTAAACCGATAAAACGCATCTCATTGACAAATGCCATAACAATTCTTCTATCTTTAACCGAATCATCGCAAACCGTCCTTGTAGGTGCAAACGTAAAGGAATGTCCATACTTAGGAGGAACAAAGAAATGTACCACGTAATTCAAAACTTCCGCTAAGAGATATCCACATGAAGGCATTCTTCTCCAATACTTGGATTTGATAGTCTTCAATCCCTTTCGGCACTTTATAGCGCAACTAAGTTTTTGAACTCTCGCTCTTTGTCGTGTCTATCTCCTTGCTTCATCATCCCCATATAGAAATCCTTGTCCTTTATTAGTTGTACCGCCATTTTAGTTCTTAAATATTGCCATTCGGTGACATCTTCATTCACGGCCTCTCCAAAGTTACCAATTTCTTCCATAGCGACGTGAAACCAACAATTACCATCCCCATCCACCTCTTCGGTGGACAAAACAAATGGAACAATGAGGGGAGGGAGTTGTTTCATATACTCTTCTATAATTGTATACCTTGATCGCGTGGGTCTTCCATGAAAATCCGTAGGACAATGAAGAGTACCATATTTCTCTCTTATAATCACCATTTCCGTTGATTATGTTTTTTGGGAGTTGGTCATTTGATCTATAACTACGGAGGTAGTTTGGGTCTCCACTAACACAAATTCTTCCACCGCCTCGGCTTGACTTACTTGAGAAGGCTTCGTAGAGACATTTTGCGCTACTTGTCGGTCGGTTGGTCCACTTTGATCTTTTCTTGGACGACCTCTTTTCTTGGGTTGTGGATCATCCTCAAATTCGACTTCCGAACGCTCATGCCAACACAATATTCTTGTATTAGACAAATACTCTTTCAATTCTTTTCTTCCAATGGTTCTCGACACTTCGGTGGGTGGCCTACCCGCCCCATTTTTGCTTAATAGGTTCATCAACCTCCCTTAAACGAGGGTGAAGATCTTGCTCCAAATCATGCATCAATATTTGCTTCTTGACGCCATTTGTTGTAGCAAAACGCTCGGTTATTCTTGCACACAATTCCGACTCCAAGAACGACGGACCATCAACTACGGGGGTACTTGGAGTGAAATTTAATTTCTTCCAAAATGGATGAATATCATTGATGTCAATCACATCGACATACCTACCCATTTTATGACGACATGGGAGACCAATACCTATCACATCCTTGCAAACACAAACCGTATTATTGTCATCGTAATCTTTATATAAATTCAATTGTTTCATCATGTGATTTATTGCCCATCTTGAAACTTTATGAACAATGCCCCTTAGAAGCAATCTTTCCCTTTCATGTTCCTTCGGGAATTTATGTACACTAAATTGCATAGAACCCTTAATCTTATCGAGATCACGATTGTTGAATTCATGGATTTCTTCTTGGATCGACACAACTCCATTTTGACTACCTAGAAGTATTTTCTTTAACCGTCCATGAGACCCCTCCGATATGCTTGTCGCCTCGTTCTTGAAATTACGACATTCATATGTCCATGCAAACACAAACCTCTCCTTAATTGTTAACCATTATGTTTTACAATACTCAACCGGTTTTGGATAGTCCTTGCCATATTCATCCTCAAATTTCTTCAAGTTTTGTTCATAAATTTCCTCGGTCTTCGACCAAACGATCTTGTCCCATGCTTTCATGAACATTTTCCAAAAAACTCAATTTTGGAATTAAAGGATTTTAGAAAAATTCAATTTTGGAATTTTGGAACATTTTAAAATTTTGGAATTAAAGGGTTTTAGAAAAAAACTCAATTTTGGGGCAACCTATAATCGGAAGGAAATGTAAGTTGTTAAACTTCCTATTATTACTACGTCGCAAACACGAACCAAATGGTTAGGGTTGGATCTGCACCCTAAAACTTGTGCAATTTTGGCAAAGGTTCGATGTGGGGCAACCTATAATCGGTAGATAATTTAACCCGTTAAACCTCCGATTATATAGTTTGACAGATAAAACCGATGTCAACCTAAATTCTTTTCATTTCATTTCATTTCTTTTCAACTCCAACTCTCTACTTCTCTTGCTCTCCGAATACAGAGAGGAAAACTGCCCCCCTCGTTAACTCCGCTTCAATACATCGTTATCGTTAATCGTCGAATTGAATAATCGTCAAATATTCTCTAAGAAGATGAAATATAAGGGACGTCAAAAAACTCGAAGGAAAAATGTTGTTCGTGGTGTTGATCCAAACATTGGAACGCCTGCCCATAATAAAGAGGTTCTCACCGAAGAACACGAAGAATGCGAACAAGGTGAAGAACAAGAAGTCCCTTATGTAGATGATTCTGATAGCCAAACTCTAAAGCAACTTCAAATGGCCCCAATTAGGTAAGATTCTACCATTTTTTGGGTTCCTATTGCTTTAATTCGACGAAACCACGAATTTAATTTTTAAGGTTTTCGATTATTACACAGATTCGGTAGTTTAGTTATTCTTTTAAACTTCTAATTATACTCAAATTTTCAATGATCAAGAACATTGGTTATATTCGGTTGCTAAAAAGTTAGGTTTCCTACCGATTGCCTTAGTTTTTCACAACTAAACCCTACAATAGGTTCATAATCGGAAGTGAAACGTGTTTTTTTCTTCCGAATATAATAGGCTTTTGTATCTCCTGGACACAAACTGATGCATATTCGGTAAGTATTTTTTTTTTTGGCTACCGATTGTGTGTATTCTTTAGATTATGTTGAAATTTGACTTCCAATTATTAATAATCGGACGCTTACGCTGAACTAAAAATTCCGATTATAAACATATTGTACCTTTTTTTTGCTATTTAGGAAAGGTGAGGTAAAAAACCCGAAGACGCAATTGTCTCGGATAGTGCAAGACTGGAAAGGCGTAAGAACTTGACATCTAGTGCAAGGAGAGCTAGGGCCACTAAATCCACTTCAAGTGCTTAAGATGGAACTCAACAAGCTGCCCCACAATCAGAGCCAGTTGAAGAAGGTGTTCAACTAACTGCCCCACAATCAGAGCCAGTTCAAGAAGGTGTACAACCACCTGCACCACAATCACAACCTGGAATTCAATCAGAAGCACCAGAAGATAGAGTTATAGAAGTTGGACAACCCAGTGGTGCGCAATAAGAAGGAAAAGCTGGAAAAAAAAATCCTCCTCGAAAGAAGGCGAAACACCTTGTCCCAAAAGAACTCAAGGTGAAGGATATTCCAGAAGGTGTAATCCTTGGGATGCCGGCTGACGGAGGAGATTTGTTATTTGGATACAAAGACTCCTCGGAAAGAGAAATATATGAAACGGAGGTAATAATCGTATCCATTTTATTTACGTATTTTCTTTTGGTTCGTAATAGTTTTAAGGGTTATAAGTTTAGGTAATTCTAATTTTTTTTTAACTTATCATGTGTATAATAGTATCATTCTGATGTGGTTCGTTTACTCAAACCTACCGCCGCACCACCAAAAATGTTGAAATGAAATGGCCTTTATCCGGTGAATGTGAAAGGTTCAAGACAATTATTGCAAATTCGAGGTTGGATAATGCTGATGAAAACTCTATGCTAAAACATGACCAGGTGTCTATATCGGCGTTTGTGGAGAGACTTTATCCTGAGACCGACACCTTCCATATGCCGTTTGGAGAGATAACAATTACCCCAGATGATGTTGTGCAGATTCTTAGACTCCCTTACCATGGCAAAGGTGTCATGGATGAGTACACAAATCAGTTGTAATGGGACAAACTTTATACTCTAACTAATAAGTGTTTGGGTTGGGATGCAGAAACATCAAAAACTGAGTTCAATAGATGCATGAAGTATAGAACTAGACAGTTCAACATTAGTACTTTGATGGAAATGTTCAGGGGCACCAAGAAAAAAGAAGAGCAAGGAACTTTAACTGATGAGCAAGTGAACCACGCGGACACCGCATATCTCCTATGTGTATTGGGATGTGTCATTTTCCCCAATACTAGTGGCAATCGGGTCGACGCCAACCTTTTACAACTTCTGGATCCTCTCGATAAAGTGCATGAGTATTCTTGGGGCACGGAATTCCATGCGTGGTTGATGGAAGATTTGAGAAAGGCATTGAGGCTTGGAATTATCCAAGTGGCCGGGAACGTGAGTCTACTACATGTATTTTTATTAAATCTACATACTAAGTTATTTTTTTTTATTTTTCTACCATTGAAGAATCAATTTCCTGATACTTGTAAGAATGAAAATATAGACATGGATCTACGACCACTTCCATATCTTGGGATTGGCCATTGAAAATCCAGCGTGGGCGCCAGGTCAGCCTAGAGGAAAAAAGTACGTCTTCGATGACAATTATTGTAGGACAAAGGAGTAGAAGCCAATTCGTTTGAGGGAGATTTTGTTCTCAATGAAAGCCCAAGATGTATGCTTTGATACATATAAGGAAGACCGAGCTAATGGACATATCGCAGGTCGGTCCGATTTGGCACTTTATTTTGGACCATTGTGGCACCCAACATGATATGTGATGTGCAATGCCTCAAGGGTAATGGGACAAAATGATTTTGTACAAGGTTTACCAAAGTGGCTCATCAATGTGAATTTCATTTTGGATGTGGATCAATGAAAGTCTGATAAAGATTATATCACGGTGGTTTACAAGGGTAACCCATCCTGAAAAAACCATTGGGATAGAAGGGTGGATTACTTGATCAACGGTGGAAGGCAAGCCAACCAAGGTTTTGAAAATGCTCCCAACTATATGGATTGGTATCGGGATGTTTCTCATTTTCGTGTAATCCATGATCTTAAAGCAAAGCCCTCACCGTATAAGAGTATCCTCAAAGAGAAACCTCCGGGTTTTGATAGATTGGTACGTATTGGTTTCTTAATTTAGTTTAATTTTATGGGTCAAAATCAGACTAGTAACCGTTTGATGGTATGCTATGTTTTAAAATAGATGAACATATTAAAAGGTTTGTCCAAATGGTGCACTAATTGCATAAAATCCGGAGAGCCTATGCCACTTGAGAAGATAAAAAAACACCAAGAGTTGGTTGATAACATTGACAATGAAGATTATGCATCTCAGTTTGGGGAAAAAGGCAAGCAACCTAAAAAGATTGTGAAAAAAAAGAACTCGAGCGTCATCGAGCACTCAAGTTGATGAAACCGGTGATGATGTTGGTCCAAGTGGTAGAGGTAGTAAAGGTCGCAAAGTCCAAGCAAAAAGGAAGAAATAAACTTTCAATGTTGTAAACTCTCGATGTTTTTAGTTAACTTTATGGATAACTTTGTTTATGTCGGATTATGTCATTTTCAGAGTTTTTGTCAGATTATTAGTTGGTATGTTATGTTTATGGATTGTGAATGGTTCCTTTTATGGATTATGAATGGTTATATTGCTATGTTTATGCATTTAACGATGACTCGCAAGCGAATCACATGATGAGACATGAAACTGTTGAAGTTTGGAACACAATCGAAGGCTAAGTTTATATATGAACCTACCGATTTTGGGGATTTTTCATTTTTTGTCAGAATCGGGAGCTTTATATATTTTTAACCTACCGGTTCTGGAGATTTTGCAAAATATTTAGTCAGAATCGGAAGGTTAATAATATAATCTTCCTTTCGATTATTATGTATGAAGAAAACTTTTCTTCTGTATCCAAACAACACCACAATCGGAGGGTGAATTTTCACTTTGCCTTCCGAATAAAAATATTCGGTAGGTTTTGTTTATTGTTAATATCCGATTATACCATGTGAAAAAACTTTGTTTCCTGGAACCAAATAACACCATAATCGGGAATCTAGATTCCTTCACTGGTTTACGATTATATAAAACGGTAGTTTTGTTTTATGTGCTTCTTTCGATTATTCTATGAGCAAAAACTTTCTTTTCTGTATCCAAACAACACAACAATCGGAAGGTAAATTTTCACCCTGACGTCCGAATAAATATATTCGATAGGATAGATGTTTTTTAATATTCGATTATTCTGTGTGAAAAAACTTTGTTTCCTGGAACCAAATAACAACATAATCGGAAATGATGACGACTCACAATATTACCGAATATGTTAATCGGGAACCTAGTTAACAAGCAATTCTACCCAATAATAATAATCAAAAACTTTTTATATTAATATTCATCTGATTGCATGCATTACATAAAGTTCAAAATACCACAACCTTACAATTTTGTCAAAAGCACCTAAATCCATACTCCTTATTGACCATAAAAGTATTAAAAAAGATCATAACGTCCAGACACCGTAGAAATTGTCCCTCTTGATTTTGTAACATCCTTCATGTTCAAATCGTTTCCCGTAGAGGTACATATACCTATGATCAGCAAGATTTCTCTGAAATTACGAATGAGCAAGTTAGTATTAACGAATGAGTAACAAGTGAGCCGGAGTTATGAAAGATACTTACTTGTTTTTGATACGTCCATTGAGGAAAAGCATCCCTAACAAATCGTTCTTCATCTTCAAGCTTGTCAATCTCCTTATCGACCGCATTCATTCTCATCTTAATGTTATTGGATGATCTTCGAATTCAATTACCATCTAACGCCTCACATACCATTAAAATACGGTTCCATAACTACTCTTCGGATTCCCGTTTGTGGAGCTTGTGAACACGATAATGAGCAGTTACCACAACCCACGCTCTATAAATAACACAATCTTCTTCTTCGACAAAAGCAATATCCATGTTTTTGGTTTTCAAAATTAGAACTGAAGAGAGAAAAGAGTTTGGTGCAATTGGGGTGATAGATATGAGTTTCTTTATATAGGCTTAGGGTCCAACGGCTCTTTTTCCTTTTCCCAAAAGCTACAACGGCTATTTATGAAATTTGGTTGAACATGCAACGGCTAATTTGACGAAGGTTGAAAGTGGAGAAACCAATAATCGGTATGAATTTAAGTTATAATACCTACCGAATAAGGTAGCTTTCAAAATTTGAATTTGGGGCAACCTATAATCGGTAGGTTGTGGAATCTATTTTCCTTACGAATATGGCTACATTCAAAACACGAACCAAGTGGTTATGCTTGGCTCTAAACACTCAAAACCTATGGAATTTGGAAATGGTTCGATCTGGGGCACCTTATAATCGGTAAGTTGTTTAAGGTGTGGATACCCTACCGATTATTGCAGATTTCAAAATTCAATACATGAAGGATTTTCGAAAAAACTCATTTTGGGGCTACTTATGATCAGATTGTTTTGTAATATATTAAACTTCCGATTACCGCTGCACCCAAAACACGCACCAAGTGGTTATGGCCGGCTGTGTACACTCAAAACCAATGAAATATGACAAAGGTTGGATCTGGGGATCGATATAATCGGTAAGTTTTGTAGTTGTATAACTTACCGATTATAGAAGATTTCATAATTCTCTACGAGAAGGATTTTAGAAATAGAGTCATTTTGGGGCAACTTATAATCGGTAGGGTTGTAACATATTAGGCGTCCGATTACCGCTACATCCACAGCTGGAGCCAAGTGGTTATGGTTGGCTCTGCACCCCTCAGAACCTTCGAAATTTGGCCAAGGTTGAATATGGGGCTCCTTATAATCGGTATCCTTACAAGTTGGATAAGCTACCGAATGTACAAAGGCTTATTTGCCGAAGTATCTACATAATATTCGGTAGGTATAGTTTCAATTTAACCTACCGATTCACATCTAACCTACCGATTATGGTGTAGGTTCCCGATTATTTAAGGACATATTGGCCATTTCAAAAAATCGCAGATAAGGGGTAGCTTAGATTTACGTTTGGGTGACCTTTTTTTGTCTTTTAGTGTCGCCCCTAATTGCGTTGGGGTCGCCCCTAAATATGCCAGGATAATTTTTGGGAATTTTAATAAAGTGCCACACTTTCAATTTCATGTTTAAGAAAGTGCCACCGTTTTTTTTCAGAATTAATAAAATGCCACTAGTTTGACTTTTCCGTCCAGTTTTTTTCAATATAACGGCTAACGGATGTTAATGCATACGTGGCAGTTATTCTACCCTAAGAAAAGACAAGTAAACCCCTGGATAGTCTTTTTAGGATTTGTGATGGTGAGTAACTTTTGAGTTGTGAATTCAGTCGAACACCTTCCTAGGGAGTCTCCGGTGATGAAGGGGTGTCAACTGCTACTGTTTCCACGTAACAAAGCTGCATCTTTTGAGATAGTACCTGAATCACAATTAAGCAGATAGAAAAGCCGAAATCAGATGAAGCCAATATATGTTACTGAATGGACTGTGTAGATGCAACGAGAGGGAAACGACCTCAAAAACTCAATTAGTTCTGCAATTGACAGAAACAAAATTTGGGCAGCTTTGCACCAGGGTACCAATGATGCCATATAAGCTCAACTGATTCTACAAGAAAGATGACGAGCCATGGAATTTCTCGCGTAATCTCTGGTTGCAACACCATTCTTCTTGCATTCGTCATTACCTCTAAAAGGGCATGGAAAGAAAGTGCTAGCTGTGATTCAACAACCAAAAAACCATGGCTTTGTGAAGATGTTGTATTAGACATGACGAAACCTAATCCCTGTAAATAATTGTAATGGTTTGCATCACAGAAAAGGACGAGGGGGAGGAGAAGAAAATAGAAGATTTTACAATAAAGGGAAGAAAACATGAAAAAATGGATTCTGGCAAACCTGGTGGAAATGAGCTAAAATTGGTTCAGCCTTTTTGTCAAACAGCTGAGGTGCGAGTTGCATTCTGATAATGGCTACACACTGGTTGCACTTTCGAGACTACACAATTCGATTCCTTCCTTGCAAAACACCAATTGGCACAAACCCAACCTATAAATCACATCCACATCTCAACTTTCTCTCCCTAAAATACGAACCCAGTTGAAACCCAACTTCCCAAATCTTCTCAAACTCAAAACCCTCTTCTTAATTTCGCTCATTTATCTCTTCCATAGTTCCATTACATAATTATTCAACTGAAAAAAATCAAAACCAACAAAAACAGAAATTGTAAGTAATATTAACAGAAAAGAAAAGGGTTAAGCAAAGTAGATAGACAATATGGAAGTGGTGGCGGCGGAAGGAGTTAGTGATATAACAATTCGAAATCTGATTTTGAAGTTTTAGCACTTGGTTGGTGTATAAGTTTTAGTGGTGTTGATGAGAAATTAGGGCTGAGATTAGAGTTTCTTATGTTTTTACTTCTCGTGATAGATGGGAACCATCTTCTAATGAAGACGAATCTAAGCTCATGAGTTTTATGAAGAACATATATATAGTTGAAGCTGAACAACCGTAAAATCGACAGCAGCAGTAGTAGAGAGGAGGTGAGGCAGGCTGTTTGTTCATTGGTGACTGGTGAGTGATTGTGATGAGTATAACAAGATTTGCAAGGGTAAGTATGTAAAATGCAACAGATTTTATTCACCAAATCAACGAAAAAGACCAAATATGTGGTCCTGACCGGTTGGCTAACGATAGTGACATTAAATAAACTTTGAAAAACAAGAAATCCAAAGCGTGTTATTTTGTTAAAATTCCCATAATTTTTCCTATGAATAAATTAAGTTACTCCCAATTTATTTTTCCAACAATGACAATCAATTATTTTTGCCAAAACAGTAAAAATACTAGAGCTAGCATTTCTGATTATTTACCTGGTTATTTTACTAGTTATTACCATTGGCTGTTCCAATCCGGTAAAAACTTTCCGATGTTTACTTTCTTGTTTTTATCTATTCTTTCAATTATCTATTCTATTATATAAAGCCAACTACCCTTAGTTGAAGCTCCAATTTATTTTGACCGTTTTACCCCTGTTTTTATATATCACACATACCCATTAAGCAAATCTCTGAGGGCATAATAGTAAATGAAGCTATAAATTAATAATATTACAAATTTACCCATCTCAAAATATTTCAAATGTACATTTGAATAAGAAATTAAGGGCACTAAAGTAATTTAATGTCTCTTATAAATAAATTAATAATCTCTAAATTCATCTTCTCTCAGCAACAGTGTGATTGTGATCAAATCGAACAGAAGAAACAGATCAAACAGGCCTTCATCAACAGAAATAACAGATTACTAATTCCCGATTTGTAAAAAATAACAAACTACTAATCCTTCCAATAAAGATAACATCAAGTGATTAATTAAGTTTTTCTTTTTTGTGTTTGGATAGATGCCACTACGGCTTGAGGTGGTGGTGTCTAAGATTTTACTGAAATAAGCGGAACCGTGTAGCAGAGAGATGGGCAAAGAAAAGAGAAGAAAGATCACCGATGAAGCAGATGGAGGCAGGAAAAAGAAAGAAAAAAAAAGGCGTGGAGAAGGTAGTAGAGGAAAGGAAAGAAGATGGTGAAACAAGTGTGAGAAAAATCTGATTTTAGGTTTAGGGATAATTATAAACCAATGGGCAGGATCAAATATAGAAATAAAATCCACGGCTAAAGATGGATACACATAAGTTGTAGCACGTGCGGTGTGTTCTTGTCATAACAAAAAGAAAAGTTTAAAAAATCAAACCCATAATTTTTTTTTTTTGTGACAAAACTCTTAATCATGTTGATTTCTTTAAAAGATAAAAATTACATACTAGGCAAGCGAGCGACAAGCTGTGCCGCTAGCCCTTTTTGAATAGCAAAACCTATCCTATTAAAAATAAAATCTCGTGAGCCAGGGGTCATTACATTCTTTGCGCATGACTTTCCGGGACCCTCTTGAGTAGTCCAACCGCATGCTGGAGCCAAATAGCCAAAAGTATCAAAAGCAAAGGGGACGAAAGCATGCCCATTGTCAACACATGCTTTCTCATGCTTCGATATCTTACCCGAGGCGACCTTTAGCGCTGCTCGCCCCGATCGTAAAGGTGCCATGTCCAATTCCTACCAAAGGAGATACCGGTGAGGTCAACACATGTGTGTTTCCCATTAGCCCATCCAAAAATAAGAACATCAGCTGGTCTTAGTGTCGATCTCCTTCAAGTGGGTCTCTGTCAGGAAATGCACTGCGGTGCTTCTTTCTTTGCCGAAATGCCGGACCTCCACAAGTACATCATACAAAATATCCCTCACATGATCATGTCTATATTTATAACCGGGGTCTACTTTACAATGAACTCGCATGTTCACCATATGAATCCAAGCAACTTTGTGATGCAAGCGGGGGCGGCGAGAGTCGAGGGATAAAGCGGGATCTTTAACCCGTATTTGAGGATAGACCTGGTACTCAAAGGAGACATCTTACGCCCTAGCCCCTCAATCGGAATAGCTTGAAGAAAATCTTGGGCATGTCTTGCTTGCAAACAACCAAAACCGTTTCTGTCTCTCCGTTAGCATGTAAACTCTATCAATGTCCTTAACCACTTTACCAAAAAGAGCACTCGCCAGGATGCTTTGTGCTTTAGGGGGCGTTGTCTTTATTGGTGAAGTTGTTAAGATCAAAATCAGGAAGAGTCACTTGTAACGTTTCCAAAGCCTTATTAAAATTATCATCCATACCGTCCACACCACTACTCCTCAATATGTGATCCTGTAATCCCCAAGATTGCACACGTGAAGCCACAAAAACATACTCGAGATGCCTCCCTAGCGAGTATAAAGTCCAAGACCTCCATATCTGATAGGTAGAGTAGATAGTCTCCACTGAAGCTCTCCAAAGAACGGTCCCCGCACACCACGATGCCTTCCACCACTTCTCGCAAGCCTCTATCAAATATATCTACCGCCTCCATAATATAGTCTGGGTGACAAATACGAAGGCCAAAAAGAAGCTTGGAGATACCCATACACGTTCGTAAAAGCAGCAATTCACTTTGAGGATCATGGAGCTTGGATAAAATCGCATCAAATCCACTGCTTTTTCAGCCCTCTTAATGGCAAGGCCCTTCACAAAACCATCGTCGAGGCTAACTGCACCACCTAATAGTTTGACTCCCTTATCTGGTCTTGAGAATTCGACAGGAAACATCCCATCACTTATCCTTCGTCCATCACAAGAGGGCCAAAATATTTGATTTTCTTAATATTCAATATAAGCCCGCGCAGAGCCCTTCATTTTGATAATAGTGAGTGCTTTTGCCACTTCTTGGTGTCTCCAATAACAGTGCCATCATCAAGATACCAGGCATGTAGGGATAATATGCAGTGCTCATTTATCTTAGCTATAAGTGATGAAGTACGAGCAAATAACAAAGGCCCTAAAGGGTCACCTTGTTGTACTCCGTGGATGAGTAGATAAAGGAGTCCCCACATAGAGCCGTGCAGGTTGACCATACAAGTATTCTACCCAAGGCGATATAGATGGACAAAGCTTACGTACCTCGAAAGCATAGCCGTTCGGTCAACTAGGTTAAAAGCATTGGTAAAGTCAACCATTAGCATAGAGAGGCTAGCGTCTACATGATGTTTCTCGACAAACCTATTCACAAAGCATGTAGGATTGCCTCAGCACCACCGAAACACCTACACCAAACTGGAAATCCTGTAGATACGCTGCCATGTCCTTACCAACCCCTTTCATCGCCGCTTTGGACACCAGTCGACGCCAAATTGTCCCAACAGCAATGGGACGAATGCTCTTATCCGGTTTAAGGAGGGGTGTTAGGGGAGCCGATGCAATGAACTCCGCTAGGTTAAGAGGGCATCTCCCGCCAAGCCAAAGATTAACAACCCTAGTTATGGCCGTGACCATATCAGCAGCCACAGTTGAGCCTTCCCCACATAAAGCATCCAACAAATGTTGTGCCCGAAGGCCATCCCTTCCACACGAAGTTCCCTTAGGGAAAGATTTAATACAACTAAGAATGGTACCTTCTTCGGCCACTAGCGGTGTCTCCTGCAACGTACAGGTTGGTTTCCTTGGAGGCGGCATCGTCGGATGCTTATCCTCAAGTGCTTTCCTTGTGTTCTCGTTGTATGGCGCCACCCCGGACGAACTGATGGCTTTAACGGCCCATTGTGAAGTTCCCATCCGCCACCTTGCGCAAACAAGTAGAGATATTGGTACCGAGCCTGTTGTCTTTCCCCGTGTCATCATCTTTGTTGTCTTTCTCTGTGTAATCATCTCTAACACTAATCTGTTGCAGCACTTTAAAATCTCACGAACAAGATTTATAGTCCCACTAGGTTCACCCCAAAGTGCCAGCGCTCTAAGAATTTGTGTCTGTTGTGTCGCCTTGCGATTACAGACCTGCATTCAGCTCTACCCTTAGGTCGGAACACTCTCAAAGTGCATCGAGGGAGCAGCAAAAGCCTGACCCAATGTTTAACAGCTTTAGGTTCAGCCGCGACTTTCTGTAGTGCCGCTTTCAGGGCATGAGAAAAAGCTAACCTGCAACCTCTTGGAATGCTCTTAACCGTACATACCGGGGCTCTAAAGACTGCTTCCACAATTGCTTCATTCAATTCAAAGTCGCTGTCAAGCTGCACTAAATCCTCCTGTAGACGAGGCTTAGGCACTCCAAAAATTATTTCAGCTACTTCACCAGAACTCGCACATATCTCAGGCTTAATATCAGTGTTCCCTTCATGCTTGCACGCTCTGCTCCAAGCCTGAATACTCATACATTCGAAGCACAACCATTGTCTTAAAGTTCTCAGAGTTTCCTCTAAACTCATGAAGACATCAACATCAGTTCTTATGGCCTGTTGGAGTGCAGTCTTCTTTTCTTTATTGCAGAGGTGTTGTCTCTTGGTGGGGAATCAAACATGAAAAACCTTTACTCCCAGTCCCCCCATCTGGACAACCATGAAAATCTCTAAACGGACATCTGATGATTCCTTTACTTGCAACTGTCATTGAAGCATAATGACAAACAGTTTGGGTGCTTAAATAAATTATCCACTCTTTGGTTCAGAAACACACAGAGTAGCACCCGATTACAAGCAGTTTTCTAGGTGTATGACAATTCAAAAGCACAAAATCAATCAACCAAAATGAGTATGAACAAACTAACCCATCAACACACCATGAGAGTACCAACATGGAAAACATAAAAACTAAAATAAAACGAAACCCCCAAACCACTGTAACCCATCGAGATGATGGTGGTGGAAATGGGAGTTTGCTGCTGGTAGTTTACAGTCGGTGATTTGAAAACGAAATGAATTTTCCAATGAATTTTCCGAATCCTAAATTCGAAAACGCCCTGAATTGCTACTGATTTTATATTTTGTTACTGTAGCACGAGAGAGGGAGCGTAATGGTATTCGAAAACGCCCTGAATTCGAAAACCCATAATGGTATTCCCCATTGAAGATTCATAGATGAACCAAGTAAAAACAGATGTCGAACGCAATGAAACCGAAGGAGGAGGGGAGGTGGGAGTTTTCAGTGGAGATACGATATAAAAGGATATTTTAGTAAATAGAATATAAAATCAGTCATAAAGGCCGGGTGAAATATCCGATTTGGATAGTAAAAAAAGTATCTTGAAGAATCTTGGACACTAGACAAGTGCTAATACTTTACATGTCTTATTGACACAGGAATTTAAATCCAAGGTCTATTTAACTAAAAAAATGAACTCGAATTGAATTCAAAATCAGTGTCCCCACCTACTTTATTTTAGCACCTACATTATTGAAGAGATACCAAATTTTTTTGCGGGATTCATTCAGTGGTTTTGATTATTTATTTTTTTATAATGATTTGGTAAACCCCAACAATTTTGCAGCGCTTAATTGGGGGTCCTGGAAAATAATTACGGGCCTCACCAAATTTATACCCAGAAAAGTTAGGGGGTTTCCAAAATGATGGTGAAAATACAAATTTTACCCTTCTCTAAAAACTAACCCTAAAATCCTATTAACACTTAAGATAGGCCCCCAATTTTCATTCCAACCCAAAACTCTTCTTCTTCTCCTCCCCTCCCTCTTCCTATCGTCCCCATTTTCTCCATTCACGACTGTGGAGATTTTTTTTTCATCCGATTTATAATTGCAGTTTCAGAAAAAAGGTCGTTAACATTGAAGTTTTGTTGCTTAACGATTTTTGATCTGCATATGAAATTTATGAAAAATCGTTAACCATTGGGTGGAGGTGAAAACGACCCTACCAATAATTTATGAAAAATCGTTAACCTTAAACTGCATGTTTCATTCATGATAAGTCATTAACCATTGTTGGATATTTTCGTCAAGCCCTTGAATGCAGTCATTTAACCTGAACAGACATACCGTTTCATCAATGGACGCATTGATGGAAGAGACACTCTGAAAAGAATTCTGCAACGATGAAAAGTCATCTCCAAAGGGTGTGATTTCCTCTTTAAATAGGAGGCTTGTTTTCATTCAAAATATATCTCTTAACTTTCTCTGATTTCTTTCTAACAAGCATCATCAGTTTCAAAACCAGTGTGTTCTTGGTTGGATCAAGGTTGTACAAACTTTGAATCCAACATCCGTTGTGGGGCTTCAAGTATCCTGACGGCAATATTCTTTGACCTGTTTGTACACTTCTTCCAATTGGGAAAGGGTCGAATAATTGTCGAAAATAATCTTTCACAAGGGCCTTGAACCCTAAATACAACGTTCTTTTCTTCACCCTGTTTAGTGTCTATTTTCCAACAACCATTAGGTATAAGTGAAAACAATTCTTTCGACGTCCCTTTTTAATCATCGTTTATGCCAAACCACCTCTCTGTTTGAAAAAATGAAAGGGTCATCAATTAATTAATAATTTGTTAACGATCCTATGTTGACGACCAATTTATGAAATTAACGGCTATGTACCCTTCGTATACAACTCCTCTTTCAACAAAAGTGTAAGGGTCGATAGAAAAATAGTCATCTCCTCCCACTTAAAAGAAACCATCTTCTAAGTCCGACTGATAAAGATGTCATATTTTCTAAATTGGTTTATCGAACCAGATACTCGATTGGTGTAGCAGGATATTTATACCTTGCAGTTAGTATAGCACAAATCAGGTATCAGCATTACAATCGAAATGCGTCTCTGTCAACCGAAAATAATATAAAATAAATCAAAAGGTGAGAACTTGCTCCATGTATCTTTCATGATTTCATCAGCTCTCTGACTCTGGATCAATGAGAGTCGTTCTTGTTTAATTTTGCAAACAAAAGTAATAGTAATTAGAAAGTTGGGTTTTACATAACGAATAGTAATTTTGCAAACGACTCTGTACCCTTCATAACGAATCGTCAATGAATAATTAGAGTCCTCAGTATATAGTAATACTAAACTGACGACCCTTAGAGTGATAGCTACAGAGAGTAAAAGGTTTTTTAGTCGTTCGGCTTTAAATATATTGAGCTAACGACTCTAGATGACCTAAAAGATGGAATCGTCAACTTTTTCAAACTTGATTAACGATTTTTCATAACTGCAGATCGGAGTCGTCAGTTTTTTCAAACTTGATTGACGATTTTTTATAACTGAAGATTGGAGTCGTTTATTTCTGTGCCAAATAACTGACGACTCGTAATGGTCGTTCGATTATTATACACTCGATCTAACGACTCTCACACTGAGCTGCTGCATTGTGACCATGAATCGACAACTTGGAGCACCATTCATGCAATTTGAAGAGTATAGGAAGTTTACCAGATTTTTTAGAGCTTTGAGTTCTTCATTTTGAGTATTGGTTCCTTCATTTTGAGCAAAAGGATCTTCATTTGCAACAATTATCAAAGCCTCCTCTATTAACATCTCTTCATCAAACATCCAATCCATAGGATTAAATGAGACAATCTCATCATCAACACAATCATGTATGTTGTTTGAATCTTCACCTACGTCATTTCCTCCACTACAATCACTCATTTCAAATAACCTAAATTTTCCCCCAAAACTCACTTTCTTCCTCTATATCCAACACAAAAACACGATTTTTCTATTATCTAAATTTTTCCCCTAAATCTGATTTTATCTAACTTAACTAATTAATAACTAATTTAACTTAACTAATCAACTCAATTAACACTAATGGTTTGGGGTAGTTTAGGCATTTCAAAAAATTGGGATGAGGTGTAATCCCACAATACTATTTGGAGACCTTCTTTAGGGGCCCCCAATTATTTTCGGGGGCCCCGAATTTAGCGGTGCAATTTTGTACCAGGAGCGGAGCCACATGGAAGGGTGGGTGTGCTATTGCCCACCCATCCCAAATAGTTCCCAAGCCCAATTACGATCATTTAAGCCAAATTTTAGGCATTTTAACCCATCTACACCCACTAAAATAAGAATCGTTTTTTTTTACCATGGTTTTTTTGGGTGGACCATGGTTTTTTAAACATTTCCCTACCGAACAATGGTTCGGTTATATTGCAAAAAATATTTCCCAACCGAAAACAGTTAGGCTGTTTTACAAAGTTCGGTTAGTAGCAAAAATTATTTCCCAACCGAACTGGTCAGTTCGGTTAGTCGCAAAAAATATTTCCCAACCGAACACGTCGCTAGAAAAAATAAAACCATGGTCCCAAAAAATGATTCTAAAATAAAATATGTGATGGTTGCCTAGTCATGTCCAGAAACCTGGCTCGGCCCCTGTTTAGTACCCTTGTAACGGTGTTACATTTGCGCAAGTCAAACCAGCCACTAAATGAGTTAAACCAAAACCAACCGAGGGAATATTGATGAACAATGAGAGATGTATGTGGAGAAAAACTTGAAATGAGGCTTAACATGAGTTGCGTGCCTGATTGGAGAGGATGCGGCGAAGGCATCTAGAGCAGTCCCTAATGCTAAAAATGAGTTGTTTAAACTGCAGAGCTAAATGAAAGTTGTATGTGTTGCCTAGGATTTCTTGGGACATATAAAGTTACTGCATTGAACACCATGTCACTAGATTAAAAAAAAAAAAATCCTCAAGAAACCGATCAAATGGACATTGAGAACACTGACTTTTTCATTTTGGGAGAGTGGCCGGTGGAGGAGGGCCTGGGGGCCATTACTTCAACAATCTCTAGTGCCTTGCAGCCAGACGGCCCAACCCCTTTCTGATTTCTTTTGTCAAAAATCTAGCAATTCATTGGTTGAGAATCTTGTGATCTCTCAAGATTTCCCTCCTCGGTTGACAAAATAATTGAAAGCACTTTGATTTAAATTTTCAATTTTCAATTCCCAATTCTTAACTTTTCTTCTTGTAAACATGACGGAAGAATCTTCCCTTAAGCTGAAAAGTATACTTTGTTCCAAAAAGATAAAAAACGTGAATCAGGAGGATTTATGCCGCTGCACATTTCCATTATGTGCGGTCTATTGTAGCCATTTTTTCTTTATTCTCTGAATTCTACCATTGGAACTATCTTTGGGGATTTTTTTTTGATTGCATTGCATAAAGTGATGTAGCTGTCGATTGATCAAAGCATATAAGTAACCATTCTATCACGCAAAGGCCACATAAATGTTGTCATGCTCATGGGTATTGAATATTTCAGGTCGACCACGCCCTTATATTAGTGATGTTATCTACCTCAGAAAAGGAAGAATCCAGTGGTTTCTTTGCGCCCATAAATTGCCCAACAATGCCAATTTGACTTATAGACATAAATAAATATTGGACCAACATAAGTTGCCCAACAATACCCATAAATATTGGACCACGTATGCTGCTTGTGTAGCTTTTAGCTTTCAGCACTAACACTACTTGGATGGAGTTAGCTGCTTGTACTTGGTAGTATCTACATGAGGCAGAACTTTTGGCTTCCGAAAGAGTTGTCAGATGGGGCAATAACCCTCACTTGCCTGTATTTGGCTGGCTCCCTCCATCATATTTTTGCAGAATCTGTTAGCTAAATTTTCATGTTACTGCGATTACAACAAATACATCTATAAAACCATCTGGTATTAGCCCAGTTGGCCAGGAGCCCGACTCTCAAGTAAGAGGTCAGCGGTTCGAGTCTACAAACTAACATTAACATAACATTCTTTACCAATCAAAAAAAAACAAATACATCTATAAACAAACTGTGGGCAAAATTGTCTCTTTGAACCGCATCCCAACTTCCAAATTAACTACACAATGGATGCACTTGATTTAGAGGTCTTTTAAACGTCCACGTACGGTATTTGTAAGCTCTAAGAAATGTGCATATAGGAAAACGCTCAATTATGTTGGAATATTTTCAACCGCGCTACGAAGGGGGGTCCTGGGGGCGTAGCCCCCGGAAGAATTTTTGGATATGCAATTGTTTGGACAGTTGGAAAACGTTTCCAGAAAATTCTAAATTCAACAGACAGTGTCTGTTGATGAAGAGACGCATCTCTTTAGAAGAGAAACCTGTTGGTGAAAAGACATGTCTTTTCCCAACGGATGCAAAAACCCCTATAAGTAGCATCTCCCAAACCCATTTCGATATCATATCTTGAAAACCCTTTCTCTGTTTTCTCTCTTCTTCTAAAGCATCATCGAACTTTCTTTTCATGTGTTCTTGATTGGGTCAAGGGTGCAAACCTTGAATCCAATTTTTGGTTGTAGGGCTTTCTTGTATCTGAAGTTATTTCACATACTGTTGCAATTGCCAACTCGTTGGAAGGGTAGAAATATTTGTCTAAAAGAAATCACCAGAGCCTTGAAAGCTTTTGAGTACAACCACAGTCTGTTTTTTGTGTTTCATCTCCATTGCAGCCCGGTAAGTTTTTTCCAACAAATTATTTATGGAGGGAATATTAGTTTGGCCCCCTTGAAAAAATGTCAATAAATACTCAACGTCGCTTCTCATTTCATCACAAGTTTTTTTTTTGAAGATCCATGGCCATGAATACTGTTCTATGGCTTATTGGATTGTGTTCTTCTGTTTTCATTAGCCATGGAGTTGAAGCTTCTCATCCATATTACGGAAACTTTCAATCTCTTCAATCTACAAGTATCCCCATTTATCAGCCTTACAGAACTGGTTATCATTTCCAACCTTTCAAGAATTATATGAATGGTGAGTGTCTAAACCTTTTTCCAAAACACTACATCTTTTCTTCGTTACTTATTTTCCTTGATAACCATGCGCCTGTGTTTTCTTTGTCTTGTCGCCGAATTTATACAAGCCGCTATGAGCTGTAGGATAAGAAACATGTCTTTCTGTCTTTTTTTCGTGCCAAAAGAAAAAGAAAAATCGGAATTATGAATTTCGACAATGATAGTACGTGCAATATGGCTGAGAAAATTACTAAAGTTAAACAGTTTGGTCGGATGACGCTCATAATATACAGCCAGTTGTGGTATTGCTGCATTTTTATTGATGTTGCAATGCAACATCTAAGAAACTTGAGGTTTTTTTTTTTTTTTGCGGTTCTAATTCTTCATTTTGGTTTCCATGTTGCAACTATGAATGGACGAATATGGCTTCTGGTGAATTCGCAGATCCTAATGGTTAGTATTCTCATTTTAATCTAATATTCATAGTTTGGTTTCATGGTTTATGTTGTTGTTTTACTTAGACAATTAATGGCCGAAATATGAATCAAAGACTTACATTTTGAATGCAGGGCCTATGATTTACAATGGAATATACCATCTATTCTATCAATGGAGCACTTCTGGTCCAGTTTGGGGTAACATAGTGTGGGCACACGCAACATCCATCGATCTCGTAAACTGGATTCACCATAAACACGCGATTGTCCCATCCGAACCATTTGATATCGAAGGTACTTGGTCAGGCTCAGCAACATTTGTAAAAGGAAAGCCGATTATTCAGTACACCGGAATTATTGAGTCGAATCAATGGAATTACCAAGTTCAGAACATGGCAGTGCCTAAGAATTTATCTGATCCTTACCTAGTAGAATGGGATAAACCAGTTGAATATAATCCTATAATTGCACACATTGATGGTATCAATGCGAGCGCATTTAGGGATCCGACTACTGGTTGGAAAGGCTCTGATGGAATCTGGAGAGTGACAATAGGAAGCGAAATAGGCACCGATGGAATATCGTATTTATTTCGAAGTGATGATTTTATTCATTGGACTACAGCTGAACAGCCTCTTCATTCGGCTAAGGGAACTGGAATGTGGGAATGCGTAGATTTCTTTCCAGTAGCAGTTGATGGAAAAGAGGGTTTGGATACTTCAGTTCTCGGCCCTAATGTTAAGCATGTGTTCAAGGTGAGTTTGGATGATACCAAACATGACTATTATACTATTGGAACTTACAACCCTGAAAAGGATAAGTATACTCCTGACGAAGGATCCATCGATAATGATTCTGGCTTGAGGTTTGATTATGGAAAGTTTTATGCTTCCAAAACATTCTTTGATCATGTAAAGAATAGGAGAGTACTGTGGGGTTGGGCAAATGAATCTAGTAGTGTAGCAAATGATGTCAAGAAAGGTTGGGCTGGCGTACAGGTACATGTTAACTCTTGGATTCGAATCACCTTGTAGTGACTTGGAAATCTTACATCAAAGTTAAAATGTTTCATGTGCAGCGTACCAAACTAATTTATCTGTTCTCCTTTTGCAGGCAGTTCCTCGAACAGTATGGCTAGCGGAAAATGGCAAGCAATTGAAGCAATGGCCTGTTGAAGAGATAAAAAAACTCCGCACCCAACGAGTTTCTTTACCTAGCCAAGTTCTTGCTGGGGGGACTGTCACGGAAGTTCCTAGTATAACAGCTGCACAAGCAGATGTAGATGTAATATTTGAACTACCGAAGTTGGAAGATGCTGATATCATGGATGCTAGTTGGGACAACCCACAAGTACTTTGTAGTTCAAAACCAGCAGCGGTACGAGGAAAGTCGGGGCCGTTTGGTTTGTTGGCTTTGGCTTCTAAAAACTTGGACGAACAGACAGCCATTTTCTTCAGAGTATTTAATCATCAAAACAAATATGTTGTGCTCATGTGCAGTGATCAGAGCCGGTCAGTTTAGTTTCATATATTTCAATGAGCACTTCACAGTAACTTCAATATCTCACTTAATGGTGTCAATATCTAACCAAGAGTTTGGTATGAACAGGTCTTCTTTGGAAGAAAGCAACGATAAAACCACGTATGGAGCTTTTATTGATTTCGACCCTGAGCATAATAAGCTATCGCTAAGGAGCTTGGTATGTACAATTTTATAATTTTTGTGATATGCGAGTATGTAGTAGCTACATATTTAGTAAGTTGGTGATGCTGAGTTCCGAACCTAGGTCATGGGTATCATCACCCAATGACTTGAGTGCTCCAATTGAGTGCATTTGTCCCTTTTGTATGTATATATGTTTATGGTTTCTAATTTTCTATGAACCAGAAGTTAATGAGGCTTTTTGTTGCAGATTGATCACTCAATAGTGGAGAGTTATGGTGTTGAAGGAAAATCTGTTATAACAGCAAGAGTATATCCAACATTGGCTATTGATAATGAAGCTCGGCTTTATATATTCAATAATGGAACCAAAAGTGCCAAGATATCAAATCTCGAGGCATGGAGCTTGAAGAAAGCTGTAATCAAGTATTTGGAAGATTTGCCCTAGGCCAAAATCAAGTATTTTGGCATTCATTTGATAATAAAATAAATAAATAATGATGTAATAATATTTATCCAATGATGTAATTGTTATTTTATAAAATTATAAGCTGATTTTGAAGAATAAATTCCAATTATATTATTCAATAAATAATATTATTATGCAAAATTTTGATTAGTTGTTGATAAATTTTTTATAATTATCCTGAAAAATAAGTTGTTCTAAACTTGTTATAATGATCTTAAAAATTTCATCAAACTACTTGCTAAGCAAATATCTGCCTGAAAAAAATTATTTGGAAAACCAAATAAATATGTGTCGGTCGGCCGTTGTATTGTGCCCAAATGCCATGGTGTGCTTTGCTTTTGACTAAACAACACAATACCACATGCCTTCAATTTCTAACATAAGGCCGGTTCCTATAGGCATGGAAAAGCCATGAGTTTGCCAATTTTGCACCCACTATGAGCTAGCATGGCAAAGTGGCAAACAGGCCTGGCAAAGTGAAAAATTTGCCACTTTGCCAGGCCAGATCGAGTCACTACCGAGTATCGACCGCTCGATGTAATATAAATCGCCCGGTCAAAGTTATACCGCCAGTGGTGTAAACTCAACCTCCCACTGCTTCTCATCCAACAGTCACCATTTCATCACCCTATAAATACAATATCCAATTTCATTTCAACTCACACCATTTCTTCAATCTTCATTCTTTCACTCCACAAATCCAATATGTCAGTTTGAGGTCGTAAATTTAGCTTAGCTAAAGATAAATCCATTTCAGGAATTATGTTCTTGTTTCAGAGATATGGCCATTGGTGCAAAACAAGAACAATGTACTTTATGGCAAAACATATTTCAGAGGTTTCAAGTAGAAACATTGAACCTTAATAATCGAGATGCAAATATTTTGTGTCATCGCTCTGGAGTAATCAACAAGGATGTGATCTTGTTTGTTGTTGTGCTTATTGAAGGCAATCGAAACCGAGTAAATGGTCAAAACGAATTTGATGTGGAGCAAATGTGTCGGGTTGAATGGCGCAACAGAGTGGGAAAAAACTTTCAATTTAAAAGTTGTTATTACCTTATCTTGAGGGTATTGCCCAAATATGATGCATTAGTATGATGCATCTTTCATTTGTATTTAGATGTAATCGGGATTTAAAGTTATTATCAAAGCTTAATTTTAAGATATGAATATAAACTAGTGCATCTTTCATTAAGTTTGATAATTTACATTAGTGCCTCTTTCATTAATCTTGATAATTTACATTAATTAGTACCTCATTTATAAACTAGACTAGATGTAACTTACAATAAAGACTTTAAAAATTAAAATTTGGGACAATGTTCTTCATCTTGTTTATCTTCTTCATTTCACCAAACTTCCAACCGATGCGCTCATGAAAGGAGTTTCGTTTGTTTATCTTCTTCTTTGCCTTCAAATTTTCCTTGCCTTGAAATTTTCTTTGTCTTTTCTTAGTTGGAGGTTTGATTTGGTTAATATCCAAAACTTGTAGATTTATTTGGCTTTTATCTATTTCTTTGTAACCATCACATATCTTACTAACGGAGGCTTCAAGCACTACTTGGGAAAAATCAAGTTGGGATTCAAACTTTACCATTTAGTAAGAAAAGATAGAAATTAAAAAATTTGGAGTAATTTTTGTGTTTGGAATATCACATTTTTATAGTGGTAGAGAAAGAGTCGTTGGAGATTCAAAATCAACCGAACGGAAGAGACTACACCGATAGCGATCGAGTCTCGGCCGCTATCAGTGTTGTCTCTACCTTTCGGTGGAGACTCGATCGCTTATCTTATTTCTCATAGTGGCACAACCAATTTGCCAGGCTTGCTAGCATGGAAAATGGGTGGTTAGATACCCCATAGGAACCATCCTAACACAGAACTTATACATCAAACAAGTAGTAGGTCTGTGATGTATAAGTATCTCTGCAATGTATAAATATCTCTGCAACGTATAGATTGAAGTATTTTTTACCTTGTTGGGTGTTTTGATTTTCTAATTACCCATTAGTTTATTAGCCTAGCAAAATATATTTATTTTGTTTTCAAATTTCAAACAATGAAGGCATGTTCTAAGCCCATTGATCTCGGTATATATTAAGAATGTTAATTTGGGGACCATGATAAATTTGGGGGACCATTGTCTATTTTAGGGTAGGGAGCCCATATCAATTTTTTTTTCTTAATACCTAAATTACCCTTATGATTAAGTAAAAAATAACATTAACCCACCACCTCCGATTACCACCACCACCTCCTCCTCCGATTACCACCACCATCGTCCACCACCACCACCACCGATTATGACCACCACCACCGATTATGACCACCACCACCGCCGATTACCACCACCACCTCCGCCGATTATCACCACCACCAACCATCGATTACCACCACCACCTCCGAATACCACCACCACCACCTCTATATATGTAGCTTCATTTAAATCATTAACAAAGATATTCTCACAAACTCATTGCTTGACATTCGTTTTTGGTTGAAAAAAATAAGAAGTAATAATCAAAATGAGTTGAAAATGGAAGTTGCAGAGAGGTTTAATGGAGGTTTTTTTTTTCCAGAGACAGGTTCGGTTACATCGCAAAAAAAGTCTTAACCGAACTAAGAGTTCGGTTATCAAAGATTAATTTTTTCTGAACCGAACTCAGAGTTCGGTTCATTCGCAAAAAATACATTTAACCGAACTATGGGATAATTCCATTTATGCATTTGCAAGTGCAGTTCGGTTGGATCGCAAAAATTGTTAAGTTTTTACTTTAACCGAACGTTTGCCTAATTGCATATATGCATATACAAGCTCATTTCGGTTGATTCGCAAAATATGTTGAAGTTTGCTAACCAACCGAACTTTTAACACTAGTTTACTTTAAACCTGCAGTTCGGTTGGGAACTTGATTGCGTTGAAGTTTGCGAACCAACCGAACATACCTCTGTAAATGAGTTCGGTTAACTCGCAAAAATAATTTCAAAACCGAACTCTTCTCTATATAGAAAATGTTGAGTTCAGTTTAATCGCAAAAAACAAAATTTTGCGAACTTACCGAACTTTGTTGTTTAAAGTTCTGTTACAATGTGGTCTAGTCGACTGAAACGAACAAAACTCGGTGAACACAAGCATAGTAGTTCGGTTACATTTGATTTTCCATCAGCTAGCCGAACAAATAAAAACTCCATTAAAGCTCTGGTTCGGTTACCTGTGATTTTGGATTTATTAACTGAACTGCATTTGCAGAAAGTTTGGTTACATGTTCTTCATATAATAAAACCGAACTTTGTTGACATGGTTGAAATTTTTTTGTTACAATTTTGATTTTAAAGATATTTTAGGCCGTTTATAGCAACATTCACTAAGTTACAAGCATACTTTGGCACCCAGAGGATGTTTTTTCTCCATATTCACCCATCTCAAAATAAATTTTTTCTCCATCTTCTTCTTCTTCTATCACTTTAGTCACTCAAGAATCGGAGGTGGTAGCTAGGTTCAGGGTGGCGGGCGGTGGTGGTGGTGGGCGATGGTGGTGGGTGGTGGTGATAATCGGAGGTGGTGGATAGGTTAGATGCTTTTTTTTTTATATTAGATTAAGTTAATTGCAATTATTAGGTTAGGGTTAATTTCAATTAGGGTAAGGGGTAAATTAGTAATCTTAGGATTTTTAGGACAGCCCTTAACAATTTAGGTTAGGGTGCCTTAAAAAACAATGGTCCCCCAAATTTATCATGGTCCGCAAATTAACGTTCTATATTAAGTTGACTTGTAGAAAAGCCTAACTAAAAGATCGGATGCTGGACCTAGGGTTAGCATTTTATCCGTAATCCGCGGCTTTAGTCGGGACCAACCGTATTTTTGTGGATGGATGCCCGGACCGTTCGCTAATGGGTTGGACGCGGATGAGATTTTTGAAATCTAACGGATTACGGATTGGGCCCGAATGCAACCTTGAAAATCCGTTGGACATCCATATCCGTTGGATTAATGGCATTTATATAGTTTCTATAAAATATATAGATAATTTTGGAATTTTTAAGGTGTTTGGTTGGAGTGTTGTCCATGGAACTTCTATAGTTATCTACATATATAAAAAGTGTAGGTTCTATAAGAAGTCTATATTGGTTTTATTTTTTCATTACAAATTTTAACTAACACAAATCCATTGGATTATCCGCACCAAATCCGTTCATCCGTGCATCCATTGGATGCAAATCCGTTGGATATTGGATTGGATGCGGATGCCAAATTTAAAATCCGTGGTGAATTGGATTAGATACGGATGAGGTAAAAACCGGTCCATACCGGCCCATGCTCACCCCTGGCTGGACCATCCTTTATTTAAGAAGTTATAAATACTGTCCATGTTGATTGTTTTCTCTTTTGTATAATTGTCTTTTCCCGATGGTCACTAAAATTTGAGATAGAAGACGTAATGATTTGTCAGTCCACTACAAAAATATTTATTGAGATTTGAGACCTCCACTCAGCATCGGGTAAAAAAAACAATCATCCACAAAACAAAATGCGAGCCTGCCAGATGATAAGAGTTGGTTTTTGGATGGCACGATGTACAATGTCAAACAAAAGAATCGTGTCATTAAAATATTGGGGGACAAGTTCATTTGCTTCGGCCGCAGTACCCTCCATTCCCTACGGCCGTGCAAGTAAACATGTTATTGCTATCAAAAGTCTTCCATTGGTCTCTATTTGTGGATCTCTTATCTTGAATCCTTAACCATCTTTGGTTGAGATCTATGTAGTCAATATCGGCCGTATCGGCCGATATATCGGGAATATTTGGGATATCGGCCTTGGAGCGGTAGGATAAGTATTGTATCGGGGATACGATATCTTGGCGATAATATCGTCCAATATAGTCAAACATCGGCCATATCGGGGATATTTCAAGATATTCTTGTTGAAGTTACTTTTTTGTTTCTAGTTTGAACTTTGAACTTATTTAATTACCATTTTAGGCAGTAAATTTTATAGTTGTTGAAGTTACTCTCCTGCTTCTAGTTTGATCTTGTTTATTTATCATTTTAGATAGTAAACTTTAAAGTTATTGAAGCTAATTTTGTGTTTTTGATAAAATTGATGGTAGCTATAAAATTATAGTCTCTAAATTTGGAACCGATATTATTTCGATATTTGAGCGATAATATCCCCGATATAAATTCGTACCAGTGTACCGGTCCTGGCCGAGATGATCCGATATCCGATATTAACTACATTGGTTGAGATCTCTAAATATGTCTTTCCCCTTTGGTATTACACTTGACTTTCTTAAGTCCCATTTGCTAGTATTTCTTTTACTAGCAGTACAGTACTGTTTTATAGTTATCCAAATGGCTGAATGAAGCTGGGGAATTCAGTGGTTTCGCCTCCATGTTTTGAGACTTAAAAATCAATGCCCATCCATAAATTTTATTTTACTTAATTGGTTGGAAGGTAGACTCATTTGCCCAAGTCAACCAACCACTAAATGCAGCATCAAGGAGAACAAAACAACCATAATCAACTGACAAAACTAATAAATAATGAGAGCCATATGCCGTAAAAAAAAACTCGAAAACTAAACTCTGACATGGGATCTAACATGTTGCGAGCGGGGACGGAGGGGACGCGGCGGAGACAATTAAAGCAGTCCCCCAAAAATCTAGCTCCGAGGTTCAAACTTAGCATTTGTAGTAGGTTGAGATCTGTTAAGATTTCCCACCACCTCTTTGATGTTTGATTTATATTTCAATTCTTACACAAAATAACTGAAAGCAACTTTATATATATATATATATATATTTTAATCCCAATTCATAACATTTCTCCTTGTAAACATTATGGAAGAATCGATCTTTTCTTAAGCTGGAAAGTGTACTTATTTTGGTATACTTATTGTGTCCCAAAAAAATCAAAAACGTGAAGCAGGGGTGATTGATTTGAATGCTCGTCTAAAGTGCTGTAGCTGTTTAGTGACCACCACCATGTCATTAAATAAATAATGTTTTTCCGGAAAGTGGAAATCTTGCTGACCTACGAGGACAGAGTCCAGTGGCTGGTGGAGGCCATTTGTATATGTTATCATTTATGTTTTGAAACGGGTTTATTATGAGATAACGGTGGCTGGTTGGTGGAGATCATTACTCCTATGACTACCATGATCGACCATGGAGCGTCTATTACGAGATATAACGGTGGCCATGTGGAAGTCATTACTCCTATAATGGTCACGAGAATTGGTATATTATAGACTTGAGTTTGAAACTAGCCATTAATGGGAAAAATTAAGAAAAATGATCACCAGATGCTTTCATAGCTCAGTTGGTTAGAGCACCCGTTTAGTAAGCGGGAGGTCTTGAGTTCAACTCTCAATGAAAGCATTTTTTTTTTTTTTTTTTGCTTAAAACTCATCTTGCCTCTGGAATGTGTTCAATGTTGATGACCGTTTGTTCTTTTATTTACTTGATTTCCTCTTTTTCTAGTTTACCACCTGTGACTTGGGCAATAATTGCTCATTGTATTTTCTTTATACGCAATTTCGATGAGATATCTCTCTTCATTATTCATGGCAATAATTTATTTGTAGACACTTTTGCTGAGATCTCTTCTTTGGTGTTTTCTGGCTTTGTTTTGCTCTCATTTTTTAAGCAAAATAAATGAAAACATTATAATACCTCAGAACTCAACCTTTTCTGCTTGAAAGTATTATGGAAAGGATAATAATTCCTTAAGTATATGTATTTAGGTTGGCATATAAATCAAATATGCTACCAATAAAAACAAAAACGTGAATCAGAAGAGATTTGATTACTTGCATAAAGTGATGTATAGCTGTTCATTGACCAAAGCCTATCATATTCAAAATAATCATAACATCCATTCTATCACGTAAAGGCCACATAAAAGTAGTCATGCTCATGAATCCTGGCCATGGGCATTGATTTTTCTAGTCCCGCACCTCTGTTACATTTTTCACTTTACTTGACTATCGGTGAAGAAGAGTATTTTCCTTCCGTCACTACAAAAACGAATGGATCTAAGGACGGCTAAATTTCTGGAGACGTCCCAACAAGGTTGCAGTTAGGACGGTTAGAGTTGAGCCGTCGAAAGTAATAGTTTATCTGCACGGTTTTGACTAACCGTCCATAATTATCTAACATTTGATACGGTTTTAAATTCTCCGTCCCAAGTAGGTAAGTTTTGTGGACGGTTTTTTACAAGCCGTAGCTAGTTTCAACATTTTACTTCATCCACCCCACCATTTTGCTATGGGTTTGTATGAATATCGATGACATATGTTCATCACATAACACGTGGCCAAAACTTGGCTTTTCATTTTCCCCGGAAAGAACTTCGGCAATTTCCCCCAAATATTTTCTCTCTTTACTTCGCTTTGATTCTTGTTAATTAGGGTTTTAAAAAAGGAATTTAGGTTATATTTTTGGGAGAATTTAACTTTGTTGTTGATTTTCTATGTACAAGCAAGCTGGTGCTCCTGTTTTTCTTACTCCTCGGAGAAGGGTTTTGGATTCTAGGGTTTCCTTTTGCGAAGGTAATTTTGCAAATAAACCCTCATATTTCATTATATTTTTGTATTTAGTAGCATAATATTACATGGGTTAGATGTTATTTGAGAGCACCTCTACATTTCTTTGTTGTATTTCAGATCTTTTAGTTCAATTGGTTTCTTCACATTGATTTGAAATCATCTATATGGGTACTGGAGTGTTTATGATTGGTATGTTTTGAGATGCAAGGATATGATTTAGTTGGTAAAATACTAGTTATTTGTTGATTCCCTTGTGCTATTAGGAATATGGAAATGAATTTGTTGGTTCCCCTGTACTATTAGGGATTATGGAAATGAACTAATGGAATAAGCTAATATATGGATGCTTGAAGATAGGTTTGATTTCATTATCAGAAAGTGTAAGCGTGTTTCAGAACCCTTGGAAGCTAGTTTCTAGTTTGGTTGAATGGGTTTTGTTTAATTGGTGTTTGTTCATACTTTCTGACTGACCTGAGAAAGTGATAAATGAATGGATAGACAGGGAGTTAATCGTATCATTTGTTCATTTCCTTACACCATCTTCTTTGATTGTGATTTGATGGTTTTCTTATTATATGTTTGTTTAGTAACAAGTATTCTCATAAGAGCATCTACTTGAATCTACTTTCATATATTTATTACCATTTATTATTGCTCAATTAATTCATGTTCACTCTGCAATTTTTTCTTCTTCTATTGGGTATGTGGCGTATGTATGCTTGTGTGGCTGTTGGTTTCCGCTAATTTTAATTTTATGTCTTAGCTAATTTCTAGAAAACATGGATAAAGTTTGGGTTCATAAAGATCCGTGGGGTAAGGATTACCAAGATGGTCATTCTTGGACTATGCGTTCAAAAATGGGTTTGTTACTGAAGATAACAAATTATTTGAGGAATTAGTATTGCACGGCATGATGAGAAGTTATATAACCTGGTTCCATAATGGTGAGAGTTCAAGTTCAACAGTTACATCAAGTATCAGATCACATAATGCAAGTGAGGATGTTGGAGATAATAATGATAAAAGGATGGGGGATGACATTGGCAGCTGAGCAATATGTATATTGTTATGATCGTTGTTCTTTTGTTCCAAATGAATCATGACAAACATTTCATTCCCAATTCATACTTGTATTAATTTTGAATCAACCTAATTTATCTGTAGGCTCGAATGGTGGAAATCCAGAAGCAGGCTAACCAACCAGGTTCAGGAGTCGTTTTATCTAAGCGTAAAAATGCAGTTTCTGCTGTGTTGGGACCTGAGAAACAGGGTCGATTTTGTTGTCTTGGTATTGTGAAACCAAAAGAATTATGTGGTGATGACGCATCATCCAGTAAGGCTGCTAAGTTATAAAGTGAAAATGATAGCCTTATGCAGGCTTTGGCAGCTACAAAAGAAGATTTTGGAATGTCTATGAAAAGAATTTTGGAACTGGGGACACAAGTTTCTACATTTATAAAGTTGGTGGTATGTAGTAGTTTTATTTCTTTGGGTTTCAACGAATAGTAAAGATAATGCATTCCTAGTTTTCAAGCGTAGCTGCTGAATGTGAGTTTTATTTCAATTTGTTTTCAGATGTCAAGGGAACAACTGCAACCAAACCCGAACAACAAAGGACTAGATCAGGTATTATGTATTTTTACTTTACTAATTGTACCTAATAAATTAAAATGGATAGGGTTTACTACATAATAAGTTTGGAATGTATGAGGAGTCTAGCAGATTTGCATGCACTAGTTGTGATCGACATGTTAGTAGAGCCTTTCACAAATTTAAGTTATATTATTTGAACTAAGGAACTGCTGAGTTGCTGCCACAGAGATAAAATTACTACACGATCTTCTAATAGAAATAGCATATATACATATTTTTGGTTGAGTGAATCTTTGTACGACGTTAATAATGTTTCCTTTGGAGCTACGTAGACGTAACTTGTATAAATTGTTATGATAGTGACCACCAGAAAGAGTTTGCAAGCAAAGTTCATATTTAACTCACTTTTTTTGTTTTTTGTTGGTTATTTGGTAAGATTGATCTACGAGTGGTCCACATTTGATGGTATTTTGTAACAACTTCGATCGATTTGTTGAAGGATTTCTTGGATGTTATGGAATGGAACTAATGCAGAGACAAGAAAGTGACGATGTGGAAGCATCAAATGATTTATAACCAAAAGCAAAATGGCACTCAAATGAATCACTAATTGCAGCGAATTAGATATATATACACCTTTTTTTGTTGATAAGTATATATACACCATCTAATGTCTTACAATGTAAAGAGTCTCAGAAACTCCCGTTCTTCACTTTTTTTTTTTTTTTGCTTATGAGTGCTTCTTTTGTAAACAACTTGGTTTTAAGAATATAGAATCTTTTGTGTTTCTCTTGTTGTCTACCGTTCTCAGATTTATGGTTGTGTGTTCCTGGAAAGAGGGGACGACGTAATGCCGTCAAAGAAACCGGAACAGCTTTTAATTTTAGTCAGCTGGTCTACGTTGTGGGACCATGTAAGAACTTAAGGGCGGTTTATAGCCGTCAGGAAAACATAAGTTGAAAATTCACCCAAAGTTCTTTGGACGGATGTTACACCGTCCCAAAAGATAAAAGCCGTCTGAAATACTATTTGTTACGGGGGCGCATGGGACGGACAGCCTTTCGTCCCAACTGATTATTTGGGACGGCCTTTGGGTTATTGGGACTGTTATTGGGCGTCCTTAGATCCATTCGTTTTTGTAGTGCGTTATGTAGCTATCTATATCAGAAAGGCATAATCGATTCTTTTCTTTTGCAGGTTTTCTGCCCATAAATTGCGAAAATGCTGAAAATTCCCCACTTTTATACCTTAAAATTTTTACACCCTTATGTGTCTATGTCTTATTGGCTCACTTTTAAAGCGGACCCCGTGTTTTTACCAGGTGGGGTAGGATGAGGATGAAATCTACGGTGGATAAGAGTGACACATAGGGGTGTAAAATTGTGGTGTATAAAAGTGAGGGATAAGTAGCCGCTTCGCATAAATTGCCCAACAATGCCAAGTTGACTTCTGCAAAAGCGTGACGAAAAAGAGTCAAGGCGTCTAGAAAGACTGCCCACTCATGGTTACATCCAAGATATTGCATGTGCTAGCTCTAGCAACAGGTCTATCTCTACAGTACGTTAACTTTATTTTGAGAGATACCCGTTGGCAGCCCTATGTGTATCGAGTTTCAATATTATCTAAACCATGATAAAGTTCTAAAGAGTTATTTGCCAGAATAAACTATAAGGGTAATTGAAGTGATGCATTTATTGAAAAATATGGAAGGTCGCTACCCAAATATTGAAATTGCATACATGAATTTATTGACAATTCTAATGATAGTTACCTCTGAATAAAGAAGTTTTTCAAAAGCTGGCGAAGTCTTACCTTTGGGAGACAACATCATAAGAAAGATTGAATAACCTAGCAATATGAATTGTCGATGTGGATATGGTGAACAACAATGATTACAATGCAGTTACTGATAAATTTGCATTGAAGAGTCCATGGAGCTCAATTTAAATAGTTGTTTCTGTTTGCAACATTTATTGTACATATTACTTATGTTATATTTTATTTTAAATAATCGATAATGTTTTTGTTTTTAGGTCTCCATTTTCAATTTTCGTTTAGGGCCTCTAAAAAAAATTGTACGGATCCGCACATGCTAAGTTATGGCTTGTTTAAACTCAGAGCTAGATTTTGAGTTGTCTGGTTGCTGAGTTTCTTGGGAAAATTGGACCTATAAGGACAGAGTTATTGAACACCATACCATTAAAAAACCTTGTTTTGGAAAGTGAGAATCGATGACATTTTTTATTAAATTTTTTTGAACGATGAATCGATGACATATAGCAGTTCAAAAAAAAAATGAAAAAAAAATGACATATTCAAATAGCTGGTTTTGTAGTTCTGTGCATCCACTTGTGTGATCAGGATTTATCAAGTGTTTTTCTTGTGAGGCCCATTTACCATGGAGTGAAAGGCCCTTATTATCCTTCACACAATCTCCGTTGATCGATGGTAACAGGCTGATTTTCTAATAAACACGAGATTCATGATTTCAACTTTAATTTCAATCAAGTACATGACATAATATGAATGGCTATTCCCTTTGCAGTTGTACCCAGCAGGCAGCTAACCCCTCATTCTAATTTCTTTTGTCAAAAATCTTACGTACATTTCTTATTTCTTTGGAGACAAATCAAATAATTTTTTGACCAGAAAAACAAAAACGTGAATTAGTAGATATTTAATTTAATTTACTTGTATAAACTGATATAAAGTGATGTAACGTAGTTGTTGATTGACTGGAGCAAATAAGTCTTGCGTCAAATTTAAAAATCTATCACGCAAGGCCGGGGCCGCCCCCTCCACATTAAAAGTAGTCATGCGGCATGGGTACTCATTTCCCATTTGCTCATTACTTTGACTACTAAAGAGCATTTTCCTTTTGTTGTGTAGCTATCGATATCAAAAAGGAAGAATCCAGCGGTTTCTTTTCCAAGTTTTGTGCACATAGATTGCCCACCAATGCCAAGTTGACTTCTGCAAAAGATATGCCAAGCGGTGGAAATGTTGGACCACCTTTTGCGTACTATGATGGCATGATTAAATTTCTGCCACATTGCTATTGGAGTTTACCGCCCGCAGTATCCCTGCCAACCCTGCACGATGAAGCTCGAAAATACTTTGTGCCCCCCGCCCGTGCTTCCCCAACTTTCCCCCAGTCTCCCACAGCCACACAAATGCCCACCCCCCCTGTTTTCCCTAGACCCACTCTCTTTAAATCAATGGTCCAAACTAAAGACACCTAGTGGTGGAGTGATTTGGGTGAGTAATGCGGGGGTCTGTAGCAGCTTCGCAGTTAATTTTTTCTGCAAGAAAAAATAACTGGTGCAAGGAGCGTTGATTTAGAGGACCACCTCATCTTTATCTTCAGGTACAACCCATCCCTGCAAATCCCCCATGTCTTTAGAGGACCACCTCATTTTTATCTTAAGGTACAATCCGCGGGATTGAGCCCGCGGAATGTGTATCACTTCCGAATAAAGAATGGGGAGGAGATAAGAATGGCCAACTTGGAAAGATATACTGGTGGACATGTATGTCTCATCTGGTGATGGTGATAAATGATCTTGGCATTAAAATATGTACTCAGTCAGGAGGAGGAGAAGACATTACCTTCCCTGTTTTTCATTAAATTATTCAACAAAGCACACTGTTTTCGAAAGTGAGAATCTTGATTACATACCCAAAAGCCTGGCTTTTGTATTAGTTTTGTGCTTTCTATGTTTCCCACCGACTAGTTTCCCCACTTTGCAGTTTACACCAATCATAAACCTCACCAGCATGAAATACAAACTATCTTGATTACATACCTAAAAGTATTAGAAAAGTAGTGTATGTCAAGTCAACCTTAGTTGACTTGACCTGTCTTGTGTTGTAAGTGCGTGAATACTCTGTGTGTCTATAATGACACTACACACACTGATTGGCTGTATTAATAGTCAATGACTCTTCCTGTAAGATTTTATCAGTTTTCTTAATACCATTACAAGTTCTCTCATGGTATCAATCGGACGATCCTGAGCCAAAAAAAATTATGATCTGTCAATAAATTTTTTAATACAACTTTTCCCAAGCAGAGACAAAGAATTGTACATCTTTTTCAACATCTTTTTAGATTCAATACCTAATTTCTCAATATTTTTAATTTGTTCATCTCAAGATCTAAATCTTAATTTCTTCTTTGATAATTCTTCTTCTGGTTCATGTCAACTTCAACAATAGTTTATCAGAGAAGACGAAATATGGGTACCAATAATTCCGCTTCTCAAATCGGTGAATCTCTTGATTTTACCTTCCCCTTCACTAATATATCCAAAAAAAAATCTGCAAAATTGGGTCCAAATAACTTCTTGCTATGGCGTGATCAGATGTAATCTATCTTAGTGTCCACAGATTTATATGGTTATGTTACTGGTGAAGTCTAAGAACCAGTTAAAAACTTTGAAGAAGATGGTGTTTTGAAGTTGAATCCACAATGGCTTCGGTGGAGGAAGATAGATTGCTTTGTTAAAAGCTGTTTGAAGGCTACTTTTACAGATTCAGTGTCAAGTGATGTTTTGGGTATTTATACTGCAAAAGAGATTTGGAGTTATCTTGAGGTTAGCTTCAGAAGTCAATTCATGGCAAGGAAAAGTATGCTCAAAACTCAACTTCACAATATCAAGAAAGGTAATATGAATGTATTAGTTTATCTACAAAGTATCAAGAATATAGCAGATTCATTAGCTGCCATATATATGTGAAAGAGTTAGTTCATCAAATTTGATAATGTATGTCTTGAATGGACTAGGAAGAGAATATGATAACTTTGTTGTTGCTGCTTAAAATATAGAGGTTCCATTTACTTTTGCTGAAATTAAACCTAGACTTTTGAATCATGAGCATGGCTCATTGATCAACAACAAGATTCCAGTATTGTGTTTGATGCACAAAACCCATATTATTTTTACTCTAGAATTGTTAATTCTGGGAATGGTAGAGGAAATACAAAGGGTAACTCAAAGAATTGACTAAATAGCAATTTTGGGCTCAAGAATGTACAAGGTCAAGCAAGCAATAATACAGTTTATCACAATGGTTCCACTGGTGCTTCTTCAAGTCAAGCTAGTAAAAAAGATTTCTCTCAGATAGAGTGTCAGATATATAAAAAGAAAGGACACTATATAAGCCAGCAGATGTCACTTCAGATATTATCCACCTACTTCTACTTCTACTTCAACTAGTATTGTTGTTAATTTGGGTTCTCAACATCCTTTTACTACAATGACTGGAGAACAAGTTTTTGGTGATCCATCAACATCTGAATCTCAACAGTGGTTAGATGATTCTGGAGCAACAGCTCATATGACTGGTGATATAAATCTTCTTCATAATACTTCTGCCTTTAAAGGAAAGGAGAAGGTGCAAGTTGGGAATGGTAAGTCCTTGAACATTACTTCTACTGGTACTTATGTTCACCAACTTTTACAAGATTGCTTCATCAATTATTGGGCACTTTTTCAACAACTTCAACATCAGTTCAAATAACTTCAGTGGATGATTAATTTTGCTTCTTCAGTTCTTCTATATGGGGCTTTCTACATGACTGTTTCTACTATGTTGTTTTGTTTTTTGCAACACTTGGTCTTTTATTTTTACTATGTTATTTTATTTTTCAAACTGTTCTGTTTAGCCCTTCACAGATTGAGGGGGTGTATTAGATAAGTAGTGTATGTCAAGTCAACCTTAGTTGACTTGACCTTTCTTGTGTTGTAAGTGTGTGAATACTCTGTTTGTCTGTAATGACACTACACACACACACTAATTGGCTGTATTAATAGCCAATGACTCTTCCTGTTAGATTTTATCATTTTTCTTAATATCATTATTACAAGATCTCTCAAAAAGGATGTAAGATTGTTTGTCTTTTTATTTTTCTGATATCCGACTTGAAGTGGGACTCTGCCATATAACAATCTTCGTAAATTTCTAATACAGACTCGACCTTATTTGTTTGGATCTGAACTGTGTTCTGAAGCTAACTCAATATCTGACTCGATGTGACTCAGATCATTCGTTTTTTCATTTTTCCTAATATCTGGCTTAAGTTCTGACTTGGCCATACAACTGATTTGAAACTAATCTAACTGGGCTCAGGAAAGAAAAAAAATGAAGAAAAATTCTACAAATTTAATAAGATTATATGTACCAGATTCAGTTCAGAGTCAGTTGAGTCAGTAGAGACAAACAACCCATCAGTATTTATTTTTTCAGCTAATTTCCCATTTTACAGCAAACATAGCAATCATCTTTGTATCAAAATGGCCGATATATTATTCTCTTTTGTCAAAAATCTTTCATTATTCATTGAAATAATTTCTTTGTAAACAGTTTTCGTGAGATCTTTTAAAATTTCTGTTATATTATTACCTTCTTACTTACTAGAATTGTTAATGTAAGCAAATAATAGAAGAATGAAAGAAAGATGGAAAGATATCATGAGAGTTCTATCTCCAATTGTATTTCTTCTCGTATCTTATACAACCAACTAAGAATGGATATTTATAACCTCAATATAGGGTAGTGAAATAGGAAATACAAAAGAGTTTACAATTCAAATTTTGCTAGCTAAAATCTTATTCTAATCTTAGTTGTTTTACTTGACCAAAGATATGTCTAGTTTTTGCTAGATTTTTCTAGAAATTAGAAATGGTGGTTCATGCATAAACCTTGTTTATACAATACTCCCCCTTGGACCATCATTTCTAATAAATGTTTTCTTGTTAAAATTTTGTCAGTGAAGTCCTGATGGGGAAAATCCTGAGCAGAAGAAAATTTGTTTCCTTGTTAAAACCTTTGCCAGAAAAATCCAACTGGGATAAAAACTGGTCGAAGGAAAAAGAGTAAAACTCTAGGAGCTTTAAAGTGATGATGGTTGTCACGAATTTTCTCCCGTTGCCTAAACCGTGTCATGAAAACCATTTAGGAAAAACCTGAACTTGTAGTGAGATTGGTCACCGTCATGAAATGCTTCCTCTGTCAAAGTTGCGTCAGGAGAACCACTTAGGACAAAAACTGAACGTCTGCGCCAGGAAAACCGCTTGGGACAAAACATGAGCGCCTGAATCAAATAATACATGATGTTATCAGGTAACCGCATTTTAAGAAAATCTATGGATATATACACCTCTTTTAGATGATGATCACCGTTCTAAGATTGTTATCTCATTAAAAACCTCGTCAGGAAAACCCAGAGGGACAAAACCTGAACGTAGGAAAATATGAGTTCTCAGAACAATGATAAATCCGCAGATGTTTCCTCGTTAAAACCTTGCCCGGAAAAACCCAGAGGGATAAAAACCAGGAAGAAGGGAAAAGAGTACAACACGTTGAACTGCGGATAGCAGTGGACTCTCATGCCTCATTAAAACCTTGACAAGAAAAACCCAGTGGGACAAAACCTTGACTAAGGAAAATGATTGCAACGCTTTATAGTCCATAACTCCCCCTGAACAAAATTTCAGTCAATTTGTCTGCTTGTATATATGGCGCATTCCAATTCCATAAACCAGCTTCCAGAAGAGAGTTGTCGGCAATGACTTGGTGAATAGATCAGCATAATTTTCACAAGATTGTATCTTCTAGATCTCAATATCTTTGTTCTTCTGGAGGTGGTGAGTGTAAAATAGTTTTGGCGAGATATGCTTTATCCTATCACCTTTGATGTAGCCTTCTTTAATTTGTGCTATGCAAGCTGAGTTGTCTTCACAAATTATTGTTGGTGTAATGGTAATGGACGGTAGGCCACAAGATCTTCTGATATGCTTGACTAATGATCGTAGCCACACACATTCTCGACTTGCTTCATGTAGAGCAATTATTTCGGAGTGATTTGAGGAGGTAGATGGCATGCTCTGCTTAAAGGATCGCCATGAAAATGATGTGCCTCCGCTTTTAAAGACATATCCTGTCTGAGAGATTTCTTTGTGTGGGTCCGAAAGATAACCAGCATCTGTGTATCCCTTAATCTTTGAACAGTTTTCTGAGTCTTTCGCGTAGAACAATCCCATGTCTGTAGTACCACGTAGATAGCCCAAAGTCTCTTGGTTGGCGCAGAACTGTACCTGGCTAAGATATTTACTGCAAAAGTGATGTCTGGTCTAGTGCACTGAGCTAAATACAATAACCCACCGATAGCACTCAAATATGGTATTTCTTGACCAAGCAGTGTTTCGCCTTCCTCTTTGGGGCGAAATGGATCTCTTTTGGGATCAAGGGTTCTAACAACCATTGGAGTGCTAAGTGGATATGATTTGTCCATATTAAAGCGTTTGAGAAGTTTCTCTGTATACACTAATTGATGGATACGGATTCCTCCCTCATAATGCTCAAGTTGTAGACCAAGAAAAAACTTTGTTTTACCGAGATCTTTCATCTCGAACTCCTGCTTTAAGCATTTTTGTGCTTTGGAGAGTTCATCAGGAGTTCTAATAAGGTAGATGTTGCAAAAATCAAATCTAGTAAATGCATAGTTTATGAGCACATAAGATGGTCCACATATCCCTGGATAATAAGCATTTACTTAGACGATTGACCATGTTCGTCTTTATAGGGCAAATGCATATGATATGGTAATTTTACTGATAGGTGAAAAACTTCAGGAATTTGTCTGCGGTTATCTGTATCATGTTTTCACACAGATTCACAATAACCACATCCTCTAGATGCACGTCGAGTCCTTAAAAGACTTCCAGACAAATATCAAAGAGGTAGTTACATCCATAGTACGAAATATGTTACAAAGAAATCCATCTTAGGTTCATGTAAAAGACTTTGTGCCATTGGTTGACTTTATTTTTCTCACTATGAACATACACCCACCTGTAGCCACTAGGAGTTACATTATCGGGTGTCGGAACTGCAAACCCTGTGTGTGGCTAAGAGTAGCTCACATTATCGAGTGTTCTGGTTGCAGTACCAAAATCATGCATATTATGAGAAATTATTATTCTGCATGAATCTCTTCTTTCCCGTTTAACCAATCATTCCTTTGATGACAATCTTATAGAGAGTGGTTCAACACCAACATCATATATGGCAGTATCAGTGGATACTTTGACTATATCATCAATAATCATTGGATTATGATCACAAATTTCTCTATTTCATGCATGCCTTAAGGAAATCCTCTCATTTTGAGGTTCCACGGACTTTGCAGAGACATTCTCTTATTAAGAGAACTATATTCAGAGAAATTAAATCTTCCACTAATAGTCTCTTTGAGAGCATTATCTTTCAATGATTGTGACTGGTTATTCCATTTAGGAGGCGCATAATATTTTAAATTAACTAGTCATCCACGCTCAAGGTGTATTTTAAATGACACACTAGCTACTACACTCACAGCTTCTCATGAAGCAACTTAATTTGCAATTCCTGAAGATATTAAATGTTCTTCATGTTTTTCATTGCTGAAAACATCCAGATGAGATGCATCCTGGTTTATAAACTAGGATACTTTACGTCGTTTTTCAGGCGATATCCTTTCCTCCCCCTAACGGCGGGAAGACTTTCTCATCATATTTGCAAATCTTGTAGTAGAATATTAATAGCAGTGGAATATAGCATGTCTCAAACAGAAAACATGAAAATGGTTTCATGAGTAATAAGTTCAAAATACACAAGAACATCAAACCATAAATGCTCAAAGACATCACTAGGATGATACAACATCAATAATTGACAAACAAGAGTTTTTTTGAAAATCTATACGATTATAGATACACGGTTATCATCCAGGTGATATGTCGAGTCATGCATGACTACCAGACCATACTACCATGAACCTGGTTAGTGTCCGTGGAAACTCGTTGTCAAGGTTATCGCTATATAACAAGCGACCTTAATTCTCTCATTATGCTTTTTTATAAGCATCATCTTTCGAACTAAAATTCGTGGATGCTAGGACTGAGATCCTGAAAGAAAACACAAGTGAGAGAACAATTCAATATGGACTGAGATCCATATATGCCAATCATATGAACTTTGTCAATAATTCCTTTGTAAAGGGGATATCTATCCACAACGATTTTAGTAGCTACTCTGAACATTATCGACAACTAAGTTATTAATCAGTTAATAAACGATCTTACATCATTCTCCAGAGTATGAGGATACCTTAATCCATTGGTACCAAGTTTCAACATGCAGATATTCCTTTCCATGAGATATCAACGCATCTTTTATGGATGTGCTCCTCGTCAGGAGATATATCAACTCATAACTCAAAGAGAATATGAACGTTATCTGATTAGATTGGCATACCTCAAGCAAGTGTACTCTTGTAAAATATAGGAACAGAGTAATCTCCAACACCTCAAGCATTTCTCGGTGTGAGAATTTAGATGAGACACAATTGGAATTAACCAATATCGTCGACGATTCTCCCCCTGATCCTTAGGCGGGAATGTCTCATCAACGGAACATCCAGTTCCGCATTACTCTACCTTTCAAGGGAGAAACTGGGTGCAGAAAAATAACAATAACATGCAACCCAGGAGAGGTGACTGACCAGGTTTCCTCTCTCGTTTACTGTCCAAGACGACCGATAGAGATCAACAACAAAAAACAGCATTTCAAATGCACGTTTCGTGTCTTTTATGTCACAACGATAGCAGAGCTCTACCAAGTTCGAAGATGGATTTATTCAAACCAATCATTATGCTACCGTCCCGTATTTCTCCACTTCTGGTGGTACGGTGCTCATCAGGTTCTTAAAACCCTAGAACTATTGTGGTTCCCATATTCAAAAATATGCCTACTACAATTGTATTTTCCTTCTTTGCCAAAGATTTTAAACTTATTTGCATAGGTACTATTGCAAATTTAATTCACCAAATTCAAGATTTTAGGTAATAGTTCAGGTGACGAGAAGACATGATATTAACTCTAAATATCATTTACAAAAATGCAACACTCATTATCGCTCGACGTTTGTATATCTACGAGGCGCAGTTAACATTTGCAGCACCCGATGTTGTTGACACAACATATACAAAGTGCAAATTAAGCACTAGATCTTTAAAGCTCGTCGATGCATATAATAGACGCATATAATGCACGCCGTAAAACTAGCGGGAACACATAAGGGCGCAAAATATGAAGCTCTCCTTATTGATCGCCACTATATTATATACGGTGCATATATCTTTTCTAAAATCTAGCCGAACTATTTTCCACAAATATCAATAGTTAAACGGTTCTAACATAATACTGATAAATCTCCAATTTCTTCCATTGGGCTCGACGAAATATTAATTTATCAAAGTTGAAATATGAACACATTCTTTATTTCTTAAAATAAATTGTCTCAATATCAATTGCAGCTTATTTCAAGGACCGGTGATAGAGACTGGCTAACCGTGTTAACCCGGTGTCCATTTTTCATCGCATTTCGACCTTAAGTGGAACGACTTTGAATTCCAGAGATTATTATAGCAAAGGAATATTAAAAATTTATATCCCCAAGGATGCAATAATTCCTTGCTCTATCGATATTAAAAACCGTTAACACCAAAAATCATTGGTGTACCAACAAAGAAAAATTTTATTCTCTACGCTATCCAAAAAGACGCGGAAAAACCTTTAGTTGGTTGGCTAAAGAGGAAAATAATAAAACGCTGCAAAACTCAAATATTTGGCTAAATTCGAAAATCGAATAGCATCACAAATATGAGTCGTTGCCAATACGTACTTATTTTTGGATATCTCTTCATATATCGTGTATTTCAAGTGCTCCAAATAGCACATACAAATACGGTAATATGTCTAACTCTCTCTTTAACAAGTCCTAATCAAAATAGGAAAACAAAGTTAGACATAATAAAAATTGTATGCATAAAACTACTTAGAAATAGTTAAATTAAATATGCAAGGGTTGAAGAGAATTATCCCTTTTTATGTATCGTCCGCCCAACGCCGATCATCATAGAGCAATTCGTCCTGATAACGTGTTATATTATTACCTTCTTACTTACTAGAATTGTTAATGTAAGCAAATAATAGAAGAATGAAAGAAAGATGGAAAGATAGCATGAGAGTTCCATCTCCAATTGTATTTCTTCTTGTATCACATACAACCAACTAAGATTGGCTATTTATAACCTCAATATAGGGTAGGTGAAATAGGAAATACAAAAGAGTTTACAATTCAAATTTTGCTAGCTAAAATCTTATTCTAATCTTAGTTGTTTTTGAAGGATTAATTGGGGGATATGAAATAGTAATGTCACTGTTCATACCGGCATGGTTTTTCTACACAAAAATAAATAAATTACTATGCATGTATGAACAGTAACAGTACTATTCATATCCCCCAATTGCATGTTCTTGTTTTTCTTGACCAAAGATATGTCTAGTTTTTGCTAGATTGTTCTAGAAATTAGAAATGGTGGTTCATGCATAAACCTTGTTTATACAATAATTTCTATTTTCTTTGGCGTTATCCAGCTTTGTTTTTCTCTCATTTCTTTAAGCAAAATAATTCACAATATTATAACAACTCAACCTTTTCTGCTTGAAAGCAAGGTATTGAAAGCGTGAAGCGGAGCGTAAAGCGTTTTTTGTAATAACCTGTAATTTTTTTATATATTGTTTCGGGTCGGGTTATACCTAGATTGGTTAACCTTGTGTTTAGATTGTTATTCCTTAAGACCTAACCTTAAACTTAACCCTAACCTTAAACTTAACCTTAAATGGGTGGATTGAACAAGAAAGGCTCCAAGTTAGGGTGGAAATAGAGCCACCCAAATTCATTGTTTGTTTTTCCTTAATAATGTTATTAAGGTTTGATAACTAAAACTTTAGAAATTTTAGAGAGAGAAACTAAAAACTAGGGAGAAGAAGGAGATGAAGTTAGAGTTTATTTTAGAGGGGGAAAACCATGGAAAATCAGTGGAGAATTAAGAGGAGTTTTTTTTAAGCTATTGAGGTAGTATGCTAGATTCCCTTTCTCTTTACGTTTTTTTTATACTTGATTTTGAATTTGTATGATTAGATCTAAGTGATTTATTGATTAAAAACTATGAATCTAATTGATGATCGGCATTTAATATTGATAGATAACATGCTTAGGTATCTCTAGTTAAAATTTGAGAATATTTCATCACATATTCACCATAAAATGTTTGTTTGTACTTGGATGTTGATTTCTAAATTGTTTTGTACATTTTCGCTTTGTATGTTCTTGACTGTACTTAGGACATCTTGATGATATCAAAACGATTTTTGATCTTGATAAAAGTTGTAGATCTATGTCTTATCTTTAATTATGCGTTGAGTTTGCTAAATTTAGAATTTTTATGAATTTACGGTGAATTGTTTGGTAAAATGATGCAATCTGTCCAAATGTTTGAAATGATCTTATAAAATCAATAACTCTCATTTGAATCATTGGGTTTTCGTAAAAATTGAATATGATATAGATCCATATGTTAGAAATGCTTCCATAAAATTTGAAGATGATCGGATTAATGAATCATTATGAAACATGTAATATAAAATTCTAGTTGTTATTGAAAATAGATGAATTGAGCCAAGAACAAAAGAATTTTTTTGATTAATGAAAATAGTTGTTGTTAATTCTCTTTTTCTTTTGATTGATGAGAATAGTTGTTGTTAATTACTTTTTCTTTTGATTGATGAAAATAGTTGTTGTTAATTTTTTAGATTAAAGAATCTTTGATTTTTGAAATTAGTTATTATTAATGCTTTTCTTTTTCTTTAGATTAAAGAATTATTAGTGGGACAAAGAATCTTTTGATTTTTTTGAAATTAGTTTTGATTAATTCTTTTCTTTTTCTTTAGATTAAAGAATTCTTAGTGGGATAAATAATCTTTTGTTTTTTTTTGGAATTAGTGGTTATTAATGATGAAAGTTAAGGAATAATAGGTATTAATAACTTATTATATTCAAATTTAAATTCTTTTTGTTTTTTTGGTGGAATCCTAGGAAACAACTTTTCTTTATAGTACTGTTTGTTTTAATAAAGAATAAAAAGGAAGAATTATGTTAGAGAGAGAAATAAATTAAAAGAAGGTGGTAGTGGTAGACATAAATAATTAGCTATCACTTTGAAGACATAATTATTAGATTCTTATCTTGACCAAACTTTTAAACTTGAGGTTAGGTGGAACTTGTTTTAGGTTGTGAGTATATATATATATATATATATATCTTATACTAAGAAGAAAAGAGTAACCATACTAAGAAGAAAAGAGTAAACATACTAAGAAGAAAAGAGTAAAACAAAAATCTAAATTAATAGAAATAACGAGAGATTCTTTTAGTTCATATCAAAGACAATTTCTTCGGTGATAAAGCTTTTCCTTCTATTATTTATAGTTTTTGGATTGCGATTTGAGGTAGGCGCAACACAATCTAAAACTCTTCTTTTATTTAAGTTTCTTTTAATTAAATTTATGTTTGCAAGTTTCCATTAATATATGGATGATAATCGATGTTGTGAGCATGATTATGAATGTTGGGTGCGGTCCATAGAATGTGATTCTTAAAGATTATTTATGACGGATACGAGATATCCTTGGAAACGGTATTTGTTTCCTAAACCCACGTGGGAGCTCTCAGCGGATTGATTGAATTTATTGTTGTATAATGTTGGGATACGAGATATCCTTGGGGACGGTCTTGTTTCCTAAACCCACGTGGGGGGGCTCCCTTAGCGGATTGATTGAATTTATTAATGTATATGGATGTGGTGTTTCCATATGTTTGTGGTGGTGTTAACCATGCAACTTGTTTTGAAAAGAAATTGAAAAATATTGCATAAAATGTTTTGTTGCTTCTTTTCCTACTGAGTGTCACAACTCACGTCGTATTATGACAAAAATTCCAGATTTTATGACACCACAAGGAGCTAATGGCGGAAAATCATAGAGATCGGTTTTGGTGTTTTAACTAGTAGTTGCATATTATGATTGGAAATTTGTAATAAAATATCATCAAACTCTCTTTTGGATGATTTATTGAGTGCTTATTGAGTATTTATATTTTGGAGATTATTGGGTTAATGTATAATTAATGGAACAATGTGTTATTAAGACAATTTTATTTGGTTAGATAAATGAAAATTTCTGAGTCATGTCAGTTTGACTGTTAATGATAATTATTTTACAAGATATTTATGATTGAATATTTTATGGTATGCATAAAACTCACGGCTTATGAAGTTGTTAAAATATTAGAATTTTCTGAGTGACGGAATTATTTTTAAAACAATTGTTTATTACTATAAGAAATTCAGATATTTTCTGACAGATTCAACTATGTTGAAGTTTTCCTGTTTTTAAACTATTCTATGGCGTGTTTTAGTCTTTGGTGTCTTCCGTAAACTTGAAGATATTTCTTTTTAGATTCCAAAATGGTAAACTAAACCTGATTTGGAGTTGTGAGTGATTTTATAGGATTTTATAAAATGGACTATCTCTGTTTTTCTTTTCCGCAGTTCTGGTCAACTACGTATTTGACTGTGGTCAAAAGGTCTTTAAGATAATCTAAGTTTTTTATAAAATTTATGAATGGAACTATACTCAATTAGGATTCAGAACATATAATAATAATAATATTTGGATTTGAAATAGGTTCGGTAAAATTCGTGGAGTTAATTGATGTCTGTTTTTAATTTATAACTCTTCCTTAAATATGCGATTCTTTTGAATTAAATCTGGAACGTTTAACGATGAAATAAATTTTTATGGTAAACTATAGTTCTTTATTGTTCATGTGAGTTAAAAATAATGACAAGTTAACGGTTAGATGTTCCCAAAATAATTTTTATGTATCAGCTGCGACAAAATTTCTGAATTGAACATAAATAAAGAATAGACAAAGAATTGGTTGTTTGGACTTGGGCCAAGTGTGGAAGTCTAGGATTGTTATTAAAAGTAACATTTCGGATTTTGGGTTTGGATCGAAATCCAGGCCCGGAATTCGGGGTGTCACATTTTTCATTTTTAGGAAGCGATGCGTATGTCGAAGCGTGAAGCGTCGCTTCATGGTTGATGTTTGAAGCGGATGTTTCCTTATAAATAAATTAGTGTAACTAGTAATTATAAATTTATTAGGAAGATAATATCATATATATTTTATATAAGTCTAATTTTTATCAAAAAAAATCGTGTGTACACCAATTCAACCTACTACAGACGAGTGGGAGGTGGGGTGTTCAATTCCCCCTTAAAACATGCATATTTTTCTTTTAAAAGCCTTAAAAATTTCGTAGAAATGCTGAAATTCGAAGCGCGAAATGCTGTATTTAAAGCGAAGCGTACGCTTCTAGAAAGATGCGCTTCACATGACCGCTTCAGAGCGAAATGCTAAAATTTGAAGCGAAGCGTACGCTCCGAAGCATGAAGCGTACGCTTTTAAAAACCATGCTTGAAAGCATTATGGAAAGGGATAATTCCTTAAGCTGTTCAGTAGTTTATTTAGTTTGGCATATAAATCAAATATGAGACAGAAAAAAAAGAAGAATTATTGGGGGATATGGGAATTAATTGGGGGATATGAATTACTTCCCCCAACCCATGGTGTGTGCTAAGGGGTGACTTTTGGTTATGAATATACTAAAATACCCTTCCCTCAAAATAAAAAAAAAAACTTAAAATCAAAAAACAAAATCATATCCCCCATTTCCATCTCCACTTCTTCCCTCAAAATAAAAATTAAAAACTTAAAATCAAAAATCTAAATCATATCCCTCATTTCCATCTCCACTTCTTATTAATCTTATTTAAGGGTAGTGTTTTGAAACCCAAATATTCTCCATTCCCTTTCAAATTCTAAACTCTCCCTACTCTATATCAAATTCTCTTCACCTCACTTTGGAAACGAATTTTTTTTTATTCTAAGTGATGAAGATCATGTCGAAAGTGATGATGACCATGCCGGAATTGATGAAGACCATGCCGGTGCCGGGTTCCGGCATATGGTCTTTATCAATTCCGCATGGTCTTCGTCACTTCCATTTTGAATTTTCCTGGCTTTAAAAATCTTGGTACCGGCATGGTCGGTTGATATGAAGACCATGCCGATATTTTTTTCCAAGATAGTTTTCATATTTATTTCCTATCAGAAAAACAATACGGCATGGTCTTCATATCAACTGACCATGCTTGCACCAAGCTTTTTAAAGCCAGAAAAATTCAAAATGGAAGTGAGGAATACCATGCCTAATTGATGAAGACCATATGCTCGGAACACGCAGATGCCGCATGCCCGATAATTTCCTATCAATGCCGGTAGTCAAGTGAAAAAAAATCAACATTCGGATACTTTTCATGCGTTCGGCATAGGTATTTAAGCAAAATACTATCCGGAACAGAATACTCACACGCTCGAAAAAACTATTACCATGCCGGTACCTGTTCAAAACCAGAAAAAAATCAAAATTCGGAAGATCAAAAAAACCCCCGGATAGTGGCAAACAATTTATAAACATTTCCAACAATTTCCGGCATGAGTTTTTGGTTGAATACCATGCCGGCACAAAGCTTTTTCAGCTGCAACAATGGTGGATTCAAAGAAAAAAAATCAATTTTTCAACCTCTTATTATCAGTAATTCTCTCATCACAATCATCTTCCCATTTTCAAAAAAAGAAATTCCTCTCAAATATTTTTTTCCCTCCTTCTACTCTCACCCAAACACAAATAAAAATACACACTAATTTATCCCCCAAATACTTAACATTTTACTAATTATACTTAATCACTAATCCTAATTAGTGGGGGCTAGATTAGGAATTAAAAAAAAAATTACATAGGGGGTCACCCAGAATTGCTATTGGGACACCTATTTTGTCACGTAGCTATATCCCCCAATTAATTCACATATCCCCCAATTAATTCTTCAAAAAAAACGCGAATCAGGACTCGGGAGTGATTTCATTTCTTGCGTGGGAGTGATTTCATTTCTTGCGTATAAGGTAATGTAGCTGTTTGTTCATTGACCAGCGCCTACCAAATTCAAAATAATCATCTGATCTGATCCATTCTACCACGCAAAGGCCACATAAAAGTAGTCATGCTCAGAGTCATGGCCATGCGTAATGATTTTCAAGTCCCACAATCTCATGTTTCTCTTTACTCGACTAAAAGTAAAGATTATTTTCCTTTTGTTCTGTAGCTATCAATATCAAAAACCCGTCACATTTAGGGGCGACCCCAACATAATTAGGGGCAACACAAAACGATAAAATATGTTATAATCGGTAGGTTATTTTCGGGACATATTTTTTAATAGCCAAACTACTCTTTACAATCGGTAGGTTATTTCACAATCGGTAGTTAATCAACAATCGGGAGTAAATTTAATTTGTATAACTTCCGAATATAAAGTATCCCCAAAATAAAATCATATATCTTTTGAATTTTGATTATCCTATAAACGGTAGTAAATAAAGTTATCTTGACTCCCGATTATACAGTAGATCTTTGGCAAAAATGCTACCATAATCGGTAGGGAATTTAGGTCATTTAACTTCCGAATATATAGTAGCCCCAAAATCAGAGTTTGCAAAAATCCTCTTTTTTTTGAATTTTGGTTGAGCCTATAATCGGTAAGAAAGAAAGAGTTATCATGATTTCTGATTATACAGTGACTCTTTTTGCAAATATCCTACCATAATCGATAGTCAAGATACTTCGTATAACTACCGAATATAGAGTAGCCCCAAAATCAAAGTTAGCAAAAATCCTCTTTTTTTTTTAAATTTTGGTTGAGCCTATAATCGGTAAGAAAGGAAGAGTTATCATGACTTCCGATTATACAATGGCTCTCTTTGCAAATATCCTACCATAATCGGTAGTCAATATACTTCGTATAACTACCGAATATAGAGTAGCCCCAAAATCAGAGTTATCATGACTTCCGATAATGAAGAAACCCTATGGGAACAGACACGTTTTGTGAAAATTTCTGGAAAACCGGATATAAGTCGAACACAGTCGGGAGGGGCATAATCGATTATTTTGTCTTTTAGTATCGCCCCTAATTGTGTTGGGGTCGTCCCTAAATATGTTACCCAACAATGCCTAGTTAGCTTTTTTTTTTTTTTTTTTTTTTTGAGATAATAAAATATATATGTATTAAGAAGGAAGGCTAAGAACAAAGCTGCAACAGCCACCAGGGGTACCCAACAGGCTTTGATGTCATGTCATATTTCTAGCCTTTTGTATTTGCATTTGCTGATTAAGGATCTGCGTCGGATAATCATCAAGGATAACAAAACTTCGAGTACTATCTATCAACATTAAACAATAAATGAGATACTATTTGCATGTGAGTTAAGAAACTCGAAATGGTGCTTAACATGTGTGGCGAGCAGGAATGGTGGAGACGCGGCAGAGACAATTAATAAAAGCAGTCCACCACATAATATTTTAACCAGATACTACACTATGTCATTATATGGAACATTTGGAATGAACGTAATGGAATAGTGTTTGGGGGAAGAAAGAAGACAGTGGAGGAAGTTATCATTTTAGTTAAACAAACTATTATGATATGGACTTGTGAATCAGATGTCTTTAAGTTTGTGGACTGCAACAGTGTGTTGCATAACTGGGAAAATGTTCTCCACATGTAAAAGACCTTGAGTGTCTTATACCTTTGTTACTCCTGTAACAGGCTCTGCCTGCTCTTTTCTCTTAATATAAAATTTTCTTTTATTTTCGAAAAAAAAAATATTTTAACCAGATCGAGATGATCAATTCTATCCTTGTATACACATGCTACGTTTTGACTTGTTTAAACTCAGAGCTGGATTTTGAGTTGTCCGGTTGCTGAGTTACTCGGGAAGATTGGACCTATAAGGACAGAGTTATTTTGAACACCAAGCCATTAAACAAACAAAAACTTTATTCATACTTTTATGTTCATCCCATTTATTTTATATTATGTTATCAGGATTCATCAAGTGATAATGTATTAAAAAGGGGGTTATTATGACGGTGTCCTGTGGGAAGCCATAACTCCTACGACGATCACGAGAATAGCGAGAACAGGCTATGTCTACCATGGAGCAGAGCAGAGACCATTACGTACCCTTGTAAGGATCAGTTAAATAAGCTCCATTTACCTTTCTGAAAGTTTGCTCTTTAATTTGGGTATATAAATGATATAATTTTGTTGCAAAGAAAAATCAAAAACGTGAGTCAGAAGGGAATTGATTAATCGTATAAGTGATGCACTCATGCCGTATTCAAAATAATTCATTCTATCACGCAAGAGGCCACATAAAAGTAGTCGCAGGTATTGATTTTCAAGTCCCACTTTCACATTTGCAATTTGCTTGACTATCCTTTTTCATTTTGTTTTGTAGTTATCATCTGTATCAGGAAAAGGCAGAATCCAGTAGTTTCTTACCCAGGCTTTGGTGCTCATAAACTGCCCACCACTGCTAAGTTGACTTGCACAAAAGGCTAAAGCAAGAAATCAAATGTTGGACCACATGATGCTGATGCTTCCTAAGAGCAAATTCCATGGCTATTGAATTGATATTATACCATGGTGGCTAGTTAATAGCGCATTTGGATATCGGAAACAGAATTCAGAAACAAAAATATTTTGTTTCATAAAAAATTGAATTTATTCAAACTAATTTTTTGATTTTTAACCTCTAAAAATAAAAAAAACTATTATTTCCGAATTTACATCCAAACAGGAAAATAGATTATGGCCGGTGGTCTTGGCAAAACCATGAATAATGACTAGCTTGGAAAGAGATCAGTGGATATGTATGTCGGGTGGGTGATAAATGATCCTCCATTAAAATATACTCATGACTCAGGAGAAGACATTAACTACCCTGTTTCATCATTTAGCCACTGTTTTTGAATGTCAGATCCTTGAATGATTACATACCCAAATAGCTGGCTTTGTATTGATTGATATATTAATATTTCTTTAGTCTTTACTGATATCCATAATTATATTTATGTACTTTTATGTTCCAACTAACTAATTTTCAAGCATAAAGCTTCCAAAGATAATTAACAAGTACGAGAGCAAGGAAGAGCGGGTGAATTTTTGTTTCACTTTTGTGATATTTTTCCGAAAATACCGAGTATAAACCTCGGCTTTGGAAACAGTTAACAAGTGTAACAATAATCCTTTACCTATATTTGCTCTTTCTGATTCAACCATCTCTAAATCCGTGCTAACAAAAAAGATATTTCTACGGAATATTCTATTCCACTCAACCCAGCTAATTTTCAATATATCTATTCAACAAACAATGGGCAAGATAATCTCTTTGAACCTCATCCCAACTTCCAAGTATTTCTCCCCCAAGATTCACTCCGATGTTTTTAACTATATATAAATAAATGAGTTAATGGCCGCACTTGATTGGATATTGGTAGATCTCCACATAACTGTAAAACTAAAATATAGGTAAATTATCTGCTATATCTTTGGGTAAAACAATAAAATTGACTCTTGACTTTAGATAACCCAAACGAAAATTAGATATCTACTCCTTGTTACATATTTCACGGATACTTTCTCATTCAATGAAGAGAAGAAAAAAATGCGTTGAAGTTTGAAAACTATAAAATATTAGCTAATTGGCACCTTGAGAGTCTGAGGAACTGTCAATAAATACTCATAGTCTTAGTTTCTCGATTCATCACGAATTTTTTCTTAAAGATCCATGGCCATGAATACTGTTTTCGGAAGAATTGCACATTTGCGTGATAAATGATCTTAGGTATTAAATTAAAGTATGTATGTACTCAGTCAGGAGGAGACATTAACTTCCACTGTTTTTCATTAAATTATTCAACAAAACACACTATTTTTTGAAAGTGAGAATCTTGATTACATGCCCAAAAGCCTGGCTTTTTGTTTAGTATTAGTTTTGTGCTTTCTATGTTTCCCACCAACTTCTAATTAAAATCAACGGACGAGATAAAGCCACCTAATAGGGTACAGAACTAGGGGATAAAAACCGGGGATAAGTAACACTTCTGACTAATTTCCCCACTTTACAGTTTACACCAATCATGAAATACGTGGATGGTCATCTTTTTGGCTTCGACAACTTATTTTTACAAAAAAAATTTATAAGAAAAAAACCAGAAAGACCTCTGAATCTGACTCGGAGGTCTGACTCCCCTGAGTCAGTTCGTTTGAGATCTAACTCGTTACACAACTGATCCGGGGCTAATTAGTAAGAGTGTGAGATTTAGATGGATGAGATTCAGCTGAGAGTCAGTTGAGTCAACAGAGACAAACAAACCATCAATCTTTATCTTTCCGGCTAAATTTCCCATTTCACCGCAAACATGGATATCAAAATGGTCAAGATATTGTCTTTTAACCGCATCCCAACTTCCAAATCTTTCTACCCCTCATTTCACTCCGATTTTTAGCAAGATAAATCAAAAATAGCTACAACTGATTGGGTATTTTCAGATCAACATATTTCTAGTATCAAACCAATCAAAGTTGACTTCTTGACTTTGAAAATCATTCTCTACTTGTCTACTAGTATTTCTAGTTGTTCCGTTGATATTTCCTATTGATTCTAAAAGAAAAACTTGCTTTGAAACTCGAGAAATTATACTATAAAATATTGGTTCTGACCTTAATCAGAAACTGCTGTTAAATACTCGAGCATTCGTTTCTCAATCTCTTCACAAAAAACTTGAAGATCCATGGCCATGAATACTGTTTTGTGGCTTATCGGATTGTTTTGTTCTGCACTTTTCATTAGTCATGGAGTTGAAGCTTCTCATCTCTATTACAGAAACCTTCAATCTCTTCAATCTACCAGTATCCCAGCTCATCAGCCTTACAGAACTGGTTACCATTTCCAACCTTCCAAGAATTGGATGAATGGTATGTCTCTTTCTTCTACAAAGAACCTTTTTATCTTTTCTCTGTTTTTCTGTGGCTCTAATGGTTTCCCTGTTGTCTTGGTTGTTTCCATGTTCTAACTATGGAATGGACAAATTGACTTTGCTGAATCCACAGATCCTAATGGTTAGTAATCTCTGAAATCTATGGTCTATTCTGAATACATAATTAAATTCGTTTTTCGTTATCATTGTATGTAGGATTATCTTGTTATGAATGAATAACTTGATTGAATAGACGGTCAACGGTGGCGTAGTTTGTGATGCTTATGTATATACATGTTGATTGCAGGGCCTATGGTTTACAAGGGAATTTACCATCTAATGTATCAATGGAACCCTCTTGGTGTTGTTTGGGGTAACATAGTGTGGGCACATGCCACATCCACCGATCTCGTAAACTGGATTCACCATAAACATGCCATTGTCGCATCCGAACCATTTGATATCAAAGGTGTTTGGTCAGGTTCAACAACATTTGTCAACGGAAAGCCGATTATCCAATACACTGGTATTATCGAGTCGAATCAATGGAATTACCAGGTTCAGAACATGGCAGTGCCGAAGAATCTATCTGATCCATACCTGGTTGAATGGGATAAACCAGCTAAATGGAATCCTATAATGAAACCCACAGATGGTGTCAATGCTAGTGCTTTCAGGGACCCAACTACTGCCTGGAAAGGTCCTGATGGAAGGTGGAGAACGATAATCGGAAGCAAAATTGACCGTAAAGGAATGGCGATTATGTATCGAAGTAAAGATTTCATTCATTGGATTAAGGCAAGAAAACCTCTTCATTCCGCAAGGAACACCGGAATGTGGGAGTGCCCGGATTTCTTTCCGGTAGCGCTTAAAGGAATGATTGGTGTTGATACTTCGGCTATGGGTCCTCTTGTTAAACATGTTATGAAGGTGAGTTTGGATGATACCAGGCATGAGTATTATACAATCGGAACATACGATCATGTCAAGGATAGATACGTTCCTGATAAAGGATCGATAGAGAGTGATACCGGTTTGAGATACGATTACGGGAAGTTTTACGCTTCGAAGACATTCTTTGACCATGAGAAGAACAGGAGAGTGTTGTGGGGTTGGATCAATGAATCAAGCACTGTAGAAGAAGACACTAAGAAGGGCTGGTCTGGATTGCAGGTATGAAATTTTCTGCTGCTTAAATGCAGGGTACTCGATATCTTCTTATAAATTGCAAGTTTTTTTGGTGCACTGACAGAGTAATGTGGTTTCTTTTTGCAGGCCGTTCCCCGAACTCTTTGGATCGATCGTAGCGGTAAGCAATTGATGCAATGGCCAGTAAGAGAGATCAACTCTCTTCGTGCTAAACGAGCAATTTTACCAAGTCAGGTTCTTAAAAGAGGATCAGTAATCAAAATTTCCGGTATCACAGCTTCACAGGTATATCCCATTTTCTTTAACTCTGCAAATTACCATTTTCTGACAATGTTAGAATTTTGATTACCATTTCAAGGACGGTGGGTCTACCCAATCTAGACCTGCTAAATGGATATCATCATTCTTATCTCTAAGAAACCAAACCCATGTTTCTTATCCTTTTTGGTTGCACTTCACAGGCAGATGTTGATGTCCACTTTGAACTACCAAAGCTGGCAGATGCAGAAATCATGGACCCAAGTTGGGTTAACCCACAACTACTATGTAGTGCTAAGCCAGCATCAGCTAAGGGGAAGTTAGGTCCATTTGGTTTGCTAGTTTTGGCTTCAAAGAAATTTGAAGAACAGACGGCTATCTTCTTCAGAGTATATAACAACCACGGCAAGTATGTTGTGGTCATGTGTAGTGATCAAAGCAGGTCAGTTTAGTTTCATATTGCAGTGTGGACTTCTCAATTTATCATTTTCCATATAATGTTAACATCTAACCTAAAATTTGGTATGCACAAACATCAACAGGTCTTCTCTGGAAGAAAGCAATGACAAGACCACTTATGGGGCTTTTGTTAATGTTGATCCTTATCATGATAAGCTATCTCTAAGGAGCTTGGTATGTCAAAACTCTTTTAACTCCTTTTAGAATCTTGTGATAAGTTTCCTCAAAAGTACTGATGAATTTGGGCTTATGTTTTGCAGATTGATCACTCAATAGTGGAAAGCTTTGGAGTTGGAGGAAAGGCTTGTATTACTGCCAGAGTATACCCCAAATTGGCTGTTGGTGGTGGAGCTCAGCTATATGTATTCAACAATGGAACTCAGAATGTGAAGATCTCAAGTTTGAAAGCATGGAGCATGAAGAAAGCTCATATCAAATACTGAAAGAGTAGATGCAAGAATCTTGAATAGCTAACAGATTTAAACAAACAGATTTATCTATTGATTCTATGATTGGACAAGATAAATTATCAGTGTTATTGCATTACTTAAATTAGAGGATCCTGAATAAAACAGAACATTTTTAAGATCATATTCTTCTTATGAGCAACTACCCGCAGTTCATAGCAAAATTACTACTGAATCCGATTTCTTAGCAAAATTTTGACTGTAGAAAATTGGATTCGATAAAGAATCAAAGACTAGTTCAAAAATATATATGATGGATTGAATAAAGATTGATTCAAAAATATGATAATATCGCAGCAAAGGCAAATTCGAAATTCCATGAAATTGAGTTCAAGAAATATAATACACACATGTAAACACTTTTGGGCAGAAACTGGTAAATATGGGGTTAAACCCTGCAAACTAACAAAAGAGGCACCCTGAAGACTTAAACTATTAGGGGGGCAAAAACTATATGCTGCCATTTTAAGAGAAGTGAATGAATTCTGTTCAAGATAAAA